>OX638368.1:66836267-67436267 GCA_951812925.1 Calliopum simillimum
TTTTTTACCCAAAATTTAGCGTTTTTAATTTTTTACTCGGCAGGGGGCGCTTAGATTAAAAAATATCATAAGCAAAGTCGATTTATTTTTTATCAAGGAACTTGCTTGATTTTTTTCAGAATTTTAGGACCTGTTATGTGGCCGAAATGAGTGATTTAGACTTTTTAACCCATTTTGTCGCCACGACCCACATACGATTTTTTTGAATTTTACTTCGGAATATTTGGAAAGGTTCCCCGTAACATATCTACTACTTCTGAAGTATGTGCTCTCCCGTATAGTATCGAAAATCTCGATTTTCCCAAAATTTTCAGATACAACGACCTCCTGACACCCCCTCAGGTCGAAAATTTTCTGTTCGCCTATTGGAAATTGCAGCTCATACGTCTACGAATAAATTCCACCACATTTGGTTATTGTACGTGAACAAATTTTTTTTTTTCAAAACTGGGTCATATAAGAGGAGATTATTTTCGGATTTGCCCATATACATATTTGACCCACAGCACAGTAGTTTGTCTGAAACCGAAAAAAATGGATATCACCTGATAAGAAATACTTTAGCTAAGAAGGCTTCAAAATATCTGTCTTAAAAAATAACTTTTGTGTTAGCTACTCTCTTCAAAATAAACACTTTTTCATAATTTTATTGCAGTAGAATTTTCGTTTTCGAGTGTCCAGTCAAAATTATTCTTGTTAATACATTTTAGATATGATATTCAAATATTTTTTTTTTAGTGTTGATAAAAATATCCCGAAAAAAAAAATTTAATTATTTGGAAAAAAAAAAAAATTTAATATTAACATGATTTCGGAATGTTATAAATTTCGGACAAAGCTTTTTTTCTTTATTTTCAATCTGTTTGAAAAACAATAAGCAAATTTAATAACATTGAAAATTAACATACATTATTGTGCACAGTTTCTACAATAACAACAATATAAAAAAGATGTCAAAAAACCTAAATTACAAACATGTTTGCCCTGGTTTGAAAAAATGCCGTTCACTTTGAAAAAAGGGCTATACGTATATATGTTTCATCCTAGAGGCATTCTACACATTTTCCCGAAGAAACATTTTGGGTGCAAGCACTTTTTATTTAAAACAAATGGGGAGGGGTGTGATAGTGGTTGCATTGTATAGCGTTTTTTCTAGCGCTGGGATGATTCTTGAGCATAATTCTCTGTTGTGCCATAGTTCCTGGACAAAGAGTTCGGAAAAGCAATTTAAGGAAACTCTTGTATCTCTTTCAATTGCAGATTCAAAAATGCTTGTTAAGGTATATGAACCACCTTCTCTTTTTTTGTAACCACTACTTCGGATCCAACTGTCTGTTATTTTGCTGTTATCTGTGAGATGCTTTATTATTTATGTTCTCTAGGGTTTCTGTTGCTTACAAAGTTCATTGTTTTGAAGAAAGAACCCCTCAAAATTACGGACGTAACGGCAAGTAATCAGATAAAAAAAAAAAATTCGCGACATTTTTTTTATTTTCATACAAAAATTTTGTGGAAAAAGTTTTCAGTCGGTGTTTTCAATCATATCGATACCTTAGAGCGCTATAGTCCTATCTCCACTTTTTGCGATTTTTGCAGTTATGGCATCATTGTGGGCTTCTTTACCGTGTGGAAAACTGTGTGATGTCAAAATACCACTAAAATACCAAAATATTCGATATTTAGGAAAAATCCTATCTCCAAACTGTAATTTTTTCAAGAGCGCTACTGTCCTATCTCCACTGAATATTCAAATAAGTCACATTTTTAAAAAAAATTCTTCGGTTTTTCGCGTGTTTTTCGCGTTTCATGACTATTTGCAACATTTTGGTGAACGTATTTGGTTACACCCAAGGCTCTACTGTTGTTTGTCGGAACCAAAAAAAATTCAAAAATTCAAAAAAAAAAAAAAAAAAAATATCGTTTTTTTCGTGTTTTCTACGCGTTTCATGACTTTTTTCGACATTTTAGTGGAAAAAATTAAAAAAATGTACTAAATACGGCGTTTTTTCCAATAGTAGTGGAATTCTATATATGGGCAAAAGTAATGACACATTATAAATTGGCTGGGATTTCGTTAGAAATTAATTAAATTGGTTAAAAACATTAAATTAAGTTAACAGATACTATAGGTAAAAATATTGCATGTATCGTTATATCAAAATAGCAGCCAATCCTTAATAACCACTGTTTGAAATCTTCTTTTTGCATTTCCCAACAATTGGAAAAATGGAGATAGGACTATAGCGCTCTAAGGTATCGATATTAAAGTTTTATAAATTTGTAAGAAAATTCTAGAAATGAGGTTTTTCATGCATGACAAAATGTCGTTAGATTCAAAGTCATAGCTGATCCCGTTTTTGTTTCATGACTTCGAAAAGTGGGCTCAACTGGGCCTTAATTATAAAAAAATTAGAAAACTGGGTATGCAAAAAGTGGGTGCATGTCTTTAGAGTAAAAAACGCAAACCGGAAAGTCCTGCCTGATCTCCTTCAGGAGATATTGAATTTAACCAACGTTTTTTAAGCTTTTTATTAAAAAATGGATTTTTTGCGTATTAAGAAAAAAAAAAAAAAGAACAAACAGATGCAAAGCTAGTTATTTCCGGTGTACTTTTTGATGCTTAATCTGAATCCAACTTCAGAATTGCTCTATCTTATCTAGGTTTTGAGATATCCAAATCCAAAACCTTTTTTTTTGGAAGCTTTTTCTATCTGACTCTCCATTAATTGAGGAGTGGTCGAACAAAAAGTAACATATCCATGTTTCCTTTTTTTTCAGAAATCACTAAAATGTGACTGCATATTTTTTTTAAAAACTATGTGCATTAAAATAGCTGCCTAATAATCGTGTTCTTGCACATTTAAAAACTTTCATAATAATGGAGATAACTGAGTAAGAAATTAGGAAATTTTACTTTTTGTCAGGAAATGTTGGAAATGATACTTTTTGAAAATCATTAAATCGAAATATTAGCTTTTGCGAGCAATAAAAGCAACTGACAACGTATAACGACGACTATAATCAGTGATTAGTATTACATAGGTAAATGTAATTTTTCCTCAGAACTACAAAAAAAATTTTAGTTGAGTGGAAATGTTACTTCTTGTTCGAAAATTGACGAAAAACTAGGTTTTTTTAGGAATTGTTATTCTTTGAACTGCCAAATTCAACTCAATGTGTAGTTAATTGGAAATGTTACCTTTTGTTCGATCACTCCTCCAATCAATTATTAGGGGTATTCACGATCTGGAGTAACGTCCTGAGTAACAGAGTAACAGGGTAACAGTGCACAACTCCAATAACAAAATATACGTAAGTTACTCTGTTACTCTTTTACCCTTTTAGTCAAGTTATTTTCTAGTGTAAAATAATCTTACACTTTTTCCTTTTTTTTTAATATTTCTATTTCTATAGAAACCTTTGAACTTGTTTAGAATTGAGAGACAATTTTCGTTCATCAAAAATAAAAATTAGAATGAGAGCAAAATATTCATTTAAAATTTTTCTTTTTGTTTTCAGTTAAAATTATTTTGATAAACAAAAATTAAAATATACGTGCAAAAGTATGCTCACAATTCAGAATAACCAAGTGCACTTTTACCCTGTTACTCAGCTCGTTACTCCAGATCGTGAATAACTCTATTGATTATTCTTTTTATACCCTACACCCAGGATATATTCACTTTGTCCTTCCGTTTGTTACACAAAGAAGAAGGCGTGGCAGCTCTAGAAAAGTATGTATATTCTTGATCAGCGTTACCTCCTGAGTCGATACAGCCATGGCTGGCTGGCAGGCTGTCCGTCTGTGAAAATATTTTTTATGGGAAAACTACTCAAGATAACTCCTAGGAGTTAAAGGAGAATACATACATACATACTCAAGATAATTCAATGAAATTTGGTACAGTGGATTTGCTGTAAAAGTTAGCTTGAGGGATTGAAAATCAGCGAAATCGGTCAACGGACAGGCCTACCGCCCATACAAAAAATATATTCAAAATGCAACTTTAAGAGTATTTTTCACGAAAATGCAACCGCAATACACATAAATACTTGAAATAGTTAGCGCAAGCTCTGAGCAAATACTAGGCGAATTCGGACAAGAGGGCGTGGCACCTCCCATATAAGCAAAAGTTTCAAAACGCTATACTGAAAACGTTTTTTAAGACAACCCAACTAAATTTCACTCAAACACTAAGAACTATAAACGCAAGCTCTGAGGATAAACTGGATGAACTCGGACAAAAGGGCGTGGCACCTTCCATACAAGCAAAGTTTCAAAACGCTATACTGAAAACGTTTTTTTGAGATAATCCAACTAAATTTCACTCAGACACTAAGAACTATAAATGCAAGCTTTGAGCGAAAACTAAGTGAACTCGGACAATAGGGCGTGGCACCATATAAGCAAAATTTTCAAAACACTGCAGTTTAGGGTATTTAATGTTTGGCCAGGCTAAAGGTAACACCCTTTCTATTTTTTTTTTAATCGAGCTAAGTGATTTTTTCGTACAAAATTTTTAACCATTTTTTTTTTTTTGAAGACCAAAATTTTGAAGACAGAGCGCGATCTTTATTCTATTGATTTTTCCCTATCATTTGATGTTAAGAACAGAAAAATGCAAATGAAAAAGTTATAACCTTTCGAAAATGAGTGCCAGGCAGGAAAAAATTTAAATCGAACTGTTGTGAACTGAAAAAAAAAAGTATTCAAATAACTCCTGAGCGCTTACTGTGCAAGAAAAAAAGTTTTAAAAAAGGTTCATCGAAAGACAGTACATTTCAAAAAAAGTAGAATAATGTTTGCAGTTTACATTTTTTTCTTTGCCCTGTTTTCAAAATTTTGGTCTTTAAAAAAAATGGTAAAAAACCACTTAACTCGACTTAAAAAAAAAAACTGTAGTTGGGATTTTAAAAATTCTTTCGAATGTGCGCATTGGAGTCCACTGTTTGAGATCATAAAACAAGAACGGGACCAGCTACGACTTTATTATTTTATTTATTGATTTAAATTGTTTGTATAGAAGAACTTAGTATTTAACATGCCACTTATTTATAGTAATAACAACCAAACATAATTATAACAAAAAAATTTTGATCGGTTTGACCAATGGTGAAAAATTAAGGCGGCCAACTTCCACAAAAGTTAATGCGGGACATTATTGTGATGTTTTGGGTACTGACCAAAATCTTATTTTTCACAAGAATGAAAATTTTTTTTTAACTTTTTTCCAAATCTCGGTTTTTGTTAAGTTTTCGCAAATGCCCAGGTTAAATTTTACAACAAGCATTGCACGTAATGTACCAACTTTCAATGATTTTTTTTTTTGACGTTCAAAATGTACCTACTCTATCTGTTGGTACATTTGTTCCAGGAAAACAAAGAAGGTACTGGACGATGGATAGGCAATTTTTGAATGGGACTGCGTTGTCCTTAAAATATTGGAACACCTGTAATGAACAAATGAAAAAAAAAAATGGTTATAGATGCAATGCATCTACTGGCAGTCATAAACTGATGTTGTGTGGTCAAAAGAATTCAGGGGGCGAGAGCCATTTAAGCGGCTAGCTTCAGTGGTTGGGGGGGTAAGTGAAAACTTTGACTCACAAAAGGACCATTTGAACATACTATTTTATTATAGACTCTCTAGAGTTACTTCATTTAATATGGACCAGAACGACCACTAAAACAAACAATCCCCTATGTGATCGCTAAATTGTGCTGAACAACAAATAAAGGGACATATCAATCAACGCCAAATAAATGTGATCTTCACGATGTTAAAGAAGATCAGTGCTCCAAGCCCACCCTGCCTATGGCTTTACTTTGCACACAATTAGTTTTGTAAAGCCCCAAAATCAGCCTACATATCCGAAACCTTTCACATTACCCAAGGAAAACCATATGATTTTTCTATTCCATGATTATAATATTATTATACCCAAAAAGAAAATCATAAATCTTTAAAAATAATGCATTAAAGCAATTTATAATAAAAATATGAAATTAATTTAACATTATTAAAAAAAAAAAAGAACTTAAATCCTCTAAACAAAGAATACCTTTATTCCTTTTATTTATAATATTTGCTTCATATTGTGGAGCAAAAGCTTTAAGTTTTAGTATCAAATACAAAAAGTAGTAAAAATAGTAGTAGCTACTATTTTTGAAAAAAAAAAATGAAATATTTTAATAACGCATAATTTGAATTACTTTAAGATTAAAGTAAAAAGACAAATGTAGGGGAATGTCGTCAGGGTTGGGCCGCTGTCAGGGTTGGGCCACTGCTATTTCTCGTATATGACACGTGCTGCCACCTGTGTTATAGCATCGAATTATTGTTCTCGATGCCAGAAAACTTTTTTAAGCATAACTTGTCACCGGGATTGTCTGTAAAAAATTTTGCGCCTTCGCACACTGCGTTGGCTAGTGGGCAAAAATCAAAATTTTTTGTGACTCGAAACCTAATAATATTGGTATCAATCGACAGGTAATTGTATCAATAAAATAAAAACAAAATATTTAGGGGAAAAACTCAGTTTTGGCTACGCTGTGACACTTCAAAGTTGATATATTTTTCAAAAAAAATCATGTTTTATTCACTTCGTTTTGTCTTTTGATTAAACTAAGCGAAGTAAAGTTTTTTATTATAAATATTATTTGAGTAAATAAATAAAACTAAAAAATTTTGGAAAATATATAATTTGATGTATATTTTAGTGATTTTAATACACTATATTATCAAATGAAAAACTTCATAAATTGAAAAATTTCGATGAAAAAAAAAAAAAATAAATCTTATAAAAATAAGTGCCGTTTTTTTTTCTTAATCTACTAGTTCGAATTCTATATAATCAAGAACTGCAAATAACTTTTCCCACTTCGTCCTACAAATATTTTTTTTCTTTTTTTAAAAAATGCTTAAAACGAAAAATTTGTATGAAATATAAAATTTATGTTGAAAATTTTTTTTTTGTTTTTATGTACACAAATGGTCTCACAAGTACAAAAAACATTATTTCTACTACGTACATTTCATTTGTTAACATTAAACATTACTTTGTCATCATCGCTATATATGGACCTTAAGAAAATCGTCCTAAGTACCTGGTTTTTAGCAAAACTATAAAGTTTACAACAAATCTGAGCTCAGCAACCCCAAGTTACTTATAGTACCAAATTTCATCGATATCCAACCACTCCTTCTGTTTTTGACCATTGCTTGTATAAGCTCAACGCACTGTGCTTCGTGTAGTTTTCGATAGTTCAAAAAATTTTGAAATAGCAGTGAAAAATGACTCGAAACTTGGAAAAGAACAATGCCACCAAAAAAGTAAGTATGTATATATATCCATTAAGTGGTAAACCATTATCAAGTTCCCAAAGGGAAAATTCGATTCCCTAACCTGTTCACAAGTAGTAATGAGCGGTCGAAAAACACACTTGTCGTCAGGGTTGGGCCACTCGTGTAGTCAGGGTTGGGCCACATCAATTTTTATTTAGAATCAGTAAAATAACATAACTGAATCGGTTTTTCGGAACACAGAACATTAACATTGCAGTTTTGGATACCCCAGAGTTGACACGAACGGAAAAGTAGCGAGTTCTATGGGCAAGCACGAGAAAGCAACGAGTGAAACGCACGAGGAACTATCGACTTCTTCTCGGAGTTCGACTTCTTCGTCTCATGAGTCCACCCTTTCTACGATTTGTCATTGGTCGGGCCTCTGCAAGCGGCCGCGCCAACAGTGAAATCTAATCGGGGGCGCCGCCCGATGAAAAGCACATTCTTAACCTCCCCAGAGAACCGCGAAGAGTTACGTATGTAAATAGCAACAGATGCGGGATGCTTCGAAAACGCCTTAAAATGTCTGAATCGAAATAATTCAATCGCATGCATTGAATGCAAGCGAGACGTGCACTTGAAGTGTCAATCTCACAAAAAGATACTATGTATGCCCAAATTGCGATTCAGATTAAAGTTATTATAGAGCACGGTGCTTGTGGGAGAATTTAAATCAAATTTTGATGTACCTCGGATTTTTTTGTAAATTCTTATTATAGATGTCAATAGAAGTTATTCTATGCAAAAAATAAAATTATAGAGGTGGCGCTTTTTTAAAAATAATCCCTTTTCCAATTTGACGAAAAAAAAGATATCAACATAATTTAAATTAGGTTTTATAGGCAAAGATTAGGACTTTAAAGTTGTTTACCAGATTTGATGAAACTAAAATTTCTTTCACATTTTAAGCATGTTTAACGAACCGACCATTTTAAAATTAAGCCGTATGGCATACACGTAACAACACTCGGGGTGTCAAACGGTTGAATTTACAAGTAGTCGGTTCGTTGAACATGTTTAAAATGTGAAAGAAATTTTAATTTCGTTAAATCTGATAAACAACTTTAAAGTCCTAATCTTTGCCTTTAAAACCTAATTTAAATTATGTTGATATCTTTTTTTTCGTCAAAGATATCCTAACCTAAAAAGACACAAAAGTGCAAAAAACCCGTTTAGCCAATGTTTCGGTCTACGATATCTCTTAGAAGCATGAAGATATAAACATAATTTAAATTAGATTTTAAAGGAAAAGATCATGACTTTCAAGTATTTTAACCACATTTAACGAATAAATGATATGTTACATAGTTATATACTTAGCTTCAAAACATGGCAAAAAACGACTTTTTTCGGCTTTTAGATTAGAATATCTCAAAAACTATACACGATAGAGCAATTCTGTGATTATTTTGATTTTTGTTTAATGTAGTTAAAAAAAAAAATTTTATTTTTTTGTATGGGAAAATGCCCCAATTGAAAAAGGGATTATTTTTAAAAAAGCGCCACCTCTATAATTTTATTTTTTGCATAGAATAACTTCTATTGACATCTATAATAAGAATTTACAAAAAAATCCGAGGTACATCAAAATTTGATTTAAATTCTCCCACAAGCACCGTGAGAGATTTCTCATCGGAATTTTGCATAATCGAATAAAAAACAATAAAAAGTTTCATACATATTCATTACACACTATTTTAGTGCATATTTCATCGATATTTGGTGGTGGCCCAACCCTGACTACAATGGCCCAACCCTGACTACTTTTTTTTTTTTTTTGTAGTTTCGTCAATAACTCTTTTTTCCGAAATCGCAGCGAGTTGTCCTAAAGGTATGTTATAGATAAAGGTCCGCACTTTTAAATAAAATAAAAAATTCGGTAGTATTCAAATATATAAAAAAGATACAGAGGAAAGTTAAAAATGGCCCAACCCTGACGACATTCCCCTATAGTTAATTAATTAATTTTTTTCATTTAGTTTTAAGTTTATTAATTTAAAAAAATCATTAACAAACATTTTGAAATCAAAAGAAATTTATTTATGTCAAGCTGTAACTCCAAAATAGAAGGACAAAAGAACATCAACAAAAGCAAACAGTGAGAGAGATCGATCTATTGCATTGCTGTGAGAGTTAGTACTTATTTTTTTAATACATAACTTGTTTGCAAAAGTGTAGACTTATGCAAAACTACAAGAAAATGAGCATGACCGATCAACCACTCTCATCGTATAATGTTTGTTGTTGTGTTAACACTCAATTTAAATTTTACTTTTAAGTATATAAAAATAGATAAATTTTTACTTTTCTTTTTTTCAAAATTTCCCTTTCCTTTTCTTTCCTTTTTTTTTTTTGTTTTAACCAAACTTTAAATAATTAATTTCAAATAAACTCACTTTGTTTTTGTTGCTATAATTCAACGATGAGGTACCCCAATGTTGATGACAGCACTGTGTAGAGTTAGCTACTTTAATGGTTAGGAAAATTTTGAGTAAAAAAAATGAAAATGGAGTTTTCGTTTGAGCCGGATATCATTTACATGGTATTGGTAAATGAATCTTGGCCCAAATGATTTCTCACCACTACTAAGCCAAGTTAAATTTTTTTTTTTTTAAATTTAAATGAATTTTCACTTTTTCTTCTTTTCTTTTTTTAGATTAATTTTGATTCATATAATTATTTTAGTTATCTTATTTTAAGTAAGTAGAAAAGTTTAGTTTTAAGTTAATTTAAGTAGCTTAAGCTTAGCTTTAAGAATAATGAAATTTTATGTTTGATATTATCAATTATTTTCCGTAACACTTTACGTCAAAAAAAAACTCGCGTTATTTCTCTTACGTTTTTCTTTGTATATAGGTATACATATATATATGTCGATACATCCAACGTAAAAGTTGGCAACTTGAGTTACCAACTTTTTACGGGACACCGTTCTTAAAAATCTGCACATTTGGTTCCATCTTGTGTTAAATTTTGGTGCCTGTAGTTTAAAATTTGAAGGCCTGGGAGCTATTTTGGAAGTCACAACCTAAATTTATTTTATATAGGATTTCATACAAAAAAAAAAAAATAAAATACAAAAATACTCATAACTAAAAACTACGATTTTCGAGTTACCAACTTTTACGTTGGACGTATCGATGTATGAACACTAAATTAAATTTTTTTTCAACTTTTTTAAGGCTTTTTATATAATATTTTGAACACAATTTCTGACCAATTTTCAGGAAATTTAACACCGCGTTTTTAAGCAATATTTTTTAATTACGTTTTCAAGAATTTTCTCGCGTTTTTTATACAGAAATGTCACTCTAAACGACTTTTCATATACCAATGATATGCACCAAAGCACCGCATGCTCAAGACTGAACTGTTGACGATATGATGCTGTTGTTTCTAGTTGTCAAGCTGAGTATGTTGAGAGAAAATTATTTTAATTGAAAATGAGACATAATAGATGAAACTCAGAACTGGAACACCAAACCAATTGGTTAACAGGGTATTCATGCCAATTCTGGCCGTAATGTAAAATGAAGAGTTTTTTCTGAAAGTTTGTTCAAAATATGACTACCGATAAAAAAAAAATGCAATTCAAAAATCCTTACCGATTTATTGAAAAAAGAATATTTTCAACTCTGGGTTTAATGTTTTTTGTGAAATCTTTTCCATCGATCAAAGGTTTTTGTCGAAACTCTTACGTGCCAAGGAGAGATTTTTCTTCGGCAAATTAAGTACAAATATTTTGCATAAGCAAAAACAAATTATTGCCACCAATTCCTTAGAGAATTTTCATGCAGTTTCTTTAATAAGTATTCTAGGAAAGAAAAGTTAAGTTGCGAACAATAAAAATGGTAAAGTTTTAATAAGAAAATTATTAATATCGCGTTCAGCGTTTAACACAATAAATTTTAAAGGAAATTTATTGGAAATTTTTAAAAAATTATTTATGATTTACTAGAACTCACCGGATAATTTTTGTACAAACAGGAAAGTTTTTTTTCTTAATTTCGCTGGAAAGTGACACAACTTTTCTGCTTCACGGCTCGATGAAAACAGGAGTAAGTATAACTTATTCGAAGAGACAATACCTTTCTGAGCGAATTAAGCAATTGGTTTCAATACTCGTATTATGCTCGAAGACAATTTGTAATACGCCGTGGTAATAGATTTTAGTCTAAACGGTTTATGTATTAACTAAGAATACATTATTATTTTAATGGTTCAGTCACATTCAAACAACTTTAAGAAATGATCATTACACACCTCTATCCATCGTAGTTCTGTATCGCTCTTCATCTCCTCCCATCTCTTTAAGACGGCGCGAAGTAGTTCTCATAATTTGAAACATAACTTATTTCGTGAAGCAAGCTATCTTCGCGTTAAGCCGTAGCCAGCAAGAACTGCTGTGTTAGAAGGGTGTTGTGTGCTCTGACTCTCAGGTCTCATCATGCAGATGGTCCGGGTCGGACATGAGGTGACAACCGGTAGCTATACGCAAGGCACTGTTTTGTCTGGATTGGAGGTTGCTCCACTGCGTGTCGATGAGTGTCGGAGACCAGATGGGGGCGGCGTTATTCAAAATGGATCGCCCGATCGCCTTATATGTAGCGACCAGGGTCTCCTTATCCTTACCCTAAGAGGTTCCTGCAATGGCACACAGCACACGGTTTCTTTTGCTTTATTTGGAGCAAACCTCACTAGCGTGCCTTGAGAATTTGTATAGGTTATCGAGTAACACCCCAAGGATTTTCGGATATTTAACGGTCGGAATTCGGTCTCCGTTTATATGGATATTGAGGAATTATTAACCTCGCTAGTCCATGGTGTGAAGAGTGTCACAGAAGACTTCTGCGTAGCAAGTTGCAGCCTACGGTCATCAAAGAACCGCTTGAGAACAACAAGATACGCATTGATCCTCTGCTCAGCCTCCGAAATTGTTTTGGCTGATGCCACGATAGTGCAATCATCAGCGTATGAGGCCAAAGTGACCTCGGAAGGAGCGGGTGGTATGGCGGAAAGATAGAAATTGAAAAGCAGAGGCAAAAGCACGCCCCCTTGCAGCACGCCCATCTTCAGTTTTCGGAATTTAGAGCTAGCACTTCTAAATTCCACAAAGGCCCGTCTACCATGTAAATAGGCTGTTAGAAACCTTTTGGTGCTGACGGGGAGGGTCGTGTTTTGAAGATCCGCAAGAAGGATGTTGAGGTCAACAGTATCAAAGGGCTTTGCGATATCTAGAGCCACTGCGATCGTACGAAGGTGCGGCCTTTTGCAGTTAAGCCCCCCTGTAATTACAGACGTGATCTCGGCCATGGCAGTGGTGGTGCTATGGTTCTGCCTGAAACCGTGTTGGTGACCAGCCAGTTTAAGATGCTGCTGAAGTTGTGGCAGGAGAAGCGCTTCCAACATCTTCGCCGCAGGACATAAAAGTGAAATGGGCCGAAATGAAGTGCCCAAGTCAGCAGGTTCGCCCAGTTTAAATATAAAGATTACAAGGGCATCCTTCCACATGTTCCTGCGAGCGATGTTGAGGTTGAAAATCTCAGCCGTATGGCTCGTGCATCGTTATAATTATAGGGATATGATCCGAACTGAGCGCTGTCAATCAGTGAAGTCGACCAGATTTGCACTAACTAGCGTGATATCAGGGGAACTACTGCACGTCGCAGTAACCATGGTTGGGGTATCGTCATTGAACGTAATAAAGACCGCGGACTCAATGTGGTCGACGATATTAGTACCGCGGGTGTCGTTACCAAGAGACGAATACCAAAGCTCATGGTGTGCATTGAAATCACCAAGGACCAGTTGATTATCAAATTGAAGCAAGTGTTCAATGCAGGGGTGGTAGCTGGCCCCAACATTATACACAGGGGGATATAGACATTAGTCAGACGGATTTCCTCATCCCCTACCTTAAGGGCAACTGCCATGCCAGATGGTCTTCTGGAGTAGTGGGGTTGAGGGGATGGTGATTGGTCTATAGGAGACACAATTAAGGACGAAGGCAAGACCGCCTCCGCCTCTGTTTGGTCTATCACGTCTAACTATGCTATATCCTCCGTGTGTTGTAAGGTCACATGAGCTGGGGAGTTTCGTCTCCTGGATTGCCGCAACCAGGATACCGCTGCGCGTCATATAGTTCATTATTTCTATAATCTTATTCCTCAGGCCATTGCAATTCCACTGCAGGACCTTGAATGCCTGGATAGGCGACGTCGGGAAGGGGACACACGTAGCAAGTGGAGCTTGGACAGAGGAGGGGGGGCTCGGATGGACTGCGGAACTTAGACAGGGGGACTGCTAGTTGTTGTACAGCAACTACCCAGCCAGGTAGCTGTGTAACCTTAAAGACTAGACAGCCCGGAACAGGGGGTAAGGTGGCATCAGTTATGGCAACTATTGCAGCGAACGGACGCGGACCCTTTGCGAACTTGCCTCCCGCATATAGGGCAGGACCAAATTCTGGGTCCCGGATTCGGCTCGATTCCGGCTCTAACTAGTAGTATACGGAGCAAGTTGGCCGAGAGAACTTGCCCCATAAATGAAAAGGATAAAATTAAAATCCAAAGTACAAACCTTTTGTTGCTGTTGTCTCCGGGACGTAGACCCGATCGCAATAGGAGAGACCAGTAGCTATTGGTATGTCTGCTGTACATCCGGCCATTTCAAAAATGATAATGTGCACTCAGAGATTAAGCGAATTAAGATTTGAGATTATTAAAATCTAAATGAGAAATAAAAAATATTTAATATGAGCAAATGCAAGACATGCGGGACATAATAACGCAATTCTGGGACTTTCCGGGATAAAAAAATCCTGCGGGACGAAAGCAGCAAGTGCGGGACTGTCCCGCAGAATCCGTGACGGTTGGCGGTCTTTTGAAAAATATATTTTTTGAATTGATTTGAACTCTTTTATTCAGTTTTATGTATATCAGCTGGCATTTTGTTTTCCTTTTTTTGACGTTTTTGTTGTTTCAAAATCTATTTCAAAATATTTTTCAAACTTCACAAATTACGTTCCGTAACTTATCATATGTCACAATCCCATCCCGTTCATTCTATTGACGCGTCTCGTAATTTTTTGTCGCACGATTACCGTTCCGTTCACAGTTCCTTGCTTGATTTCATGTTAACCTTCTAGAACATATTAACCATTTAATCTCTTTTTTGTATGGGTATTTTTGACCCAATTATCCAAAAACTTGGTTATAATGGGTTAAAATATTCGACAAAAAAATTTTATGAAAATTTTTACTGAGGTTCACTGAATAAAAATACCGTCCGGACGGTGGCAGCCCTGTATGGTAGCGCACGCGCACCAACGACTCATGATAAACATAACATTATACAACTTCAAAAACTCATAATTTGATAACCGTAAAACATATCACAATTTTGAGGGCTGGAAAATAATTATAAAAAATTTCTTTGTTTGAGAGAAAAATTTTTAAATGGGAGACCTTTTTTGGCTTAACTTTTTGGAAAAAAAATGTATATATTTATTTATAAAATTTAGATACAATATCAAATATTAAACCTAAATAGACTTAAAGAGTACTGGCTGCCATGACCTACGACTCGAAAATTTGATGCATACATAATTAAATTTTTTACATAAGTTTTTTTTTTATAGTTTGTACATTAGGTTACATTCTTTTACAAAATTCGCTGTAATATTTATATTTACTGTGCAAATGTTTGACAATAAACTCGAGGGTAAAACTGATCCAAAAATATTTTTCCTAATACTTGCTAACGGAGGGCAGTCGTCCAGTAGATGATTGACAGAAAAAGCATTACCACAAAGATATGTAACAAGGCTGTTTATTGTTACCTAAAAGTAAATGCTCATGCGACAGTTTAGTGTGACCAATTCCAAGTCGGACAAACAGGCTTGTTAAATTTTGTGAAGCACTGTTTGGGTAGCTGGCTTTGGTGCAGGAGGTGTTAATGGAGCTATGTCGGTGGTTAAACATGGTCCATGATCCTAATCTTCAGTAACTTGAAAAGTAATAGCAAGAGATGATGCCATGAAGCGGGCCGCTGCATCTGCTGACTCATTGCCTAATATACCCCTGTGGCCCGGGACCCATAAAAGTTTTACTTTCTTTGAGATCTCATATTTTGCTTATAATTTGACTGCTATTATAGATGTTTTGAATACATTCTATAGTGGAAAGACTGTCGGTACAAATAACATAATTGCCTTTATTACGTTGTGCATATGTTAATGCTTCATGTATAGCATAAGCTTCGGCAGTAAATACCGAACAATATGAGTGGAGCCAGCCACCAGTTATCATTGAACCGTCTTTATTCACCAGGGCACAGGTTGTTCTTGTATTACTTTTTGACCCATCTGTATAGAGTAATGTCCAATTATTGAGCTTTCCCACTTACAGCGTTTAGGCAGTAGAATGAAGTTGTTGGCAAATGGTAGCACAATGTCGTGTAGTAGATTTAACTTTGTATCTATCTTTATGGCGAGTGGCATTGATGAAATCTTTGTGCAATATATCGTTGCAAGTATTTATAAATTTTGGGAAAAGTTTCCATGTGGCTTCTTTGATCCTTTCCTTTATATTAGGCTTCAGCTAAGACGCATTTATTAGGTGATTAGGTGATGTTGGAAAAGCGTTGATGCTTCGTCGTACTGCAGTGTGATATGGAGCATTTGTAAGGTTTGTGTTTGCACACCATCCGTAAATAGGTAGCCCAAAATCAATTTTTGCAAGTATTAAGGATCTAGTAACGTTGACCAAAGTATTAATATGCACTAGTATCGCCGGTGGCCAAAATTTGGCCTTTTACTTTGAGATAGATACACATTTTCCGAGTACCGTTTGGTAAAAAAGAAAGCCAGAACATTGAGTATTTATTAATCGTAGCAACATTTTTTATATGCAGGCTCAGTATATCTTAAAACCTAATAACATAAAAATTTGTGTAGTGTTTGTGCCAAAAAATATCGGAAAACATCCAGAATATCGAAAAGATCTCAAAAGTATCGACAAAAATCGTTATGTATATTAGTGTGTATTGAAATGTATGGACGAGTTTTAAAACCCAATTCCACACTCAAATTATGAAAGAAGAGAGATAAAAAATTCAGGGAATATAAATTTTTTTACTTTAAAATAAATTCCTAGCTGGCCAAATGGCCATTGTTTATAAAAACCGAGTGATTTTGTACTGGAGCCTATCTTACGGTAAATTTTTTTCCAAAAAACACCATAGATATCGATTCGTGGTCTAAAATAACTTATGTGTGCAAATTTTCAGAGAGATCGTATGACGTGCAGGAGTGTCAGCAAAGGAATAAGAAACGATTATCTTCAATAAAACGAATACTTTTTGTACTGGAGCCTATCTAACGGCAGATTTTTTTTCAAAAAACACTACAGATCTCAATTTTTAGTCCAAAACAACTTATGTATGCAATTTTTCAGAGAGATTGTATGACGTGCAGGAGTGTCAGCAAAGAAAAAAAAGCACTTATTTTCAATCAAACGTTTAATTTTTGTACTAGAGTCCATCTAACGGTTCATTTTTTTAAAAAAAAAAACTTGTGGTACTTAATTCATCATAAAAAGTAAAGTATGCATCCAAATTTTAAGATTGATGGAACGACGTGTGGGAGTGTCAGCGAAGGATTAAAAAATGGTATACAGCCATTTCATGCCTATCGTAACAAGATCTGTCACACCCCTTCCGATTTCGCTGAAATTTGGTACATGGTTTCGCTTCAGGCCTAAACTTTGAGAAATGGCAAAAAAAGAAATTTGCCATTTTTTTTTTGTGGCTTGTGGAGGGGTGCAAAAAGTGGAAAAATCGGTAAAATGTGACAAACTCACATCAAATAATTACCAATAGCTTGGCCATTTCTTAACCGATTTTCATGTTTAGATCTGTTTTGGAAAGGTATTGAATCAGGCTATAAGTTCAAAATAAAAGTTTTCGTAGTTGATAAAAAGTACTACATTTATTACTATTTTAGTACTAAACTACAAAAAACGTGCCCGAATACACCTTTTTTACCTCACAAAATATTTTTTTTGGAAAGAAAACAAAATAATCTTTTAGTCAAAGAAAAGAGAAAATTGGTATGTCTCGAGGCTTAGAAGTAATGATTTTTTGAAAATTTGAAAAAAAGGTGCGATCACAAAATGGTTCATAACTGGAACATTTCTTATCTCATTTTAATTTTTGAACCATTTTTAGAACGGGATTGAATCATTCTATGCGCACAAGTAACATTTTTTTGTATTTGTTAAAAAGTACTAAATTTACTACTATTTTAGTACTAAACTACTGAAACCGCTATAGTACCTATCTTCGACCTTCCAAAATATTTTTTTTAGAAAAGAAAAAAAAATTACCTTTAATTGAATCCAAAATTCGAATGGTACCATTAATGGTATAGGAGTAATGATTTTTTGAACATTTCAGTACATGCAATATTTCGTATAATGTAGGTTTTTTTATACCCTACACCCAGGGTATATTCACTTTGTCCTTCCGTTTGTAACGCAGAGAAGGAGGCGTGGCAGATATAGAAAAGTATATATATTCTTTATCAGCGTCACCTCCTGAGTCGATATAGCCATGTCCGTCCGTCTGGCTGGCTGGCTGGGTGGCTGGCTGGGTGGCTGGCTGGCTATGTGTTGAAATACACTTTTTGGGAAAACTGAGTAAGACAATTCAATGAAATTTGGTATACTGCCTCCATCGTCAAAGATAGCTCGGGGGATTGAAAATGAGCGAAATCGGTCAACGGACACGCCTACCGCCCATACAAAAAATATATTCAAAATGCAATTTTAGGAGTATTTTTCACGAAAATGCAACCAAAATACGCATAAATACTAAGAATTGTAAGCGCAAGCTCTTAGAAAAAATTTAACGAATTCGGACAAGAGGGCGTGGCACCTCCCATATAAGCAAAAGCTTCAAAACGCTATACTGAAAGCGTTTTTTCAGATATTCGAACCAAATTCGACTCAGACACTAAGTATCATAAATGAAAGCTCTCGACAAAAATTGGGTGCAATCGGACAAGGGGGCGTGGCACCTCCCATATAATCAGAAGTTTCAAAATGCTATACTGAAAGAGTTTTTTGAGATAATCCAACCAAACTTCACTCAAATACTAAAGACTATAAATGCACGCTCTATGCTAAAACTAGACGAACTCAGACAAGAGGGCGTGGCACCTCCTATATAAGCAAAAGCTTCAAAACACTGTACTGAAAACGTTTTTCACTCAGACACTAAAAACTAAATCCAAGCTCTGGACGAAAACTGGGTGAACTCGGACAAGAGAGCGTAGCACCTCCCATATGAGCAAAATTTTAAAAATACTGCAGTGTAGGGTATTTAATGTTTGGCCAGGCCAAATTTTACACCCTTACTAGTTGTAATTTATATCATTTTAAATTCCTCGAAAGATTTTGAGAATGAAATTCGCAGTACAGCAATACGGTTACGGCCTAAGGGAACAAAACTATGAAATTTCTGGGTCTCTGGTATGGCTTTTACATTTTGAAAAGCGTTGGAGAGTTGCGATGCAGTTGTTTCATATTCACCAATTGCACAATCTCGAAAAATTATGTCGGACTTTTAATTATTTGCCCATTCGAAAGGTGCCTTGGCATCACTTATTTGGCCTTGGTGAGGTTTTTGCAAACTTGCTCTTGAAGTATTTCGTTTAAAGGAGCCACCAATACCATCTTATAGCCCTTTTTCGTGAGATATAGCTAAAAAGTGCCATTGTACGTCCCTTTTTATCAACTACGAAAACTTTTATTTTGAACTTATAGCCTGATTCAATACCTATCCAAAACAGATCTAAACATGAAAATCGGTTAAGAAATGGCCAAGCTATTGGTAATTATTTGATGTGAGTTTGTCACATTTTACCGATTTTTCCACTTTTTGCACCCCTCCACAAGCCACAAAAAAAAAATGGCAAATTTCTTTTTTTGCCATTTCTCAAAGTTTAGGCCTGAAGCGAAACCATGTACCAAATTTCAGCGAAATCGGAAGGGGTGTGACAGATCTTGTTACGATAGGCATGAAATGGCTGTATACCATTTTTTAATCCTTCGCTGACACTCCCACACGTCGTTCCATCAATCTTAAAATTTGGATGCATACTTTACTTTTTATGATGAATTAAGTACCACAAGTTTTTTTTTTAAAAAAATGAACCGTTAGATGGACTCTAGTACAAAAATTAAACGTTTGATTGAAAATAAGTGCTTTTTTTTCTTTGCTGACACTCCTGCACGTCATACAATCTCTCTGAAAAATTGCATACATAAGTTGTTTTGGACTAAAAATTGAGATCTATGGTGTTTATTGGAAAAAAATTTACCGTTAGATAGGCTCCAGTGCAAAATCACTCGGTTTTTATAAACAATGGCCATTTGGCCAGCTAGGAATTTATTTTAAAGTCAAAAAATTTATATTTCCTGAATTGTTTATCTCTCTTGCTTCATAATTTGAGTGTGGAATTGGGTTTTAAAACTCGCCCATATATTTCAATACACACTAATATATATAAGTTCAAAAGATTGATTAGATTAGATTTATTCAAAATATTGTACAAAATTCACTTAAATACCAATACAATATATATGTAAATAATACAACTGATCTGGTTTTACAAAATTAATATAAATAAAAATCAAAATGACATATATGTATGTTGTGTGTCAGATTGGCAATTACGATGTAAGTACATGATTATATATATAAAAAATTTAATGAAAATTTAATTAAACTCAGCAATTAAAAGTCTTCTATATTTTAAGGCACCGTTCAAAAAATTATACAACGCTTCGTAATCAGGACCATTTAATATAGCATATACTTCATTTAATATAGCATATACTTCATTAAGTGAAAGCATTCTTTTGTTGAAACATGAAGATCTAAAATTTGCAAATATTATACATTCACCGATAAAGTGATAAGTGTTTTCGGGCTTATCTAAATTGCAAACTGTACATATGCCAAGCGTATCTTTTTTAAAAGCCCTGGCATTTATATCTAAAAGCCCACCTCTTGCTCTTAACACAAGACCAATCAAATGTGCAGGAATTGAACTTTGGAACTTTGCGGGAGCAGTGTAGTCTAAGAAACAATATAGGTCATGAAAGCTAGAGTGCCTTGCGTTTTCAACATTTTCCGCATAATCATTTGCTTCAACTTTTTCAAGAATCGCAGCAACAATAGGGCGCACATAGTTTTCGGACAAAGCTACAATAGGATCAAAGGAAAGCCGTATGCATAAATTGTCCCATTCTTTTGCCCAACTGATTTTCCTCTGCCACACAACCTCAGTTAATAAGAACGTTAGTCTAGAAGGCTGCATATTTTGTATTTTTAAAATGTAATTAAAATGTGCACTTAAAGTCGAAATATACTGTGATTTTAAGCCAGTTTCAAGATACAGCATATAATTAGGTGTGTTTTTTGGAAGGAAAAGCATTTTTTTAATAAAAAATCGGAAAAGCATTTCAACTTGATCATATTTTTTTATACCCCATACTTGTGATCCATATAACATTATCGATTTGGCTGCTGCATCAAAAATTTTCAGCTTGTTGCAGTTAGAAATATTCTGATTGTAAATATAACTAAGCCAGTTTGCATTTATTGCTAGTTTAGCTGTAGACAGTTTCCCATCAAGATGCTTATTAAAGGACAAATTATATTGCAACAGAATTCCCAGATATTTATATTCATTGACTATTTCAAAATCTTCATCTTTGTATTTAAAAGCCAGACACCTAGAGACCCTAGCACTTTTCCTAAACGCTAAAACTTTCAATTTTGTTAAATTAACAGATAGCTGCCAGCTAGAACAGTAATTGGAAAAGGCATCAATCATAGTTTGAAGACCTTCGCTGGAATCTGCAAGCAAAACAAGATCGTCTGCATACATCAAAACTTTAACTGTTGTGTTAGATATCGATATCCCACCAGGTAAAAAATCGTGCAGGTCATTTAAGAACAACGAAAAAAGAATAGGACTTAACAGACAGCCCTGTTTTACGCCAATATTAGACTCAAAAGTATCGGATAATGTATCGCCGTCCCAAATTTCGCAAATATTTTGATCATAGAGACCTTTTAATGTTTGTATGATTTTAGTAGAAAGCCCAAGTACAGATAGCTTGTAAAACAAAACATTACGTAGAATTTTGTCTAAAGCGCAATGTAAGTCAACAAAAAAAGCAAAAGTTTTTTTCTTAGCATCAAAATTAAGCTCAACAATACTCGTTAAACAAAATACGCTATCCACGGTAGAATACCCTTTCCTAAAACCAAACTGAAACTCATTAAGAATATTGTTACAGTCAATCCAACTGTTTATTCTGCTAAGAATAAGCCCAGAAAATAGTTTATTTAAAGTATCAGCGAGGCTTAGGCCCCGATAATTGCTTACTACACTTGGATTACCCTTTTTAAGAAGCGGAATGATAATGCACGAACGAAAAGAGGACGGAAAATCGCTTCTCAAAAAAATGTTGTTAAATAAAGTGAGAACTTCTTCTAGAAATTCTGAAGGAGCATACTTATAAAATTCATACGGGATGCGATCTTTTCCTGGTGCTTTGCGATCCTTAGTAGAATGCAGAACTAGTGCAAGCTCATGGCTTTCAAATGGAGCATCCAAAAAAGGGTCACTTAGCATCGGCAAAGACCAAGCGATTTGCTCTATGTTATCACTTAGCTTAAGTAAACTCTCAAAGTGTGAACGAAAGTCATTGGCCGAAAGATTAGTTCTAATCTTTGGCTTGGTTTGTTTTAAATTATTTGCGAGGGTCCACCAGTCTTTCGAATTTTTTACTAAATTAAGCGAAGATATATCATTTTCATCCTTAGTAATCTTCTTTTCTTTACATAATTTAAGATATGCAGTTCTACGGTTCTTGTATTCATCTCTGAACACTGGTAGGTTATACTTTCTAAGCAAGTTTAGCGATTTTAGCATTTTCTGCCTTGCGTTTTCACATTGCCAATCATACCACTTAGTTTTTGGAACAAGTGTTTTACGGTTTTGACCATGCCCTGCAGATTGTTTAATCTTATCCTTTAGGAGGTCCACTTTAACATTAATATCTTCCAAGTCGAAAATGTAATCACGATTGCAAAGTGATAAAAGTTTGCAGCTATACAAATGTTGCCTTTTATCATGCCAAACAAATTTTTGAGACAATTTTAAAGTATTTGTATTAGCTGTGTCATCCACAGGAAACATCAATTCAGTAATGAAGGGCATGTGATCAGAAAATGCTTGACAGGAAATGCTAAAACTATTTACAAATTTAAGAAAATTTAGCGACCCTATTGCGTAATCAATAACTGTATTACCCTTAGATCCACAGTATGTAAAACTACCTTCATAATCAGAGTGAATTCTACCATTAATTATAATTCCACCGAAGTTTTCCATAAATTTTAAAAGTTTTCTCCCATTAGAGTCGATTTTCTAGTCCCTTGACTGTCTATGTGTAGAAAATAACGGTAGGTGCTCCAAGAGATGTTTATCAACTACTTGCACATCTGATAAGCGAGCATTTAGATCACCAAGTATACAAAACGAACAATCTTTAATACTATACTATATAAGTTCAAAAGTATCGAAAAACATCCAAATTATAGATAAAAGTGCAAAAGTATCGAGAAACATCCAAAATATCGATAAAAGTCCAAAAGTATCGAGAAACATCCAAAGTATCGGTAAAAGTCCAAAAGCATCGAGAAACATCCAAAATATCGAGAAGTATCGAGAAACATCACAAATATCGATAAAAGTCCAAAAGTATCGAGAAACATCCAAAATATCGATAAAAATCCAAAAGTATCGAGAAACATCTAAAATATCGGTAAAAAACCAAAAGTATCGAAAAACATCCAAAATATCGGTAAAAGTCCAAAAGCATCGAGAAACATCCAAAATATCGGTGCAGAACGTCGACAGAGCGCAACAACAAAATTTCTCTCACTCCACTGTCTCATTCACTTTCTTAACAACACAGCTTAACTCTATGGGTGCTGTTGTTGTTGTAATTATTTGGGAAACTTTAATCCTGTTTTTAAATGCTTTAATGGCAACTTATGAGGATAATTTTTGGATTCGTGGATTCTACACCACAGTACCTATCATATAAAAAAAAATATCCAAAATCGGTTAAATGGTTAGCTCGCAAATGGGGCGCAAAAAAAACTGTTCACGTATTTATATATAAATAAGCGAATGGCTTGAGCATAGGTATTTAATAATATTTAGCCTTGTAAATAGACTCTTCCTTAGATTAATACAATGTTGTTTAAAATTATTTTTTTTATCAAAAGTTATTCCTAGTAGTTTTAAGTAATTGAATATTTACATTATCAAAATTAATACTAGGAAAAATACAAATATGTTTTTTACATATATGCAAGATTTTGCACTTGTCGGTTGAAAGTGCGGCACCAGCCCATGAACCCCATTTTTTCAAATCTGATTATATTTTTATAAAAGTTTCTTTTACTGTCGAAAGATCTTTAATTTTTGTGAACATTATTCCATCATCCGCATATATGGATATGTCTATATTCTTTTACTTTACTTTACTTATTTTTTCAAATGCAATTACGAATAGCAAAACAGACAATGGTGACCCTTGGGGAATCACGTTGTCAAGGGGGTAGGATTCAGACAGTGTGTTATTTATTCTGACTTGAAATTTACGGCCGATCATAAAGGCTTTAACAGTATTAAAGATCTTTGGACCAACGCCACAAGCCTCAAGTTGACTTAACACTGCATGCACTCCCACTCGATCAAAGGTCGGTTGCCAGTAAGGTAACATGATTTTTGGACGAAAGAGCATCTGACATGAAGTGTTGTATGCGCAATAGCGCGTCTATTGTGCTATGCTTTTTTTAAATGCGACCTGTTTTTGCTTATGAATTTATGTTTTGTAATGTACCACATAAGCCTTTTAGCCAACATTTTTTCCAATATCTTTGACAAACAAGGAATAAGTGATATTGGTTTATACCTATCGGTTTGATCCGAAGGTTTGTTTGGTTTTGAAATGGGTAAAATTATTGCTGTGTGCCAAGTGTGTGGGTATATTCCTCGTTAAAACACTAATTTGTAAAAGTTAAGAAGTCTATCTTTACTTAATTTTGGCAAGTTATTAAGCATAGGATAAGATATACGATCCTTACCAGGCGTTTTATCTTTGGCATGTCGTAATGAGAGTTCAAGTTCAGTAAATGGAAAATTAATCTCTAAGTCTTTTGCGGAAGGGGATATTTATTCGTCTATATGGACTAGAAAGTATAGAATTTTTATTGGAGACATATTCGTAAGAGAAATTGGAGTCGCTGGAATAATCTGACCAAATGGATGCAAACGCCTCGGATATAAGTATCAACTGCGGAGGACAGTAATGTATGATTGGACTTAATAGACTTAATGGGTGTCTGAGGGATACCAGTAAGAGATTTCATGCTATCCCAGATTTTTCTTGGTGTAGAAAAAGGATTTATTTTGGATGTAAGATCTTCTAAATTTTTACGTTTAGCTTCTTTCACTGTTTTTTTGAATAGAGCGTTTGTTTTTTTATGTAGAATTAAATTATTGAGTGACATACTTCGTTTGTAGTTATGCCAAAGGTGTTATTTTTCTAATCGGAGATTATTTAGTTCTTGGTTCCACCAAAAAGTATATGCCTTCCAAATGGAAGGTTTTGTTTGAGGTATTGCAGCAGATGAAGGCCGCCGGTTTAGATCAAATAACAGCTGAACTGCTAAAGGCATGCCCCATAACATCAGCTAAAATTCTCCATCCTCTGCTCAACAAAATCTGGAGTGAAGAGCGTTTGCCAGAAGATTGGCTACATGGCATGTTAGTCAAATTGCCGAAAAAAGGTGACCTAAGCGAGTGCCAAAACTATAGAGGCATCACCTTGCTCTCAGTACCATCAAAAGTACTGACGAAAGTGCTTCTGAGCAGGGTAAGCGAAAAACTTGATTCGGCCATTCGAAAGCAGCAAGCAGGATTCCGGCGAAACAGATCATGCGTGGATCAAATCAACACGCTCAGAATAATTGTCGAACAATCATGCGAGTGGCGTGCTGCACTTCAACTTGTCTTCGTTGAATATAGCACTGCCTTCGACAGTGTCTCCCGAGAAAACATCTGGGCGTCACTGCAACGAAGAGGCTTTAAATGCAGTGTGTTACACAACGGGTTGTTGTCACCGACATTCACCACTAATTCAGGCGTACGGCAGGGGTGTTTACTATCACCATCACTCTTCCTTATCGTTCTTGATGATATCCTAGATAAAGCTCTTAATAAGGCCAAAAGGGGTATTCAATGGAACTTTACCGAACATCTGGAAGATCTCGACTACGCTGACGACATCTGCCTTTTATCGTCCAAACATTCAGATATGCAAAGCAAAATTGAAGACCTTGTCTTGGAATCACAAAAGGCCGGCCTAAAAATCAACGTATCCAAGACTAAAAGCATGAAGCTAAACGCAAGCAATGACATCACGTTTAAAGCTGGCAGTGATGACATCGGAAACGTCGATAGCTTCACGTATTTAGGTAGCA
This sequence comes from Calliopum simillimum, assembly GCA_951812925.1. Lineage (NCBI taxonomy): Eukaryota > Metazoa > Arthropoda > Insecta > Diptera > Lauxaniidae > Calliopum > Calliopum simillimum. The sequence goes on from OX638368.1 coordinate 66,862,250, forward strand.
TTATCTCCATGGATGGTGGAGCAAAAGAGGATATCAACTCAGGAATAGCAAAAGCAAAAGGCGCGTTTGCTCAACTGAACAAAATATGGTCTTCATCCGTTATATCCACCAAAACGAGAGTGCGCATTTTTGATTCGAATGTGAAATCGGTTGGCTTGTTACTGAACAACTAACAAACAAGCTGCAAGTATTCGTCAACAATTGCTTAAGGCGTATACTAAAGGTTTGGTGGCCTCGCACTATATCAAATGCCGAGCTACATCAAAAATGCAAACAGAAGGCTATAGCAAACGAGATCAAGCTGCGCAAATGGGGATGGATTGGTCACACTCTCCGGAAACCACACAGCGACAGGCCCTTGAGTGGAATCCACAAGGCAGTAGAGGACGTGGTAGACCCAAAACCAACTGGAAAAGGTCGTTGGAAAAGGAAATCCAAGAATCGGGAAAATCGTGGCAAGAGATCAAAGTCATCGCAAGGGATCGTGACAAATGGAGAGATTTCATATTGGCCCTATGCTCCTCCTAGGGGTTAAAGGAGAATACATACATACATTGCAGCAGATCTTATGGTTTTTGTAATTTTTGCGACCTCGTGATGGACGTTATGGAAAGTCCAATTTGAAACGAAATTCTGATAACGGTTTGTCTGTATTTTTAAAAGCAACAGTAACAAAATTTGGATTGGGAAGATTAGCTGTAGGCAATTCTGGAAAATCGAGCTATTGGTATGGTCTTTTCTTTTTTGCTTTTGGACTATCGGCCAAGAGGGAAAAACGGTTTTCCCTCGAATTTGGCGGCCCAGGGGCCATATTCACAATATTCTTTTCCGCACTTAGAAGAATTTACTAACACGTGCACTGTCAAATAGAAAAGAGAGCAAGAATAGAATCAAAAAGAAATTAAAAAACAGTTATGGAAACCACTGACGTCCGTATACTATGAGAGATAGTCGACGACAGAAAAAAAAAAACTAAACTAGTTTTCTTTTTTGTTTATTTTCTTTGCACAATTAAATTTATAATTTTTGCTTGTACAAACAAATATTTATAGTCTAAACATGAAATTTGACATTCATCCCCACATAATACAAAATTGGCAGTATAATGAAATTATATCACACTTTTTTTTTGGCATGTTGTTATACTTTGTAAGGTAAGGACTGCGATCGATAAAATTGTCCGATACATTTTATCCAATAACTTGTTTCTAAATTATTCAATTTTAAAATTTTTTCGCAGTGCGCTTAGCAATGAATGCGCCAAAATTATTGTTTTCAAATTTTTTCCCTAGTCCGTCATATTTATTTAAAAACGGCAAACGAGCTAGAAGTTCGAAAGTCAATAATAAAAATTTTGCAAGACCACCCGCAGGGAACTATCAATAGAATTGCTCGGAATAGCAAAGTTAATATGAAATTGGTATCAAGAGTTCTGAAAAAATTTAAGGAAGACTTGGATGTCTTTCAAAAGCTAGGTTCTAGAAGAAAAAAAGGCGTCCATGACCAAAACAAAAAGAAGAAAATCGTCGCAATTTTAGAGAAGACTCCAAACATTTCATGCAGAAAACTGGCACAGAAAGTGAGTGTTCCGAGATTCAAGTTCGCAAGTCCGAAATGGAGACTGGTTTGAAGACGCTCAGGCTATGATGAACACGCAGGCAAAACAGCGCGCCATAAAGTTGAAATATTAATTTATTTCAAAAATTCGAATGCTGCATTATGGACGATGTTATATGTTCTAGCCGATTTTTCGCAGCTTGCAGGCCAAGAATTTTACACCGCAGACTCATGGGGGAATGTGGACAAAAAGTTTAAGGTACTAGTCCAAACATAATTTTTCAAAAAATCGATTTTTTACAGATTTTGATTCCTTATACATTCAAGAATAACCTCCTAAAATTTTTTAAAGATATTTGAAAAAATTACAAAGTTACAGCTCTCTTTGCGCTCTCAAGTTATATAAAAAATAAATAAAAAAAAACTGTTTTTCGCGTTTTTCTCGAAACTACATTTTTCAAGTCGGCGTAGACTTACTCTCCGAAACTATAAGTCCGACTGTTCTTATTTTTTGCATGTAACTTTGTTTATGTATCCCACATCGTAATCCACCAGAAAATTAAAAAAATTTGTAAAAAAAAAATTGTAATTTGATAATAAAGTCGAAAAAAAAACATAAAAAAAAAAATTGTGGCAATATGACAATTTTTTTTTTTATCGATTTTTCATAATATTCTGGTGGATTACGGTGTCATTGACCTTCTTTTTTAAGATCCCATTTGTATTTTTTTTTTTCAAACAAGCCGTTTTCAAGAACATCTCTACGCCATGGGACGATAAAATTTTTAAGAAGAAAACTTTGGCGCCCTCTATAAAATGGACTTTATAATAAAAATTAAAAAAAAAAATTTTTTCAAAATCTTTAATTCTTTATTTATGTATATGTATAAAAATTTTTATACAATAACTCAATAAAATAAAGGAAATAAAAAATTTTAAAAATTGTATTACTTTTTGCCATTTATTTTTGGACTAGTACCTTAAGCCAAAAAAGCAGTCAAAATTTTCTTGGTTTGGCAAGCAATCTGTAGTTGTGGCAAAAGGAGCAATCCTTTTGTTGCCACTGGAACAATAAACTTCGAAATCTATATGAAGGAATGCTTGGAAAAAGGGCTTTAGCCTTCCCTACGAGAGGATGAGGTTTATACTTCTTTTGGTCAGACCTAGTATCTTGTCATTATTGTAAAATGGCCTTGGAGTTGTGCTCAAAAAATAATGTGATTTTGGGCCTCGTGAAGCAAATCCGCCAAACAGTCTAGAACTTAGGCCAATTGAAAGATACTGGGCTTTAGTCAAAAGGAAGACAAAGGCAACAAAAAAGTTGCCAATGATGCTAAAAATTTTCGAGGAAAGTGGTGTTCAGTAGCTACAAAGGTATCAAATAATACCATAAAATCCTTAATTGAAGGGGTGCCAGAAAAGCTGCAAAAATTTCTAGAAAAAAAATAATATTAAAATTTTAGGTACTCAAAAAAAAATTGTAATAAAATGACGGTTCAAAATTGGTTTTTATTTTTAAAATCGGACAATTAAGAATTGCCCCAGAAAAATTTGATACTTTGTTTTTCATCAATAAAAAAATACGTAATGAATTTTTTTTAAATATTGTTTTTTTTTATTTATTAATGAGTAGTATAACGAACATAAATAACTTGAGGATTGATTTTTCAAAAGGGCGTACAACCACTTCCAACCTCGAACAAACCTAAAAATGCCATCACCATTACCATGCTAAAATGCATCTTCTAGTTCGAAATTCATCACAAAAAATGCATTTTTCCAAGGTAAAATCATGATCAAAAGTCGCATTTCAGAACAGAAGGGCTTATTTCCATATAATTTCATAGCCATTTTTAGAGTCTGATACAAAAAGGCGTATTTCGAATAGTGGCCAAAAAAACTTTCAATATTTTTTATATGCCCCAGGCTATATAAGTGCTTACATACCATGCCTATAAACATCAACATAAATTTTCAAATGGTGAAATAGAAGTGATTTGCAAACAAAAGGGCTTATTTCCGAACATTTCAGAACAAAAGGGCTTATTTCCAAATGTTTTTTACTTTTTACAATTACTACAAATAAGTTACAACAAAAATATTAAGGGGATTAGAATCTTTGGTCAACTCACTCTAACACTGAAGACATTAAAAAAAAATAAGTTATTGTAAACAGCCCATAAAAGTTTTTTCTAATTACTGAAAATTTGTTTACCATGGGTTTACGCCCTTTTGAAAATTACTCCTCACTTAACACTATTAACAAATATTTATTTTATATAAAAATATTTTACTTTTTTCTTAAGACCCTTCATTAAATATTGTACAGTTGTTTCGTCGACAGTACCGTACGACCTTCGCCACTTATTTTTGAAATCTTTTAAATTTTTTGCAGTACATTTACTCTTCCGAAGTTCTGATTTCATTAGAGCCCAATATCTCTCAATAGGCTGAAGCTCTGGGCAGTTAGGTGGATTCGCATTTTTGGGTACAAAATTTACATTATTGCTTTTGTACCATTCTATGGTGGCTCTAGAGTAGTGAGAGGTTGCTAAATCTGGCCAGAACATTAATTTACCCCCGTACTCACGAATAAATGGCAAAAGACGTTTTTGAAGGCATTCGTCAATATAAATTTTCGAGTTAATTGTGCCCCGTGTTACAAAAAATCTGCTTCTCAGACCGCAAGTGCATATGGCCTGCCAAACCATATACTGCTTGGGAAATTTTGTAATTTTCTTCTCTTTAAATTTGCTCTGTACCTGCCCCTTTCCGAACAGGTATAAAATTCGTGTCCTGGTAGCTGTTTAAAATCTGCCTTAACGTATGTTTCATCGTCCATTATGCAGCAGTCAAATTTAGTCAGTTAATCGACATATAACTTTCGAGCTCACTTTTGAGCCTCTAACTGCTTTTCATTGGAACGGTCTGGTACTTTTTGAACTCTGTAGGTCTTTAGCTTAAGTTTTTTCTTTAGTCTGTTTGTAGAAGATTTTGAGGTTCCTGCTCTGGCAGCCATATCTCGTTCTGAAGTGTTAGGATTCTGCTTAAAAAGGTGCTTCACCTTTTTCACCAACTGTGGGTCTATACTGGCTTTTCTACCTGAACCCTTTTTCCGCGTAATAAGTTGACCATTTCTATAATTCGAAATAACCCTTTGGACAGTGATTTTTGATGCACCTGTTATTTAAGCTATGGCTGAGTATTTTAATTCTGGTTTTTGCAGGTAAGTGTACGAAATGAGTTTGCGCTTTTTTTCTTAATTGCTAGACATCTTTATCGTTTGAAGTTCGTTTACCAAGTGTTATATATTTTTGTAATAGTCATGTTATATAGAAAAAATAGCACCCATATTTCGACCTGGACGATCATCAGGTAAATCATAATCTAAAGGAATAAAAGTATCAAATTATTCTGGGGCAGTCCTTAGTTCCAGCGATTTTTTGAATTTTGTATCGGACAATCAATCGCAGTCCTTATAAAGTGGCCTTTAGTAATTAATTTTAAATTTCTAACATTTTTGAACACTGTACATTTTTTCATTAAACTTTATTTGAAATCAGTTTTTAACTATGGGCCAAAATTTCTCAATTAAGACACCTAAATCGAAAGCTTTCAAAAAAACATTTTATAATAAGATGGTTTTCCATAAAATGTCAAAATTTCATATAAAAAGCGAACGGTTAAGGTTTTTTAAAAAATTGTTCAGTAAGTAATTTTATGATAACCTTGGGACAACAAGTTTTATCCAAAATATAGTCTTAGAGTTTTACAGAAAGAAGAGTGCAATTTCGATAGAAAGTTTTTTGTGGCACAAAACGGTATCAAGGAGTACCGATATTATTGGAATACTGAAAAGAGTTCTTCAGTTTAATCTTGGCTACAATTTTGTTATAATTTTTTGCCAAAATACGAAACGGTTTGGAAGCTATGACCAAAAATGGTTTAATTTTTTAGAATTTTTGTAATTTGAACACTTTTTTCCTTAAGTCCTGTTGAGAGAGGAAAGCAAAATCACGAACGGTTTACAAGATATGGCCGATAAAAAAGTGAATTTTCTTTGAAAAAGCAAGTTTGAACCCAAAAAAAATATATATATATACTATAGTACTATACATATATATACAGTAGACCCCGCTTAATTGACCCCCTTTTAATTGAGTTTCCCGGATAATTGAACTAAAAAAAGCCTAGTGAAACTGTCCTCAATGAAAAAGGCACCCAAATCCCTGTTAGTTGATTCCCGTTTAATTGGTTTCTCCGGTTAATTGATAGGAAGAAAATGGTTTAAAAATGAAAAATACATGTTAAATACCCCTTTTAAAAGATCAACAATATTAAAAGTAACAAAAATTTTACTGATGGAAAAATCTGAACAGTTTTCATTACAGCTCAATAAAGATTTTAATCCTACTCCGAACTGGCTATGGCAAAGGCAAAATCGTTAAGGTGTCGTCTTTCGTAAAGTCCATGGAGAAAAAACCTCAGAAAACACAAAAGGTGCAAATGATTTCAATAACTTAGTTCTTCCCGGATTATGAAAGGGTTTTGATCAAGCTGATATTTTTAACTTTGACGAAAGTGGATTGTGCTTTACATACTATGTCCAAAAGAGGTGGTGGCCTTAAAGGTTTCAAATAGTCAAAATTACGTCTGTTGCTTTTTTATTTCTAATGGCACTGAAAATTATAAAAAAATTTAAAAATTTGACCCTGAATAACTTTTTATATGCACACAATTACAAAATTGTACCAACATTTTTCTATAGAAGTCATGTGCTTAGGCATCCGATTCAGCACGGCACACAATGGGAGATTGTGGTCATAAATAGGTAAAATTTGAAAGTGCTATGAATTTAAAAAATTTTTACGCCAATCGTCAGATAATACTTAGTGATGGAAAAAAAATTATAAAATCTTAAAATTTTGTTTTGCTTTAGGTACACAGTGGGCTCAAAGTTGGACTTTAAATAGCAAAAATGCTCTATGGAAGTTTCTATATTAGAAAGTTCTGGATAAACGCTCTAGTTAATTTGTTTTAAGCCGGATGTACTTATGTAGCATATCGTTAGAAAGTATATTATTTCTACTTTGTTAAAAAAAAACCTATTTTTTTTCTGCAGATTTTATGTGAACTATAGTGATTTTTCAAATATTAAAAAAATAATGGTAAAAATGGAAAAATTGCAAACTTTGACAGTAAAAAAAAAAAATACATTTTCTGATTTTCAATATTTTTCAATATAATATGTGGCCAAGTATGCTTAATCGAAATGCAAAATCCCTGCTGCCTTTTTTGAGAACTTTTTTTTTATGAACTTTTTCATATTGTAGTTTTTGACGGGACAAAATAAATTGACTTTTTTCGTTTGCATCGAAATATGTCAAAATAGTATTTTGGCAAAAAGTACAAGAATTTAGCTTTTAAAAAAACATTTGTTTGAGTTTTTATATATAATACGTGAATTATGGTGGTTTTTCGAAAGTTCAAGCTCAAAAAGCTAAAATCGATAAATTTTGAAAACTTTGACTTTAAGACAAAAAAAAATACATTTTGTTGCAGTTTTTGAGAAAACAAATTTTTTTTATTTCTTTATGTTCTTCAACGTTTTACAACAAATTCATCAATCTTAAGCTTACAATCTGCTTAAATTCGGAAGATGCTTTCTTTTAACGAAAAGGTAGTAGGTAAAGAGCATATTCCCCCCTTTTTAGCCCCTTGGAAATTGTCCTCTCTTTACTTGGACATGCCATAGCGAAGCATTTGCGCCAAGTAGCGTTAGTAATATGACAAATTTTATTTTCGTAGGGCGTGGCACAGCCCATCTTTTTATTGAAAATTATTTTTCCAAATGCCCTTTGCATATGTACCAGATTTTGTCTATCTACGTCAAGCAGTTTCTGAGATATGATGAATCAGCATTCAGAGGGGCGTGGCACCGCCCACTTTTCTAGTGAGAACTATTTGTTCTAATTGTCTTAGCATATGTACCCAATCATATCTAAGTGCGGAAAATATTGTCAGAGAAATAATGAATTTATTTTTTTGAGGGCGTGGCACCGCCCATTTGTCCGGTGAACATTATTTGTCCTGATGATTTTTACACATTTACCAAATCTCAATTATCTGCGTCAAAGAGTTTCGGTGATATGATTAGTCAATTTTTGGGGGGCGTGGCACCGCCCACTTTTTTAGTATATAACTTAGCCTTTTTTTGTACTAACACAATATGAAAACTTCTTTAAAAATGGTTATTTAGTTTCCGAGTTAATCTATATATAAATACGTGAACAGTTTTTTTTTGTCTCCCTTTTGCAAGCTAACCATTTAACCGATTTTCGATATTTTTTTTTATATGAAAGGTATTGTGGTGTAGAATCCACGAATCCAAAAATTATCCTCATAAGTTGCCATTAAGGTATAAAAAAACAGGATCAAAGTTTCCCATATAATTACAACAACAACAGCATGCACAATGTTATGCTGTGTTGTTAAGAAAGTGAATGACACAGTGGAGTGAGAGAAATTTTGTTGTTGTTTTTCTCTTGCTTGCACGAAACCTGTTTCGTTGCGCTCTGTCGACGTTCTGGTATTTTGGATGTTTCTCGATACTTCTGGACTTTTATCGATATGTTGGATGTTTTTCGATACTTCTAGACTTTTATCGATATTTTGGATGTTTTTCGATACTTTTGGACTTTTATCGATATTTTGGATGTTTCTCGATACTTCTAGACTTTTATCGATATTTCGGATGTTTCTCGATACTTCTGGACTTTTACCGATATTTTGGATGTTTTTCGATACTTTTGGACTTTAACCGATATTTTGGATGTTTTTCGATACTTTTGGACTTTTACCGATATTTTGGATGTTTCTCGATACTTTTGGACTTTTTCCGATATTATGGATGTTTCTCGATAATTTTGGACTTTTATCGATATTTTGGATGTTTCTCGATGCTTTTGGACTTTTATCGATATTTTGAATGTTTCTCGATGCTTTTGGACTTTTACCGATATTTTGGATGTTTCTCGATACTTTTGGACTTTTACCAATATTTTGGATGTTTCTCGATACTTTTAGACTTTTATCGATGTTTTGGATGTTTCTCTATACTCTTCCACTTTTATCGATATTTTGGATGTTTTTCGATACTTTTGGACTTTTATCGATATTCTGGATGTTTCTCGATGCTTTTGGACTTTTATCGATATTTTGGTTGTTTCTCGATACTATTGGACTTATACCGATATTTTGGATGTTTTCCGATACTTTTGGACTTTTATCGATATTTTGGATGTTTCTCGATGCTTTTGGACTTTACCGATATTTTGGATGTTGCTCGATACTTCTGGAATTTTACTGATATACATACCGATGTTTGTCGATACTTTTGAGATCTTTTCGATATTTTAGATGTTTTCCGATATTTTTTGGCACAAGCACTACACCAATTTTTATGTTATTCGGTTTTAAGATATACTGAGCCTGATATAAAAAATGTTGCTACGACTAATGAATACTCAATGTTCTGGCTTTGTTTTTTACCAAACGGCACTCGGAAGAAGTGTATCTATCTCAAAGTAAAAGGCCAAATTTTGACCACCGGCGATACTAGTAAGAGACAAACAAAATCTAGTTTTCATAAAGTAGATTTTCGTTTATTCCTCATAACTTGAAAACTATAAAAGATAGCTCAGAATTTTTAACATTTTTGAAATCAGCGGGGTCAAGTTTTTGGAAATTGATACCTATTTTGAAAAAAAATTCGGACCACGCCCCAACTTTGTATGGGGGGTAGGCGTGTTCGTCGGCGAATTTTGTTCATATTCACAGATTTTTATTATTTTGATGTAAAAAACATCTGTACCAAATTTCAATAGCCTAGCTCTATTATTACTATATATGACCGCCGTTCCATACAAACCCTCCCATTGAAACACATCGAAGAAATCGGATAAAGTCCAAGTTTATCAAAAAACATCCTATATATTGGTAGCAGTTCAAATACATACATCGAAAAACATCCAATACATATATCGAAAGAAGTTCAAAAGTTTCGAAAAATAGTGCATTAAAAAAAAAAAATTTGAAAAACATCCTACACATCGGTAAAAGCCCAAAATGATTGGAAAACATTGAAAAAATCGGTGAAAGTCCAAATACATATATCGAAAAATATTCAATATATCGAAAAGGGTCCAAAAGTTTCGGAAAATATTGAAACACAACGAAGAAATCGGTAAAGTCCAAGTTTATAGAAAAACATCCAAAATATCGGTTAAAGTCCAAAAATGTCGAAAAACATCCTATATATCGGTAAAAATCCGAAAGTTTTGGAAAATATTGAAACACATCGAAGAAATCGGCAAAAGTCTAAGTTTATAAAAAAACATCCAAAATATCGGTAAAATTACAAAAAAGAAATCGAAAAACATCCTGTATTTCGGTAAAAGCCCAAAAATTTTGAAAAATATTGAAACACATTGAAGAAATCGGTAAAAGTTTAAAAACAAAACATCCAATATATCGAAACAAAATCAAGTTTCGAAAAATAGTGAAATATGTACATCGAAGAAATTGGTCAAAGCCCAAGTGTTTCGAAAAAAGTCAAAAAGAATTGAAAAATATTGAAAAACACGTAAAACATCGTTAAAAGTCGAAAAATATTGAAAATATTGAGTTGGAATCACTGACGAAATCACTCTCATTTTTGCTTTCATCAACAACACAACATCATGAATAAAAAAAAACAAAAAAATAAAAGAGACGGAAAAGACAACAACAACACATAACTCATGGCGCAGCACGCTATAGCGACTGAAATGCAAACGATCATTTTTATGGAAGTATAGAATTTTTTTTTTTTTCAACAACTTCATACTAAAAAAAAAGGTTTATCTAATAAAAAACCAAAAAAATAAGTATACAATCCTGTTCCTCACCACACGTAGAACGTTTAAAAAAAAAATTATTAAAATCGGTTCAGTATATTTTGCACCAAATCGTTACATAGGGTTTTCATATAAGCAATTTTATATAAATATATATAGATATATATAGATGTATAGATATAGATATAGAAGAATTGAAGTTCCCTTTTTGTACTTAATGCACTTTTTAGTGTACAATGTACATACATATTTTTGTATTCGTTTTCTCCTTATTTAGCTTATGAGTTAAAGAAATTCTAAATGCTTTGAACACATCAAAAAACCGTTAAATTAAAACTAAAATCGTCGAGTGCTAATTTTTTCTATGCTTAATTGACTCACTCGATCAATTTCCGGGATTCTTTTAATTGATTACCCGGTTAATTGAACAGTAAAGTTTACATTTTTCATCAAGTTAATTAAGCAGGGTCTTCTGTATATACTAAAGTATTTACTATAAAATCTGACCTGGAGTCAAACTAGCAAAATAGGGTTTTGCTAGTAACATGAAATACTTTCAGGAACAGCACTCAAAAAGTTCTTTGGATTTTTCATTTTGCACTGTGTAATGTATAAATACATTAAAAACGTTATGAAATTTAAATTTCTTTGCTCATAAATTAGCTGTACACGCGACTTGTAAACATGTTTTTAAATTAGAATGTAAAAAATAAAATAAAATTGATAACTTAAAACATTGAACTCTGGCAAACGAAAGTGAAGGGGCAACAAATTCAACAACAAATTATGAACTCAATTGATGTTTTTTTTATTAAAGCTATCGAACTTTATTAAGTGTAAGATAGCAAGTTTATCGTCCATCTAAAGCGAATTAAAAATAAATATGAATAATTTATTCCAGATTATCGTAAAAATAGAATCGTGAATAACTTACTGTTTATGTTATGTATTTTTTTATTTTTTTTTTTATTTATTGTTTTGAATTGTTCGCATATAAGAACTTAGTCTTTAACATACCATTTATTCATAATAATTATAAAAAAGATAATTTTTAGATGAGTGTTAAAACCCCAAATGTTACAAGATGCAAATGTTTCAGGAGGTAAAAAACTGTTTATTTTGTGGAAAATGATTAAAAAAATGAAACTATTGATGACAAAAACAACCCTTGGTTGAAATTAGGGATTCCGAGATCTCGGCTTTAGTGTAAACTTAAATTTGATTTACAAAGCATTTGTTTATTTATTTGAAGAGTCTTATTCTGAAAGTGCCGAAAATGGCAACAATAAACTAGTTGCAAAGGAATCTAATAATTTAAAAGAAAAGTTGCAAAAAGCTTTTTTTATCCAAAGTGCGAACAGAAAAACTTATATCATGTCTGAAATTTAAATAAAGGAAGTGAACTAATTTTCTAATGGAGAAGATCGATTGTTTTGGTGACGGCTTCCACACCTGCAACTCCCTTTTAGACGGCAACAATTAACGCCAACATTAAACCGCGCAAACGAATTTTTTTTCCGAAATGAAATTAAACTATTATTTATGATTTTCAATACATTTATTGAGCCCGAAAGTAAAGCAATTTGAAAGTGCAAGACGAGAATGACCATTGGCGCGTAAAAAATTTCCTTTTTATATCGGATCAGCTGGTCAGAAAAAATCCTCCAGAAGTGTCAACTTCTGCATGAAAAACAAATATCTGTTTCGATATTTCACGATGGACTTGATAGGCTGCGTTCACATCAGATTTCCATCGGGACCGTCCAGATTATCAAAAAGTGTTCACTTCAACATCGATGCTATTATCTTTAAAAAGCTTCACTCGTATTTCTTAACCCTGCGGGTAAGGGGTCAGAATATGCCCGAGGTAAGCATGCCTGTCGTAAAAGGCGACTAAAAGCGGGTGACCAGCCAGGGTGTGGAAGGCTGTAGCGTTGGACAGCATTGCGCCTCGAAAGAAAAACCCACAATGCCCGTAACTGGCACTGACAAGGCGAGTCGATGCCGCCTTAAAATAAGCATCTTGTCGAAATCCTGAAGCGTCTGACCCATAGTGGGCGGCTCCCAGGTCAGCGTCTGTTCCAGATTGGGCGGCTGAAATTGAAAGTGAATTTGGCCACTATATTGCAGCGCTTACCGGATCCAGCTTTAAGCTTATAACTTACTGCGTGGGGCTCTGTTGAGAAGATTATACTAATGAAGCATGGATCGAAAAACGATGGAAAATAAATCTCCAAGTGGAACCCACCAGAGTGTGGTTAATCCACCTGCCTCGGCAGCATGCACATCGGATTTGGAGGTGCAAGAAACATGCATAGTTAGGAATGATTCTCCTATAACTGGAACCAATATGGCTCATCATTGGCCCTATGCTCCTCCTAGGAGTTAAAGGAGAATACATACATACACAAGTATTTCTTGGAAGATTCTAAGTATTTTAAGCCTTGTACACTTTTTTCGTAAGATGCCTTCCTCTTGAGTAAAAAAAAAAGAGTTTTGCCTGCCGCGGGAGTTATGTCCACATACCCTACAAATATACTTATATGCAAATATAAGCATAATTATCCACAAATAAACATGCAAACTGTCTGCAATAGCGTTATCTTTAATTCTCGCTATTGCACATCAGGTTACAAATTCAGTTGGGACCATAAGTGTCAAATATGCTGAATAGCACATTTTACACTTCAAGCCCAACCGAATTAGCAAAAGAGAAATAAACCAATAGATATAAAATTTAGTCCTAAGATTCAATTAATTTAATAAAGACGCTAAACCGAAGTTTGTGTGTGTTTGTTATTAAAAGAAGTTAACTGGCGCAGTCGAAGCGAAAAAGAATCAATAGCGAAACGCTCGAAAAATACATTGGTGTAATAATTTATATATGCACAAATTTGATTTAAACCGACCATTAATATCCGAAGAAATGGAAGAACTACAAGGAAGGATCCAACAGCTCAAGGCCGTTATAAGGAGGCAGGAGGCACAAATCCTGTTGCAGGAGCAGAACTAATTTTAAATCCCATCGAGGTTTTCAACCAACTCAGACATCTCCGTCCATTCTCTGACAACAAGAACCACGTCTTCACGTCCTTTGTAAAATCTGTTGAAGTTTGTGGAGAGGAAATTCATCTTTGTATAGATATATATTGCAGATCATCGTTAATGAGAAAATTACGGGAGAAGCCGCTAGATCCTTGAGGACAATAGGCAGCGATCCGTCAAAGGAATCAGTGGTTGCAACATTGAAGCAGCACTTCAGGCCAAACAGAAGCTATGAATATAGTGATAGGAAATCTAAGGATTATAACAAAAAAGATTTTAAGCCAAATCAGGGAAAAAATAATTATAATAACAGAACGAACGTACAAAAGGACCAGAATAGTAAGGTTAGCAATGCACATTTTAGTGGTAAAACTTTTACCAATAATCAAGTTGCAAATAAGTATACAGGCAACAACTATAAAAGTAACAACTACGGGAATAATCCCAATAATAATTCAAATAGAACTCGTATTTCAAACATGAGCCTAGGGACTTACCAAGGCTTAGCTCAAAACCCAAATAATTCCAAAGAGAACGCCGACATGGATATAAGCAACTTCGAAGAAGTAAATTTTTTAATACAGCCTCAAAATCTAAACTCCCCATAATAAAAATAACAGTAGATAGGCAAAACATCAAGTGTTTAATAGACACTGGGTCTACAACAAGCATAATCAAATCAAACATTTTAATTGAAAACCTTCCTAAAGAACGCTTAGTAAAACCACTGTCATATCGTTCAATTAATGGGTTAAACCAGGTTCAATTTCAGGTTACTACCCCTGTGCCTAAAAAATTTTTTGCTATAGGTACTCTAAAATGGAAAATTATAGATTTTAGTAACGAAAAATCTGATGCAATAATCGGTCAGAACTTTTTGATTCCTTTTAAGGCAAAAATAGATACAGAAAACGGTCAAATAGAAATATTCGAATATAAAATTTATTTTGAAGAATATTCACTACCTTACAGTTTTGACGAGATAAGCAGCTTGAAGGGCTTAAGTTCTAACAAAAGCAAAATCATGGACGAAATTTCCCTGGATCATAACCAATGCAAGCAACTTCGCTATTGGAGCCGCCTTGACTCAAGATGGTCACCCAGTAGCATATGCATCGAGAACGTTAAACAAACACGAAACAAACTACGCCACAATTGAAAAAGAATTGTTTGCGATAGTTTGGGGTGTTAAATATTTTAGACCATATGTCTTCGGAAGGGAATTCGATTTAGAGAGCGATCACCAACCACTAAAGTGGTTCATGACAAAATATTCTGGAAGAGATATAAGTCCCAGACTACAAAGATATTTAATCGATCTAGGCGAATATAACTTTGAAATAGAATGCATAAAAGGAAAATGCAACTATATTGCAGATTTTCTAAGCAGATTTGATTCAGATTCGAAAGAAATCAATACACTGAATTCCACTGACTCAAGTGTCAGGCCACCAGCAGACTTTCGAGTTAATGTCATCATTAACGAAGTTGAATGTGCCCACTCAGATAGCGAAAATTAGTCTCTAGAAGTGCAAACTATTCACTCTCAAGAGGAGAATCTAAATAACCACATACCTAAGTATATTAGAAACCGTAGTCAACCGATTTAAAACGCAAATAATTCTAAAACAATTAAAGGAAGTTGAAACAGTGTTCAACAACAAAAGATTTTTTATCGATCAAAATGACATTGTCAATGGAAATGTTATTAATATTATAAGACGAGGAATTTTAAAAGGTAAAATTGGTATATATTGCGAACTGAATGACCATGATTACAATAAAGTACAACTAATTTGAATTGATGAGTTTTCAGGGAATAACAAAGTTAAGTTTGTGAAGTGTACTTACGTTGCGAAAGATATAGAAAATAATGATGAGCTAAAGAAACAAATAGCTTTATTTCATAAGTATGAGAGTGGACACTCTGGCATAGTTGCTACTTATGAAAACATAAAAAGGAAGATCTTTAGTCCTAATCTTAAAACTTTTATACATAAACTAATAAATAACTGTCACATTTGTTCATCAGCAAAATATGACAGAAACCCGATAAAAACAATTTTAAAATTTTCGAGAAAAGAAAACGACATAAATTCCATCCTTCTTGCTCCAAGGTCAAAGATTTATAGCGTTTTCTTTTCTCGACTAAAAATTCTGCCCTCTCAAGATGCAGAATTTTTTAAATTTTGACCTGAAGTCAAAAAATGTTGACCTGTTCTTGTTTACAATAGAACAGAAAAAATGCAAAATTTTTCTCAATGATGAGATGTTGGCTACACTGTTTACTTTCGAGAGACTTGTTTTAAAATTCACAAAAAAATTCTAAATCTTCAACAACAGATATTGAAAAGTAGCGTTTCTTTTCCCAATTTTTAAGTAATTTACATATATTCCGTTTAAAAGGCAATAAAAAAATATCTTTTTTTCCCTACAGTTAGGAGCAGTTGAATGCAGAATTCTTTGCACCTTCGAATTTGACGGGTCAAAAAAATCAAAATTTTTTGCTTTTTGAATGCAGCATTTTTTAGAAACGAACAGGATTTGTTTTACAGTTCAGAATTTTTTTTTAGAAACGAATGGAAACTAGTAAGGGTGGTATCTTTGGCCTGGCCAAAAACTAAATACCCTACACTGCATTTCAAGTACTCGTATATTATTAAACATTTAGTTGATAAATACTATCCAAAATACGTATTCTTGTACATACAAATTTTTAATAAAATAAATTGTTGAATTCTTCCGTAACATCTAGGAGAGTATAAAACAACAAATTGCTTATATGGGGAGTGCCACGCCCTCTCCGAGTTTACCTAGATTTTGCGTAGAGCTTGCATTTATTGTTCTGAGTGTTAGAGTAAAGTTCGGATAATGTTTATTAAAAAAATCTTTCAGTACAGCATTTTCAAACTTTCGCTCGTATGGGAGGTGCCACGCCCTCTAGTCCTAGTCCTACTTTTTGCTCAGAGTTTCCAATTAATGCTCTTAGTATTTGAGTGAAATTAAGTTGGATTATCTCAAAAAACGCTTTCAGTATAACATTTTGAAACTTTTGTTTATATGGGAGGTGCCACGCCCTCTAATCCGAATTTGCCTAGTTTTGCTCAGAACTTACTATCTTTAGTACTTATGTGTATTTTGCTTCTGTTATTGCAAATAATGCTCTTATTATCACATGTCCGTTGACCGATTTCGCTCATTTTCAATCCCCCGAGCTAACTTTGACGACGAAGGCAGTGTACCAAATTTCATTGAATTATCTTGCTCAGTTTTTCCAAAAATTGTATTTCCACACACAGCCGTTACCCAGCCAGCCAACCAGCCAGCCAGACAGACGGACATGGCTATATCGACTCAGGAGGTGACGCTGATCAAGAATATATATACTTTTCCATACCTGCCACGCCTACTTCTCTGCGTTACAAACGGGAGGACAAAATGAATATACCCTGGGTGTAGGGTATAAAAATGCGACATTCAGAAAAAGGGCAGAAAAAATGCAGCATTTTTTTTGAGAAAAGAAAACGCTAATAGTCTCACATTTGACGAATGGACTTCTGTCCGAAATCGGCGTTGTTTGAACATAAATATCCATTCATACAAAAAGATTTGGAGTATGGATTTGATCGAACAAAAGGTAAAAGAGCATTGTATTTCATTACAAACCACATTTGCATAACCACAGATGGAGCTTCTGTAGAAAAAAAGTATGGACCACTAATTTCTGCAGAGCGAGCAACAGCTTTGTTTCGTTAAAGGCATTCAACTAGCCGTTTTAAAAGTATTGCTATGTTAATCTATTTATTGATTCTGAGTCAGAAGCCGTCGTCATGTGTGAAGTGAAACCAATAATTCAGAGACAAGTTATTTTTTGCTAAAATAAAAATGGATAAAACTGATTCTGGTAAGTTTAATATAATTAAGTTTAAAACATTTAAATATATTTTGGTTTTCTGAGGAGAAGTGTATAATTCAAATGAGACCCCCTGATTTTTCATATTTTGTTTAAATTTCGTACTTTGTGTAAATTTTTAAAATATTTGTTCGTATTTGTTCCTCTTAAGGAACTCAAAATTAGTTAGATGTTGCTATTGTTAATTATTTAGAAATTTCACCGCCCGAATTTGCCCTTTTTTTAATGAATTTTTTGTCATGTAACTTATTTTCCGCAATTCCAATTTATTCGAAGTCTGGTTGCAAAAGATAGACAGAAAAGAAGAATCTGGTTTTCAATTTCTTTTTAGAAAATACTGAAGATACTACCAGTCCAAGTTACTTGGGCAAAAGTGTGTTGCGTGTAGGGCGATGCACTTTGATACATGAAATCAAAAAAGGTCAATTTAATAAGCAGGGCAAAATATCGCAGACGATGTTCTGTGTACGTTTATGTTATTTGGCTGGGATACAGATATTCACAAAAATAGTTTGGAGAGTAGAGCATATCGATACTAGTTGATAGGAGTTTCTATATAAAATGCAGTGGTATGGCATAAGAAGCAAACAAAAAGTATCCCAAAGCAAGATGATGACGTCATAGTGCGTAGACCCTTGGGTTATACATCTTGCGAATGACTGAAGAGGGTGGTAATCTGCATCAAGTGGTAATGGAAACAGGAGTGCCTACTTAAGATCTAAGTCCCAGGAATGTTTCTAAAATATTTAATAAAGGCAAAACAATCCCAATCACTTGTTAGCTGGTAATGGAAACAGGAGTGCCTACTTAAGATCTAAGTCCCAGGAATGTTTCTAAAATATTTAATATTTAATAAAGGCAAAACAATCCCAATCACTTGTTAGCTGGTGGTGAGCAATGGCGCACAGTGGCGACATATGGCATTTCTCGTTGCAAAAATCATAACTTCTGAACTATTTAAGATATTTTAATTCCGTTTTCGGTTATGGATAGCAAATTCTCGTAGATATTACAGTCTTAAATTTCATTTAGAAAGCAATGTTTTGTTAAAGTTCGATTTTCTGTAAATTGCATACATATCGATAGGAAAATCCCGGAACGGTCAAATATTTCAGAAATTGGACGTTAAATCAAAAAATAAAAAAACATGTGTCCAATTATTTTCAGCGATCTATACATCAATATAAATTTTGACCCCTCTCACCCCCCGACAGAGGTGGGGCGGGGGAAAGTTCAAAATTTAAAATGGAAACCCCCATTTTTTATTGCAGATTCGGATTCTACGTAAAAAAATACGAAAATTTTGTCAGAAAAATGTTTTCTTATCCTGCCTAGATGGCGCTGTAATCGACAAAAACAAAATTAAAAATATAAAGTTTTGTACCTTAAACTTCGTGAAATTAGCCTTTTTATCTATAGGTTTCGACATAAAAGTTGCTCTTGCACAAAGGGTTGTAAGTAAAAGCAAACAGTTTTTGGAACACAAGCTTAGAAATAAACACCAATTAGTTGTGTAGTAAGTCGAGCTTCGCAAAAAGCGAGTTTTTTTTTAAACTCAACCCAAAACTTAAAAACGTATTTAGGCAGCATTATCTCCATGGATGGTGGAGCAAAAGAGGATATCAACTCAAGAATAGCAAAAGCAAAAGGCGCGTTTGCTCAACTGAACAAAATATGGTCTCCATCCGTTATATCCACCAAAACGAGAGTGCGCATTTTTGATTCGAATGTGAAATCGGTTTTGTTATATGGGTGCGAAACATGGCTTGTTACTGAACAACTAACGAACAAGCTGCAAGTATTCGTCAATTCGTCAACAAATGCTTAAGACGTATACTAAAGGTTTGGTGGCCTCGCACTATATCAAATGCCGAGCTACATCAAAAATGCAAACAGAAGGCTATAGCAAACGAGATCAAGCTGCGCAAATGGGGATGGATTGGTCACACTCTCCGGAAACCACACAGCGACAGGCCCTTGAGTGGAATCCACAAGGCAGTAGAGGACGTGGTAGACCCAAAACCAACTGGAAAAGGTCGTCGGAAAAGGAAATCCAAGAATCGGGAAAATCGTGGCAAGAGATCAAAGTCATCGCAAGGGACCGTGACAAATGGAGAGATTTCATATTGGCCCTATGCTCCTCCTAGGAGTTAAAGGAGAATACATACATACAAAACTTAAAAACTACGCTTAAAACAATGCATTCAAAAAAAATGAATAAAAACTATTAAAAAATCTTGGTTTTTTGCTAATCAGTTTTATCAGACAAGACCATTAATGCTTGAAGTGAAAGAAAAAATCAATTTTCTTTAACCATTTGCCAAAGTATTCAACCTAAATATGAAAAATTTTTCTCTAAAATTAAATTTTTTCGCTAACTTCAAAATTTATTCAACTTTGAAAGACCGTAAAAACCAAACCACTGGTCCGTATGGGTACAAATTTTCAAATCTTTTAGCTCCTAACATTTTTCTATCTGATGGCAATATCAAATTTGTAAAAAAAAACCCACTCGAAATTGATTTTTGCATTTATGAAAATAATTTCGGCGTTATTTCGTTTTTGATTTTGCGCGTTATTTCATATTTTTGGGCGATATTTCGTTTTTTATTTTGGGCGCTATTACGTCATATTATTTTTTGGGCGTTATTTCGTTTCTTTTTTGGGCATTATTTCTTTTTTTTTTTTTTTTAAAGGAAACAACGCCCAAAAATTTGGGCTTTATTTCGTTTTTTTTTTTTTGGGCGTTGTTTCCTTTTTTTAAAAAAAAAGAAATAATGCCCAAAAAAAAAACGAAATATAGTATTTCAAAAACGATTATCGCCCAAATTTATAATTTGGGCGTTATTTCGTTTTTTTTTTTTTTGGGGCGTTATTTCGTTTTTTTTTTTTTTGGGCGTTATTTCGTTTTTTTTTTGGGCGTTATTTCGTTTTTTTTTTTTGGGCGTTATTTCGTTTTTTTTTTTTTTTGGGCGTTATTTCCTTGGGCGTTATTTCCTAACGACGAAAATAAGAACCTCATCTTGAAAAAAAAAAACAAAAAAAAAAATTTAAAAACTTTTAAAAACCATTGACTTTGACCAGGTCTACAAAGCGAACCATTTTTCAAATGAATTAATATTTTACACTCTTGAGAACTGAGTATTTCTTTATCGAACTGCATTATTAGATTTGCGAATTTCCACCACACCAAAATTGATTTTTGCAACCACTTTTGAGAAATGTCGCCAGTGTTTGGCGGCTGCATGTGTTGTTCCTTTTTACAAGTCCTCAGTTTGTTGGGTTAAGTTGTGCGAACATTCAGATGCACGAACAGGAAATGTTTTTGTTGATAACACTGTGTTGCATAGCGTCACTCTTAGGCCAGACTCACGAAAGTGCAAATTTTTCAGTTTCGTACTAAGGTGGTTTTCTTGTACAAAATGGTTCAATACAGTTATGCAAAATTTAAATATAATTTTCATATTTAAAAAAATTTCAAAAAGCAATTTCTCAAATTCAATAATTTTCACATTTGTGAATCTGGCCTAAGAGTGACGATATAAATTTGCAGCATCAAAATTTTCATTCAAAACAATAAAACGGATTTATTAAAAAAAAGGAACAAAAACAATGCCGCGACAAAATTTTGGCAACCTATGAGTATTGTGAGTGTTGCGTTTTTTTTTTTTTGTTGCAAACTTGACGAATGTCAGGAATGTTGGTGGGGTTGTTCAGCAACATGATATGAAGGAAAAAGGAACAGGTATGTTATCGGGATAGAACTTTGACAACGTGTTTGTTAATTGTTGCAGGAAAAAGTTAAGCAAATTGTTGTTTTTTTTGGGACAATAATGAAATATTTAGGAAACGTTCTATGTATAGTAGGGTGTCTCTTATTTGGGAAAAGTCAAAATTTTATGTCGCGCTCCCCCAGAATCGAAAGACTTTGAGAAAAAAATGAGATCCCCTAAACGACAGGTTTTTTTAAACGAATTAACCTGTGCCACGAAGACATTCAAATTTAAATGAAAATTAACATAGATTTTATATACTTCTTGTTTTAACTTGCTGGGAATTGCGTTGCCTGAAATATTTTTGCCATCAAATGTGTATCTTATTGTTTTCGGGTCGCTGAACACGATACAAAACAAAATTTTGACAGCTGTCAACGACTACAGAGCTGTCACCATTTGACAGAGTTTTGACAGCTCTGTAGCCGTTGACAGCTGTCAAAATTTAATTTTGACACTTGTATCGTGTTCAGCGACCCGAAAACAATAAGATACACATTTGATGGCGAAAAATATTTCAGGCAACGCGATTCCCAGCAAGTTAAAGCAAGAAGTATATAAAATCTATGTTAATTTTCATTTAAATTTGAATGTCTTCGTGGCACAGGTTAATTCGTTTAAAAAAACCTGTCGTTTAGGAGATCTCATTTTTTTCTCAAAGTCTTTCGATTCTGGGGGAGCGCGACATAAAATTTTGACTTTTCCCAAACAAGAGACACCCTAATGTATAGGTAGGTCAACTAACGAAGTTTTTCAAAATTGTGCTTTTGATGTTGATTAGGGCTCATATAAAACGATTAGCTACAAAAGGTTTATTTTTATTAGCAGTTTAAAGTTCTTATTATAAAGTTGTGCAAAAAGTTTGGTTCTTGATCCGGTATAAAGTGCATATACAGTAAGAAGCAAAACTGTCAACATGTTTGCTATTTTCGACTTAGTACTGCTATAGCGTCCGTTCTGATTACATGTCCAACAAGAAATATGAACCAAACGGAAGCTCAACCTTTCCTCTATTCAAATATGTGAACAATTTTACCGAATTTCGCACCATAAAAAAATAATGAACAAAAAACCATTTCGAAAACATGTTGACAGTTTTGCACACTTCAATGTGCCCAGCCGGAAAATTTTTACATCTCCAAAAAAGACTTTCAAACTAAAATCAAACACATTTTAAAGAACATCATTTCCTCAACTTTCCTCAAGTTTGATTACTTAAATTTTCCAACTAGTTTTCCCACAATTTTCCATCAAAGTTTTCCGGCTGAAAAAAGTTCGAATATCTATAATTACACATTTCAACACAAAAAATGCCCCTGGGGTCCCATAAAATTTTTCTGATAGGTTATAAAAAATAAAAAAACACGTATTTCACCGAATTTGCGTATCAGTGATTTTTTTAATTTTATGGCTCCTCAAAGCTTAAAGTTCGCGTTTTATATGAAATTTTGAGATTTAATGAAAAAACCATTTTATTATGAAATGGTGCTCATGTCCTTACCTTTAATTTAAGATATAGCACTTGAGAGTCCGCATGGTAGTTTTTGTTTTATAAGCAATATTTATTTTCGTTTTAGTGCGTTTTTGGGCTGTTCCAGCAGAGATAATCGATAATTTCGAATTTCGTGCACGCAGCCCGGGAAAAAATTTCAATCCAGTTGTCGTGAACTGCACAAAGATGTGAAAGTGCACGTGAGCATTTACTGAATAAGAAAAAAAAGTTTTCAAAATCGGTTATGGCATGGTTTTTAAAATGAGGTCGAAAAACGGCATTTTAAAAAACACGACTACAAACCAAATTCAAAATAGTCATTTTATATGTATTTATTAATGAAATTGCTGTATCACTTATGATTTGTGAGATATTTCACCCTAATGTTCAAAAAACACTATTTTTCAGGTTGTGTAGAACACGCACAAAATCGTTTTGGTCTTTTCTATTAAATGAGTTACAGAATGGTCTTGTATGATTTTTCTTTAAAAAGTTATGACCATTTTAAAATAACATTATAAAAGATATAGCAATATGGCAAGTGCTATAGAGAATCCACACATTATTTTTAAATTTCATGATGTCATTTTAAAATGGTCATAACTTTTTGAAAAAAAGTCGCACGAACCCATTTCATAGCTCATTTTGATGGCAAAAAGCAGTTATAAATGATGCATTTAATAACAATTAGCAATGCATTTTCTTGCATCCAATAAAGTAGCGATTAAAAGAAAAAAAATTAAAACACTTATTTTTTTCCAACATTGAGACCGGCTCCATACCTTAAAACTTAATATTTTTAAATAATTTTTTTTTTTTTTGTTAAATCAATCAAAATTTAATCCACTGTAATATTAGAATTCCAGAACAAATATTCCTCCCTTAAAAAATTACAAAAAACCAATTTATAGAAAAAAAGTCATGAAAATTTTCTTAAAAAATTTAAATTTTCGCACCGACACAGCCACAAATTTAATTTTTGAACTAAAACTTTCTAAGAAGATAATGTTGATCTAGTCATTCTCTACAAAAGTTGTCTTGAAAACATTGCGAAAAAATGAATAGTTTTGAAGTAACGGGCAGTCAAAGCGACTTGCCTTTTTTAGTAAATTTTTCGACCTTTAATCGAAAACCGGCTGGGTTTTTTCCACTATCGATTCCATATTTTTTATTGAGATCTTATTTTTTTGACCTCTAATTTCAGGAAATGGACGGGGAGCAAACAAATTCTCAACTTTGCACATTTCATATATCTTGTGGGCGCTCTATTAACACAGTGCGACAAAAAGGAAAAAAATGTTTGCCTCTGGGGTCTCATAAAGTTTTTCTGATAGGTTATGAAAAATAAAAATACACGAATTTCACCGAATATGTGTATCAGTGATTTTTTCCACTTTATGGCTCCTCAAAGCTTAAAATTCGCGTTTTATATGAAATTTTGAGATTTTATGAATAAACCATCTTATTATGAAATGTTGCTCGTGTCCTTACCTTTAATTTAAGATACAGAACTTGAGAATCCGCATTGTAGTTATTGTTTTATAAGCAAAACCATTTTCAATGTATTTTTTTTCGTATTCAACGGTCCCAAATTAGCTTAGAGAATATAACTACCAAAATGGTTTCTTACCAAATTAAAAATTAAGCAGAAAAAATAAAAAAATAAATTATTTTTTTTTAACTTTGAAACGGGCTCCATCTTTTAAAAACTAATATTTTTTCATAATTTTTCTTTTAAATTAATCAACATTTGATTCCCTACAACACAAGAGTTCTAGAACAAATATTCCACCCTTTAAAAATTACAAAAAACCAATTTCAAGAAAAAAAGTCATGAAAATTTTCTTAAAAAATTTAAACTTTTGTACCGAAACAGCAACAAATTTAGTTTTTGGACCAAAACTTTCTAAGGAGATAATGTTAACCTAGTTATGCTCTACAAAAATTGTTTTGAAAAAATTATGAAAAAATTAATAGTTTTGAAGTAACGGACAGTCAAAGCGACTTGCCTTTTTTAGTAAATTTTTCGACCTTTGATTGATAACTGGCTGGGTTTTTTCCACTACCGAGTCCATTTTTTTTTTTTTTTGAGATATTATTTTTTTGACCTCTTATTTCAGGAAATGGACGGGGAGCAAGCAAAATCAGAATTTTGCACATATGGGCGCTCTAATAATTATGTTGTTTTTGAATAATTTTGAATAAAAGTTCTTCAGGAAATTAACTTTTAGCTCCTTTAAGTTTCCTCAAGTTTCTATTTTTTACTCTTATTGCCAGTTTTTAAACAATTTTCCATCAAAGCTGAAAATACTTTCCGGCTGAACACATGATTGTTATTGTACTACTTATAACGTTGCTATTATTCAAAATTTGCTACAGCTTATACTCGTAAAAATAATTCCTGAATATCTCTAAGTTTCTTTAAGCAAACTCAATTTTCATCTTCAAATAGTTTTTCCTCAATTTTCCATTAAAGTTTTCTACAAACAAGATATTCAGATAACACTGGTCGACAAATTTCGAAAAAAATTTCGACTGGAGAAGAGGATGATGTTTCTTAAGTAATTTGGGTGCGCTGAATTCGAATCTGCAATCGGTTTTTCATTATCAGGTCAGATTTTGGAGATAATCGACCTTTTCGATTTTTGAGGTTATAGCTCCATTTTTTTTGAAAATATTTTGCGAAACCCAATTTCGATCGAATATGCTTTTACATTATTATAGAGAAAAATTCTTCAACTTTTGACAAATGTACCAATATCTAAGATCTAATTCCAATTGGCTGAGTTATAGCAACGAAAAGTTCATTTTTATAGTAGTTTTTTACACTTTTTTGAGTTTAAGCCAAATTAAACACGGTTTTTTTGCCAAAAGTTTATACAAATATGTATTTTTTATATTTTAGTTCAATAGTGTATTTAATTGCAAAAATTTTGAGTTCAATGTTAGTAAAATCGGATCATTCTTTAAAAAGTTATTAAGGTTTTAGTGAAATAAGACCATTTCGATTTTCATAGAAAACACATTATTTTTAAATTTTTGTTGAACAAATTCATTCAAAATCGAAATGGTCTTATTTCACTAAAACCTTAATTACTTTTTTAAAAATGATCCGATTTTGCTAAAATTGAACTTCAAATATTTGTAATTAAATACACTATTAAACTAAAATATAAAAAATATATATTTGTATAAGCTACTGGCAAAAAAACCGTGTTTAATTTGGCTTAAACACGAAAAAGTGTAAAAAACTACTATAAAAATGAACTTTTTGTTGCTATAACTCAGCCAATTTGAATCGGATCTTAGATATTGGTACACTTGTTGAAAGTTTAACAATTTTTCTCTATAAAAAAGTAAAAACATATTCGATCGAAATTGGGTTTCTCAAAATATGTTCGAAAAAATGGAGCTATAACCTCAAAAATCGAAAAGGTCGATTATCTCCAAAACCTGACCTGACAGAGAAAAACCGATTACAGATTCGAATTTAGCGCACCAAATAACTTTAGGAACACTATTTGGTTGGTCCAGTCGAAAATCGTGTAGACCAGTGTAATGAAAGGTTTGCTGCTTTTGCATACTTTTCGGGTGAACAGTAATACTACACCTATAACTTTGCTGTTGCATTTAATCTTAAAAATTAAATATTTTTAAAGAAAACTTAGGGAAATTAGTTTTTAATTTCCTCAAAATAACTCATTTTCCTCTCTTCAAAATTTTCCCTTAGTTTCTAATCGAACTTTTCTGGCTTAAATTCATTGAATTTTTCATAACTTTGTTAATATTCAACAATATTAAATGAAACTAAAAGCGAAAATTAGCCTTTATTTTCCTCAATCTGTCTCAAGTTACCACGCTTTTCTACTTCCCTCAGTTTTCCCATAATTTTCCACCAAATTTTTCCGGCTGAAAAATCTTAAATCACGCAAAACTTTGACAGTGTTAAATATTTAATAAATATTCAGACAATCATGTCTTTGCAACTGTTGCATACTTGTAGGCTAAAATGTTATAACAGTTTTTATTCTACTAACTTTATTTGTTAATAGATATTTTTACAGAAAAACTTAAGAAAAAAAGTTGTCAACATTCCCTAATTAAGTTTTCAACCTTCTCAAAATAAGTTTTCAATTTTCCCAAAATAACTATACCATTTTCCTCTCTTCGAAGCTTACCCGTAGTTTTCAATCGAATTTTTCTGACTGAAATTCAGTAGATTTCTCAAAACTTCGTTATTATTCAATATTTTTCAATGAAAACAAAGACATTAGCCTTTTATTTTCCTAAGTTTCCTCAAGTTACCAAGCTTTTCTATTTCCCTCAGTTTTCCAACAATTTTCCACCAAAGTTTTCCGGCTGAAAACTCTTAAATCACGCAAAACTTTGACAGTGTTAAATATTTTTGAAAGAAAGTTCTTGAGGAAATCAATCTTCCATACCCTTAAGTTTTTTGCATTTTCCGAATTTTTCCTCTCTTCTCAGGTTTCCCACAATTTTCAACCAAAATTTTCCAAGAGAAAAATATTCAGACAATCATGTCTTTGCAACTGTTGCATACTTGGAGGCTAAAATGTTATAACAGTTTTTATTCTACTAACTTTATTTGTTAATAGATATTTTTACAGAAAAACTTAAGAAAATAAGTTTTCAACATTTTCTAAATAAGTTTTAAATTTTCTGTAAATAACTATATCATTTTCCTCTCTTCGAAGTTTACCCGTAGGCTTTAATCGAATTTTTCTGCCTGAAATTCAGTAAATTTTTCATAACTTTGTTATTTTTCAATATTTTTCAATGAAAATAAAAGCAGACAATTTAAAAAATCTAGCAACTTTTTAATGGTTGCCGGCTTATTGTTTACCAAAATTTTGTTTCAGTAATATATTTGTAATTTGTTTGATAATTTTCATTTGAAAAACGTTTTTTAAAAATTGAACACAATTTTTCAGGGTTGCTGTTGTAAATTTTACTTAATCATTCCAAAAAATGTTTGGCCTTATACGTTTAAATGAACTTATTAAAAATCCCACATACATATTAAGGCCAAGTATCAAGTTATTTTCTAAAGTTTTGTTGTAATCCAATGCTTTTTTAATTTATTTGAAATATTGGTTCCCAAAACGCTCAAACATATTTTAAACTAAATTAAAAAATTTGAGTATTTTTGATTTGAATGTAATTTCTAGCGTTGCCACCTAGTGTTTGTTGTATATTGTGCTAAAATCGTTCTTAAATTATGAGATATGAAAATAAATACAATGTTGACACATTTTCAATTGCTAAATAACTGTTTAATTAGTTCAGTATAGATAAATTTATCAATGTTTTTTCTTTTTTATTAAAAATTTAGCTGTACAAAATTTTAGGTATCTGAAATAAACAGACCAACTTCAAAATTTTGATAAAATTTTGATGGGGGAATTCCCCGTTAATTAACCGATAATCAACCGTGGAAAGAAAAAATGTACCGCTCTAATAGTTTCTGAGATATAGCGTGGTCTGCTAACTTCATATGAAATTTTTCAGTAGAAGCTTTTTTTTGAATTTTCTTTGGATACGAAGCACTTCACGCCAAGTGTACCAGCTCAAAATTTTTTTTTCGCCGATTTCGCTCAAATTTGGCAATATGGTAGATCCGGTGTGCAAGAACAACAATTCGGAAGGAGGACCAAATCCATTTGATCTTAAAATACAGGGTGTTGAAGTTGGCGTTTTTAGTCATTTTCATGAAAAGGGTGTTTTTTCAAAAATTTATAGCTTGCATTAAAGTTTGTAAATTGATAAGTCTAAGTTACTGGTCCCATTCATTTAAAGTGTTCTTTTTATAAAAAAATATATCTTGGTGAAAAAATTTTTTTTCACCAAAATTTTTTACACTTAATAATACTTTTGATTTTTTTTTTTTTTAAAAAACCCCCTTTCGATTTTTTTTAAATGTACTTTAAATTAAAGCATAATTTATAAGCTTTAAAATGATGTATGACTCAAGATGGGATTCAGACTCTATATGTGATTTTTTGGCTTTTGAGCGCCCGCGGCAGACAAAAATTTTTTTACTCGAGAGAAAAGTTTACAAAATTCCAAAAAAATTTTCGTGTATTCCTTGGACACATTTTAATGAAATCCCAATTTCTAAGCTTTAAAATGATATATGACTCAAGATGGGATTTGGTCGCTAAATGAGAGTTTTATTCTGTTGAACGCCCATATAAGGGAAAAAACTTTATTTACTCAATGGGTAGGCATTAGGGCTGTTCAAAAAAAAAAAAAATTTTCGAATTTCCAAGATATACTTTGGCATTACGATCTACATCATGACAGAATATCCCAAAAAAATTTTCATATTTTTAAATTCATATTTAGAGGTGGCTCAAAGCAGAAATATATTTTTAATATTTTTTTTTAGCATTAATTATAAAATGTTGTCAAACAATTTGAAAAATTTATTTTAGAGTAACTTAAAAACATTCATTTTGTTTGTTTTTTAATGAACTTTAAAACCTACGTTGTAATTTTGACAAAAAAAATTTTACACTTTTTAAAAAACGAAAAACTGCCCTAAGAAGGCGAAATTTTACGGTTTTTCGAAGAAAAAAGTCATCGTGCTTTAAACGAAATGAAAATTTTTTAATTTACAAGATTTCATTCAAAAGAGCTCTTAAAAACCTTCAAGACAAGACATGTTAAGACATTTTTGGGCCAGCAGGCTCGATGACATATTAACAAAATAATAATATCTCTCTTTTTTCGAGTTTTCATATTTTTATACCCTACACCCAGGGTATATTCACTTTGTCCTTCCGTTTGTAACGCAGAGAAGGAGGCGTGGCAGATATAGAAAAGTATATATATTCTTGATCAGCGTCACCTCCTGAGTCGATATAGCCATGTCCGTCTGTCTGGCTGGCTGGCTGGCTGGGTGGCTGGCTGGCTGGCTGGGTGGCTGGCTGGCTGTGTGTTGAAATACACTTTTTGGGAAAACTGAGCAAGATAATTCAATGAAATTTGGTACACTGCCTCCGTCGTCAAAGTTAGCTCGGGGGATTGAAAATGAGCAAAATCGGTCAACAGACACGCCTACCGCCCATACAAAAATTATATTCAAAATGCAATTTTAGGAGTATTTTTCACGACAATGCAACCACGATACACATAAGTACTACAAATTGTAAGCGCAAGCTCTGATAAAAAACTGAGCGAATTCGGACAAGAGGGCGTGGCACCTCCCATACAAGCAAAAGCTTCAAAACGCTATACTGAAAGCGTTTTTTGAGATATTCGAACCAACTTCGACTCAGACACTAAAAATTATAAATGAAAGCTCTCAGCAAAAATTGGTTGAAATCGTACAAGGGGGCGTGGCACCTCCCATATAAGCAAAAGTTTCAAAATGCTATACTGAAAAAGTTTTTTGAGATAATCCAACTAAATTTCACTCTGACACTAAAAACTATAAATACAAGCTCTGAACAAAAACTGGGTGTACTCGGACAAGAGGGCGTGGCACCTCTCATATAAGCAAAATTTTCAAAATACTGCAGTGTAGGGTATTTATTTTTTGGCCAGGCCAAAATTTACACCCTTACTAGTTTTACTATTTTTTGGAAATATAGTAGTTTCTAATTAAAGTCATTTCAGAAGTTGGTACAAAATAATGATATTATTGAGTACCTTGTATCGTTTTTGCATCTTTAAAACGTTCTTTAGGCGCTACAGCACATTTTTCATGGTTTTTCTTTGGGCTGAAACAAATTTCTGTTTTGTCAAAATTTGCTTTCGCCCATTGATAAAGATCATCAGTCGTCAGAATTTGATTTTTAGACGAAGCTTGTAGACTCGAACGTGCTGCCAGTCGTATTTAATTCCAACTGATTCCATCACATGGCCCTTTTCCATGCGCCGTCGCATGAAAATTCCATTCAGCTTGAATTTTGAAATCCTTTTCGTGACATAAAAGATTTCTTAAATTGTACTTATTTTTGAAATGCTGAGTTGCTCCATCAGTGAAATATATGATTTTTTTTTTTTGGTTTGTGATTTTTTTTCAAATATTTTATAATGATTTTTTGAAATTCATAAACAGCAATTGTATCATGATTTATACAATCAGATATCGTCGGGTTAAAACTACAACTAGACATCTACATTTATTGATGTTTTGAGTAAAGTATACAGAAACATGCAGTATAGTCGGTTTTTTGAAATGTTGCACTCATCCAATTTTATATAAAGAATAAAAAGCAAAAAACTGCAAAATCCCATACAAAAAATTAATTTCAAAAATCTTTAAACGCTTTTTTCTCAAATCATGAAAAATGTAGATGGGTTGTTGTAGTTTTAACCCGACGATATAATAATCATACTTTTGAATTGAAATCGAGTTGCGTTTGATAATCTTCTCTTCTTATACGAGCTAAAATTGTATGTTTGTTTTTTTTGTTTGTTTTTTTGTACTTATTTCTGTGCCAATATTTTTTCTCGAAAACGGTTACAGCTATTTTAATGAAACTTGGAATGGAGTTAGATATTAGCATACAATGAAGAATGAGCTAGGTTTGAACTTTGTAAATGCTCACCAGAGGGCGTGGCACTGTTCCAAATTTTAAATTTGATTTAGTCATAACTCGCAAACTATACAAGATATTTAGATGAAATTTGGGGAGCGGGTACGACTTGATAGTACCTTAAAACAGACAAAAAGTGCCACGCCCACTTTTTAGCCCTTGAAAATTTTGATTCAATATTACTCGAAAACGACTCCCAACAATTTTAATGAAAATTTAGGAGATGATACCTCTGCAAACAAGGATTAATATGTAACACACCGTTATATTGGGAAAACTCGATGAAGGGCGTGGCACCGCCCACAAAATTATAAAACGGTATAAAAAGAAAACTAATAAAGCAAACATTCTGAAATTAAGTGTGAGGAGTCTAATTGCCATAGAGCATCTCTGATTTGAAGGTGGGCAAAATATCGCCGTTGTGCGTGGAACCTCCCATACGAGCAAAATACGTTAAATGCTATTTCTCGCAAATGGTACGTTATATTTTGATGAAATTATTACACGGATCTGGATCATGTGTATCTATGTCATAACGAAAAGTAGGCTTTGTTCAATAATTTCCACTCCCTTTTTTATCAAAATATCAGGCACAAAAAAAAAATGGAATGAACCTTTTATTCTTATATGCAGCCTTATGCACTTTTTGACGCTAAATCCGTCTTCATCAGCAGAACTGTCATTATACCTGCAGGATTTTGAAATATCCTTGCTTGAAGTTGAAGAAAACGCTGTGTTCAGTCTTACAGCGTAGCTACAAGAAAAAGTGAAATTCTTTTTTATTAATAGCATCAAATAGTCACGCTCCTCCTTATCAAAATATCCTTATGCATTTTTCCAATAGGACTCTTATTTTCCGAGTTATGATCCTTTGATGATAAGATATTTGAGCCCCCATACAAAAGGCGAAATATTTTGGGTGCGTGGCATATCCCATTTATTTATTTTAGGGCATTCTATTTCACAAAAAAAAAAATTAGTTTTTGATATTTTTCTATACCATTCGATACTTTCCGAGTTTTTTGTTATTATTATTCTCATCGGTTAATTTATCATTTTGAAAGCATAACCATTAGAGGTGAAAAGGTACGAGTTTCATAACAAAAAATAGCTATGAATAAAAACATCGACTAAAATAATAAGATCAGATTATTGACCGAGCAGGGATCGGTATCCAGGTACTAAATACTTATAGTGAAAATGGTTGCCTGATTACACTGTTCAACGGCAAAAAATTATCTGAGTTCAGACCATGAAATTATTGTCTTGCTATTGACATAATAGAACTGCATTTACAAAATTTTTCCATCACGTCTCAATTTTCAGATAAATTGACAAATCCAAAATCACGACTTACATCCGCGCGAAAATAAATTAAAAAATTTTTATCGTTCAAAATTTAAAAAAAAAAAATGTCAAACGATTTAGAAAATAGCAATAATTTCAAATCTGAAAAAGTTTTGAAATCGGTCCGCCAATTTTTTGTATGCCTGTTTAATTGAGAAAATGTACTGAAAAAACCAAAAACCAACCATCTCTAATTACATAAATCTTGCCTAAATCAATACAAAATTAAAAAAACTCTACAAGAGCTTGTGCGTCATTATTTTAACTTTATTTTATTATCAAACACTTAAGGATTAGACCATGAATAACCAACTTATTTCCTTTTGAACAAAAAACGTACATACACGGAGAGAAAAAATTGTAGGTACTAAATTAAGCTCAATATAGCACAAAACAATCCCAAAATAAGCACATCAAATTCTTATTTTATGCCCAAAATTGGGCTTGATAAAATTTTTGATAAACAAGTCAAATTGGACTTAATAAAGAATTTTTGGGATTGTTTATAAAATTTTCAATTTTCAGCTACAAAATACTTGTTAAAAAAAAAAATTATCTGCGACTTAAATAAATGTCATTTAAATTTCTAAGTAATTGAAAACGTTTTAATTGAAACAATTAAATTTTGCGTTTGTGCTAATTTATAAATAAATAACAATGGAGACGTCCGCTCCCTTCTTAACGAATGGAAATTATCAAGTTTCGAGAACAAACTTCACTGTAAGTATATTCATAGTTATGAGTTGTGTATACATATTCTCTTGGACGATTTTTTCCAAGTTTGGTTTGGTTAGGTTAGAGTGGCAGTTTGACAAATGACGTATGCATTAGGGCGGGCCGAAAAATGAAAATTTTCGAAATTAATAAGAGCCTAGTGCGGAAAAGTTGTCATTCGGGTTTATTAATTAGCATGCAAAATTATTTTGAAATTGAATAATATCTTGTGCTGCCTCTCGGGCCTTAAAGTTTGAGAACTTGGGCCAAAATAGACATATTTTCCAAAAAATATAACTTATAGCACAATCGCTTAAGCACCGCGTTCTCTTTCATTAGACAACCGGAGTCACGGGTTCGAGTACGGTTTCTGGCAAGATTTAACTAAAACTGATCTGATGAGGCTATATACATGTTAATATATGAAAAATTTATAAATATGTATGTGGAAGTAGTATGTATGTGTTTAATTAAGTTCAATATAAAATTATCATACATAATTTTTTAATTTTTTTTCAAAATCGCTGGCAGACTAGTACAGAAAATGTTTTCCTTGGACTGTTTAAACAAACATATTTTTCACATTGAGTAATATCTTCAGGCTGAGCCCGACTTTTGAATTTTACGAAAACTGAAGATTTTTCAGAAAATTGCATTTTTCAAATTTTTTGAATTCCTTATTAGTCAAGTACGGTAAAGTTTCCCCTTGGATTAAATAAATAAATTGGAAATGTCGACCTGTGTCACACGCACCTTTATTTTTAGGAATTCGGACCATATCAGAAATTTTTTTCCGAACGTACAATCGTTAAAAATTTTCCAAATATTCCTGAGTTAAGTGCCGTTAGTTAAAAAACTTATACATTTTTTTAACGGGGTTTTATATTGACTCTTGTAAAGAATTATTCAAAACTTTGAAATTGTTGCATCAAGTAGGCGAAGAAGTCCTAGAAGATGTGGATATGGTGAGTGAATCAGATATTTCAAAAGTTACAGACAGGAATAAGATAAGAAATAGATAGAGGAAAAAAATGCGCTCTGAGTTGCAAAGACGTGGGGACGAAGAAAAACTTCAAAACCCCTTTTTCGATAAACGAAAAGATAAAACTTTAGAAGACAGAAAAAAAGTGGAAAGAAATACAGAACAACTGTTACCGAAGAGCATGTAGTGTAAATCTAAGAGCCAGGTTCTCACGATCTAGCGCATGTTTCACCGACAATGATACAGTAGAATTCATTAAAATAAGCATTATAGAATACTTATCGCAAAATAAAATTAGTACAGGAACCCTTGTGGTAGTTCAAAGTGACGGAACAGTAGTTAGCCCTGGATACAAGAGTTGAGTTCTACGATTATTGGAAAAAAATAATGGAAGAACTCTGCAATGGCTCATATGCTTACTGCATATGAATGAACTACCACCAAGACCTAAATTAGATGGGAAATCATGTGGTGTGGAAACATTCTCCAGTCCAATAGAAAAAGATCTCCAAGCTTGTGAATCTAAGCCTGTAGTTAACTTTTCAAAGTTGGCAGTAGATGATCCATTTTCAATATCAGAAAAAATGTCGTAAACATTTGAGTAGTGATCAGCAGTACATTTATGATATTTACAAAGTAGTAACAACAGGTTATTGGTCAGCTTTTTTTGCGGAAAGCCGTCGCATGTCCGTTGGATGACAGCAGCAAGTCGAGTTTTGCGTTTGTATATTGCAACCACAGATGTGTCCGAGAATTTGAAAATCTTCGTAAAGTTTATTATTAAAGTGTATGCGCCAATGTTGTTTTTGATCAAATCAAAGACTTACTGTAAAGATGGTCATAGACATTTGTGGGAAATGATAGTGTTGTACCATTATCTTTCCGCCGACTTGAAGAATATTGAGGATGCTGTCATAAGTCATAACGCTTTTTAATGCCCGTCCTGAGAACATTTTAGTCTCAATGCTTACGGATGAAAAAAATCAGAACAAAGAGCTTGCTATAAAAAAGATTTTGATGTCCAGGGATAAAGGAACATTCAGAAGGGAATACGGGCGTTTACATTGCTTAATTTTAGTGCTAAGGATTATTTTGACCTTATCGAATGGAACGACGTGCATCATAGCTAAGCCGCCTATACTGCAAAATATCAGTAGCAATAAGTTTCAAGAGATGATAAAAGATAGAAACCCACCTTATTTGGAAATATCAAATTTTCCATGTCACAGTCAGGCAGAGGTAGGAGCCGTAAGAATGGTTACCAAGGCATCTGTTTCTGTGGTTGCGTAAATTGCACGGGATGATGTGATAAGGGCGAAGATTGAAGCCCGAAAAACGATTCCATCCTTCGACTATAAATCGATGTATAAAAAGGCAGAATAAGTAGAGTGAGAGATTTTTTACATACATTCATATTACTTAAATTGGAAAAATTAGTGGCAAGTTTCTAAGCAATTAACGAAATATTTAAATGACCAAAGGTGGACTTTCATCTTTAATTATCTCTTGAAGCTTATTGCTACTGATATTTTGCAGCATAGGCGGCTCAGCTCTGATGCACGTCGTTCCAGATATCTGATTCCGAAAATATTTGTTCGCCTATTTATGTAATCCAAGGGGAAATTTTACCGTATTTGGTTAGTAACGATTTCAAAAAGTTTGATAAATGCTTTTTTTTAAATAAAAAGGTCTATTTCAGCCTATATTCATAAAATTCGAGGCTCAGTTTCTGCCTGAAGATATTATTCAATGTGAAATATATTTTATTAGATTGTTTGAACAGTCCAAGGAAAACATTTTCCAAACAAGTCTGATAGCGATTTTGAAAAAATGGAAAAGTTATATTTGTTGGAAAATATGTCTATTTTGGCCCAAGTTCTCAAACTTTAAAGCCCGAAAGGCAGCACAAGATATTATTCAATTTCAAAATAATTTTGCATGCTAATTAATAAACCCGAATGACAACTTTTCCGCACTAGGCTCTTATTAATTTCGAAAATTTTCATTTATCGGCCCGCCCTATTTGACAACCATTTTATGTGTTATTATATTATAAAAAAAAAAACAAATATATTTATAAAAATTGTTAGTCATAACATTTCATCAAAAGCCATAGAGAAACACTTTGTAAACCGAAAATATGTATTTAAACTAGGGTGACCAACCGTCCCGCATTTTGCGGGACAGTCCCGCATTTTTCCCTCTCATCCCGCATTCAAAAATGTCCCGGAAATGTCCCGGATTTTCATGTATGTCCCGCAAATATCCCGCATTTAAGATGGACGCTCATCGTGTAGACTTCTTTTATCGCAATAACAAATAACTGGCCTCACCTGCATTATTGTACTACTTTTTACTTTAATTTTCATAATAAACTTACTTACTTACTTAGAAAAATATTGTGGGGCAATATTGTCGCTTATAAAATTTTCTATAAAAACTACCATTTAATTGCTTTCGTACGACTTATAACTCAAAATTTGAAAAAAATTAGTAAATTGTGCATGCCGCTTATGAATAAAATAACGATAACTCATGATCGGTGAGTCACACGTTTAAAGTAAAAATGTTTTTTTATAGGGAATTACTTGCACTATAATCCACATACAATTTTTTTTCAGATGACCTACAGTTAAATTAGATACAATATGTTTATAACAAACCTGAAATTTCGAAAAAAACTGTTTTTTCAAAAAATCTCCAAAACGGTAAGTTCTAGCAAAAAACATTTTCTCGCATTTTGTAGAACGTTCAATTCCCATAAGGGTCTCTCCGAAATGTTTTTTCGTCTGACTTACCGTTCATGAAATATCGCGTCATGAAAATCATTTAAAATTGAACATATTCTATGCGCAGTACTATGTTCAGTTCTGAACGATTTCCAAGTCGCGATATCTCATGGAGGGTAAGTCTGACGAAAAACACTTCGAAGAGATCCTTATACGAAATTGAATGTTCTAAAAAATGCATGAACAAATGGTTTTTTTCTAAATTTTAGGTTTGTTTCAAAAATATCTCCCAAATCATAGGTTATCTGAAAAAAAAAACCATATGTAAATTGTAGTGCAAGTAATTCCCTACACGGAGAGAAAAAAATTTTCTAAAATCTAGCTCAAATCGTTCTTAAATTAAATATTCAAAATTTTTTGCTTAATTCAAGCCCTTTTGTGATTGTTTATCAAAAAATAAATTTTCATTTGTGTTTATTCTGTGTGATTCTCAATATGACTATGTCATCTACTGCTTAAATAATTCCTGCTCGACAGTCGAATTGGGTATTTATAATAGAGTAAATACTCCTGACATCTCATAATGGGATGTTACGATGTACTGACATTTTGGTACATTGATTTTGGAAAATGAAATGATATTTCTTGCATTTGGCAAAAATGGTCATATTCATATTTTGATTTATAAGAAATTATTAAGAAAAAATGGGAATATTTATTTTTTTTTTTATAAACAAGTACAAAAAGGCTGAAATTAAGCACAAATGCGTTTAATAAATTTTTGACGAACAATCCCAAATTGAATTGAATTGAGCTCAAATGGGCATATTCATTTTTTTGATAAACAAGCACATTATTACTTGATATCAAGAAAATTATGGACAAGCTGAAAATCACACCTAAAATTGATTGGTTTGGGATTGTTTGTAGCTCAAAATTCTCTCCGTGTATAAACAATTTTTTTACTTTAAACGTGTGACTCACCATTCTTGAGTTATAGTAATTTTAAGCTCAACACGTCACTGTGCCCATTCATAAGCCGTATGCACAATTTATTATTTTTTTTCAAATTTTAAATTAGGATATCTCCTGAGT
This sequence comes from Calliopum simillimum, assembly GCA_951812925.1. Classification (NCBI taxonomy): domain Eukaryota; kingdom Metazoa; phylum Arthropoda; class Insecta; order Diptera; family Lauxaniidae; genus Calliopum; species Calliopum simillimum. Next base: position 66,900,361 of record OX638368.1, read on the forward strand.
TATAAGTCGTAAAAACAATTAAATTGTCATTTTTATAGAATATATATTTTATAAGCTACAATATTGCCTCACAGTATTTTTCTATAAATGTAACCGTTAAAGAGATATTTGTAAAAAACTGATTTTGGACGCCATTTCTCCAATATGGCGGTGCGAGCGAACACGACTCGAGGAAGCAAAGTTGAAATTTTGAAAGATCACATCGAAATCTATAAAATAACTCATTTGCAAAAATCCCGCAAAACTTTGCAGGCAAAACTACCAAATGACTGTACTATTAACCTATAATATTTTGAGTGAAACATTCATGTTGGTTTATAACGAGTTTTTTTTGTAAGAACAGAAATAGAAGTGGCATGTATATTCAAATTACTCGTGTTCAAAAAAAATACGTTTTTTCTGAAGTAAAAAAAATAAATTTTCCCTGTCCCGCATTGGACGTTTGAAAAAATGGTCAGCCTAATTTAAACCAAGGTTATTATAAGCAAAATAATAAAAATTTTGTATAATTGTAATTTTGAGTGCACTTTTTTAATTTAGGATAGCAATCCCAATATGTCGTACATTGAGTACAAATGGGCATATTCTTTTTTTGATAAACAATCCCAAAGTGTCGTAAATTGAGCACAAGTGGGCGCAATAATTTTTTGATAAACAATGAACAATACAATAATGAAGTACATTGAAAACAATTGGGCTTGTTTACTTTTTTGATAAACAATCACATTTGGGCTTGATATCAAGAAAATTATGGCGAAGCTGAAAATCACACCCAAAATTAATTGATTTGGGATTGTTTTAAGCCCAAAATTCTCTCCGTGTACAATTGTTTGATTTTTTTTTTTTTTAAATTCTGACGGATAAAAATTTTTTAATATATTTTCGGGCGAATGTAAGCAGCGCTGCCATTGTGACACTTTTGGTGTCACATGTGACACTTAAATTTTGTCTGTGACACCGAAAAAATATCAGATTTTTGTGACACCACGATTTTCCACAAGGTGTCACGGACTATTGGGCTATTTAATTTTTTTAGTAAGTGTGGCTGATTGAAAAAGTACTTTCGATCTCCAAAAAGTATTGTACTTTCCAGCATTGAATTAAGTATATCTAAAAAAATATGGGTGGCAACATCGTGTGCACTTACGAAATGTCAAAATCAGATTAGGATTAAATTTTGTCAACCGTTGCCGTTTTTGCAGTTGCTTAAAAAAAAAAAAGATGCAGATTTTAAATCAACTTAATAACTTGTACCTGGTCAAATGGTAACATAATGAAAATTCCATAGAATAGAGTGAAGTATTAGCATATGAAGACGCTGAAAATGATTACCCAATTGAAGATATAGGAACCTTTGCCATGAGCTTTTTGGTTCTTCCCTTTTCTAACGCTGAGGTGGAACGAGTTTTTAGCATCATGAACCTAATTAAGACAAAAATCCGAAACCGAATGGGCCTGCCGTTATTAAATGCTTTAATTCAAATCAAATCATGGCTGAAGTCTTTGAACAAATGCTGTCATGATTTTGTGATTGATATTGATGATCAAAAACTATCTATTGTAGGCAGTAAGAAATGCTACAATGAAAGGAACAGTGATGATGACGAATCTGATGAAGCTTTTATTATTTATAATGAGGTTTCACAATTAATGTGATTTAAGTAAGATAAGAAAACCGAGTTTTTTGAAAATGGCTCGTTAAATTAAATTGAACTGTGATTTCGAAGTGTTAAATTTTCAGTCCTTGAAACAAACTGTTTAAAAAGCTTTTTAAAAAAAGCTACTTAAGATAGAATATATATATTAGACTGATTCAAAAAAATCGAAGGTTTTCAAAACCTCGATTTTACAATCTAAATGTCTTCATTAAGCCGAAAAATGAAGCCCCAAAAAATTTCAGCTCGATCTAAGCATTTTAACTGGTCGCTCAACGAGCATTTTGATTGTATGTAAATATGATTTACGATTTACGCAAAAACCACGTTTTTCGACACTAATTTACTCACAGCTCCCGAAATAAGCCACCAATCTTAATTCTGACGTCGGATTCTGAAAGGTAATAAAATTTTGCATAAAAACACGTAGTCTCATAACATTTAGATCTCTCTGTAGTGACCTACACTAGTTAATAGGTAAAATCAATGAATTTTTAAATTTTATTCAAATGTAAAATCAAAATGCTCGTTGAGCGACCAGTTAAAATGCTTAGATCGAGCTGAAATTTATTGGGGCTTCATTTTTCGGCTTAATGAAGACATTTAGATTGTAAAATCGAGGTTTTGAAAACCTTCGATTTTTTTGAATCAGTCTAATATATATACTCCTAAATTCTGATAAAAGTTTGTAATGTTCAAACACATGATTTTCGAATTCGTATGGAAGACTTACGAAATCGTTTTGGTCTTTTCTATTGAATGCATCCTTTAGTAATTTTGGTCTTCAAAAAGAGCTAGAAACTAGTTATGAGTGATTTTTCTTTAAAAAAAGTTATTACCACTATAAAATGATAAATGAAAGTTAAAAATCGTGTGTAGGTTCTCATATGAGTTTTCTCTATATGGTATCATTTTCAAATGGTCATATTTAAAAAAAAAAAATCACACAAAACCAGATTATAGCTCATTTCTAAGACGAAGAACAATTCTTAATGATGCATATAACAGAAAAGAGGAAAACAATTTCATGCGTCTTTTACTTGTATAAACTTATAAACTTTTATGCAAAACAAATTTTCAGCAAATTATTTCCAAATCTTTTAGAATACAAGTTTCTAGGTCTGAGAAAAAGCCATAAGTACAAACCATTTTTATATATGTTTTTATAAATTTTTTTACATACTAATTTATGTATTTGTTTTTGAAGTTTGTTTATGTGTATTTCCAGAACCTTAATTTGGAGACGATACGACGATAAAAACTAAGACTACTTGCAAACAAACAATAGTTAAAACTCCTATAGGATTAAATATAATATATAAAAATGAAGGGTGCTATATGACACCAATTTGTAAAATCAGAGGGTGTTATATGACACCTTTTTTGAATCGCTGTGACACTCTCCCTTTTGAGTTGATGGCAACGCTGGATGTAAGTCGTGATTTTGAATTTGTCAATTTATCTGAAAATTGAGACGTGTTGGAAAAATTTTGTAAATGCAGTTCTATTATGTCAATAGCAAGGAATAATAATTTTATGGTCTGATTTCAGATAAAAACAAAAACCTGAAATTCGTTGAACAGTGTTATTGTTCCAGTGAAAAGCTTGAGGTGCATTCTGCGCAACAAAGGCATAGTTTTCGGCAAAATCACAGAGAATAAGGAATTCACCCTGTTTTAAATTCTCCTTCATTTTTTTTAAAAAAAGCGGATTGTTCTTTGGGAGTTTTTAGTTTGGAAATTCTAATACAAAGTTATTCTATAAAATCTTCTGCATTTGCAACTTAAGTATGCAAAGCACTGTGGTCTGTTTGTTGCCAGACCTGATACTCGACTCTATCGATTGAATTGTTTTTAAGAACAGAACTTAGATAAGTTTGCAGAAGATCTGTTCCCGGGCATAACAAACATTTAATCAGAAAGCATTTAGCACCTGGCTTTTCACAAACTATCATTTTTATAGCTTCGTTGTATGTAACGATTGGATAATTGGATTGGCATGTCAATTTTTTGATACCAATTGCATCAAACATTAAATTCACATTTTCATGATGCACGCAAACACAAACAGTATGGGTACCAAACACGCAGTTGAAAAATGCTGAACAGTTCAGACAAATTACATAAAATTAATTTTTTTTGCAAGTGCTCACGCAACCCATCTACTTTTTTCACTGATATGACATCGTTCTTTCCCGATAACTGACTACTATTTTCTTCATCATTATAGAAGTTCACTACTAAATTCACTATTTCCTCGGATAAAACTCGACCCTTTTTTGCCAAAGGAGAACTTAAAATTCCGTTTTCCTTAACTAATTGCAGCACTTTTCTGGCCTGATGTTGAGAAGTCTTAAATTCTGATGCTAAGTTCTTTTGCCCCCAGCTTTGTGGCACTAGCGTCAAAAGCAATTTTTTTTCTGAAGCACTTGAAGTCGCATTGTACTTTTCTTTAATTTGGTTCAAAACTTCCATTGATGACTCTTTTACTTCTTTTACTGAAGGTTGATAATCAATGTCACGATCCTGTAATATACAAGAAATAATACTCAGAATAAATCTTTTACGGTTACACTATATTTTTATCACTTCTTTATTAGTGGCACTAGCGTCAAAAGCAATTTTTTTTCTGAAGCACTTGAAGTCGCATTGTACTTTTCTTTAATTTGGTTCAAAACTTCAATTGATGACTCTTTTACTTCTTTCACTGAAGGTTGATAATCAATGTCACGATCCTGTAATACACAAGAAATAATACTCAGAATAAATCTTTTACGGTTACACTATATTTTTATCACTTCTTTATGAATGTAAAATATTTCATAAATACCTAATTCAAAACATAAGCACAATCATTCTCAGATGCTTTGAAATATTCGTTCGCTTTCTTACTGCTTGCTCCACATAACTTTGCACCACCAGGAAGACGAAACTTTTTACGAATTATCGGTGAAACTTCTCTTATACCTTTGCAATTTTTTTTCTTATGATCTGCTATATTTAAAGGATTGCTACACTTACACGTAAGATATTTACTTTTTTGTTTGAAATAAATTTGTTTTTTTTAGTATCCGATAGTACAATAGCTGATCGACCGCTCGCGCTTACTCGTTCACGAGCTAGGAACTTTCAATGAACTATTGATGCCAGCTATGAATCTAACGGTACTCAAAGTACAGTCTTTTCAAATGCTAATGCATTGTACTGTTATTATTTAAGAAAGAATTGATTTGAATAAAAAAGTAAATATTGATATGTGTGAATTTTTTCAGAATTTATTTAAACATTTCATAATTTTTCAAAAATTGGCCAAATAAAATATTAAACCATTCCCAAAAATTCCAAAAAAAATTCCCACGTATTCCTTGGACGATTCTAAGCTTTTTATGCTTAGTACACTTTTTTGTAAGATGCCTACCCATTGAGTAAATAAAGCGTTTTCCCTTACATGGGCGTTCAACAGCCAAAAACTCTCATTTAGCGACCGAATCCCATCTTGAGTCATATATCATTTTAAAGCTTAGAAATTGAGCTTTCATTTAAATGCGTAGAATCGTCCAAGGAATACACGAACATTTTTTTGGAATGTTTTGAATTTTTTTTTTTTTGAAAAATTATTCAAAAAATTTCAAAAAAAATCACACGTCTTGCTTGGACGATTCTAAGCATATTTTGCCCAGTACACTTTTTACGTAAGATGCTTTCCTCTCGAGTGAAAAAAGATTTTTGTCTGCCGCGGGCGTTCAAAAGCCAAAAACTCCCATGTAGCGTCCGAATCCCATCTTGATTCATACATCATTTTAAAGCTTATAAATTATGCTTTAATTTAAAGTACTTTTAAAAAAATCGAAGGGGGGGTTTTTTTAAAAAGATTTAAAAGAATTATTAAGTGTAAAAAATTTTGGTGAAAAAAAAATTTTTTCACCAAGAAATATTTTTTTTATTGGGTGTACAACTTAAATACTGGAATTTGACGGTGGATGTCCGTACTAACAAATATCGTGAAAGCTCGAACTTTATATATATGTCATTTTGAAGGTACATTTGACAGCTGTCAAAATCAGTCAACAAAACAATTTTATCTTGTGTGCATCATTATTATTTTTCACGATGAATAACTTCGAAAATTCGAGAAAAAGACAGCATTTGCGGGAGGTTCTGTTGGGTCATTTTTTTGCAAAGAAAACTGCTGCGGAAAGTCATAGTTTGCTTGTAGAAGTTTATGGCGACGATGCTTTAGGAAAAACACAGTGTTTTGAATGGTTTAAACGCTTTAAAAGTGCCGATTTTGACATCAAAGACAAAGAACGCCCAGGACAGCCAAAAAAGTATGAAGACGAAGAATTAGAGAAGCTACTCGATGAGGATTCGTGTCAAACACAAGACGAGCTTGCCAAATCGTTGGGAGTGACTCAGCAAGCTATTTCGAAACGTTTGAAAACCGCCGGATACATTCAGAAGCAAGGTAATTGGGTCCCCTATGAGTTGAAGCCGAGAGACGTTGAACGGCGCTTCTGTATGTCTGAAATGCTGCTTGAGCGCCATAAAAACAAATCATTTTTACATCGGATTGTGACTGGGGATGAAAAATGGATTCATTGTGACAATCCCAAACGCAAAAAGTCATACGTGAAACCCGGCCAACCAGTCAAATCAACCTCGAAGCCAAATATCCATGGCGCCAAGGTTATGCTGTGTATTTGGTGGGATCAGAAGGGGCCGTTATATTATGAGTTGTTGAAATCGGGCCAGACAATCACAGGTGACCTGTACCGAACACAATTAATACTTTTGAAACGTGCCATCATCGAAAAACGCCCGGAAAATGCGACCAGACACGAAGCAATAATTTTTCATCATGACAACGCTCGGCCGCATGTTGCAAGACCCGTGAAAAACTATTTGGAAAATAGTGGATGGGAAGTTTTGGCTCACCCGCCTTATAGTCCGGACCTTGCTCCGTCTGACTTTCATTTATTTCGCTCGATGCAAAACGCCCTCACCGGAATACGCTTCACATCAGAGCAAGGCATCCGAAATTGGATAGATTCATTTTTGGCCACCAAGCCGGCGCAATTTATTTGGGATGGAATTCATAAATTGCCTTAAAGATGGGGAAATGTTGTAGCTTCCAATGGACAATACTTTGAATAAAATATATTGTAACATTTTTCCACAATAAAGCATCAAATTTTGCTAAAAAATTCCGGTTTTTAAGTTGTACACCCAATATAAAAAGAACACTTCGAAATGAATGGGACCAGTAACTTAGACTTATCAATTTACAAACTTTAATGTAAGCTGTAATTTTGAAGAAACACCCTTTTCATGAAAATGACTAAAAACGCCAACTTCAACACCCTGTATTTTAAGAACAAATGATACTAGGACCAAATCCTCCCGAATTGTTGTTCTTGCACACCGGATCTACCACATTGCCAAATTTGAGCAAAATTGCTTTCGCTATAACTTTGTAATGGTACTATTTACAGTTATGAATTTTGGAGGAAGGACGCATATGGACTCGAGTTATCGATTTCTATCAAAAAACGAAAATCTGAAATCATGTCGGTTACGTCTTTTTGTTGAAATAAAATTTTTTAAAGTCCAATGTAAATTTATTGATCGGTAACACTGAATTCTGGCAGTTCGGTTTTTTAATGATCGCTGCAAAATTTTGCAAAATTTTAATTTCAAAGTGTTTTTATAAATAATTAATGTGAAAAAGTGTTCTTTTTCAACAGTGTTTTAAAGAACCAAGTATTTCCTGATTTACTGGGTATGTTTTTGTGCAATAATTTTTCTGGTGCCAAAGTTTTTTTTTAAACCTAACCTTCGGTCAAAAATTTGAGACCCACCAGCAGTCGTACTGCTGGCAATTAATGGTGGAATTAGCAAAGCGTTTCGTAACGTGACTTCTGTCAAAATCTATCAAATGGCAGAAGTGTGTAAGCGATTAGTGAAATCGTGAAGTAGTGGTACGCAACGTTGAGACCTGTTGAAATTAGATTTTCAAACGTCGCACTACGTTGTTAGATAAAATAAATTAAATTTGGATGTTATAAATGGAATTTTTGAACAAATTAATTAAAATAAGTATGACAATGGATGCTTGCTTACAAAAACTGGAATTTTTCAAGTAATTTTTAAGTTGTAAGGTGACATTTCGAACGTTGCCTACCGTTTTCACTAATCGATACAACGCTGTCAAGCAACCGTGACGTTACGTTACGAAACGCTGCTTTTTGGCTAATTCCAGCACAAATCTTTTGGATTTTTTTGCTTTCGTTGTGCTTTGTGCGCTAGGATCATAATTGCAATCCAATTATGTTATATTACATTCAATACAATTTAAGTTGGGATTGCATGAGACTCCACTGGCAGTCGGCAAGAGGTTCTTTTGCAATTCTTTTATATTCCCACATTCTTTGGTTTTAAGCTTAACAAAATCAGTGTTGGAAAGTGTCAACAAATAAAAATCTTAAAAAATAATTTATAGGGGTGCGTCAATGCATGCGGCCGAGCGTCTTTTTTAATTTCCCTGCAGTAAAAATATGAGACAGTCTACAAATAATACTAGTTCGCGGTTACTACTAGCCCGAAACTAGTTAAAAAGGGATGCAGTGGAGGCCAGTTTGATATCATTTAAAGTTTGAAACCGCAAATCAATTTGAATCAAGACAAAAACAAAATTCATTTTTTGTATTTTGCTTTTGAAATATTTGTGTTTTGTGTCAAAATTTAATGTGATAAACTTTTCAACAAGTAAGTAATTATACACTCATATATATATTAAAATAGTATTGTATATTGCATTAGAGCAGGGGTCGGCAAAAATAAATTTGAGAGTGTGTTAGTGAGAGAAGAGAGAATGCACTGAAAAAAAAATGTTCACAGAAAAGATATTCATTGCAAAAAATATGCGTTAAAACCGAAAAATCATTGCAAAACCAACATCGAGTGCAAGCATAGTTCTGTCTTCTTACGCAAGTAGTCAACAGGCCATAGCACAATTGTGAAAAGAAACTTCACACGCATTCTTATGCTTTTTCAATCAGTTGTCGCAAAACCATCGACAAAGCAACATCGAGCGCATCTGTATACAGAACTATAGTTCCGTTGTCTTTTTACGCACATGTAAAAATTTCTCTACAGCTATGAGAAATTCTTAAAAATATTTTATTTTTATTCTTTCTTTTTTATTTTATTAAAATTTTTAGCTAAGGAAACGCGCAGATAAACTTTTTAAAAATCATAAAAAAACTTTTAAGGTCGCCACCTGGTTGTTTTTTGTAAATTTTGCTTAAACCATAAATTTAAAAAAAAAAATAAAATTTTGGTCTTAAAGCGCTTAGATAAACTTTTTAAAAATCCAACATTACCTTATATTTTTAGTGTTTCCACCTGGTTATTTTCCAACATTATGTTAAAATCATACTTTTTTGAAATTAAGTTGAAATTCTTGATTTCAAGAACGGTCAGATGGCTGCAGGTGGTACAGATAGTTAAAAAAGTCTAGCAACCCTAACATAGCAACCATAAATCTTTGTTTCGTTGTTTTTGGATCCAAGATGTCAATTTATAGGGTGAAAATAATGATCTTAGTAATTTATTGAAACAAAATTTTGATTTTATTAAAAAAACCAGGTGGCAATCCTAAAAAATTACCGTAAGTTTTTTGGTCGAAAATATAACTTTTCAATGAAGAAACGTAACCAAGAAACTCAATTTTGCGAATTAACGTCTGGCAGCCCTTATATGGCAACTCTAAATTTTTATTTCGTTGTTTTTGGACCCAAGATGTGAATTTATAGTTAGAAAATGATTATCTTAGCAATTTATTGAAAGAAAATATTGATTTTATTAAAGTAACCAGGTGGCAACCCTAAAAATGTATTTTGATTTAAGTTTATTTAAGTGTTTTGAGACTAAAATTTAATTTTTTTTTTTTAAATATATGGTTTAAGCAAAATTTACAAAAAAAAAAAAACTGGTGGCAACCCTAAAAGTTTTTGTATAGTTTTTAAAAAGTTATCTGAGCGTTTCTTAAATTGAAAATTTGAACCTAGTCACAAAAGTATGAAATAAAATATTTTTCAGAATTTGTCATAGCTGTAAAGAAATTTTTTTTCATGTGCATAAAAAACATAAAAAAGACAACAGAACGACAGATGCGCTCGATGTTGCTTTGTCGATGGTTTTGCGACAACTGAATGAAAGAGCGTAAGCATGCGTGTTAAGTGCCTCTCCTCAATTGAGCTATGGCGTGCCGACCACTGCATTGTATGTATGTATGTATTCTCCTTTAACTCCTAGGAGGAGCATAGGGCCAATATGAAATCTCTCCATTTGTCACGATCCCTTGCGATGACTTTGATCTCTTGCCACGATTTTCCCGATTCTTGGATTTCCTTTTCCAACGACCTTTTCCAGTTGGTTTTGGGTCTACCACGTCCTCTACTGCCTTGTGGATTCCACTCAAGGGCCTGGCGACAAACTTCGCTGTGTGGTTTCCGGAGAGTGTGACCAATCCATCCCCATTTGCGCAGCTTGATCTCGTTTGCTATAGCCTTCTGTTTGCATTTTTGATGTAGCTCGGCATTTGATATAGTGCGAGGCCACCAAACCTTTAATATACGCCTTAAGCATTTGTTGACGAATACTTGCAGCTTGTTTGTTAGTTGTTCAGTAACAAGCCATGTTTCGCACCCATATAACAAAACCGATTTCACATTCGAATCAAAAATGCGCACTCTCGTTTTGGTGGATATAACGGATGAAGACCATATTTTGTTCAGTTGAGCAAACGCGCCTTTTGCTTTTGCTATTCTTGAGTTGATATCCTCTTTTGCTCCACCATCCATGGAGATAATGCTGCCTAGATACGTGAAGCTATCGACGTTTCCGATGTCATCACTGCCAGCTTTAAACGTCATGTCATTGCATTAGAGTGTTTAAATGATTTGAATTTTTCGGAAATACTTCTTTTGAAAATTTATAAGATAAAGTTTGGTCCATATTTCGGTGAAAAATTCAAATTTTTAAACTATTATATTTGCTATTTCTTGTGTCAACTTCCTTTCTTTAATTCATTTTTTACGTGTCGAAAAAGGATGGAATATGCAGCAAACGCTATCTACTCGTAAGAAGACAAATTACGCCTAAAGGTACAGTGGAAAATAAACAATGTCCAAAAGTTGTAAATTATTGTTATATGAATTTTTTTCTCTACTTCCAGATTTATTTCATTCGACTTCATTTTCCTCAGATCCCAAGATTCAAATACTTAAATCCGTTTAGGCAGCAAACAGGATCCACTTTAAGAAGATTTTGAATGCTCTAAAATAAATAACTACTATGAAGGACATTTTCATATCACCACCTCAATACTACAGGTTATTCCAATTCCATTTCCAATTTTTTAGTTTTGAGAAAACTCTAATTAAAAGATTTTTGAAAACTTAAATTTACATTGATTATAGTCTTTTCTAGTTTAATTTTAATCTTATAACTACACAATGGTGCCTCTTTAAAGTTCTCTGGTTAGAGCAGATTGTGCTTCAAATCATGAATACCATAAGTCAATTATCCCAAAAACGACAATTTAGGAGCTACCTACCTAGTTGTAGTATTGTGGTGACGATATGTAAATACAGTCATTACATGTAATTAATGTGTGTGTATGTATAAATTTATTTATTTCATTATTTTATTTTATTTAAGTATAATACAATAATTCTTTGAAGCAACCAAGAAATGAAATTAATGTAATTAATTTTGTTAATGTTCTTAAAAAACTAAATTTGACTTTATTTATGTTTTGAAAATAAAAAATTTTAATAAAGAAACAAAAACTAAATCATCCATGGTTTTTCATTATATACGTGCCTTACTATAGGAGGAATACACACGAAACAACTGGTTAGTGACTTGTTGCTAAGCGACTACTTCCATACCACAACTAGCCCCGGACTAGTGTAAAAGTAATGCATAAGGGGCCAATTGAAATTTCGTAGGACATCAACACACAAAAAAGAACAGTTGCTTGTATACAAAAGGGATTGAGGTCGGACTAGTACTGGTCGGTAGAGGACTAGTTAATGGACTACTCTTAAACTAGCCCTTTTGCCTACAGGGTTTTTATCATTTTTATTTTTATTTTCTTATTTTCTTCTTCTTCAGTGAGTTTTCATATTATTTTAGAACTTTTTTCTTTTTTATTATTTTTATTAGAGAAATCGTTTCGAATATCCTAAGTACAGGACGCGCCTTAGTATGGTGGATAAGGGGACTAAGCCCCAAAACACTGATCCCGGAGCCATTATGGGAACTTCGTCAGAGGACGAATTACTTGCCTCCAGCCAGGAGACAATTATTGAAGCTCCAAAAAGTACCAGCCATAGTACTCCTACCGCGGTCATGAAGTCAAGGTACCAGAAAGCACAGTTCATGCTGAGCAAGATTGCAAAGAATGCAGCTACTGGTACCGTGCATGATCGTGACCGTGAGGACGAAGAGTATAAGTTATACCAGGCCACAAACATTTTGCGCGAAGCTTCAAAAAGAAACAGGTCGACTGACGAAACCCTGGTCGAAGCAAAAAGGAGCAAGCAGCACTCCAAGAGCGGAGTGAATCTTTGCAGCGAACAAAACTTTGAACCACATTCCCTCAAGTTGGAGGAAAGTCAGGGTTATTTTTATACCAAAAGTAGGCAGAAGTGGCCATGAATCAGTCAAGGATTTTAGACCAATCAGTCGTCGTCTTTTGTTCTTAAGACACTGGAGAGAATTCTAGATATTCATATTAGGGAGTCGCTAGTTAGCCCCTCTACTTTTACAGCACAACATGCATATCTCAAGGGAAGATCTACTGAAACTGCACGATTGGCATCCTTTCTAGATATCGAAGGTGCTTTTAACAACGTTCGCACTGATGCTTTCAAGAATGCCCTCATGCTAGGGGTAGAGCACTGCTTCATCACCTGGATAGCATCCATGCCTGAATCTAGGAGCATTCAAGCGAGTATGGGCGGTAGTCAAATGTCCAAATCAGTAAAAATGGGTACACCTCAGGGCAGTGTACTCTCACCTCTGCTTTGGCTCATAGTTTTCAACACAGTGCTACAACAGCTTTATAAAAATGGTGTGAAGGTAGTTGCGTATGCGGATGATGTAGTGCTGCTGGTATCAGGTCTGTTTCTTGACGTAATCAGTAACATCATGGAAAGATCTCTGGCTGAGTTATGTTCATGGACCACTGAATGTGGTCTTGGGGTTAACCCAGCCAAAACTGACCACATGCTCTTCACTACAAAAATCAAAATACCTAACTTTAACCTTCCTCGATTGAAAGGACAACCTCTACCACTTTCCAATTCGGCCAAATATCTTGGAGTCTTTCTTGATCCGAAGCTAAATTGGAAATAGAACATAGAACAAAGACGCAAGAAAGCCTGTATAGCCTTTTATGCATGTATAAAAACCTTCAGCAAAAAATGGGGACTTCAACCAAGAATGGTACTATGGATGTATAAAGCCAATCCTCACATACGGCTCTTTAGTTTGGTGGCCAGCCACTAATACGGGGTATAATCAAACAAAACTGGATAGAGTGCAAAGGACTGCATGTGTTGGTGTGACGGGAGCACTGAGATCATGCCCAACCGCAGCTCTCAGTGTTCTTTTGCATCTGCTCCCTCCAACCTCATTTATTAAAGCCACTGCCTCATGTAGTGCGATTAGTCTCAGAGAAGTCTGTTGTTGGAAGCATAAGACTTATGGTCACAGCTCCATCCTTGATACACTACCAGTTGAACTTTCTAACTCCCACACAGATTACATCTGCCCCATACTAAATTTTGAGAAAAATGGGAGGACAGTGCGCCTAGCCTAAGTTTCGCAACCACCATATACACTGATGGTTCGAAAATGAACTGTGGCGTGGGTGCGGGTGTATTTTCAAAAGACCTCAATATATCTCAATCTTTTAGCTTACCTAATTCAGCTAGCGTCTCTCAGGCGGAAGTTTACGCAACCGGATCAACTACATCAATAGAACAAAATGGATATAAATATCCTTTACGGTTTCCTTTAAAGGATATCTAATCCAAACCCTGACAGCCCCTCCTACCAGCCAGCCCAATCACTTATGTGGTATTAAAACGGCACTAACAGTGCTACTTAGGCTTAGCATCGTTTTACTAAGCCACCACTTTAATCTAATCTAATCCAATGTAAATTTTAAGGGTTACCCCTGTTTCCTTTTAAAAATGTTGTTTAAATCATACTTTTTTAAAAAACTTACAACAACAAATTAAAAAATTAGGTGGCAACAATGACGGTTTATGACAGTAATATTCAAACTCAATACTAGCGCAATTTATCAATGTACAAAAATCTCATTGAAAGCTTTTACATTTTGCATAAGCTTCAAGCAAGTGACTCAGATCTGAACAAATACTGACACAGTTAAACGTTTATCTGTGAGTGAAAGCTTTTCTGAAAGTTTTTAAAACCATAAATTTGAACAACTTTATGAAAAATATGACCACTGATATGTTGTTTAATACACCGAAATGTGCATCTGCGTAATGAAAATCTTGTTTTTTTTTTTAAATGACTAATTTCTTTAAAAAAGGCGAAGTTCACAAAAGCAGTAAAAAATCATTTAAACGTATAAGGGTAAATATTGGAATGATTAAGTAGAAAAGCGTTATTCAAACAAAAATTATCAAATAAGTTGCATTATTGTATTATTGAAACAAAATTATGGAAAACAATAATCCGGCAACAATTAAAAAAGGTTGATGGATTTTTTAAATTTTCATATTGTTATATCTTATATTTTTTTAATAATTTTATTAAAAAAACGTATTTTGTGTTTCAATTTATTTTTTAGAATAATTTTATTTTTTCACATTTTACAATTATTGATATTTTTATCAAGGCTAGATTTTATATAGTATCACAAGTAATTATATTACAACTCGTCCAACCTGACTTTCGATCGACCCCGATCGAGTGTAATAAAAAATTTACCAAAATTTATAAAAACAAAACAACGTTCAAAAGATACTTAGTGCATAAGTATTTCATTTGTTTTTTTTTTAAACACCAGTAGCTTCTAAACCCAAATTTGGCTTTATCCATGGTTTCATATTATGTGCTTCGACAATATTATTGTATGGAATCTGGGTATTCTGACAACCCTCAATATCAACCACCACATATCGAACGTTCGACAATATTTTACTAATCACATATGGCCCTCGATATTTCGCTTTTAATTTTTTATTTCCAGCAGTGGTATCAATATTTTTGAGGACAACATATTCCCCTAGCTTATACGCACGTGCAGGTCGATGACTCTTTTTAAAGCGTTTTAAACTCGCCCCCTGTGCCAATCGTATTCGTTCAGCTACATCTATCCTCTTCTTTTCTAAATTTCTTTCTGTGCTATTTAGCGGCTTCGAATCAAGGTATTCAAACAGTTCGTCAATAACATTACCTCGCTGCTCAACACCAAAAAGGAGTACGCTAGGAGTTTCGCCAACAGTACTATGAATGGTATTATTAAGTGCATACTCAATTTGAGTTAACATTTTAACCCAATCAGCGTGCTGTAAAGGATCAGTCATTTTGCTCAACATACTAGTTAGTGTCCGGTTAACACGCTCAACTTGTCCATTAGCCTATGGAGAAGCTACTGCAGTTTTGACATTTAAAAGAAATGAGCTAAACTCTACAGAGGTAAAACATGAACCTTGATCACTGATAAGGCGACGCGGACGACTATAGTATTCAAAATACTTTGATAATGAGGCACATACCTCTTTGGTACTCGTCGAAATCACGGGATACAGTTTCACATAATTTGTAAATGCGTCAATTACTAGAGTAGAACGGGGTAATGTCGTGCAGGGGGTAATGTCGTGCACTGGCTGTTTTAGCCCAAAGAATTGAATGATTTACCAACTGTTTGTAAGGTAGGGACCTGCTGACCTACTGAGCTTATGCATATAATACTAGCAATTTTCACCAGTTCGTCTCTACAGAGTAACCTTTTTTTCAAAACGCATGCTTTCGGGACGATAAAAGTGTTTTTTCATAGGGTCAGAAAAAGAATTTTCCTTGCGGGAAAATATACCAGGTAAGTGTTTTCAGAGACGAAATATCCTGCCAAAGAAAAGAAGTATTTGGTTTTCGAAAAAATTTTGGGCTTCACCGAGTAATCGAAGTTGACCTTTAAAGCGACCATAGGGGTAATGTCGTGCACATTCACTTACACAGACACAATTTCTCGCTACACAAGTGTTGTTACACATGGATGTAACAATTGAAATTATCTTTCGATCGGATGCTTACTCGTTGTATTCGCTTGAGATGTACGGCTTTACGAGCATGTCAAAGTTGAGTGCACGACATTGCCCCGTTCTACTCTACACAACATATTATGTACTTCACACTTGTATAATAATGAATAAATACATGATAATGCTAAATCTCCTCTAATAGAACCACTACCTATCATTTCTCACACATTTTGGTACCTTTACTATACTCGGAAAAACAATGCACGACATTACCCCACAAATTTTGAGTGGGGTAATGTCGTGCACATTTTTTTTTTTCTTCACTTACACAAGCACAATTTCTTGCTACACAAATGTTGTTACACATGGATGTAACCAACGAAATTATCTTACGATCGGATGCTTACTCGTCGCATTCCCTTGAGATGTACGGCTTTACGAGCATGTCAAAGTTGAGTGCACGACATTGCCCCGTTCTACTCTACTAATATATGTTTTCGTTTTGAAGCAATAGATGGTAATGGACCATAATGATCAATATGTATGGTATCAAACGGGACTGGTTTCTTTGGTATATGAAATAGGTTCTGATCATTAGAACGCGCTGGAATTGAGAACAAGAGACATTTGACACAATTTTTTATATAATTTTCTAACTTTTCACGCATGTTTGGAAACCAATAATGTGTATTTAATCGATCGTAAGTTTTCACCACTCTATATGCCCAATTTTTTCTTGCTCATGACGTATTAGATTAATTTCCATTTCAGCGGGAATCCGCAATCGCAATCTTTTCGATAGGCCTTTATAGAAGACTAAACCATTTTGCAACACATAATCCTTTAAGTTTCCAGTCTCCAATTTTTGTCGAAGAGCTACAATTTTTTTGTCTCTACTCTGGGCAGTCTGTAATTGAAAATCAATATCTTCTCCACTAATTGCAGCTGCTACATGGCAACGACTTAGAGCATCTACATGCTCCATGTGACTACCTAAGCCGTGCTGAATAGTATAATTGTAATTCTCTAATTCAAGCGCCCATCTAGCAATTACAGTCGATAAATTACAGTCGGTAACAATACAAAAAGGTATACCCTCTAAGTACACACGAAAACGTTGCAAAGCATATATAATTGCCAGAGTTTCTAATTCAAAACTATGATATCGAGATTCAGCGGGCGTTGTGCTTTTCGAAAAATACGCTATTGGATGAAATTTTTTATCAATTTGTTTTTGCAACAACACAGCACCAAAGCCTAAAGCACTTGCGTCACAATGCAATTCGGTTTCATAATTGGGATTGTAAATAGCTAAAACTGGAGAAGCCATCAGCAAATTTTTTAATTTTATAAATGCTTCTACACATTTCCCGTCAAATTTAAAAGTAACATTTTTTTTTATTAAATTATTTAAAGGACGTGCAATTCGTGAAAAATTGGGCACAAATCGACGAAAATAGGAAAACAAACCGATACATGACTGTAATTGCTTGACATTAGTTGGCATCGGATATTGCCTTCACATGGGATTTGCTAAGTCTGATTCCATCAGCTTGGATTTCATAGCCTAAATAACACTAGTTTACAAATTAATTATTTTTTTCTGTGATCTGAGTGCCACTATCAAATTCTAATGTAAAATGACTCCCTGATTCAGAAAATAACTATATTTTTTTTTTCTACGGAGGCGTTTTCGAGAAATCCCCCTTTTCCTGTTTTTGAATGGGGGGAAAAATATGATCTCATATAATCACATATATCTCGTAAATCAGTAAGGCCAGCTTAACATGTAGCACAACAAAAGAAAGGTAATACAATTTTATATAAACGCCTCATACTTTACTTCTCGATCAGTTTTTTAGTTTCTGTGTTATTAATAAACATTTCGAAAAATTTTGATTTTTCTTTTGAAAAATCGAAAAAAAAAGTTTTTCAATTGGGATATTTTCTTGAAAAAAAATTCGATAAAAATAAAAAAACTTCATTGTGCAAAAGTCTAAAGAACTCCAGTAAAAACAAGATACTAATCAAGAAAATCGATGGATAAATAACGGAGTTATAATCGATTAAGTGAAAATACCAAAAGTCAAATTTTACTCTATTTTTGTAATTTTCCTCGCATAAGGGTACAATTTTGAAATTTTTTTTTTCTGAATCGACCGATTCATATTTTTTTTGATTAGGTGGACCATCATTAGTTAAAAAAAATTATTTTTATTTTTTTCGCTCGTGTAGTGTTGCCATATTAGAAAAAAAACAATTATTTGAGGTGTCACTTAACTTCAACTGATCTGTAAAGAGAACGTCATATTCTACTCCTTATCTGAGGATCTCATTGAAAAGGCAAATAAATTGCCTTTTTAACATTGGGTCATTTGTGGATATCAGATGAAAATTAGCTAATCTATAGTAAACCAAATTTCAAATTTAAAGCAAATTTCGATGATTTTCAGAATCTTTCTTTAACGCCGTTAACATTTTCTTGTTCGAAAAAGTAGAAAAGTCAAGTTTTATTTTTTTTGTCATTAATATATTTTATTACAAAAATTTTGAGTTAATACGGACAAAGATCGGATGAAAAATGACAGCTCTATTCGAGATTTAGTGAGTGAACCTACTAAATTACTGTCTATTTCATTAGCAAACAAAAATTTCATATGTTTATTCACTAAATCTTGAATAGAGCTGTCATTTTTCATCCGATCTTTGTCCGTATTAACTCAAAATTTTTGTAATAAAATATATTAAGGACAAAAAAAATAAAACTTGACTTTTCTACTTTTTCGAACAAGAAAATGTTAACGGCGTTAAAGAAAGATTCTGAAAATCATCGAAATTTGCTTTAAATTTGAAATTTGGTTTACTATAGATTAGCTAATTTTCATCTGATATCCACAAATGACCCAATGTTAAAAAGGCAATTTATTTGCCTTTTCAATGAGATCCTCAGATAAGGAGTAGAATATGACGTTCTCTTTACAGATCAGTTGAAGTTAAGTGACACCTCAAATAATTGTTTTTTTTCTAATATGGCAACACTACACGAGCGAAAAAAATAAAAATAATTTTTTTTTACTAATGATGGTCCACCTAATCAAAAAAAAATATGAATCGGTCGATTCAGAAAAAAAAAATTTCAAAATTGTACCCTTATGCGAGGAAAATTACAAAAATAGAGTAAAATTTGACTTTTGGTATTTTCACTTAATCGATTATAACTCCGTTATTTATCCATCGATTTTCTTGATTAGTATCTTGTTTTTACTGGAGTTCTTTAGACTTTTGCACAATGAAGTTTTTTTATTTTTATCGAATTTTTTTTCAAGAAAATATCCCAATTGAAAAACTTTTTTTTTCGATTTTTCAAAAGAAAAATCAAAATTTTTCGAAATGTTTATTAATAACACAGAAACTAAAAAACTGATCGAGAAGTAAAGTATGAGGCGTTTATATAAAATTGTATTACCTTTCTTTTGTTGTGCTACATGTTAAGCTGGCCTTACTGATTTACGAGATATATGTGATTATATGAGATCATATTTTTCCCCCCATTCAAAAACAGGAAAAGGGGGATTTCTCGAAAACGCCTCCGTAGAAAAAAAAATATAGTTATTTTCTGAATCAGGGAGTCATTTTACATAAGAATTTTATAGTGGCAACCAGATCACATTTTTGCTGTAAACTAGTGTAATCAATGGTAGCGTAACCAAAGTGACATTTTGATAACTTGAGCTCAAGTCCATGCTGAGCAAGGCAGTGTAACACTCTCTCAAGAACATCAATATGTTCACTTATGTCCTTTGTAGCAATAATAATATCATCAATATACACTGAAATTTCTCCACAACGAATAAATGAATCCAACACCTTAGTAATGAATCTCTGAAATACTGAAGGTGCGTTCTTAAGACCAAAAGGCATTCGTAAATATTCATACTGGCCCATTGGTGTTACAAATGAAGTATACTTGACTGAATCTGATGACATTTGAACTTGATGAAAACCACTTCTCAAGTCAAGCAAAGTAAAATATTTCTTACCCTCAAGATACTCTAAACAATCATCAATAAGCGGCAATGGAAAATTATCGCGGAAAGTAATTTTATTAATTGCACGAAAGTCGACACACATGCGTCGTTCTCCATTTTTCTTTCGCACCAGAACAATAGGAGATGCATAGAGTGAATTACTGGGACGAATCACTTTTTCATCTAACAAATCACGAATCATTTTCTCAACATCTTTTTTTTTCTTGAAAAGATAATCGGCGTGGTCCACAGTGAACTGGAGTATCAGAAGTCAGTTGTATTTTCGTTTCATATTTTAGTGGCTTAACCTCATTTGTATTACAACTGCAACTACGAACAATTGTTTCACGTATTTTATTACATAAGGGAATTGCCAGTAATGGATCAACATCAATTTCAGTGACCTTATTCTTTATGTTTACAGCACACACTGTAGGCAAATAATTCGGAAGTTCAGAAAAATTATTACACTCAATGTATGGAAAATTACACTTATCGGAATTATTACTACAATCACACTCAATAGATGAAAATCGATACTCATCTAAATTTTCTCCACAATCAGAAAGAGCATAACCAATTCGCTCTGCAGAAGTACAAGCAATAAAAGAAACATCACACAAATTCTGAATGGATTCAGTTTTATTAACGTTATCACTAATTGATTGACAGTTTACTGCACTAACATCGTTATTTGGCGAAAAACATGTTAAAATTATAGAAAAAACATTTAAAAAATCACGACCTAACACCATTGGCACAGGGAGCGAATTATCTGGAACAATAAAAACAGTCAATGGCTTTGTTTTGCTTCTAAATTTAATCAAACAAACAAATTTTCCAAATGTTAAAATTTTTGACTGCGCAAGACCACAATAATCTGAATTATGAATTTGTAAGGACGAACGATTGATCTGTGATGGCAACTCTGAAATAGACATAAAACTAACCGGACTTCCGGCATCGAAAAGGGCACGTATTACTTTGGGTTCACTGCAACTGGATAAAAAAGCAAACGAAACACTTACCCATTGCATAGCATCAATTTGGTCAATGTTATCATTCTGATTAAATTCATTTTGATCTTCTTTGTTGCATTGACAGCAATGCTTGCATTTATCAGTTGACACTGAAGCAACGGTACGAGGATTTTTATTCCTTTTTGGACATGAATTTATCATATGATCCTTCGAACTACATCCAAAACATGCATTCTTTGTGCCTGCCGCTTCTGGACAATTTCTTGATATATGTCCATGTTTAGAACAGTTAAAGCACCGCATTAATACTGCATCATTGGTTATTATTATTGCTAACCCATTTAGCATGAACCACATTATCGCGCCGATTTCGTTCGTAGCATATCAACATTTCTTTTAGTTGGTGAATGGTAGTAGCTTGAGAAAATGCAGCTACATTCGCTTGACTTTCGCGCAAGCCCCCTACAATAATTTCAATCAGGTCACGTTCAAGAATATTACCATGTGTTGCGATCTCTTGCATATAGTAGATATCACATAATGTATGATAGACTCGTCCTTTTTCCAAATTCTTCGCTCAAGTTGACGGTAAACATCCTTTAAGGGTACATACCGATCAAACTCTTTTAGCAATTCTGCTCGCAACTGAGACCACGTTTGCACTGTAATTGTACGCAAAAATATTTTTGCAGTACCAGCCATCAATCGGCGAGCAGACAATAAAAGAAATTGCGAATTCAAATTTAGTGGCAATGTCACATTTTCAAAATCTTCAATCCATTTGCGCACATTATAGGAATCATCAGCGTTAAATGTGGGTACTGCATTTTCAATAGTTGTAAAATTGAAAGTTGAACCTGATGCATATGACTGATGGGAATTCTGTGCTTGCATGGCGCTTATCTCAGCTTGAAGTGCGTAGTATTTTTTTTTTCTTCTCCAGCAATTCCAGTGCAGCGTCAAGATTTTCATTAGAAGGCAAGCAGTCATCTTCAATATCCACAAAAGAATCTGCATCACCGCCTCCATCATTACTTCTTGGTACGCTCTCAATGTACCTATTGTACAAAACGCGTAACATTAAAGTTGCAGTTGCAGGAAATTCAATGCCAGCAGCATTTACCTCTTCTACAAATTCCGCTCTAGTTTTTGGTGCCATTTTTATTATACCCCACACCTGAATTGTTATATCTTATATTTTTTTAATAATTTTATTAAAAAAACGTATTTTGTGTTTCAATTTATTTTTTAGAATAATTCTATTTTTTCACATTTTACAATTATTGATATTTTTATCAAAGCTAGATTTTATATAGTATCACAAGTAATTATATTACAATATAAACGTTTAAAAGCTAAAACTAATTTAAAGCCCTGACAAATATCACAAAAATTTTCCATGATTATTTGTGTCACACTCAGATGGCGCTGTTCAGTACTGAAATCAAGTTTTGTTTATAAAAGCCAAAATGAAAAAAAAAAAAATTGTGGGAAAACTTTGAAAGCTTTTGGAAAATTTTTTGGTATTTTCCTCAAGTTTTTCTTAAAAATAATAAACAATAAATATATAATAACAAATTCAATAAAAACTCATAACTATTTACCCTACAAGTATGCAACCGGTGCAAAGTCATGATTGTCTAAATATTTTTTCTCTCGGAAAATTTTGATTGGGAAACTTGAAATGAGAGGAAAAATTCGGAAAATGCAGAAAACTTGAGGACATGGAAAATTGATTTCCTCAAGAATTTTCTTTCAAAAATATTTAACACAATCAAAGTTATGCGTGATTTGGGATTTTCCAGCCGGAAAAATTTGGTGGAAAATTGTGGGAAAACTGAGGGAAGTAGAAAAGCGTGGTAACTTGAGAAAACTTAAGAAAAATAAAGGCGTCTGCTTCTGTTTTCATTGAAAAATATTGAATAATAACAAAGTTATGAGAAATTTACTGAATTTCAGGCAGTAAAATTCGATTAAAAACTACGGTTGACTTCGAAGAGAAGAAAATGATATAGTTATAAGTATTGGGAAAATTGAAAACTTATTTTGAGAAGGTTGAAAGCTTATTTAGAGAATGTTGAAAACTTATTTTCTTAAGTTTTTCTGTAAAAATATCTACTAACAAATAAAATTAGTAGAATAAAAACTGTTATAACATTTTAGCCTACAAGTACGCAACAGTTGCAAAGACATGATTGTCTGAATATTTTTCTCTCGGAAAATTTTGATCGAAAATTGTGTGAAATCTGAGAAGAGAGGAAAAATTCGGAAAATACAAAACACTTAAGTGTATGGAAGATTGATTTCCTCAAGAATTTTCTTTCAGAAATATTTAACACAATCAAAGTTATGAGTGATTTAAGATTTTTCAACCGGAAAACTTTGGTGGAAAATTGTGGGAAAACTGAGGAAATTAGAAAAGCATGGTAACTTGAGGAAATTTGAGGTTATCTTGAGGAAATCAAGGTCTTTAAACAAACATTCGATTTTTTGCGAAAAATCTTTTTTTTTTTTGGTATATTTTAAAATTTCCGGCTGAGCACATGTTTATGTTTTGCACCACTTTAAGTGATATGTGTACAATCCTGGAACGTACATTTTTCCTAGTTTAAAAAACGATTCCAATAGATTCAGTTGTGCTGATTCCAAAACTGGCCACAGAATCCCTCTACCTCGTCAGAATTTCGAGATATCCTAAACTTAAAGTGCAAAAAACGACGTTTTTGCTATTTTTCAAATTAGGTGCTCTATTCCGTAAAACACACTTGAACATCTTGCTTTTTCCTTTTCCAAAAAAGTGGTGAATGGTCATCTACGATTTCTCTTTGCAAAGTTATGCCCACTCTAAGATGACATCATGAAATAGCCAAAATTCATACTAAGAGTAATTTGGGTATTTTTTGGCCATATTTCTCCAGAAGGATATATTTATAAACTATTTATACCAATTGAACCATATTAAGATGACATAAATCCAAACCCTGCCGCTATATCCGTTTTATAAGATCTTATGATGTCATCTTGGAGAGCAGAAAAAATCCTTGCGACCTTGAACCTAATTTGAAAAACGTCGTTTTTTGCACTTTAAGTTTAGGATATCTCGAAATTCTGACGAGGTAGAGGTAATCTGTAGCCAGTTTTGGAATCAGCACAACAGAATCATTAGAATCGATTTTTTAAACTAGGAAAAATTCACGTTCCAGGTTTGTACGCACATCACTTAAAGTGGTGCAAAACTGTCAACATGTTTTCGAAATGGTTTTTTGTTCATTATTTTTTTATGGTTTGAAGTTCGATAAAATTGCTCACATATTTGAATAGAGGAAAGGTTACGCTTCCGTTTGGATCAAATTTTTTGTTGGTCATGTAATCAGAACGGACGCTATAGCAGTACTAAGTCAAAAATAGCAAACATGTTGACAGTTTTGCTCCTTTCTGTATATGGTTTTTTTTTTTTTTAATTTTTAATGACATTTATATATTGAAAATTAATTTTTACTTGAACTTTTAGTCATATATTTGCAAAGATCGATTTACATATAAATCTATCAATGCATTTTCTAACACATAATTATGAAAAAATAAGGAACGGATTAAAAACACGGCTATAGTGACATATGTTTCGTCTTTCGCCACAAAGACTCATCAGACTATTTTTGTTGTAATTATAATTATATTTATTTTACTAAATTAATTATAATTGAAAAATTGCAAGTTGAAAAACTTTTTGTGTTTTTGGCCTGGGCGGGAGTTGAACCGAGGACGTCCCACAGTGATGCGATTAGTACATGCTAGACGGAAAAAACTATTTTTTTGCAGTTTTTTATGTTTAAGATATGGGAAAGTACACAAACTATTATTTCAGAATTTTTGGACAAGTGGGTGTGGCACCTCCCATACAACTTATTTACATTTTGGGCTATATCTTAAAAACGTTACAAAATTTTAAGTGTATAAGTTTTATGTAGTTTCTTAAATTTATAAAAAATTTCAGCACGATTGGACAAGTGGGCGTAGTACCTCCCATACAACTTAAATATAAATTGCACCATAACTGACGAAAAAATCTGCAATAACGAAATTTTAAGTAGACGTGATTTATTTGATTTCTAAGGCACTAATAATATTAATATAATAAATACTATGAGTATAATAAATAATATTAATATAATAATAAAGTTTAGCAAGAATCAGTGATGATATTTGATAATTTTGGAGGGGACCTTTTTTACTCTTCAAAAAGTACTTTTTCGGATGCGAGAGTACTTTTTAATAACAATATAAGCTTTTGTTTTGTTGCTGACGTTAATATATATTTCAGTTTCATTATATAAAAAAAAATAACAAAAACAATAAACAAAAGATTTTTTCAAAAAAAAAAAAATATTTGAGGTTTTATTTCATATCCATGTAAATAAATAACAATGTTTATATCATATACTTCATATCATTTATAATAAGTTTTATTTTTTATACATATTTATCTATTTATATAATAATATATAATTTACTTATATTATTTTAATGTATTAATAATATTTATTGCTTTTCTCGGGCTATCTACGTTTATTTTTTATAATTTTTATTTCTATAATTAATTTTTTTTTTTTTTTCTATTTTTTTCTGTGTATTAACATAACGTGTTGTGTTTGTTATGTTACCCGGATTAGAGCTCAAAGTAATGAAATTACCCCAAAACCATTCATAATATTTAGGAAAAATATTCGGAACCTGGATTTGAAATTTAATTTAATAGCATTTTTAGGACAATCAAATAGGTTGAAAAAAAAAATACAATGTCAAGTTTGCGCTCTTAGACACTCCTAGTGCTTAAAGTAGGCATAATACTCATTTGAAAAAAAAAAAGTTTGGTGAAAATATGGAGTGACCATTTTTTTTACTTACCTAAAAATTTAACCAAATTTTTCGTTTTTAAGACTGATTTACACTTCACTAAAATAGGTTTTTTTTTTATTTCGTGTATTTATTTTTTTTTTCTCAGTGTAAAAATATTGTGTGTTGTATTACAAATATTAAAATCCCACAAAAATTATACATATTGATTTCAGACAATACGGTCAGAGCCTAATTAATACAGTAATATTTAGTACCATCGTATAGATTAAGAAAAAATGTCAAAGGTAAATTTGCGCACTTAGGCATTCCCAGGGCTTAAAGTAGACATAACACTGATTAAATAAAAAAAGTTTGGCAGAAATATGGAGTGACCATTTTTTTTTCCAAAATGTTTTGCAGAATTTGTCGTTTTTACACATTTATCTCCCTAAATTCAATTCTATAGCACCAACATTTTCAAAGGTTTAGTTTTGAATTTATAATATTTGAATAAAAAATATCTTGGCCGTAATGTGTGCCGATTTTCAGCTCTTTTCGACATTGGGAAGTATTAAAAAAAAATTGTGAAAATAGCAACTAATTTTATTGACACAAATTTGGAAAAAATAATTTTTTAGGCCGACTTTGACGATTTTTGGTATTTTATGTAGAAAGCGGAGGTAAGTAAAAAATTACTTATGAGTTAATTATATATTTTCTGATATTTTTTCATGTTCAGAATGTAAAAATTCGATTTCGAGTTTTTTCCATCTAGCTTGTACTGATCGCATCACTGTGCGTCCCGGTTGGTAGTACAACTCTCAATCGCAGTGTCAGTCGTTAGACCGATGCACCAACTTTGCCCGGCTGCGAACCCGACTTTTTCCGGTTTGGTTCGTGTGCGGCAAATTAATTTGTAAACAGGAGGTGTTGTGAAAGGTAAAAAGATTTTGATTTTTATGGAGATTGTATAAGTTTTTATTTTTCGTGTGTAGGAAAGTGCACTGTGAACAAGCTTTAATGCATCGAATGCACAGAAGGAAAATCGAAGAAAAATTATTGTAAGTGATTCTGAGCAAGTCAGTTTTTTTTTGTAATTTACATAAGCACTGATAAAATTTCTGTTTTATTAGTGTGGCTGGCAGTAGTGCTGATGTAGCTGCTAATTTTTAATAGGAAATAAAATCCGAAGAGCAAAAAAAAAAAGCTAAGTGTCAGCCACAAATAATTTATTTAAATACATATATAAGTATAGAATCCATACGAGTCAAAACCAGAAAGTTGGCGGGTAAAAATTTGGGGGCGTCTGAAAACGCCATTTTGTTGCAAAGTTCAGCATAAAAGTTAGCGTCTTCTAAATACAACCATTTTGTCGAAAGTTGAGTTTTGAGGAATGCCGGAACGTGAAACGCGAGCGAATTTAAAATTGAACGAAGCTAACATTTGAGAACGAGTGTTTTCTCTTGATCTCACGAGAGTTGAAAGACGTCGATGTGTGGTGGATTCCACAAGCAAGAGCAGCTGAGCAGGGATATTTGGAGTTTTTTTTTTTAATTTATGCATGTTGGTTGTTTTATTGTTGTTTTTTTTTATTTATCATATTTGAAAGGAAATTCCTAAAGATAGTACTGGGGATATTTTTGGAATTGAGTTAATGCCCGTGTCTAAGTAGAGCGCTCTAGTAGGACCGAAAACTTAAAGGTCGTTTTCTATTTGGGATATATAAAATAAATTACCTTTTGAAATTTTTCGTTAGAAACTAAAAGTTTTAAATTTTTATTATAATTTAAATTTATTATTATTTATTTTTTTTTTTTTGTGCCTTTTAGATTTTTACTTTGCGAAAATTTAGTTTGATTTTTAAATGCAGTTAATCGGGTTTTTTTATTATTGTTTGGCTAATTTTTAATTGAAATACATTCTCGTTTGTTATATACATAGTTTTTGTTCAGGTAAATTTGTTATTTTATAAATTTGTAAATTTTTGCAATGCAATTCGAGTTCGCACATAATCCTCATAATCTTTTCTTTCATTTTTACATTTTATTTTATATTTACTCTCTTTATCAGTATTTAAGAATTTAAAAGCTATGTGATAACTATTTTTAAGAGTGTTGTTATAATTATATTTGGTTGTTATTACTATGAATAAGTGGCATGTTAATGACTAAGTTCTTCTATGCAAACAATTTAAATCAATAAATAAAAATATTCATTGATATATTTTACATGTTGTATTTTCAAATTTTATATACATATATTACAAACAAGGTTTTAAAATCGGTTCAAAGGATCATAATTTGGTTGTACGGTGAAAACCTGTGGAAAATAGATTAATCATGTTCATATGAGTATAAGTTTTTAATGAATACCTGGTAAAGATTTATTTAAAGGTGGGAAGGTTTTGTCGCTTCGACTGGTGATGTGGTGAGTGGATTGTGGTGGTGCATTTGTGGGTGTTGTCCCTGAAGCTTTTTAAAGGTATACAGACCACACAGGTTGGGCGGGTACATAGGGATGTTACATATATCTCCCTCTTTGAAGTGTGGTAGTCGTAAGGATAGTAGCCGTGAAGTTTTTGTTTTAGTTTCAGATTTAGTTTTTCGTTTTGGTTTTTTTAGTTCAGTTTCTTTTTCTTATTTTAAATGTCAATTCTTATGAAAGTGAAATTTATTGTTAGATCCTCGATCCAACGTGGCGGGTTGAGAACACCCCTCAGCCCCCTGCTAGCCGAGGTGAACCGCGTTGAGTACGATAGCATATATTCAAAAAAAAAAAGACGGTAAAAGCAACAAATTTAACAGTAAAAACAATTGTAAAAACAGTCAAAAAGACTCCCATTACTTTTACAGTCATTTTAACTGGAAATTGTAGGTTATTTTTTTTTACTGTCATTTACAATTTATTGCAACTGACAGTCAAATGACAAAAACTTTTTTTTTATCAAATGAAGCCCTGAACACATTCGGTGCGAGCTGCGAGTGCGAGAGAAAATAGCTTTTGCTCAAACGAGTTTTTGACATTTTTCTCGTGCGTGAAAACACAATCAACTCGTTGCGAGAAAGTTTTTTTTTATGAAAATTGAAAACAAATGAAAACAAAAAACGAAAAAAAAAAACGTAATTGTTTTCAAAATTATTTAAACTTCAAATTGAAATTAAAAAATTCAGTCGAAAATAATGAATTTAAATTTTTGTGTTTGGTCTTGTTCTTCTTTTTTTAAAAATCGTCAGAAAAATAGAATCAATTCTATCGCACTGCGAGAGCTTTTATAAATGACGTTTAATAAAAGCTCAATTTTATATCTTACTCTAACATATAGAGAAAATCGTGCTATCTCGGTCGGGTTTCTCTCGCACTCGCACCGAATGTGTTCAGCACTTAACTGCAATTCATAGTTATTTAAACGGTTTTAAAGTCAAAAATTCAATTACTGTTTTTTCTAGATTAACTGTAATTCACAGTTATTTAAATAGTTCTACAGTCAAAAAATCAATTACTGTTTTTTCTAGATTAACTGTAATTCACAGTTATTTTTATAGTTTTAAAGTCAAAATAAAATAAAGAATTTTTTTTTTATTTTATTTATTGATTTATTCATCCAGTGTAGCATGATACAATTAACAAGGTAACTACAGCAACTGACACGTTTCTTGTTCTTCTTATTTTTGTTAGAAAGTTTTGTCAATGAACAAAGCAAAACAAAAACTGAAAAAATAAATTACGAAAACTTTTGATTGATATTTTTTTTTGTTGGTGAACAAATTCGTAAAATAATATGTCATCGCTTTGTGCGTTATGTCTCAAAAAGTTCGGGAAAGAAAATATATCTTTATTCTCCGTCCCGAAGGATGAATTACGGCGTCGTCGATGGATTGAAAGCTGTGGCAGAGATTTTTGCAGACGTGCAGTAGTAAAGGTATTGCACCCAGCGAAAGTTTGCAGTTTGTTGTCCACAAATTTACAACGTAGGAAACAGTGATCCTGCCGGAGTTCAATAATTTATGCCATTTTTGTTTTCGAACGAAATAAATAAACAATTTAACACAACAACGATACAATTAATAAAATTTTATCACGATTCTGACAGTTGTCTATCGTTTTTTGTCTCTGTTTTGCTCTTATTGACAGAACCTGCTACCTATCGTTTTGACGTTCTAAATATCTACTAAACAAAGGATTTTACTTGCAATTAATTAAAATTTGAAAAGTTACGCAAAATAAAGCATTCATTGTTTATTCTATTTCAACAAAAACGCTTTCAATTTACGTTTGTATTGTTATGACATGTTGATGGTGTGGTGATGGAGTTTTTGCTTTGTTTTTATGACATTTGCAAGTACAAAGAAATTTTAATTTTTGTGTGTGAACGCAAAAGAAATTCAAAAAAGGGAATGGACAAGAATTTCTTTCATAGAATTTCCTAGTAAGTCCCTATTTATACGATAAAACATTTCAATGGAAAACATTTTCAATTCTCTTTCAATGTTTCGTTTTCGTTTACACTCAAAAATGTTTCACGGCGACATTTTTTTTTGTTCTTTTGACATTCGTCTGATTCGTCTACGTTATTTCAAAATATTTGTGAATAAAAAATTTAAAAAACGCTGTAATGAATAAAAGTCAGAAAATTGAATTTATTGAGAGCATTACGGAATGCATTGGAGAAGCCCTTGAGTTGGATTCCGACGACAGTGAAAAAGAGGAAATTCTCTTAGGTAAATACATGTTAAAGGAGTATTTAAATATATATTATAAAATTTTATTTTAAGGTTTGGCCAGTTTGGGCGAACGGGCCACATTATTGCCAACTCAGAGGACCAAGCGCAAATGGGTGAAGGAATGGCGAAAGCAAAAAGAGGATCATGGATCATTTGCATTCTTAAGTAGAGATTTGTTGGTGCATGATGAAGACAGCTATAGAAATTACTTACGGCTCTCTAAGGCGCACTTTGATTTTTTGCTGTCATTGGTCCGGGAAGATATTCAGCGCTCCGACACAGTTATGAGAAAAGCCATTCCCGCTGAAGAGAAATTAGCTATGACGCTGCGATTTCTTGCCACTGGTAAGCTGGTAAGATTAAAGCAATAATAATGTGGTGAAGATTATGAGCGAACATTTTTTTAGGAGAAACCTATATTAGTTTAGACTACCAGACACGATTGTCAAAGTCTTCAATTTGCAAGATAGTTCCTGAGGTCTGCAATGCCCTATACACACGACTAAAATCGAGCTATTTAAAGGTATATTCATTAAGAATATATTTCAGATATGCCTCTTTAGTGAATTATTTATTATTTATTCATGCAGAATGGGAAGACATCGCAAAGGAATTTGCAATTAAATGGCAATTCCCTAATTGCCTGGGTGCGATGGACGGAAAACATGTAAATTTTCGTCCACCCCGCAAAGATGGCGCATTTTTTTATAATTATAAGGGCACAAACAGCATTATATTACTAGCGCTTGTAGATGCTAATTGCAAATTTATTTTCGTGGATGTGGGTAGTAATGGTCGCAGCAATGATGCTGGTGTATTTTTGGAAAGCCAACTGAACAACGTCATGGAGGAAAAGCAAAATCTACCTCGACCAAGCACAGTCGGAAACGGTCGACGTCTTCCATACGTCGTTATCGGCGACGATGCCTTTCCTCTTCAAACAAATTTAATGAAGCCGTATCCGTACCACTCAAAAAGCCAAGAAAAACAACGCTTCAACCAAAGACATTCACGCGCAAGGCACGTAGTTGAACATGCCTTTGGAATTCTGTCGAATAGGTTCCGAGTCTTTTTAGCTCCGATGAGCCTAGCAGTGGATACTGTGCAATCAATAACACTTACATGTTGTGCTCTACATAATTATTTAATGGAAAGCGGCGAGGTGAGCAACGTTGAAAATGCACAAACTTCAATCAACATATTATCTACTACTGCAGACACCCCTTACAACCCACGCAGAGGTGAGGCCGAGAATATTCGCCAACAGTTCATGGCTTATTTTAATGAAGAAGGCAGATTGGATTGGCTGCATCCTAATTAATAGGTGTTAATAAAAATTTATGAAAAAAAAAAACAATACCATTCACATGTAAAGGCAGCCAAAGAAATTTCGCTTTAATTATTAATAAGACGTATATAAGGAGTGTTTTGCATATATTTGTATTCAAATTATTAATTAAACAAGTAATGTTGAAAAACAGAAAAGAAATTCATATGTGTATACTTATAACTAGCAAAGCTTAGCTTCTTTATGGTATTTTGGGTGAGAATCATTTGAATAATAACTAGTATCACTTCATGTGCATTTAAAAATAAAAACTGGATTCTGCTAGGCTTAGCTATTTTGGCTTCTTTTTTAATCATCGAAATCACTTTCTTGAAAGACACCATTCATCGATAATTGAAGCAAGTCTTTCGGTGATGTTGAAGAAGATGTGGAAGTGCGGACGTACGTAGAGCTATCAATAAATTTCTGAATTACAGATTGTATTTCCCAAGCAGCTTCCTCCTGTTGCTCTGGAACAATCTGCTCCATACGTGTGGTAACCAAATTGCCCAACCAGCTGTATTTCCCTGTATTCTTACGTTTAGCTATCATTTCTTTGATCCGGGTGAAATCGCTGCGGATTTCAGCAAACTGATTGGTTTTCTATAAAAATTAATTCTTAAAATTTACTCGCAATGGTAACAAAGTTTTTATTGTACCTTTGATCTTTTCACAATCGGCTCCTGGTTCAAGTTTAAAGAGCTGTATTCCGTGTCCTTGGATGTAGTAGTATCTACAGTTTCAAGCTGATTGGTTTTCTATAAAAAATAATTATTAGAATTTTTTCTGAATGGTTACAAAGTTTTCATTATACCTTTGATCGTTTCGCAATCGGCTCCTCGCTCAAGCTCAAAGAGTTGTTATGCGTACTCGTAGAAGTAGTATTATCCTGAAAGAACGATTTTTTTAAGCACATGTGCGCATACATATTTTCAATTTACCTCAATTATATATTACCTCTATGTTGTCTTCGCTTTTTCTGATTAAGCTGTGTGTTTCCAAAAACGATAGTTGTTCAAAACACCACAGCTTTGGCTGATATATTTCGGTCCTTCCACTACCACTTTTTTTGGAATTTTTTATCAATCGCAGCTCGCGGATATATTGGCTGCGAAGATTCCTCCACTTTTTTTTTATGTCATTCACGCTGGCCATTTCTATGTTCAGTTTTTCCAAAATGTTGTTGTACGCCAGTGCTTTTTTGTTGTGCTCTTGCACATATAAAATTAACCGTCCCATTTGCTCTCTTTTCCATTGGTATTCCATTGTTTTTGAAAGGAATTTTTTATTTTTTTAAATTTTTTCACTTTCACAAATTCAAAATAAAATTTAAACTAACGTCAAAAACGAATAAAACATATGTCAAAAGATACTAAATGTTTCACATTACGAATGACAAGCACAAAGCGTGTCTCGTGTACGTGAAACAAAATCCCCTCTATCTTCCCCGTGCATCCCTCTCTATCAAACGAAATGTTTTTCATCAAAATGTTTCTTCGTATAAATAGGGACTAAGTGATTTTAAGGTTTAAACAAATTCAATGTAAAAAGAATTTAATTAAGAAAATTTCGGCGGCCACTGCCCTGCACAATGAACGAATGACAAAAATAATTGATTTTGACGAATACAATGAATATGTATTAGAGCGAGTGAGATGTTGGTATGGATGTTATACTAAAATTGTATATCAGCAGCTGATACAATTTTGATATCCATTTTAGATACAAAATTGACATATCAGTCGCTGATACAATTTTGATATAATTTTGATATCCATTTCAGATACAAAATTGGCATGTACCTTTTTTCACAGCAGCTGATATAATTTTGATATCCATTTCAGATACAATGACATGAAATTGACAAATTTTCTTGATCGGGTAAGTACAATGATTAATGTTTCCTTTTCTAAAAAGTAAATTTTACAGGAGAAGGTTTTTTTTTTAAATATCTTTGCATTTAGTATAGCTCTAACAGGTGTAAACCATGTGTAAACGATCAAGAAATTTGTTCATGGAATCCGATTTGACTATAAATTGGCATAATCAATAGTTGCATAGTGGATAAAATTACTACCAAATATTTTTTCAAAATTTAAAAAAATGGCGGAGATATGGGACTTTGAAATTTTTAGGTTAGTTTTTTTTGAGAAGCTATAACTTTAGTTGCATTTATCCAATGCTCAATTTTATGGTGTCAAATGATTTGTCTTGAAACAAGCTTTAAAATAAAATATTAGCAAAAATAATTTTTTTTTTTATATAAAAAAAAAATTTTAAATTGAGTTACCCAAAATATGTAATTTTTGATATTTTTTATTTTTCTTGCAAAAAAAGCTACAGGTGTAACTTACCAGTCCTCCAAAAATTGCAGTGGGCCTGCCTGTGGTTCTCCAGGAAAACAATAAAATGTGGCTTCTACCGCAATTTTTCTATACAATTTTTTTGAATTTGAAATTTTTAATTAAACGAAAATTTGAATTTGAAAAAAGTGCGTTGGTACATTCATTAGTACTATACAAGCAAAAAAACAGTCAATAAACTAACTTCAGCATTTGAAAATTTGATTTAATAAAAATTTTGAATTGAAAAAATGTACTGAAAAATTGCGGAAGATACTACATTTTATTGTTTTTCTGGAGAACCACTGGCAGGCCCACTCCAATTTTTGGAGGACTGGTAAGTTACACCTGTAGCTTGTTTTGCAAGAAAAATAAAAAATATCAAAAATGACATATTTTGGGAAACTCAATTTAAAATTTTTTTTTCAGTGTAAGCAATATATAAAAAAAAAAAAATTTTGCTTTTTTATTTTAAAACCTGTTTCAAGACAAATCATTTGACACCATAAAATTGAGAATTGGATAAATGCAACTAAAGTTATAGCTTCTCAAAAAAAACTAACATAAAAATTTCAAAGTCCCATATGGTAGTACATAATTTTTTTCACTATAATATTGGTTTCATTTGAAAGGTATTTTGACTGACTACAAAATCGTTGCACAAAAATTTTAAATCCAAGTCAAGATTTTTGAGTTAAGGCACATTTTCAAAAATTTTGACCAGTTTTTTTATATTTATAGTACTTTTTTCCAAAAAATGTCAAATTAACCTATAGTTTTTCCAGCAAATTATGGAAGCCTTACCAATTTCATTTCATTTGATATGAAATTTATATCTAATTTTCTTCATTAGCACATTTTTTATAGGAAAACAAAAAAGTAAGCCAAAGGAATTTTCATGAACAACAACGGAAATTTGGATAGCAAACTAGGTGTTGGATATATTATAGACTGATCCGCGGCCGAAAACCGCCGCAAAGCCGGTATTGGATTTTTGGGAGTTCTAAATCTTAAGCCGCAATCGCAGGCCAGCCACTTACCCCTACTTTTATGCAAAATTACTGTGGGAAAAAAAACGGTCCAAATTTCAGAAAAGTCGTAATATCTCGAAAACTACGAGTCAGGTTTCAAAAGTTTTGTAATTAATATTGTAGCTTATTAAATTACCTTTCATATGACATCCATATTCTGGAAATCAATAAAGCCGTTTTTGTTTATAAGACATTTTTGGAAAAATATTGCTTTAAAAACAAAAAAACTGGTAAAATTTTCGATAATTCGCCATATCTCGAAAACCATGACTAGGATTTAAAATTTTTGCTCCGATCTTGCAGCTTGTTAAAATAGCTTTCATATGACACCAATATTATTAAAATCCATCAAGGGAATCTGAACTTATACCGGTTTTCATAAAAGCTATATCCCGATCTTCCGATGGCTATATCTCCGAAAGTGGGTTCGACCAGAAATTTTTGTTGTTGTTGTAGTAATAAATTCCCAGAGCCCTATTTGGGCAAAAAAAAAAATAAAAAAAACAACAACAGTTTTTAAAGTAAAATTGTTCCAACAGCTGACTAAGATTCGGCAGATGTTAAATTTTTATTTGTGTGTGTGATAATGAAAAAGTGAAAAACTTTACAAAATTATAATTCTTTTGGTTTAATTTTTGTTTTAATATTTACAAAAGAAAAGAAAAGTGTGTAAAAACGTGTAGCAATGACAAGAACTTATTTTGCACAATTTGACAAGTTCACCACTAAAGCTTTTGTGTGGTGAATTTATGAGCTTTTTCTAAAAGATTTTTGCGCCAGAATACCGAATGTCTTAAAAAATCTTAGACAGTAATTCTGAAATATATTCCGAAAGACTTTCTGCTATCTTAGCCAGAATAACCCTATTAACCAACAACTTGCAGTCACAAAAAAAAATAAACAAAATACATCGAATGTTGGTTAAGTCTTAATTGCTTTCGCTATAACTCCGTAACGGTACTTTTTACAGTTATAAAATTTGTGAGGAAGATGCATATTGACGAATTATAGATTTTCATCAAAAAATTAAAATCCGAAATCGTGTCAGTTAAAGGGCCGTCTACACGCACAATCTTACCTCAAGACTTACCTGCGCAAACTGGTTTGTGTAAGCCTGCGCAAACTGGTTTGTGTAAAGGGCCGTCCACTTGCACAGTTTTGCCTCAAGACTTACCTGCGCAAACTGGTTTGTGCTGGTAAGTCTGTACGTATGGACGGCAAAAGTCAAGTTTGCGCTGTCGAAAAGTGCGGCCTGTGCTTTCTTTGAATTTCCAAAAATTCTTTTCCACAAACTAGTCTTGCGCAGGCAAGTTGGAACGTGTGGACGGCGTACAGGCCGTGCCTTCAATCTGTCGCTTAGATTTCACTCTTCAAGTGCATTTATATTGCATGTGATAGCTCTGTCATAAACATTTTCACTTTTTTTAATTAATCCATTATAGAAAATATGCAAAAGGAAAAATAATTCAAATGAAAATAAAATTTTTGCTATACGTCATGTTGCTATGAATATGAATTATACTGAAAACTGCACAGACTGCCTGTTTCGTATGGACGCAATAAAAAAAGTATGCGCAAACCCTCTAGTTTGCAAGAACTAGGTTTGCACAGGTAAGACAGTAGATGTGGACGGCCCTTAAGCCTGCGCAAACTGGTTTGTGCAGGTAAGTCTGTGCGTGTGGACAGCAGTAGTAGTAAAGTTGTTGTCTGTTCTGGCATTGTTGCTGTTAAAAGTTCCTAATTTCAAGAAATTTGATTTGGTCCATTTTTTTTTTTTTTCTATAGAAATTTATTAATGATGCAATTTCAGATACATGTTGCATATCAAATGAAAGGAGATAAATTTGGCTTCTTAGTTTAGTTATTGAAATTATAGGTTAATAATACATTTTTTGGGAAAAATAACGGTTTTTTGGGAAGAAAATGGGGTGATTTTTTGAAAAAATGTCATATCTCGAAATCTATCTCTCAAATTGAAAAATTTTGTATAATGTGATGACGAAAGTCGGAAAACTCGTTTTCGACACACAAAAGCATTTTTTGTTAGTTATAGTTTTTTTATGTATTTCCTATAAAAAAGGGTTTAAGTTTAAAATTAAAAAAAAAATATTTATCGCAAAGGTTAGGGAAAAATCCCATATATTAGTTTATTATTATTATTTCACTTATATTTTTCTTGTATTAACAACTAAACTGAATTCCAATTAAAAAAAAAATGATTAAAAAACCCAAAAAAACAGAAAAATGTATTACTAAATAAGTACTAGTTATAAGTTAAAAATGCAACACTGAGAAATGTCATGTGAACAGGCCCAAGACATTTTTCATATCAACGGCAACCTTGCACGATGTGACAACTATGTCAACCAAAACAGCTGATTGTCATTTCGTACATCGTCAAAGTGAAAGTAAGAATTATAAAGCAACGAGCTGAAATCAATTCTTGGTCAGTCGATCGTCGAGGTTCACCGAGGTAACATCAACAGCTGCAGCTACAGAGTTCAGGTAATATTGTAATTTTGTCAAAGACTTCGGACCAACGCGACGATTTTTTTGTGATCACGAGCGGTTAACTGCGTAATAGCAGGGTACTGCGGGTGCGAACGAAAAACACGAACAGACGCGACCCCCCTTTTTTTTGTTAAGTTGTGGACACGAGCGGTTAACTGCGGAATAGCAGGGCACTGCGGGTGGAAGCAGGTTGGCAAAGTGACAAAATAAACAGACGCGACGCCTCTCTTGCTAAGTTGTAGACACGAGCGGTTAACTGCGTAATAGCAGGGCACTGCGGGTGGAACAGAGTTGCAAAACCAACAAACGAACAGACGCGACGCCTCTCTTGCGAAGTTGTAGACACGAGCGGTTAACTGCGTAATAGCGGGGCACTGCGGGTGGAACAGATTTGCAAAAGTAACAAACGAACAGACGCGACGCCTCTTTTGCTAAGTTGTGGACACGAGCGGTTAACTGCGTAATAGCAGAGCGCTGCGGGTGGAAGCAAGTAACATTCAAAGGCAACAAACCGACGCGACGTCCTTTTGTATGTGTGACTGTAGACACGAGCGGTTAACTGCGTCATGGCAGAGCACTGCGGGTGAATGCAAGATCACGAGCAAAATTTCACACGAGACACAAGAGGGGAAAAAAACTAGGAGCGAAAAATACGAAGAGACCAAGACTAAACGACGCATGACAAAACTATCCAACCACCGCAAGGATAGCGACAGCGTGTCATCGCGCGGCCCGGCAGCAAAGCAGCGGAGAGAAAAGGCGAAGATCCAGAGCAGCGGCGAGAGCGGAACTTAAAAACATTAAAACTAAGGAAAAAAAACTGAAATAAAAACAAAATTGTGAAAACATCAAAACTACGCGTGTGTTTGCTTCTCTCCGAACTAAGGAAGTTGGCGTAGGGTTTGTTTTTTTCGTTATCGTATGTTCAGCCGAGGTCTATGCAAATATAAATTTTGTGTAGCCGAACCTGTGGACGCCGCTGAGGATCACCCCCGCGAAAGGTTCGTTACAATGGCGCCCGAGCAGGGACCGGAGATACTGACAACGCGAATTATAAAATAAAAAAAAAAATATATAATAATAAAGTATAGATAAGACCCTACACAGCAACTTCAACGCGTACACGTTCGAAAAAAAAAACGAAACAAAATTCGGCGAAAATAACTAAAAAATCAGTGCATACGCGCGTACGAACAGTGATTAAAAAAAAAAAAAAAAAAAAAACTAAAAGTGCTCTCTTTCAAAAAAAATCAGTAACTAGTTAAAGAAAAAGAAGGACAGTGGAAAAAAAAATAAATTTATTAAATTATAAAAACAGACAGTGGGATAAAAATATATATAAATAAAAAAAATAAAAAAAAAAAAAAAAAAAAAAAAAAAAATGTTTAACTAGTAAAAGAAAAAGAAAAACAGACTGTGTGGGATGATGCATCCACATAGTCGTTGAGGGCCGCCATTCTCATTGATAAAAACTCTAATCGATAACAATTCAATTCTTTTATTAAATTCACGGTACTTAAATTACTTTAATTTTATCTTAAATTACAATTCAAACTTTATATCAAAAAACAATATTTTCTAAAAGAAACGTGGTTGACCGACCAGCACAAAACTATCTATATATCAGAAATCAAAACGTCAGAATCAATGTCATAAAGTTGATGACATTTAGTAGATCTGTTCGGAAATCAGTAAACTGCATATGATTATGAGGTCTGTTCCTGTACATGCTCCCGGCCAATGCTGGAACCAGCATGATGATAGCGATACTGCAGAAAAATCTTATAAATTTTTTATACAATAAAATATTTTTTACGACTTACAAGGAAGTGCTTTGCTTTTTATGGAGCAAAAGAAAGCACTTAAGAAAAATGCACGATAATTGTGAAATGAAACTTATGCTAAGGTAACTATAAGAGTGTGGTATTGTGTTATTTGAATGCATTCGTAGAATGATTTACAAATTTGTCTGTGGTTCGGTATGGTTTGGTATTGGCAGCCTACAAATCTTTGAAACTGATCTTTTGAATATTCCAGTTTTAGTTTGCACCGTGACAACGCGTACTAAATTGTCCGGACCAGGGTGCACATCAATAATTCGGGCCAATACCCATTGGTTTGGGGGCAATCTATCATCCTTAACGATGACTAAATCGTTGCGTTGGAGATTTTCTGTTTGCTTGTGCCATTTTGGACGTGATTGTAGATGCGATAGCCAGTCAGATGACCATTTTGACCAAAACTGTCGTATGAGCGATTGTAGAGCTAAGTAGTGCTTGCTGATGTTGATATCTTTGTGCGTTTCTTCCGGTGGTGCCAACAAAGAATCACCAATCAAAAAATGACCCGGAGTCAATACCTCTAGGTCATTAGGATCCGAAGTGAGAGGACATAGAGGCCTAGAATTGAGGCAAGCCTCAATTCGTACAAGCACTGTCGAAAGTTCCTCATACGTGAACCGAAGACCTTCCGTGATACGTTTGAGATGATACTTTACGGATTTGATGTTGGCTTCCCATAAGCCTCCGAAATTTGGAGAATGAGGTGGGTTAAAATGCCATTGAATATTTCT
Organism: Calliopum simillimum; assembly: GCA_951812925.1. Classification (NCBI taxonomy): domain Eukaryota; kingdom Metazoa; phylum Arthropoda; class Insecta; order Diptera; family Lauxaniidae; genus Calliopum; species Calliopum simillimum. The sequence continues at coordinate 66,940,675 of OX638368.1, forward strand.
TAACGCCAGTTGCGGAATGATGTCCTTCTTTATTGCTTCCTCAAACTCCTTCTGTGAACGTTGCAGTGTTTTTGCTGCACCGGTAAAATTCGTGCCACAATCACTATAAATTTCATGGCAGATTCCACGCCGCCCAATAAATCGCTGCAGTGCCATCATAAAATGTTCAGTGCTGAGTCCAGTAACTGCTTCCAAATGGATTGCTTTCGTGGCCAAGCATATAAATAAGACGATATAGCCCTTGTAGGTAGTATGCCCACGAAATCTGGAAGCTTTTAATTCAATAGCTCCGGTGTAGTCAATGCCGGTTGCGAAAAATGGCCTGGTTGGTGGGTTTACCCTATGGTACGGTAAATTACCCATTAGTTGTGGCGTGATTTGTGGTTTAGCTCGAAAACACTGGATGCATTTTCGGAGTTGATATTTGACTGTGCTACGAGCATTTATCACCCAAAACTTCTTGCGTATGTACGATAGCGTCAGTTGTAACCCACCATGTAAGGTATTGTGGTGAGCATCCATTATAATTAAGGTGGTGACGTGGTGGTCAGGGGGCAAAATTATTGGATGCTTTTGCCCGTATGACAATTGAGCGTGTTGTAAGCGTCCGCCAACTCGGAGAATATCGTATGGATCAATAAAGGGTGTTAAATTAGTCAATTTGCTCTTAGCAGGCAAAGGTTTTCTGTTCTGTAGATGATTTTTTTCGGAATGAAATGAAGCTTGTTGGACTAATCGACAAATTGTTGTTATACTGTGTTGTAGTTCATTCACAGAAATTGGACCAGTTAATTTGGTTGCTGTATTTTGCTTGTTGGCATTATGACGAAAACGCAAAATTTAAGCTATTACACGAGTTAATCTATTAAGTGAAGAATATTTGTAAACAATAGATTCGGCGCTGACAGCTATATTGATTTGAAGTCTTCTATTTTCGGTCTCTAAAAGGTTTGGATCAATCTCCGTATATGCAAATTTTGGTTTCGGCCAATTTTCTGAAGGTTGGCCTAACCAAGAAGGTCCATACCACCATAAATCAAAATTAGCCAGTTCATTTAGCGTTAGACCTCGTGTTGCACAGTCTGATGGATTGTCCTTACTCTTAACATGATTCCAATTGTGCGGTGAGGTGTGATCCAAGATTTTTGCAATACGGTTCGCGACGAAAGTTTTCCATCGAGTCACATCGCCTTTCACCCAAAATAACACGATGCTTGCATCGGTCCAAAAAAATGTGTTGATATCGTCTATAGATATGACTAAATATTTCTTTACCCATGTGACTAATTTTGCAGCCAATAAAGCACCACATAATTCCACCCTAGGTATGGAAATAGGCTTAGTAGGTGTGACTCTACTTTTGGAGGTAAGTAAATAGGAATAAATAGTACCGTTGTTGTAAACCAAACGTAAATACACACTAGCTGCGTATGCAGAAGATGACCCGTCGCTAAATGCATGCAATTCGGCTACGCTAATGGATTTAGTAAAGAATTTAACCCAGCGGGGAATCTTAAGTGACTCTATGTATGTAAAATTGTCTGCAAATTGATGCCAGCGATTTTCCAACGAATTTGGGAGTGGATCATCCCAATCGATACTTGTGAGATTATTGGTGGAGGTATCTCTAAGCTTGGTGGTCCAAATATCTTTAAGAATGATCTTGGCTGAAATGATTATTGGTGCTATAAGACCAAGCGGGTCATATAGCCGTGCTATGGTAGAAAGTACATTTCTTTTTGTGGCTATAGAAGGAAGTGTAAAGTTGATTTTGAAATAAAAGCTATCGGTGGTGGGTTGCCAAAACATTCCGAGGGTTTTCACAGTGTTTTGAGAGTCAAGCGGTTGCAGAGCTCTACCGCACTGATCATCCATAGGAATTGACTCTAATAATGTTGGATGATTGCTTGCCCACTTCCTTAAGTGCATTCCTGCAGTCTGTAGTGCACCTTTGACATGTTGTTGAATTTCTAGTGCATTTTCTATGGTATCACTGCCAGTAAGGATGTCATCAACATACATATCCTCTTTAAGAATTTTTTTTGCTAATGGGTATCGTGCTTTTTCATCTTCTGCGATTTGATGAAGGACGCGAATAGCTGTAAATGGTGCTGAGGCCGTGCCAAAAGTTACGGTAGAAAGAGCGAATTCCTGAATTTCGTTCGTTTTGTTTCGCCATAGGATGCGTTGGTACTGCGAGTCTTCTGAATGCATGTCAATGCATCTATACATCTTTTGAATATCTGCCGTAAACACAAATTGGTGCATTCTCAATTTTAATAAAATAGCAGGAAGTTCATTTTGCAAAGGAGGGCCAATGCTAAGCATGTCATTTAGAGAACGGCCGTTTGAAGTTTTTGCAGATGCATCGAAGACTATACGCACTTTCGTTGACACACTTTCCTCTTTAATGACTGCGTGATGAGGTAACACACACGATGATTGAGATGGCTTTCCAGAAGGCGAAATTATACGATGTTGACTTTCAGTTGTAGTAACTCTTGATAGTTGATCTAACTCGAAATAATCTTCGATAGCATCACGATATTGTTGGCTCAGTTTTGGGTCTCTCTCTAATCGACGCTCGAGTTGATGAAAACGGTTTAAAGCTGTTTGTTTAGACCGTCCTAGTGTTTGATTTGGATCAAAAATAGATTTTAACGGCAATCTTACCAGATACTTTCCGTTTGATTGGCGCTGATGAGTTTGACTAAAAAAATCTTCACACCATTGCTCCTCAGCTGATAGGAAACGTTCCTCAGGAATTTGTTCGAGATCAAAAAACCTATGCGTGAGTCTTTCCAGCTCAACTGTTGCGTGGTGACAGTTTATGGTTCGAGACATTTCTTCAACTGATGAAGTTTGGCCTAATAAAATCCAGCCGAAACGCGTACTTTGTGCAATTGGTTCATCAGAAGATCCAATACGGATTTGGGGTAGTAAAATTTGAGACATCAAATCAGCTCCAATTATAAGATCTATTTTTTGTGGTATGTTGAAATTAGGATCCGCTAGTGCAAGACCCATGGCATGTGGCCATTCTTGTGGAACGATCCGTTGACTTGGCAAAATGGAATTGAATGATTTTAAAACATAAGCGTATTCTACAAATAGCGTAAAGGTGGGATCAGTGCACGAACCTAGGGAAAAGCTAACAGCGTGTTTACAGTGTTGATTGGCCCCTTGACCAACCCCAGAAATCTCTGCACATATGGATGTACGCTTTAACTGCAGTGCTTGGGCTAAAGCTTCAGAAACTAGGGTGCCTTCCGATCCTGGATCTATAAGAGCGCGAACAGTGGCCTTATGACCCCTATATGGGTTGCTTATGTTTACTCTAGCCGTTGCTAATAAAATTTTCGGAGAAGAGGTGCTAGATGAATTCTGTAATCTAACACTTGCTGCGTCAGCTATCGATGTCTTATGAGAATGAACAGTGTGGTTTGATGGATGAACTGGAGGTTGTTGACTATGAACTGGCGTAGGAGGTGTAGAGCTCCACGATGCTTGGCATCCATCGTTGCTAGAAGATGATGTTGGCTGTGCAGCAGCTATTGCATTTTTACTTTGATTTGTGTTGGTCGGAATGTGAAGCATGGTATGGTGACGTCCTCCACACTGAAAACAATTTTTGGAACTCGTGCATTTGGCTATGAGGTGACGATGGCTTAAGCAGTTTATGCAAAGCTTATATCGTTGAACTAGTGACTTTCGCTCAAAACAATCCTTTTCGAGAAAAGAGGAACAAAATCGGATTCCATGATCTTTTTTGCATAATGGACACACCTCTACTCTTTCTTTATTGTTTTGGGCGATGCTATGGAAAAATTTTGCTTCTGGCTTCTGACGTCTATCGGAAGGCTTGGGTGATGCTTTGAGGTTCATCACTTGCGGTTCATGAGCGATGTTCCGATTTTCTATAGCGTCAAGGGTGACTAAACGACTATGAAGAAATGATTCAAAGTCAGAAAATTTCGGAATATGCGTCTTGTTTCCCAGAAAAAACTCCCACGCCTGATGCGTTTCCTTCGGAAGACGGGAAGCAAGAAAATGAGCAATCCAGTGGTCACATTGATCGATAGGAATGTTTAGACGCTTAATGGAGGTGATGCAGACAGTGGCTGAATTGATAAGAACCTTTAAATCTTCTGACTTCTCTTTGACAAGTGCAGGTAAACTAAAAAGTGTGTTCATGTGATGCATGAACAAAATACGAGGATTGTTGTATCTTTTTCCTAAGATCTCCCAAGCTACGGTATAATTATGGTCGGTCAAATCCATCTGATGGATGTCTAAGTCACGATCACAAGGCAATGCCTTTTTTAGAAAGTGAAAACGTTGAATGTTGTTAAGATCCTCATTTTGATGAATCAGCTGAGAAAAGGAATCATTAAATGTAGGCCAATCGACGAATTTTCCAGTGAATGTTGGCACTGGTAAATTTGGTAGTTGAATGCTTGACACCTGACGTGATGAATTTGGTGCTGGAGTTGTAGTGTTGCAAGCTGCGCTCGCTTGGGTCGTCTCCGTTGGTGGAAAAAGCTCTTCCAAATTTTCAGTAACTGCGCATATAACCTCAAGGTATAATTCTTCAAAATTAGCACTAATTTTTTTTGTAAAATATTGGTTGTTTTGTTCTTCTAATTGACTAACTATGACCTTATGAGAATCACTAAACTCGTGATACAGCTGTTCGATTTTAGCAATGCGTTTGCTAAAGTAAGTTTTAGTTTTTCGTGCAGCTCCATCCTTTTTAAAATTACTGAATATTTGTTTGAGTGCCTCATGTTTGTCGCTTTGCAACCTAATCAACTCCACAGTCGAAAAATCGTCGCACTCACTCATGATTAAAACCGAATACCAAACTCAATACCTACAGAACTGTTTAATCACTGCATACACAACAATACACACACTCACCTTAGTTCTGCTTCGGATGTTCCTCTGCTTTCACGAATGTTGTTGTTGCTTTTGATGTAAGTTTCTTTTACTGCTGCAGCAAACTGTTACTCGCACGATGCTGTAATTCGTTGTCTTGTGCGGCGAACTTATATACGAACAGTGAGGTTAAGTCCGATTTGCATGTGGAGTTCTTAATTCTCAATTAAATATTTCTTGTTGAATATTGAATTTTTGTTTTTTTCTTATTAATAAAATAAATGTCTTTAAATTGAATGGCAAAGTGCCCCACGTTGGGCGCCAGAATTATGTGTGGGATGATGCATCCACATAGTCGTTGAGGGCCGCCATTCTCATTGATAAAAACTCTAATCGATAACAATTCAATTCTTTTATTAAATTCACGGTACTTAAATTACTTTAATTTTATCTTAAATTACAATTCAAACTTTATATCAAAAAACAATATTTTCTAAAAGAAACGTGGTTGACCGACCAGCACAAAACTATCTATATATCAGAAATCAGAACGTCAGAATCAATGTCATAAAGTTGATGACATTTAGTAGATCTGTTCGGAAATCAGTAAACTGCATATGATTATGAGGTCTGTTCCTGTACACAGACAGTGGGAAAAAAAAAAACAAAATTTATGGAATTATAAAACAGACAGTGGAAAAAAAAATGTGTTTAACTAGTTAAAGAAAAAGAAGAACAGACAGTGGAAAAAAAAAACAAAACAAATTGAATTATAAAACAAACAGTGGGATAAATAAATAAATAAAAAAAAAAAATGTTTAACTATTTTCAGAAAAGGAAGGATAGTCAGTGAAAAAAAAAACAACAAAAACAGACAGTGCAAAATTTTGAGAGGAAAACAAATAGACTGCAAAATTTTGGGAAAAAAAAAACAGACAGTGCAAAAATTTTGAAAAAAAAAACAAACAGTGGAATTTATCCAATATAAAAACAAGGGAAAAAAAAACTGGAAAAGAAAAGAGACAGTAGAAAATTTTGGGAAAAAAAAAACATAGTGATAAAAAAAAAAAATTTTGAAATCATCCAATCAAAAAAAAAAAAAAAATAAATAAAAAAAAAAACACAGTAGGGAAAAAATATAGTGGTAAAATTTTTTTTAAATTATTTAATTTAAAAAAAAAAAAAAAAAAAAAAAAAAGAGTGCAAAAATCTTGTAAAGAAACGTAAAAAAAAAAAAAAAAAAAAAACACAGACATTGTGAAACTTTTTTGTAAAAAATTTATACAGTGGGAAAATTTATAAAAAAAAAAAAAAAACAAAAAGTTTGAGAAAAAAAAAACATAAAACAAACAAGGTGAAAAAGTTGTTTTTCTTGGAAAAAAATAAGAGAAACAAAATAAATAAAAAAAAAAAAAAATAATAAGTGGGTTTTTCGGAAAAATAAATCCAGGATAAATAACAGTAGCAAAAAAAAAAGGAAAAAACAAGACACAAAGTGACATTCAGGGAAAGAAAAACACGGGAGGTAATTTAAAAAAAAAAAAATTTAAACTCAGTGCCAAAACCAGGAAAAACGATGGGGGGCACGTCCTGGATCCACGGACTAAAAAAAGACGAGCTACAAGCCTACTGCAAGGAGTTCGAAATCGACGACGAAGGCACCCTGGACGAAGTAAGGAAACGATTCCGGACATTTGTGGCCGAGGAAACACAATCCCCAACGGTATTACAGCGTCTCGCCGAGTTACAGGCGATGCACAAGAGATCAGTATCTCCGGTCCCATCATCATCAAAATTAACAACTTTGACCGTACCCGCTTGTGGCGATAAAACTACTTCAGATAAAGACGAGACAGGAGTAAGTCAGCAAGAACCCGAGTTGAGTAAGAATCACGTAACGTTCCAGCAGCGAGAACCACCTACTTTAGTACTGCCTATCACACCCGCTTCAGTCGGCCCCCCCGTAATGGAACAAGTAAGAAAATGGGGTGTAAAATATGATGGAGCACGGGAACCGCTGATGTTTATCGAACGCGTGGAGGAGTTGGCAGAAGCTTATGAGCTGAACATTAATTCCATTCCCCGAACGATGCCGGAACTCTTAAAAGAGAAAGCTCTGGCCTGGTATCGCAACAATAATAACCAGTGGACAACATGGAGCAGTTTTAAGAAAGATTTCTTGGAATATTTTCTAGCACCAAAATGTTTTGAGAATCTGGAAGACGAGATACGTACGCGCCTTCAAAAATCTAGAGAGAAATTCAAGGATTTTGTGCTGGCCCTTCAAACCTTAATGCGCCACGCTCATTATACTGAGGAGCAACAGATCAATAGAATCTTCCGGAACTGTGCGGCTGAGTACCAATGGTACATTAAGAGGAAGGACTTCGATTCATTGGCTGAATTAATTCTTCTAGCAGACGATCTGGAATGCATACAGCAACAAGAACGAGAACAACCAGTTGCACGACAGCGAGAACGTGAGCGACCAACGACGGCCGGAAACCAGGCCGAACGTCACCGGATGATGATCCAAGACGAAGGATCTAACATAAACGTACGCACCGCTTGTCGCCGATGTGGAAGAAATGGACATTTTTCTAGAGAATGTCGAGAAGAGCAAAGATTGTTCTGTTGGGTCTGCGGTCGCACAGGAATAAGGACTATAAGTTGCTGTCGACCACCGGGAAACGACGTCGGAGACTGCCCAGAGCGAGGGGGGGCAGGCGCTCCAGAGAGATCCCCTCTGCAATAGTACTACCACCCTACCAAGGTTGCCGACGAGTATTTGCCAATATCTCAGTCGGCGGAGAAGAGGTGTCGGCTACGATCGACACCGGAGCAACGGCGAGTTTTGTGCGGGAATCATTCGTAGATAAAATAAGAGATCGAGCGACGCGGGTTGTTTTTCGAGGAGATGTGGTGCTGGCCGACGGCTCCATACGTTTGCTAAACACAGCCATTCACACGGAAGTAAAGGCCGGTGATCAGAGGGGAAATTTCAGATTTATTATTATGCCAGATGCCACGGAGGATGTTATCTTGGGACTGGATTTCTTGACGTTTAGCGGCACAACCATCAACCTTGGAGGAGCCACTATCACGTTGGGTGAACCGCCGCAGAGCCAAGGCCGACAACTGCAAACAGAACAGGCGAGCCCAGAACGTAGCTCCAGCCAGCAGCATCATCAACACCGGAGTCTGAAACCAGTCCAGTCACAGCAAATCCAGCCAAAACCACAGCGCGATGCCCGAGAACGTCACCACCGGTGCCAGAGACAACAGCAACACCTCCGTCCGGAAGCACTTCGCTCCAATTTCGAAATCAACGAGCCCGAAAGACCAATCAAACAACCACAGATAGTACAGAGCCCCAAACGAAGCGAAGGACCATGGACAAACGCAACAGCAGAGCCAACATACAGAGCGACAGAGCCAACACACAAAGCAGCAGAGTCGACACACCGAGCAGCAGAGTCAACCCACCTAGCGGCAGAGCCAACACAACGACTGGCAGAGCCTACGGAAAATTTCAGGATGAAACCAATTGCGACAGGATCAACTGAACCAGCACTCACGGGGGAAGCATCCACCACAGCAGTAAACCCCACGTTATCAACAGAAGAACAGGCCAGCGAAGCTCAAGAAATAATCACAGCGTTTCTCACAAAAGAATTACCGAAGTTCGATGGTTTACAAGGGATAACAAACATCGCGGAGCATCGCATCAGCATGATGGATGACAGGCCAATAAAGCAACGTTACATACCACGGAATCCAGCAATGCAAGCAGTCATTGACGATGAAATAAACAAGCTGCTATACAAAGGCTGTATCGAACCATCTCGCAGTCCATACAGCGCACCAATCGTTTTGGTAAAGAAAAAAACAGGCGCGTGGCGGCTTTGCATTGATTATCGTCAGCTAAATAGTCGATCAGTGCCCGATGCGTATCCCTTACCACGGATTACTCATATTTTAGATCGGTTGCGTAACGCCAAATATGTTAGCAGCTTGGATCTTAAGGACGGATACTGGCAGATCCCAATGGAAGCCCGAAGCAGACAATACACTGCATTTACGGTGCCAGGCCGTGGACTTTATCAATGGAAAGTCATGCCCTTTGGGCTCCACTCGGCACCTGCTACTTTTCAAAGGGCCCTCGACAGCGTCATAGGAGCAGAGATGGAGCCATTTGCGTTCGCCTATTTGGATGACATTGTGGTCACAGGAGCCACGTTGAAAGAGCACTTAGCAAACCTACAAGAGGTTTTCCGGCGACTTCGGGCGGCGAATCTTCGTATCAACCCAGAGAAATGCAAGTTCTTCCAGACAAAAATAAAATACTTAGGGCATGTGGTAAGCGGAGATGGTATCCAGACTGACCCCGACAAAGTAGCCGCGATACGCGATTTAGATCCGCCACAAAACATACGAGGGATAAGACGTTTCCTGGGAATAGCATCTTGGTACAGACGGTTCGTGCCAAATTTTGCGGCGGTGGTTCAACCCCTAACGGCTTTACTCAAAAAAGGAAAGCATTGGAAGTGGGGTCCAGAACAACAACAGGCATTCGACGAGATGAAGCGAAGATTAACCGAGGCACCAGTGCTAACATGCCCGGATTTTAACCAGACATTCACGCTGCAGACCGACGCAAGCGACGCAGGGCTGGGAGCTGTACTGACTCAAACACTGGAAGGAGAAGAACGTGTCATCGCTTACGCCAGCCGCACGCTAAATGGTGCGGAGAAAAATTACTCACCGACAGAGAAAGAATGTCTCGCAATCGTCTGGGGCATCCGGAAAATGAGGCCATACCTGGAAGGGTATAAGTTCGTGGTAATCACCGATCACCTTTCCTTGAAATGGATGAATTCCATAGAAAGCCCTACAGGCCGCATCGCGCGTTGGGCACTAGAACTCCAACAGTACCAATTCACGGTACAGTACCGGAAAGGAAAACACAACGTGGTGGCGGATGCTTTGTCCCGACAGCCTCGAGAATTACTACAGACACTCACCGTCAACAATACCCACGAAAATGATTGCAGCTGGTTGCGGAAAAAGAAAGCCGATGTGCGAGCTCACCCCGAAAAATTTCCGGATTTCACGGAAGTGAACGGACGGCTGTATCGACACCTACCCGGACATCCGGGAGATGAAGACTGCTGCCAATGGAAGCTCTGCGTCGAAACCCCGCTTCGGAAACGAGTCATGGAAGAAAACCACGACTCCGCAAGTGCCGGTCACCTCGGGATTAGAAAAACAGTCGCAAGAGTGGCCAACCGATACTACTGGCCGGGGATGTTTAGAGACGTGAGCCGGTACGTAAGGGGTTGTGAACTGTGCCAACGCTACAAAGCGAGTCAACAGGCGCCGGCGGGAGAAATGCTGATTACTGTTCCAGATGAACCATGGGCCACCGTTTGTGCAGACTTTATGGGTCCTTTGCCTCGATCCTCTCACAGTAACACAATGCTGTTGGTTTTCTTCGACAGATTCTCTAAATGGACAGAGTTAATTCCAATGCGGCGAGCTACAGCGGAAGGCGTCATTAAAGGATTTCGAGAACGGATAGTAGCTAGATATGGAGTACCAAAAACTCTCGTCACAGACAACGGAACCCAATTCACCAGCAGAACAGTGAAAGCCTACTTACAGGAGATTGGAGTTACTCATCGATACACCGCACCGTATACGCCTCAAGAGAACCCTACCGAGAGGGTCAACCGCACGGCAAAAACCATGATCGCGCAGTTCGCAGACAAGCACCAGAAGACATGGGATGACAACCTGCCAGAAATTTCGCTTGCGATTAATTCCAGTACATCGGAGACAACGGGATATAGTCCCGCATTCCTGACACAAGGACGGGAACCCCGACTTCCGAAGGCACTCTACGATGAGGTTACCTCGGGCACAGGAGGGGTGACACAGGATCCAGAATCAAGAGCAGCTCGGCTGCAAGAAGTGTTCGATATCGTGCGGCTTAAGTTAGGCAGAGCGGCACAAGACCAAGCGCGCCACTACAACCTCCGTAGACGTCAGTGGAAACCCAAGATCGGCCAGTCGGTATGGGTTCGACAACATCCACAATCCAAAGCTGTTGAGGGGTTTACGGCCAAACTTGCACCAAAATACGCCGGTCCATATGTGGTTACCGGGTTTAGCTCTCCCGTCATTGTTAAACTAAGGGGGACAGTTGACAGAAAGACGCGGACTGCTCATATAAGCGAACTCAAAACGGTTCACCGACAGTAGCTAACCAACATTTTATTTTAGCTCAAGACATCGTCATGACACACAACGGAAACAAAACCAAACGATCCGTAACAAAAACGACAAACCAAGAAGTTCGGATGCCAGACGAAGAGTTGCGCAACCGACTCAATCAACGCGCACGAGAAGCCAACCGGCGTGGAACATGTCCGCTGTTAGGATTCAAGTTCGAAGAGGAAGCTGGGGCAAATCGCCGACGCCGAGATAGTTTCCGAAAAAGGGGATCGTCAAAATCTCAAACTGATGAGTCTCGATTCGTCCATAAACGCGCTTCCGTCCGGGAAGAAATCATCAATCGGCACCGAGACAGTGTCATTCCAGCACCGAATGTCCCCTCTAGTTTACACCTCCGTCCCGATGAGCTAGTTCCATCAACCGAAACTGCGCATTCGCCAGCCACAATGGAACCAAGAGAAGAAGTATCGCCACCAAAAACCAGCAATTCTCGGTCCACCCATAGAAGCTCCACAGCAAGTCATCCCACATCGAAGCGCGATCATCATTCAGCAGCCTCCACCAAAGAGATGGAACCGGAGCCAGTCGACACCGAACAGCCTAAAACGTCAAAGAAGGAGGCGCCACCATCAAAAATCAACCGCTCCCGGTCCACACATCGACGCTCCGGCACTCGTCGTCTCAGAGCTTACCGTGACCACCATCCGGAAGACAAAGCAAAAAGAATCGAGCCAGAGTTATTCGACACCGAACAACCTACTACATCCAGCGCTCACAAGACAGGTACCAGCAAAGAAAAGGCGAAAAGCTCCGCTTCAGCTACCTCGCGACGACCACGAACACAACCATCGAAGCCAAGAGCTCACTCTCAAGCAAAGCATAGGACGTCAAAGTCGACCATTACGGCGCCAACAAAGCAAGCACCACAGCCTTCAAGCACACCGGTAGCCACTCAACGCGATGAAACACCGCCCAGAACACCGCCGGGACACTTGGGGAAGCAGACGTCACCGCCAGATAGAACACCATCGGGTTTGTTCTTCCGTCCACAAAACGAAGCCAGGCCGCACCGCTTTGAAGAAAATGCCGAGCAGGCCGAACCGCTTGCCGATATAGACGCGACACCAGTACGACTAACTGCCAACAACGAAGACATCGAGTGGTGGAACACACTAGAGTTATCCGATGACGAAGACGGTAAGCAGACGCCACGGCCAGATGAAACACCGTCTGGTCCGTTCTTCCGTCCACAAAACGAAGCCATGCCGCCCTGCTTTGAAGAAAATGCCGAGCAGGCCGAACCACTTGCCGATATAGACGCAACACCAGTACGAATAACTGCCAACAACGAAGACATCGGGTGGTGGAACCCACTAGAGCTATCTGATGACGAAGACTGCGAGCAGAGGTCACCGCCAGATGAAACACCGTCTGGCTCGTTCGTCTGTCAACAAAACGAAGCCATGCAGCACTGCTTTGAAGAAAATGCCGAGCAGACCGAACCACTGGCCAATATGGACGAGACACCCGTACGACTTACTGCCAACAATGAAGAAGGTGAGGGGTGGAACACACAAGAGCTATCTGATGACGAAGACTGCGAGCAGAGGTCACCGCCAGATGAAACACCGTCTGGCTCGTTCGTCTGTCAACAAAACGAAGCCATGCAGCACCGCTTTGAAGAAAATGCCGAGCAGACCGAACCACTGGCCAATATGGACGAGACACCCGTACGACTTACTGCCAACAATGAAGAAGGTGAGTGGTGGAACACACAAGAGCTATCTGATGACGAAGACTGCGAGCAGAGGTCACCGCCAGATGAAACACCGTCTGGCTCGTTCGTCTGTCAACAAAACGAAGCCATGCAGCACTGCTTTGAAGAAAATGCCGAGCAGACCGAACCACTGGCCAATATGGACGAGACACCCGTACGACTTACTGCCAACAATGAAGAAGGTGAGGGGTGGAACACACAAGAGCTATCTGATGACGAAGACTGCGAGCAGAGGTCACCGCCAGATGAAACACCGTCTGGCTCGTTCGTCTGTCAACAAAACGAAGCCATGCAGCACCGCTTTGAAGAAAATGCCGAGCAGACCGAACCACTGGCCAATATGGACGAGACACCCGTACGACTTACTGCCAACAATGAAGAAGGTGAGTGGTGGAACACACAAGAGCTATCTGATGACGAAGACTGCGAGCAGAGGTCACCGCCAGATGAAACACCGTCTGGCTCGTTCGTCTGTCAACAAAACGAAGCCATGCAGCACCGCTTTGAAGAAAATGCCGAGCAGACCGAACCACTGGCCAATATGGACGAGACACCCGTACGACTTACTGCCAACATGGAAGAAGGCGAGTGGTGGAACACACAAGAGCTATCCGATGACGAAGACTACGAGCGGCTGGGTACAATGGAGCCAGCCGATGATATGAACACAACACCCCCTAGACCCACTGCCAAAGACGAAGACAGTGAGTGGACAGGTACTCTGGCCAAACTGGACAAAGAATATCGCGAAGCAGAAATGGAAAACCCACGAGCACTGGTGCACCGACCTAATTCACCATTAACTCCTTCCCCACCACCATCCCATGCAAGCGACAATGGGCAAAGATATCCCGGTCCAAATCCAGGACGCAAACGCAGACGGGTGATGATTACCGAGGAGCGAACGAAGTCTAAAGAAAAGGGTGTCTGGAGGTTCGAGCAAACCATTCGAGTAGTGATCGAAATTGGTACTCGGGAAGCCCTCGAGGGGTCGGAAGTACCGCCGACGACCTCCCAACATGGTAAGACTGGTGAGAACACTACATTAACCAACAGACCACAGTCAGCAGCATTTCTAGCTGCTGTTGAGAAGCTGAACAAAACGGTAAGAAACAGCACGCCCCAATCACCTGCACCTCAGGACAATGCCGAGGAATTTGGCGAGGAAATAGAAACCAGCGTGCCCCAGCCACCATCGTGGCCATCCACCGACGCGGAGACAGACGAGATACCAATACAACAGGCTGATATCTTGGAGATACAAGAAAACGTCGAAATAGACAGCATGCCTCAGTCCCCAGTGAGCCAAACATATGCCGCGATTTAACATGGCTGGAACCGGACACCATCAGCGAGCTGCGGGCACAAGTTCGACGTTTCCGATGTGGCGACAAACGTTTCAGTGTGATCCGGAAGATAAATGGGTGGCGTTTCCGGTTTACCGGTAAGAAAGATGGGTCCCTGGAAATCAAGGAAGTCAAAAGCACCCCGAAGTAGAGGGAAAGTGTGATGACGAAAGTCGGAAAACTCGTTTTCGACACACAAAAGCATTTTTTGTTAGTTATAGTTTTTTTATGTATTTCCTATAAAAAAGGGTTTAAGTTTAAAATTAAAAAAAAAATATTTATCGCAAAGGTTAGGGAAAAATCCCATATATTAGTTTATTATTATTATTTCACTTATATTTTTCTTGTATTAACAACTAAACTGAATTCCAATTAAAAAAAAAATGATTAAAAAACCCAAAAAACAGAAAAATGTATTACTAAATAAGTACTAGTTATAAGTTAAAAATGCATCACTGAGAAATGTCATGTGAACAGGCCCAAGACATTTTTCATATCAACGGCAACCTTGCACGATGTGACAACTATGTCAACCAAAACAGCTGATTGTCATTTCGTACATCGTCAAAGTGAAAGTAAGAATTATAAAGCAACGAGCTGAAATCAATTCTTGGTCAGTCGATCGTCGAGGTTCACCGAGGTAACATCAACAGCTGCAGCTACAGAGTTCAGGTAATATTGTAATTTTGTCAAAGACTTCGGACCAACGCGACGATTTTTTTGTGATCACGAGCGGTTAACTGCGTAATAGCAGGGTACTGCGGGTGCGAACGAAAAACACGAACAGACGCGACCCCCCTTTTTTTTGTTAAGTTGTGGACACGAGCGGTTAACTGCGGAATAGCAGGGCACTGCGGGTGGAAGCAGGTTGGCAAAGTGACAAAATAAACAGACGCGACGCCTCTCTTGCTAAGTTGTAGACACGAGCGGTTAACTGCGTAATAGCAGGGCACTGCGGGTGGAACAGAGTTGCAAAACCAACAAACGAACAGACGCGACGCCTCTCTTGCGAAGTTGTAGACACGAGCGGTTAACTGCGTAATAGCGGGGCACTGCGGGTGGAACAGATTTGCAAAAGTAACAAACGAACAGACGCGACGCCTCTTTTGCTAAGTTGTGGACACGAGCGGTTAACTGCGTAATAGCAGAGCGCTGCGGGTGGAAGCAAGTAACATTCAAAGGCAACAAACCGACGCGACGTCCTTTTGTATGTGTGACTGTAGACACGAGCGGTTAACTGCGTCATGGCAGAGCACTGCGGGTGAATGCAAGATCACGAGCAAAATTTCACACGAGACACAAGAGGGGAAAAAAACTAGGAGCGAAAAATACGAAGAGACCAAGACTAAACGACGCATGACAAAACTATCCAACCACCGCAAGGATAGCGACAGCGTGTCATCGCGCGGCCCGGCAGCAAAGCAGCGGAGAGAAAAGGCGAAGATCCAGAGCAGCGGCGAGAGCGGAACTTAAAAACATTAAAACTAAGGAAAAAAAACTGAAATAAAAACAAAATTGTGAAAACATCAAAACTACGCGTGTGTTTGCTTCTCTCCGAACTAAGGAAGTTGGCGTAGGGTTTGTTTTTTTCGTTATCGTATGTTCAGCCGAGGTCTATGCAAATATAAATTTTGTGTAGCCGAACCTGTGGACGCCGCTGAGGATCACCCCCGCGAAAGGTTCGTTACAATAACAATTATATAACCCGGTAAAATACCTTTCATATGACATCAATACTTTTAAAATATAGTCAGGGGATCTCAAATTATACAAATTTTTATAAAGATATATCCCGATCTTCCGATGGCTATATCTCCGAAAGTAGGTTCGAGCGGCAGGTGTTGTTGTTATTGTAATTAATTCCCAGAGCCCTATTTGGGCAAAAAAATAAAAAAAAACAACAGTCGCAAAAGTATAATTGTTCCGAATTTAGCTTGATGTTCGCTTGGTAATACCGCTTGTTGTTCTTGTTTTATTTGAGCACTGTTGGAAATTTCGAAAGCACTGATGTTTTTGAATGCGAGGATGAGAACTTACCATCGTGGAAAATTTCAGACCAAGAAAATGCCCGTTCGTCTCCCACACCCTGTTCGTCTGTTCGTTCATAAAAAAATGCCTAATGCCATATCTAGTTTTAAGAAAAGGGATGAGAAATCTAGCCCTACTATGCGTTTTAAGCAGAGCGCCGCCATGCAAGTTGAAGCTGCGAATCTGTAGGTGCATTAAAGCGAGAAAAAAGTTTTGTTTGCGGAAGAGGCTTTGTTGATTCTCTCCAAAGTCCATAAACTTCATCGTTACCATCGAAGTGCTCTACAGCATTTATAGGACAATATTCTCTGTCATGCATTTTAACGAAATTATGTAAAAGAACCACAGCTTGCTCAATTTTTAGAGCATTCTCCGGGAAGCATTGCAGACCAGCCAGCAGTATAGGCCAGCGCATGGTCAAAATTCCGAAAGTGTTTTCCGTTGCATCCGTTACGAAGAAATATGGAAGTTTGATATTAGTATGCCGTACAATAGACTTGGGTGGCAAGTCTATTTCATTTCTCAAAAGCTTGCTTCCAAACGCGCTCAATTGTAAAAGCCCTCCGTCGCTTTGGCTTCCACACGCCCCAATGTCCACAGCAGTAAAACAATAATTACTGTCACAAGCACCTAAGAGCACGATGCTATTGAATGATTTATAATTGTAGTATAGAGATCGCGAATGAGGAAGAAACCTTATTTTTATGTGCTTTCCGTCTAAAGCTCCTACGCAGTTTGGAAGTCCAGTCATATTGAAAAACTCCGCACATATTTTCTTCCATTTTGATTCATTAGACGGAGCAAGGTATATCAAATGAAGTTCGTCCCATATGTTATGACAAGTTTCCAACGCTATGGATCTAACTGTCGACACTCCCATCCTAAACATCCAAGCAAGAGATTGCTATTTAGCACCTTGCGCCGAAAACCTATTAAAAAAGAAATATCACTAAATCAGTAGATCAATAACAATAAAGGTATATCATTACATCAAAGTCAAAACAGTCTGCATTCGGGCTCAATTGGCCGCCGAATGGAAGTTTTATCCATTTTGTTTTTAACAAATCCAAAAAACATATTGAATGTCGGCACACTCATCCTTGTGATTTTCTTAAATTCTTGGAGGTCTTCTCCTTTGATATTTGTTACGTTTTTTGAAAAATCCATGGGTTTGCCTTTCCTCCTGAGTATATGGGCAAGTCCCAAAAACTTTTAACATTTTGAAAAAAAAAAGAAGTAAAAATTTTTAAGGCACATGGTTTACTCGTGTTCTACCGTCAAGAGATGTGTTTTGGGAGTAAAAATCGTTAACGTTAACCACTTAAGTTACGCGGCGTAAAAAATAAACCATTTTGAATGAAATAAATTATTTTATTATTACTTTACAGTTTTTATATAAACGTTTTATTATGACCGTACACAGACAAGAATATGTTTAATATATTAATTTTAAGCAATTCTAAGCACTTTTTTTCTATAACTTTTTTTTCTAAAGTGCTTCATTTTCGAGTTAAAATATTAAACTATTATTAAATTAAAAACACAATATATTTTTTAACTACAAATTAAAGCACTTGATGAAGAAATGTTATTTAAAAAAAGTGCTTATAATTGATCGAAGAACATGTGTGAATTTTTTCAGAATTTTTGGAGCGATTTTTGCATTTTAAAAAATAAAAAAACAAAAATAAAAAAATCCAAAAATAGTTTGATTGTCAAAAATCGAAAAATTCGTGTAGAATAAGCCAACGCCGCATGGTTTTATATTTGTACCACAATAGGACAAAATGTTCACAAAACATTTTTTGAATGTCAAGATGATGTTTCTCGTGTGCCGTCGGTTTAAACGATTTTTCAGTCACATTTACGTTTTTTTGCCTCAAACATTTAGCCCTGTATAACAAAAACGGTACATGGCACGCTAATTTGGTTTTCGTAGATCTTTTCTATTTCAAAAAAGCAATCTAACCCCACCATGAAAATCCTGAAATTCTAGACGGCGTGGCTGTAAAGTTGTTTTAAAGACTCGCATATGAAAAATTTTGAAATCGACGGACGCTTCTTTAGCACCCTGTAGTTTTTTATAGAAGCTACGCACATATATTTGCATTGTCCTAATCAAAAGGGTTATCGATTCAGTAGAGTTTTTACTGAAAACCAACATTCTAAACTACACGGCGTGAGTACACCATACAGATATAATCATAAAATATTACAACAGACATGGCAAATTTGAATAAACTGATCATTCAAATGGTTATATCTATTCGTACAAGCTTCACATTAGATTTTTTGTCGCATAAACATGTTAGCATACACCTGTACAATGAAAATGATTCATATCCGTCATCTAAAATTGTATAAATTCAGCTCAGTATCGCTATTCAGTATACGGACGCGGGATGTAAAAAGTTTTTGTGATTTGCCCATATATGTATTTCTCTCGTCCATATTCTGGCAGATTTTAATTGTAAATATTTTAAATAAAGCTCATAAAGTTGAACTAGATCTTTAAACGAATTCATTTCTACTTTTTTGACATTTACCAAAAAAAAAAAAAAAAAACAGCTGATCACTGCCGTTACCGCTGACACTGCCACTGCTTTATTGTAAGTTGTAAGCAGTAAAACACAAAACAGCTGAATACTGCCACTGGCTCTGACACTACCGCTGCCACATTGTAATTACGCTCAGGGTTTGATTTTGCTGAGCTATTTTTTAGCCTATTGATTTGCTGTGCTGTGACTATAGAAAAATTACGCAGCACAGCACTACAGTCGAAGCACAAATTTAAAATTGAACTGTCTGCTGTGCTGTGCTGTTTTTTCAATTCATAAGCAGTAGCAGAGCCGAAGCTCTATTTCGAAATCCGATCGCTTGCTGCTACAGTTGAAGTCGATTATTTCAAAATGTTTGCTTCGCTGCTGCTATGCTTTCGAAAGAGAACGAAGCAATAGCAAAAGGAAACAAAAACATTCAGGTTGCCGCCTGGTTTTTTTTTTTGTAAAATTAGTTTAAACCATACATTAAAAAAAAAAATAATAATTTTAGCCTTAAGCCGCTTAGATAAACTTTTAAAAAATCTAACATATTTTTTAGGGTTGCCACCTGGTTTTTTTAATAAAATCAAAACTTTTTTTCAATAAATTGCTAAAAATCATAATTTTCTTTCTATAAATTGACATCTTGGGTCCAAAAACGCAGAAACAAAAATTTAGGGTTGCCATATTAGGGTTGCCAGACGTTTTTTCGCAAAATTGCATTTCTTTATTAACTTTCTTTATTCAATGTTATAGAATCGACCCAAAAACTCATAGTAAATTTTTTGGGGTTGCCACCTGGTTTTTTTAATAAAATCAAAATTTTTTTCAATAAAATGCTTAAAATCATAATTTTCTCTCTATAAATTGACATCTTGGGCCCAAAAACGACGAAACAAAAATTTAGGGTTGCCATATTAGGGTTGCCAGACGTTTTTTCGCAAAATTGCCTACCTTCGTTAACTTTCTTTATTGAAAAGTTATAGGATCGACCCAAAAACCCATTGTAATTTTTTTAGGGTTGCCACCTAGTTTTTTTTTTAAATAAAAATTTTCTTTCAATACATTACTGAAATCAACATTTTCTCTCTACAAATTAACATCTTGAGTAAAAACAACGAAAAAAAAATGTAGGGTTGCCATACATATATTTTGTTCTGTTATTTTTAACCCACTATGTCAATTTATAGAGTGAAAATGTTGATTTAAGGAATTTATTGGAAAAAAATTTTGATTTTATTTAAAAAACCAGGTGGCAACCCCAAAAAATTTACTATGAGTTTTCGGGTCGATTCTATAACATTCAATAATGTAATTTTGCGAAAAAACGTCTTTCAACCCTAATATGGCAACCCTAAATTTTTGTTTCGTCGTTTTTGGACCCAAGATGTCAATTTATAGAGAGAAAATGATGATTTTAAGCATTTTATTGAAAAAAATTTTGATTTTATCAAAAAAACCAGGTGGCAACCCCAAAAAATTTACTATGAATTTTTGGGTCGATTCTATAACATTCAATAAAGAAAGTTAGCAAAGAAATGCAATTTTGCGAAAAAAACGTCTGGCAACCCTAATATGGCAACCCAAAATTTTTGTTTCGTCGTTTTAGGACCCAAGATGTCAATTTATAGAGAGAAAATGATGATTTTAAGCATTTTATTGAAAAAAATTTTGATTTTATCAAAAAAACCAGGTGGCAGCCCCAAAAAATTTTTCTATGAATTTTTGGGTCGATTCTATAACATTCAATAAAGAAAGTTAACAAAGAAATGCAATTTTGCGAAAAAACGTCTGGCAACCCTAATATGGCAACCCTAAATTTTTGTTTCGTCGTTTTTGGACCCAAGATGTCAATTTATAGTGAGAAAATTATGACTTTAAGCATTTTATTGAAAAAAATTTTGATTTTATTAAAAAAAAAGCAGGTGGCAACCCTAAAAAAATATGCTGGATTTTTTAAAAGTTTATCTAAGTGGTTTAAGGCTAAAATTAAATTTTTTTTTTTGAGATGCATGGTTTAAGCAAATTTAAAAAAAAAAAAAAAACGTGTGGCAATCCTGAAAGTTGTTTCTGCTGTGTACAGCGAAAAGCCGAAGTTCAAACAGCCGAGTTAAATAAAAAGCAAAAGCACAAACGGAGTTACGCTTCGCTTCGTGTTTGTGCTTGCTTGGTTAAAACTTTGCTTTTTTCAATAACAAAAGCAATAGCAGAGCACAAAAACAAAAATGTGCTTGCTTGAATTGCTTTGACTTCGTTCGTTGAAAAAAAGCACAGCAAGCAGTAAGCCCAAAATGTAAAACGCAATAACTGACGCAGCACAGTTCAGCAAATTTTCGTTGCTATAGCTATTTTATAGTCAGCAGATCAAACCCTGATTACGCTAATAGAGTAGACTAGAGGCGAATGGTTTTGAGATTTTTAGGGATTGGATACATTTCTATGAATTTTTCAATATTTTCACTCAACACACGAAAATATCAATTTTTGGTGATACCAGACTTAACCAAACGAAAAGTGGGAGTTTTGTGGGGGTAAGTGTTCGAATTTGTGTGAAAAGTATTATTTCACATATTTCCTGCTGTTAAAAGTTAATAACCCTTAAAAGAAATAGTAAAATTTGTATAGTTAAAAAATTAACTTTAAAAAGTTGTATTATTTTTTACTTTCTGATAATATTCAATCTTTGTTTTTATTATTAAGGGCCGTTACTGACTACAGTATCTTATAAAAACCTTTTCCTTTTAGTACAGTCATTTGGTAGTTTTACCTGGAAAGTTTTGCGGGATTTTTGCAAATGATTTATTTTATAGATTTCGATGTACTCTTTCAGAATTTCAACTTTGCTACCTCGAGTCATGTTCGCTAGCGTCGCCATATTTGAAAAATGGCGTCCAAAATCAGTTTTTTACAAATATCTCTTGAACGGTTATATTAAGAGAAAAATATTGTGGCGCAATATTGTAGCTTATAATTTATACATATAAAAATGAAATAGTGTCCGTTTGTAGCTTATGGACGCGGAAACTACACGGTCGATTTACACGAATTTTTTTAAAAATTGTTTCTTATGGTCTGTAGAAGGTTCTTAAGGGGGTGAGATGCTGCTGAGGGGGACGAGGGTTGCACACCCCATACAAAAAAAAAAAAAAAATACAAATAATGCTATATCTCTGCAGTTATACAAGCTATGATTATGAAAGTTGGTGAACTTATACATAATTTATCTACCATTCACAATGCAAAACTTGGGGGATATTAGGTGTGGGAAAATTACATCCTCTTTACAAAAAATATACAAAATGCTATATTTCTTCACATATGTCAGATATCGTTATAAAACTTGGTACATACATGGTTGTATATTCTATCTACCATTCAACTTGAACAATTTGGGGGGGGGGGGGGTGAGAAGGGAGAGTTGCACCTTTCATACAAAAAATATATAAAATGATATATCTCTGTACATATGGGAGCTATGATTATAAAATACATGGATCTTAAAACCCTTGGTGATTGGAAGAGAGGGACGATGGAGATGGGTCGATGGCATCGAGAACGGGCGAACGAAGTCACAACCAGGCCAGCTAGTAATTTATATATTATAATTTTCTATAAAAATTACCTCTTAACTGTTTCCGTACAACTTATAACTCAGGAGATATCCTAATTCAAAATTTGAAAATTGCGTTCCGTTCATGAGATATCACGTCTCGAAAATTTTCTGCCATCTCCTGGTATACGTGCAGGTTTTTTCTGGCTCCCCGCAACATATGGATCTTGTCCTCCCAATCTTCCACAAGCTGTGCTTCAGAGAGCTCCGTCCATTGGGTTTTCTCCTTATACTTTCTTTTTAAATTGTTCTGAAAATCGTATTTAATTAAAAAATGCCACTTAATATTTATTTGGAACACAATTACTTACATTGTCTTTGGATTCCATCACTATTTAAATTAATATGGTTTAATCATCATCTGTTCCAAAAAAAAAAAAAAAAAAAATGGTTTATTTTTATTTATTGTTTTTTTTTTTTAAATTAATGTCAAATGTGAGTTGTGAAAATTCACAGTTTACTAAATTCATTCACAATTTACTACATTTATTCACAATTGCACCTGTTTTCAATTACAGTTTGGCTCGTTTTTGTAGAAAACAGCTTCTGAGATGTTTTCGTTTGACATTTAATTTGTATGGAAAACCAGCCGTTTTTGGCTGGTTTTTGCCTCAAAAACGAATGATATGGAAAACGAGCCGTTTTCGATGCCAGTGTGAAAAGAGTATAACATCATTCTCCCAAATGATTGTAGTATTTTTAATATCACACTATTTTGTACAGCAGTGCTCTACTCGAAGAAGATTAAATTTGTTCTTTTTTCGTTAATTTCGGCAGTAAATATTTCTATTTCATTAAATCATTCTTTTCGGTTTTGTTTTTTTTTTTTTTTTTTTTGTAAACAATTATAATGAAATAAATTCCAAAATAAAAGAAAATGTTACAATATATTGTTACGCAGGCTTGTAACTATTAAAATTTTTCCATTTTCATGAAATCAAATTCAACTCGTTCGAAAGCATATATCCCGGCTAGAATTTGGTTCGTGCTTCGCCCTATTTCCATTGCCTGTGCGTAAGCATAAAAAAATTGGAAAATTTCTAAAAATCCGTGCTCATGGAACTTACGTTTTAACGCTGCTACGTCCTGCTTTCCCTCCCCCTTTCCGACATTCCGCCAATTAAAGAAATTAGCCGAGCATTTCAGTGCATATGTAATTTAATGATAATAAACTTAAATACTAAGTGTTTACTAATGTATGCATAGGCCTATACGTATAGCTTACATGAAGTAAATTTTGAAACAAATATGTACTTGGTTGTATACATTTTTTTTTCTTTTTGAATGATTAATTACTGAAAGCAAATTTTTGGTTGGTTTTTGTTTTCTGTGTTTTTCTTAAATGTTTGCTTTTTGTATTTAATTATTTAATTTTTGAATAATTTGGAAAAATAAACTAAAAAAAGCAATTCTCTTATAAAGGTTTAGCTTTCTATTCTTTTTTTTTATAAACTTACATACATAATATACTAAGTACTAAAATAAAAAATAAAAATATAAGTGCGTTGATATTTACGAAAATTTCCTTGTCCAATAATTTGTGTCATAGCCGGTGTATAAATCTGGATAATGCTGGGGATCATAATGTAGTGTTGTCGTGTGTTGTCTTGAAGAACTGGTGCCGATGAATTGAGATGTTGTAGCCGTTGTTTTAGTTTTTATTTAAATTATTTTTCTTTTTATTTGGGTTTAAATTGTCTTTTCTTTTGTTAAATTTCTCCTTGTTTTTGGGTTAGTATTTAATTCGTAGGTGAATTTATGCAAAGGTCGCTGCTGGTATGTTTACATTGTTTTTTTTTTTTGGCTTTTCGCGTTTTGGGATCCACGAACTGAGTATCTTTGCTCTACGTTTTGCAAATATCCTGTTGGATGAACTCTTGTTGGTTGGCCGTAACGCTGGCTGGCTGGCTGAGCTGAGCGACAACTCACTTATTGACTGACTGTTTACCGACGACTACCAGGCAAGGCGGTCTAAATGGTGTGAGCGTGCGTATGCTGCTGCTGGCACAAACTGCTGCTGCTGCGCTTACGGTCGGTCGCTGATTTCCGTCGCTTTTCCGTGATCGTGGTGCTACTGCGTTGTTGTTTTAGTTAACGACGACGGTGGCAGTATTGGCCAAGTTTTTTTGCTTAGTTGGCGCGGTGGCAAGTGGCCGGTCTGGTTATTGTTGTGGATATTAGATGCTGCTTCTGCTGCTATACTGCTACACAACTTGGGGTGGCAGTAAATCGACGAGTTTTCACTGTAACATCACTTTTTTCCAGTTCCACCAAAATTGTTCGAATTTTACGCGACGATCAACTTCTGACTCTTCCAATTGTAATTATTTTTTATTATTTACCGCACCAAGTGAACCAATTTGTTGAATTTTATCTTTTGGATCTGTTGATTTACACTATTTTCTTATATCGCTAAGTTTTTTCCGATTATTAATATTGAGTTTTATAACAAAAACAATTTTAACAATTGCAATAAAATTTTTGCTTTCCAATTTTTACAACTTGTGTCGAAAAAAATTCTGACTTTTCGTTTTTTTATTGTTATTTTGGTTACACTTTTCCTTTTTTTATTAATTTTGCAACAAATTTTCACTTTTCTTTTTTTTCCTTTTCCCGATTCTCGCTTGACAAATAAAATTCGCGACCGCCTCACTCTAAGCTAACTATCCAACTAACACTTGCATAGCGACCGCATGTCTGCTAGCAAAAAAAAATCTTTTTCATGCGCAGTTACATTTTCTTTGTTCTTACGCTGATCGCATGTTTCCTAGCAAAAAAATTGACATGCGCAGTGGCATTTTCTTTGTTCTTTTTTTTTTTTTTTGCTTTTTTTGAGCGCCGTTACGATTGGACTGCAAATACAGTTTTCATATATCAAATAAGTTTATTTCAAAGTCATTTATGTACATACTTACAAAAAAAAAGCTTTTCGATTTGTGCAAAAGCTGAGTGCTTTTTGTCGGTAGGTGGCCGACGCGTTGATTTTGAATATGCAATCAAATCGAAAAGTGTTAGCATAACTAACAAATAGGTAAAATAAATTAACAAATGAAACCAATCCGCAACAAACCTGCTTTGTTATAAGTCCTTCGGGCGCTAGAACAAACAGGAACAGAGATCTTCAATTATTTATAGTAGCAAACTACGTGTGGCACGACCCACGACAAGCCGGGCAAAAAAAAAACTACGTGTGGCTCGACCCACGACAAGCCGGGCACAAAAAAAAAATAACGTGTGGCTCGACCCACGACAAGCCGGGCAAAAATTTTACGTGTGACTCGACACACGACAAGCCGGGCAAAAAAAGACTACATGTGGCTCAAGCTTAAAAAGGGTAAGCCGTCCAATTGAAAAATGGCAAATACAGAAATTCAGGGTTTGATCTTATCAGCGTGAAAAGGACTAATACAATTTCTTTTAAAATTTTCCAACTCGTACAATGCAGTACCCAGTTTTTTCCTATTTCGGCGTTTACTGTATTTTCGATTGAATTTGGAGTAAAGGCCTTTTGAAAATATACTTTGGCTGTTATTTTCTATGAAAACTTCTTGTCCTACACGATAATTAACGGGTTTCGAACGAACATTGGTCGCTTTGGTCGCTTTTTCATTAGCATTTACAAAATTTTTATGGATTTTATCCCGCATCCTATTTAAGCAATCGGAATCTTGTTCCATCTTAACCTCGTCGTAGGCTAAACATTTTAAATCATGAAAATTTTTAGAGACTGTTGCTCGTCGAGTTCAATTTCGGAAAGTTGTGGTATAATTTCAGGCGCAAGAGCGAATTCTCGACAAAAATCCACCCCTAGATAAACTTTTTGCTTTACCGTCGGAACCAGGTAAAAATTAAAAACTTTAGTTAAGTTTTTATACTTAACAGGCAAGGAACAATATCCAATGAAACTTTGCTTCGAACCTTCAGCAGTTGATACCGAACATTTAATCGATTTAAAGGGTAAACGAAGTTTTTGTAAAAATGCGATACAATTGTGACCCAATACTGAGACACTTGCGTTAGAATCTAGCAAACCGAAAATTGATTCATCGCCTATACCAACTTTAGCAAAAGGGCGATCATCCTCACCGTCGCATAATTTGGTAGATTCTATAATTTTTCGAAAATGTCGTCGCTTTTTGTATCGAAGCCTACAATTCAGAATTTTCTTGGATACAAATGAAACTTTTGGATTTGAAAGGCTGTTATTTGTAAAGCAGGGTACTAATGGAACGTCAGGGTATATTTGACACGTAGTGTCTGAAGAATTTAAGTACGATTTTTGAACGTTAAGTTCCGCTTTATTTTTAAACTCGGGGTTTTGTGGGAAGAACGAGTGTCCCCGGTCGCCATCTCGCTCCTTTTTAAATTTCCCGGATGCCTGTTTGGACATGTTGGAGTGGTAACTCCCTTCTGTCCGCACTTGAGACAAAAAATGTTTCGAATCACCTCTGGACAATAAATGTATAAATGCCCGAAAGCATTGCAATTCCAGCATTGAATTTTCGAATATTCAGGCTTCCGCCAGCCATCGACAGCATTTCGTTGGACGCCATTTATGTTACGCAGGCTTGTTACTATTAAAATTTTTCCATTTTCATGAAATCAAATTCAACTCGTTCGAAAGCATATATCCCGTAGGGCTGTTCAAAAAAAAAAAAATTTTCGAATTTCCAAGATATACTTTGGCATTACGATCTACATCATGACAGAATATCCCAAAAAAATTTTCAGATTTTTAAATTCATATTTAGAGGTGGCTCAAAGCAGAAATATATTTTTAATATTTTTTTTTAGCATTAATTATAAAATGTTGTCAAACAATTTGAAAAATTTATTTTAGAGTAACTTAAAAACATTCATTTTGTTTGTTTTTTAATGAACTTTAAAACCTACGTTGTAATTTTGACAAAAAAAATTTTACACTTCTCAAAAAACGAAAAACTGCCCTAAGAAGGCGAAATTTTACGGTTTTTCGAAGAAAAAAGTCATCGTGCTTTAAACGAAATGAAAATTTTTTAATTTACAAGATTTCATTTAAAAGAGCTCTTAAAAACCTTCAAGACAAGACATGTTAAGACATTTTTGGGCCAGCAGGCTCGATGACATAACGTTTGAAACATAGTAATGCAGCCCTGTGAAAGGCAAAACGTTTTTTACTCAAGAGGGAGGCATCTTACAAAAAAGTGCCCATGGCATAAAATGCTTAGAATCATCCAAGGAACAAGTGTAAATTGTTTTTTTTTTTTTTTTGAAAGTTTATTAAAAATGACGTTAAAAAAAATTTTTTTCTAAAATTAAGTAAAAAAAAAAAAAACAATTTACACTTGTTCCTTAGATAATTTTAAGCATTTTATGCCATGGGCACTTTTTTGTAAGATGCCTCCCTCTTGAGTAAAAAACGTTTTGCCTTTCACAGGGCTGCATTACTATGTTTCAAACGTTATGGCATCGAGCCTGCTGGCCCAAAAATGTCTTAACATATCTTGTCTTGAAGGTTTTTAAGAGCTCTTTTGAATGAAATCTTGTAAATTAAAAAATGTTTACTTCGTTTAAAGCACGATGACTTTTTTCTTTGAAAAAC
The DNA here is from genome assembly GCA_951812925.1 of Calliopum simillimum. Classification (NCBI taxonomy): domain Eukaryota; kingdom Metazoa; phylum Arthropoda; class Insecta; order Diptera; family Lauxaniidae; genus Calliopum; species Calliopum simillimum. Next base: position 66,968,672 of record OX638368.1, read on the forward strand.
CGTAAAATTTCGCCTTCTTAGGGCAGTTTTTCGTTTTTTAAGAAGTGTAAAATTTTTTTTGTCAAAATTACAACGTAGGTTTTAAAGTTCATTAAAAAACAAACAAAATAAATGTTTTTAAGTTACTCTAAAACAAATTTTTCAAATTGTTTGACAACATTTTATAATTAATGCTAAAAAAAAAATATTAAAAATATATTTCTGCTTTGAGCCACCTTTAAATATGAATTTAAAAATTTGAAAATTTTTTTGGGATATTCTGTCATGATGTAGATCGTGATGCCAAAGTATATCTTGGAAATTCGAAAATTTTTTTTTTTTGAACAGCCCTAATATCCCGGCTAGAATTTGGTTCGTGCTTCGCCCTATTTCCATTGCCTGTGCGTAAGCATAAAAAAAATTGGAAAATTTCTAAAAATCCGTGCTCATGGAACTTACGTTTTAACGCTGCTACGTCCTGCTTTCCCTCCCCCTTTCCAACATTCGTTCATTTTGAACTTAATTCTTTTTAATTTATTTTATCAACTGCGAAAGTTACTTATAAATAAATAAACATAAACAGATTTTTTTTTGCAAACTAAGCTTGCGCAGGCAAGTTGGAACGTGTGGATGGCGTACAGGTCGTGCCTTCAATCTGTACCTTAAATTGCAGTCTTCAAATGCATTTATACATACAAAAAATATAATTTTTGCTAGACCTCATGTTGCTATGAAAATGAAGTTTACTAAAAACTGCATAGACTTGCCTGTGGACGCGATAAACATAGTATGCGCGAACTCTCTAGTTTGCACGAACTAGGTTTGCGCAGGTAATACTGTAGGTGTGGACGGCCCTTAAGTCTTTTTGGCAGTTCCCTCTAAGAAAAATTTACGGTTCGTAAATTGCGTACCCAAAGCGAATCGCTTTCGAATTCGGATTTCACTAATGTCGTTTTCCATTGTGCTAAAAAAAGCAATCTTTTTTTGATCTGGATCAAAATCTATTACAATTTGCGTTCCGTTGGGAAATCTAGTGCAAAATTTTTTGATCTCAGATCAATTTTTTCAAATCTAGATTTTTTTTCAGTTTTCATTTGCTCGCACTCACACTATTACAAGCATGTAGGGCAGTTGCCAAAAAGACAGCAGCATCTGACAATGAAAAAATATTTTTTTTTCTAAGAAATTTTATTTAATGCAACCAAACTCATTTTGCAGTTGAAAGCAGCAAATATGTGCACATCCCATGGGATATGCAGACCGCACAAGCTGAGGTGGGAAATTCGTAGCAGGCTGCTGTAAAAATTGTGCCAGCAATTAGTAAATTAGTGATTTGAAAACAGTGTCCAAATCAAGAAGAAGAAGAGTAAAAACAGCTCAACGAAGTTGTTTTCCTTTTTCTATCAAGGCTGAAAAAGGATATTTTTAGGACTTTTCTAGTCTTTATTAAACATTTTTTGTAATATTCTAAATTACATCAATAAAGTGCACACAAACTAAATCTTTAGAAAAAAAATTTAATTTTTAGGGAAACACAGAGCGCCACACTAGTGAAAAAATTTTCCAGTGCCCAGAGAGTCCTGGGAGTTTTGAATAAAATTTCCATTTTAAATAAAACTTTTTGTTTTGTTATTTTTCTTTCCAAAATGTAAACATAATAATTTGACGGCACACAACTACAAGCCTGCTTATTACTTGAAATGTCAACACATTTGTTCCCGTCACCAGCCCGAGTAAAAATAAAATACTTGCTGTGTTTTCGGGTTTCATTCAACGCATAAAATTTTTGATCTAAAAGCAAAATCTAGATTTCCCAACGAATGAAAATGGCAGCAAGCCAAAAACGTACTTTCATTGTGATTTTATCCTGTGGCGTGGACTTGTTGGTATGATTTTCCAACGCATCGAGGAAAAGGGCTTCAAGCTGATTCTGAGGCCGTCAATTGAGCAAATGTGGAACTCAAATTATGGCCCACATAAAGTGAGCTGAAAACCAGCTATCGTTGACTTTATCTATGAATAAAGTGGTGGCATTCATAAAACAGTTTTGGAGTAGCAGTGCCAGTATTTTCCATTCCCGAAGAGATTAAGCGAGAAAGTTCAACAAAATTTTGTGAAATTCCAAAGTGTATAATGGAAATGTATATTGAAAAATCTTATGTTAGTGAATTGAGTGTAATATAATTGAAATATGTAGTTAAAACTAATTAATTTATATGATAAAAATTTAATATAAATTAGTATTGTATTAAAATACAATCTTTTATTTAAATCAGTTCGTAAGGGGTCCGAATTTAGCGAAGCATAAACGAACCACTTTAACGCCACGTAAGCGTTACTATTTAGCGAGCTAAAAACGTAGTACCAATACATAGAAATTACTACGTATTTAATTCTACTGTTATTCTAACATTTACGTTTACGGTTCGCAATCGTATCACCAAAGCGGTACGCTTACGAAGTTTTGTATGACTTATAGACTTCGCCGGCGTTACTCTTTCGTACCGGTTTTCTTAGAGGGTTAGGGCTCGATTTCAATGCTGCAAAAATAAAAAGTACCCAAAGTACAATTGTCTTTAAAAAAATGCCATTAAAGAAGTACAAAAAAAATAGAGTACCTTTTGACAGTTGGTCCAAATGTCAAAATGTACACTACATGGCAATTGAACTTTTGTGTGAACAGACCACTTGCAAACGTCAATTTTTTGTCACCGATTTCGTCGTTGTTCGTGAGTGAAAAGTGTAAATTTTGCATTGCGAAACTTTTTTGCTTAAATCTAAGACTTATTAATTATCAAAAGTAAATCAACTGTGTTGTTAAAAAAAATTTAGAGTTAAACGAATTTAAACATTAACAAATTTGCTGTTTTATAAGGTTTGACTTGGGGTTCAATTAAAAAACACTGGTATTTGTGCTTGTCTATAGAAAAAACCAGAGTTTAGGTGGTGGGGTGGGCTTTTGATAAGAAAAATTAAGGAATGAAAGTTATGATAAAACCAAAGCTAACATAAAATTGGATTATAAAGCGGTTGGTGCAATGGCGGTGAAAATCCCCTGAAGCCTCAACTATATTGAATTTTCTTTTTGTGACTCAACCTTATGAATTTGCACATGCCCAATCTTATGAAATTTTTCATGTGCATTTTCGTGTCTTCATGCCAATTGAATTTGTTCATTCCCAATCAATTTCAAGCTGTGCGCTTCTTCTACAATTAAAGGCAACAGCTGGCTCCCACCAAAAAAATTTTGACTTATGGCCAAATTATTATACTGTTTTGCATTTTGTTCAAAGATCAACTTAAGCGACTCTGGTTTGTTGTCATACAAATTATAAAAAAGACGAAGTCTCGCTTAATATAAACCCCCAATCGATTATATGGTAATACTTCGGCAAAGTGGCTCCAGCCATATTTCCGTCCCAAAAAAAGATGGTATCGAATTAGCGGTTTTTTTTATAATATCAGATCACTCTTACAAGGGGCAAAAGGTTTTTGAATCGAAAAATCATGTTGTTGACTCAAAAATCGGCAATGTCGGGAGTCACTTTTCACCACTCATCCGCGGCCGAAGGCCGCCGCGAAGCCGGTGTTGGATTTTTGGGAGTTTTAAATCATGAGTTGCGGCCGCAGGCCGCCCACCTACCCCTACTCTTATGAAAAAGCCTATAATATATCCAACACCTAGTTTGCTAGCCACAGTAATTTTACATAAGGGTAGGGGTAAGTGGGCGGCCTGCGGCCGCAGCTCAGGATTTAAAACTCCCAAAAAGCCAACACCGACTTCGCGGCGGCCTTCGGCCGCGAATCAGTCTATAATATATCCAACACCTAGTTTGCTAGCCACAGTAATTTTTCATAAGACTGGAGCCACTTTGCCGAAGTATTACCGATTATATTTATGGTGCCTTCACAGTTAAAGAAATACCGACTCATAGAATGCGTAGAATAATTTAGTATCAAAAAATATTGTTAAGACGACCATTTGGTTATGACTGTAGTGGTTTTTAATTAATTACAACAAAAACAAGCGGAGCAAATGCCTAGTTTCGGAGATATAGCCATCGGAAGAACGGGATATAGCTTTTATGAAAACCGGTATAAGCTCGGAACCCCTGCACTATAGGTCAAAAAGCACATTTTTTTTGGCCAAAATCGTTAACGTCCATATTATCATGGTGACCAACTGCAAATGTAGCTTTTACGTTGACTCAAGACTAAAAGAATAATTATGAAAAAAATCTTAACCCTTGTACTACCTGGTCAAAAATGGTACTTAATAAATTTTTTAAATTAATAACACATACCATACCATAACACAACTTCATGCGTAGAATCCGAGGTCAGAATTGACCCATCACCTCAGGATTTGGAGATATTTGAGGTCAAACTCATGAAAGAAACGCATAAAAGAAACAAAAGTACAAATTTTTCGTATATTAACCTCAAAAATTATGCGCACTTTTACCCAATTTACTTGGACAAGTAGTATCTTTAGTATTTCCTTACAATAAAATGTCTGTCTTTTGCAACAATACTTCGAATAAATCGGAATTGGGGAAGAAAAATTATCTGTCAAAAAATTCATTTAAACAAAATAAAAAACAGGCAAAATTGGGCGTTTATATTTTGAAATAATAACCGTATTCACGATCTTGTTGCATCGTAGCAAATGCAAAATTATTTTAAATTACAAAAACAAATTCTATAGAATTTTCAAAAGCAAGAGTCTTGTAAGCAAGACCAAATTTGCAACACAAAAACCTATTGCACGATTGATTTCCAATAGTCTATTGTGACTGATTTTATTTTTTTCATTTGTGATTGGCACAATTGCTTAATGACTTTTATGTTTTTGACAACCGCATTTGTCACAAATTGAAATTAAAATGTAAACAAACACAATTAAATTTCAATTATTTCGTTTTGGTTTAATTAACAAAGATTTCTACGTAATGTTTGCATTAAGCACATTGTATGTAATTAATAAAATTGTGATTTTTTTCTAAATAACGCACAATTATTCCGTAAAATTTCTTTTTAATCAAAATAAGATTTCAAATAAATTTTAAATTCAAAAAATATTTGACAGGAAAACAAAAAACAGCTGTTCTGAAACGTTTGCAATACCAATTTACAACAGTGTGTGCTCACAATTATTTACTCTTGCAAATTTGCATTTGCTACGATGCAATAAGATCGTGAATACGGCTAATATTAACAATAGCAACATCAACCAATTTTCGGGTTTCTTAAGACTAACAAATAGCAACAAAATTTTAAAAGCTTAAGCCCAAACTCCAATAGCGCGTCGGCAGTGGCAGTGGCTGTTTTCGAAGCAGTATTTTACTGCCAGTATTTTGCTCTCACTGCCGATGTATCCACAATAGCGCGTCAGCAGTGGCACTGGCAGTGTTTGAATAAAAACAGTTTTCGCGAACGAACTCATTATTTTATCTTTTAATTTTATCGCACAACTCACAATATAAATTTTAAAATGCCACAAACTAAAAAATTTTAACAAATGACATGTTTTTTTCTCAAAATTTTGAAGTTCGAAAAATTCGAAAATATTCAAATGAGAGGCAGTGGAAGTGAATTTAGAAATAGAGAAAAATTGCACAGCGCTGTGTACTGCCGCTGCTGTATTGTAGTTACTTTCATATAAAGTAGAGCGTTCTAAAATGACAACTGTTTTCGAACACTGCCACTGCCACTGACGACGCGCTATTGGAGTTTGGGCTTAACACGAAGTTCGAAATTTAAAAAAAATTTAAGAGTCTGGGGTCTCATTTGAATTTTAGATTTTTCCACAGGAAACCAAAAATATTTTAATGTTTTGATTAACCGACTATTCCTAGTGTGTTAAGGAAACTTTATTGCATTAGCTCAAATAATGCAACTTCTGCAAGATTTTTATATAGTTAGTATAAAGTTATCACTACCACTGTGAAACAGTTTCATTTCGAAAAAGTTTTGACTCATCGAAACAAAAAAATCGCTCGATACATTGTCGCTAAAATTATTAAACATTTATTTATGACTTCACTCCTCAACGTAGTAAAGGTATTCATTCAAAGCATGGATAATAACGCATTTTGTAAGTTTCCGTACTTTGAGTCAAAGTGCCACAAGCATTACTTACGAAGTATTCGGAATGATTGAGTAGTGCAGAAATTAACTAACTGCAAACAGCTGATTTTTATCGCTTCTTGATTTGATTTTGATGCAAGAAATAATACGTGCATGCGTTTAAAGTTTAGAATGCACGATCACAGTTCAAAAACAATTATATTATGATTCAGCTGTTTATTTACACCTACGAAATGCGAAAATTTCCATTATTTGAATGAGAACCTTTAGTATCTTATTCATCTCTACAATCTGCTACAGTTGATCCAAAAGTTTTAAATGAGTAGAACTATGAAACAACAAGAGGGTCACACGCCGCAAATACGATCAAAGCTAAATGCATCTAGCACTATGCTTACGCCAGAAGAGAATGAAGCTGTTTTTAAGTTGCTGGGTCGAAAGTGTCAAGTAAGTAGCAAACTATTTTGAAATTTAATTAGATTTTAACCAAAACATGCAACCGTTTGTCGTTGTAAAAAAAACATGATTTACGAGTACTTTAACTCGTTTTATTAAAGACCTATAGTCAATATAGAGTAAAGTACAAATTTCTCAAGTGAGCCACCTTAAAATTTATGTCTTCCAACTAAATAAATCTTTGAAAAAACCTGTAAAGATTTTAAAATTGGAGATTGAAAAATATGTTGTCACTGCCAATAGATCTGACACAAAATTTTTCGAAATTTTTTTATATACATACCCTACACTTTGTCTTTCCGTTTGTAACGCAGAGAAGAAAGCGTGGTAGGTATAGAAAAATCCATATATTTATATTTAATCTGCGTCACCTGTTGAGTCGATATAGCCATGTCCGTCTGGCTGATTGCCCATGGAAATCGTTTTAATATATTTTGGAAGCAAGATGTGAAATTTTTTTCCCGGTTGGGGACGCATTGTAGAATAATTTCAATGATGGGGGCTTTTAGGTAAATAAACAGGGGAAAAAATGAGCTACCGCTTTTTATAGAATAAATCGTTTTGATTACATCGAAAACAGAAAGTTTATAAAATTCTACAAGAACCATTCATCCGATTTTTGTAAATTTTTTTAAATGGGTAGATACGTTGCCCATTAAGGTTCAGTGAAACTTATTTTTTTCGAAATTTCCTCGGCTTTCTCCGGGAAAATAAAAATCTTAATAACTCGGGAACCATTAGCCCGATTTGAATGATTTTTTTTTATGGGTAGATATGTTGTCCGTTGGGAGTTTGTGAAATTTATTTTTGCAAAATTCCCTCGGCTTTGTCCGGGAAACCTTACCCAGTGTGCCAAACGGTTCATATCTCCGCTTTTTTATCCGTTACGGATTCGTTGCTGATCCGATACTGGGTTGTAACTTGGGAACCATTTGTCCGATTTGAGTGATTTTTTTTTTCAATGCATTGATATGTTACCTAGTGAGGTTTTGTAAAATTTATTTATTCAGAGTTTCCTCGGCTTCGTCCGGGATAGTAAAAAATTAAGAAAAGTTGTTTTGATTATATTTTTCATTATTGAAATTCCTTATTGTATACAAATCCATAAAGTTTATCTTAAAGATAAGTTTTGCAAACTTAAAACGTCTCAAAAGTTAAGTCAAAGGGTATAATTTATTTTGTTTTTTAATATTCCGGACGTTGCCGAAGGAACTTCGATAAAATTTACAATAGGAATTTACTAGGCAATAAACCTAACCAGGCAAAAAAAAAAAAATCACTCAAATCAGGTTGGTTCCCGAGATATTATGAATTTTTAATATCCCGGACGAAGCCGAAGGAACTTTGAAAAAATAAATGCTACAAAATCTCACTGGGCAACATATCTATGTATTGAAAAAAATCACTCAAATCGGACCAATGGTTCCCGAGCTATTAAGGTTTCCCGGACAAAGCGAGGGAATTTTAAAAAAAACTAGTAAGGGTGGTATCTTTGGCCTGGCCAAAAACTAAATACCCTACACTGCATTTCAAGTGTATTATTAAAAACTTAGTTGATAAACACTTTGCAATATTCTTGTATTTACATACAAGTTTTTATATAAATAAATTGTTTTATTCTTCCGTAACTCCTAGAAGAGTATAAGAACAAATTGCATAAATGGGAAGTGCCACGCCCTCGTCTCCGAGCTTACCTAGACTTTGGTTTTCTCAAAAAAATCTTTCAGCATAGCATTTTGAAACTTACGCTTATATAGGAGGTGCCACGCCCTCTAGTCCTACTTCGCCTACTTTTTGCTCAGAGTTTGCCATTAATGTTTTTAGTGCTTGGGCAAAATTTGATTGTATTATCTCAAAAAACACTTGCAGTATATCATTTTGAAACTTTTGCTTATATGGGAGGTGCCACACCCTCTTGTCATAATTCGCCTAGTTTTTGCTCAGAGCTTGTACTTACAAACCCTAGTATTTATGTGTATTTTGATTCTGTTATTGCAAATAATGCCCTTTTTATTGCATTTTGAATGCATTTTTTGTATGGGCGGTAGGCGTGTCCGTTGACCGATTTTGCTCATTTTCAATCCCCCGAGCTAACTTTAACTACGAAGGCAGAATACCAAATTATGTACATTGAATTATGTTGCTCAGTTTTCCCAAAAAATGTATTTCCACAAACACCCAGCCAGACAGACATGGCTATATCGACTCAGGAGGTGACGCTGATCAAGAATATATATACTTTTCTATACCTGCCACGCCTCCTTCTATGCGTTACAAACGGAAGGACAAAGTGAATGTACCCTGTGTGTAGGGTATAACAATTTCACAAAATCCCACCAGAGAACATATCTACCCATAAAAAAAATCATTCAAACCGGGTTAATGGTTCCCGAGTTATTAAGATTTTTAATATCCCGGACAAAGTCGAAGAAATTTCGAAAAAATAAATTACATAGAACCTCAATGGGCAACGTATCTACACATATAACAAAAACTCACAAAAATCGGATGAATCGTTCTCAAGTTGTAGATTTTTATAAATTTTCCGTTTTCGATTTTCCGGGTTTGGGCCCCAAGAAAGGTGGTCAAAACGATTTTCCCAGTTTAATTACCTATAAATCTCCATCATTGAAATCTTTCTACAATGCGTCCCCAAGCGGGCATAAAATTTTGATATAAAAAACACACTTTGGGACCACTGTGCGTCGTAAATGTTTGCTAAGGACGGTGTGGAAAACTCAATTTAAATCAGTTTTTATATAACCTAATTTTTTTTTGCATAATGCTTTCTTTTGAGCAAAAGCTACTAACTAAATAAAACTGTTTTTAAAGTTTGTTGTTTACCATTTTTTAAAAAGTGGTAAAAAAACGGTTCATTTGAAAAAAAAAACTAGTAATGGTGTTACTTTTGGCCTGGCTAAAAAATAAATACTCTACACTGCAGTGTTTTGAAAATTTTGCTTATATGGGAGGTGCCACGCCCTCTTGTCCGAGTTCACCTAGTTTTTGCTCAGAGCTTGCATTTATAGTTCTTAGTGTCCGAGTAAAATTTGGTTGGATTATCTCAAAAAACGTTTTCAGTATAGCGTTTTAAAGTTTTGTTCTTCTTGTCCAAATTCGCCCAGTTTTTTCTTAGACCTTTCGCTTACAATTCGCAGTTTTTATGTGTATTTTGGTTGCATTGTCGTGAAAAATACTCCTAAAGTTGCATTTTCAATATATTTTTTGTATGGGCGGTAGGCGTGTCCGTTGACCGATTTTGCTGATTTTTAATCCCACGAGCTAACTTTGACAACGGAGGCAGTCTACCAAATTTCATTGAATTATCTTGGTCAGTTTTCCCAAAAAATGTATTTCCACACAAAGTCAGCCAGCCAGACAGACAGACAGACATGGCTGTAGCTTTAATATATATGTAAGCTCTTTTTGCGGTTACCTTACTTATAAATGGTTTGCAACCTTTCGTTCTTCCGTTATAACTAGCATTTTTGAGTGTCCTGCGACCAGCTTCATTACTTATGTTTACTCCCTGAGGTTTCTATTAATGTCCACTGCTGAAATACGTTGCCGAATTTTAGTTCTTCGTATAATATCCGACCTGTCTCGAATGCCTAGTTTCGATAACCAACCAAAGCGTTGTGAATTATGGAACTTTTTTCTTTCTATAATGCTGTGGATTGTCTAAATACTTCTTCCAACGCCGCTTTCAATCTTCTAAAGGATTTTCCGTCCTCACGCATTATATTTTTTTTTATTCAAGAGTGGTTTCTTTTGATTTTCTTTCGCTTAAAAAAAAAACTGACAAAACAAAACTTAGCTACCGTAAACTAACTGTAAATTGAATTTTTAGAGTGCCACCAATACTTTTGGATTATTGTTTGATTTTGTGTTAAAAATATTGCCATATTTTTTGGAATTCCGAATACTTTTGAGTATTGAAATAAAGAATTTAAGATTCTTTTAATAACTAAAACTAGATACTTACCGAGTTATAAATATTAAGAGTGATTCAAAAAAAGCTAATTCGTAATTAAAAAATTTCATGACTCTTTCAAAAATTTTTAAACTCCGAATACTTTTGTGAGCCACTGTATGCAATAAGAAATGAGGTTATATAAAAATTGATTTAAATTGAGTTTTCGACACCGTGTAAATAATGCTAAAAACAGTGAATTCGGACGTGGTGCTTGTTGCTTTCGGATGGTCGAACCAAGTTTTTCGCTTACCCTGTTTAGAAGCACTTTTGTCAGTACTATTGATGGTACTGAGAGCAAAGTTATTCCTCTAGAATTTCGGCTCTCGCTAAGGTCACCTTTTTTGGCAATTTGACTAGAATGCTCTTCGCTCCAGATTTTAGAAAGCAGAGGATGAAGAATTATAGCTGATGTAATGTGACATGCTTTGAGAAGTTCAGCTGTTATTTGATCTATGCCGGCGGCCTCGTTTTTATACCCTACACCCAGGGTATATTCACTTTGTCCTTCCGTTTGTAACGCAGAGAAGGAGGCGTGGCAGATATAGAAAAGTATATATATTCTTGATCAGCGTCACTTCCTGAGTCGATATAGCCATGTCCGTCTGTCTGGCTGGCTGGCTGGCTGGGTGGCTGGCTGGCTGGCTGGCTGTGTGTTGAAATACACTTTTTGGGAAAACTGAGCAAGATAATTCAATGAAACTTGGTACACTGTCTTCGTCACCAAAGTTAGCTCGGGGGATTGAAAATGAGCGAAATCGGTCAACGGACACGCCTACCACCCATACAAAAAATATATTCAAAATGCAATTTTAGGAGTTTTTTTCACGACAATGCAACCAAAATACGCATTATTATTAAAAATTGTAAGCGCAAGCTCTGAGGAAAAACTAAGCGAATTCGGACAAGAGGGCGTGGCACCTCCCATATAAGCAAATGCTTAAAAACGCTATACTGAAAGCGTTTTTTGAAATATTCGAATCAAATTTGACTCAGACACTAAGAGTCATAAATGAAAGCTCTCAACAAAAATTGGGTGAAATCGGACAAGGGGGCGTGGTACCTCCCACATAAGCAAAAGTTTCAAAATGCTATACTGAAACAGTTTCTTGAGATAATCGAACCAAGCTTCACTCAAATACTAAATACTATAATTGCACGCTCTAAGCTAAAACTAGACGAACTCGGTCAAGAGGGCGTGGCACCTCCTATATAAGCAAAATCTTCAAAACGCTTTACTGAAAAAGTTTGTCACTCAGACACTAAAAACTATAAATGCAAGCGCTGAACAAAAACTGGGTGACCTCGGACAAGAGGGCGTAGCAACTCCCATATGAGCAAAATTTGAAAAATACTGCAGTGTAGGGTATTTAATGTTTGGCCAGGCCAAATTTTACACCCTTACTAGTTCATTCTTTGGATAGCTTTCACTATTTCATCGGTTGTGTTTGTATTTGACTACTACTGCGGGTGACTGCGGCAGTTGTAGTTGGTAATTCTGGTTACGGGGATCTGGTATGCGTGGGGTTCAGTATATAGAAAAATACTCTTTCCATCTCTTTAGTTGGTTGTCCGCGGATGTTATGAGATTTCCGTTTTTGTCTTTGATAAGGCGGTTCTGTTGGTGTTTTTTGCCAGATAGTTTGCGAGTGATGTTGTAAAGCTGCTTGAGACGTTGAACATTTGCAGAATTTCGGGTTCGCTCGCTAAGTGGTCGTTACACATTCTTCCTTTTTCTTGTCTGGACGTTCGCCTGACTTCTTTATTAAGGGGACATTCGCTTTTGTAATTGAAAACAAAAAAACACTTTTTAAAAATTTTATTATGAAAAAACTATTATATTTATTGACAAAATTTCTTTTGGACATTGTTAAATATTGTCCAAAAAATATGAAAAAATTTTTATTTTTTTATTTTTAGTTTCCCTTGGCTGCTGTAGAGGGCGTCATCCAAAAGTTACTTTTGAAACTGGTAGGAAATTTTTCTCCGAATCTACTCGACCGATTTTAAAAAACCAAAGAGCATTCGATTACTCATAAAAAATATTAAACAATAAACCTCTGAAAGTTTTAAAAAATACCCCCACTTTTTTTTACGGGGCATTTTTTTAGGGTAAGTCCCCAATTTTTTCGCAATTTTCATAAATATTCATACAAAAACTTCAAAATATAAAAACGTATGAATTTTAGAGGCTTATTGTATAGTTTTGAGTCTCAAGAATAAAATCCATTTTGAATTTTTCAAAAATCTGTTACAAGAGGTCTACAAAATTTCCTACCGTTTAAAAAGTATCTTTTGGATGACGCCCTCTACAGCAGCCAAGGGAAACTAAAAATAAAAATAAAAAAAATTTTTTCATATTTCTTAAACAATATTTAACAACGTCCAAAAGAAATTTTGTCAATAAATATAATAGTTTTTTCATAATAAAATTTTTAAAAAGTGTTTTTTGTTTCAATTACAAAAGCGAATGTCCCCTTAATAGAGTTAAAGACTTTATCAGTGTCGCATATACTGGTATTTGAACGATCTGGGCGGCCAAAAGTCCAGTTATCAAAATAGCAAATCTATTCTTTAAATCTAGTTATAATTGTAGGAAAAAGTCCTAACAATAATACCTAAGCTCTTATTTCTCTTTAACAATCATTCTGGGTGCTTACCGTCAGCCGGAAATCGGTTATGTCATCTTGTGTAAATATCTGTTCTCAAATAATTTCAAAGAGTTTAAAAAAAATGGATTCTAACACAACAGGTAATAAACTTATAGCTGATTAAAAAAAAATTAAAAGGACTCAATAAAAACGTCTATTTTATAGTTTTTTAAAATACCCTTTTTTATAAGATAATTTATGGTGATAATTTTTTGATTTTTTTTTTTTAATGGGGTAAAAGTTGTGCGATCCTATTCGATCCTGTACTAATTTTAATTGGAATGTCATTTCTGGTATTTTCTTTAATAAAAACTGTTTTCAACGTCCGCGGAAAACCGCGGAATAGTAAAATATTGGTCAAAAAAAGTACTTGTCTAAAAACTTGAAAAAAAAAATCATATTTCCTTTTTTTGCCATTTCTCATTATGCATGTTTGTTTAAGGTTCACAAGGTGGCTCGGGAGTAAAGATTGTCACTCGAAGATACTTATTTGACCGCATTAAAAATAAAAACTTCCTTAAAATAGATAGAAAAACTAAATTATCTACAAGAACAACTAATAACCTGTGAAGATTATAATGCAGAACAAATTGCTAATTTAAAACGAACCTTTTTTAGATCGGTATTAAGTGGAAGAACGCGTACAGAAAAGAAGACATTTTCTTAAAACAGAATCATTCATGGCTGGAAAGACCATTCGAAATTCCTGTTGTGCAAAATAGGCCAGGTCGACCACGGAAATCTTTCGGAGAATCAAGCGAAAGCAGCAAAAGAAGAAAGACTGAAAAGCTTCGCTCTGATTTCGAAAAGGATGTTATAGTACATGCAGCGCAAGTAGAGCTTGAAAAAAATGGTTGTAGAGATGTTTCTAATGTCCTTAAAGATATTATCAGTTCTCCGACCCGCGCAAATAAATATAAAAAGGCGTTTTATTGTGCTAAAACAGGAAAACGAAAAGGATCTATGACACCAATGCAAGCGTGTTAAATGTTTATTGATGCCGATTTAACTCAAGGAAAGTACGAAATTATAAGAAAAACGAATAAAAAATTCTTTCCGTGCTACAGTCTCGTACAAAAATCCAAAAAGGAGTGTTATCCACCTCCAGAAGCGTGTACGGTAACGAGTACCAGTGCTGAAGTTCAGTTACAGTCTTTAATGGAGGCGCTTGTCTGAATACCTTGAAGAGGTATTGCTAACACTAAAGGAGCAAGAGCGGGAGTCCCCCAAGATGATTTGCAAATGGGGTTGCGATGGGTCCCATACAAACAAAAACACGAAAGTGAAAGTGACTCAGACGGAAACATTTTGCAAAGTTGTTTCGTTCCCCTTACATTAGTTTGTGAAAAAAAAAAGAAAAAGTTATATGGCAAAATCCAACACCATCCTCGCCGCGATATTGTCGGCCCATAAGGCTTCGTTTCATTAAAAAAAGTGCTGAAGTTACGGAAAAGGAAATATGCGATATTAAAAATTCTATAAATACTTCAGTAGCAACCGAGCTTAACTTAGCAGGTAAAAAGTTTTTAATAATGACTATGGTAGACTGTAAAGTCTGCAATGCAGCCACAGGAACGATATCTACAAGCAAATGTTACTTCAAAAGATTTTAATAAAATTGAATATAACAGAGCAATAAGCTTTGAAGTCACTGAATTCGGACTTTCTGTGCTTCATGCTAGAATAAGAATATTTGAGAGTATTGTTCATTTAGCATATAAATATTACCCATAAAGAAATACAGGGAACGAAAAACTGAAAAGGAATAGAAAAAAACAGAAAATTAGAAATACAGAACAGTTTTCGCATGGAAATTAGCTTCAAAGTCGATATGCCGAAAGCAAATTTTGGAAATACAAATGATGGGAATACCAATAGACGATTTTTCGAAAACCCTACACTAGCTTCTAAGATAACGGGTATCAGTTATGACTTTATATATAGATTAAAAGTCATCCTGGAAGCAATTTCAAGTGGATATAAAATGGATTCAGAAAAATATAAAAAAATATGCTTTGGAAACAGCTCATTTCTACGTTGATCTATACTCTTGGCACCCAATAACGCCAACAATGCACAAACTTTTAGTTCATGGCGCAGTCATAATTGAAAGGGCATTGTTACCAATCGGGTAGCTTTCTGAGGAGGCTGCTGAGGCCCGAAATAAGCACTAGGTCTTACCGCCAAGATTTTGCAAGAAAATTCTCACGAGAAAGCTGTAACCAGGATATTTTAAATCGCCTCCTACTAAGCTCAGATCATTTGCTTAGTAGCATGAGAGCAACAAAAAAATGCATATGTTTTTGCCAGAAACCATAGCGATGTTCATGTCCGCGGAGCCATGCGTGTCCGATACTTCATCAGAGAGCGATGAAGAAAATTTTACTGCAACTTAGTAATTCCTTCTTTTCTTTTAATTGTTATTACTAAATACTGTGTTGTTATTAATATGCATTTTTATTTTATGCTTATGCTTAAGCATGCCATCATACAATTGATATGTTATATATAACATATCATTATAATTTGATTTCATTAATGTTTATTTCCATAAAAACAAAAGCATTACGGCTTACTTTTCATTTTTACTTTGTTTATTTATGCCACTAACTCTCTTAAAAATAAATTTTTTTGCCAAAAAATAATTTTTCATATTTATTTGCATCGTCAAGATACTATTTTAGCACAAAAATAATTTTGGCCGCCCAGATTGTTCAAATACCAGTAAGTGCGTCGTTCTTTTGCCTTCTAGTTTTAGCGTCGCACTATGGGGCGAAATGCGATTAGGCGTCTCAAAAATCTGTAACTTTTTTATCTGTTGCAGAAAAAAGTTGTAATTTTATATAAACAATTTAAAATATATAAGTGTTTGAAGTGTAGCATTTTTTTAGTTTTGCACTCTACCTTGATAAAATGTAACATTTTTTTAAACAAGAATAGAACAAAAAATTCTATACAAATCACAAAATGAATTTTCTCTTACAATTGTGACATTTGTTTTTATTAAATTTAATAAATTTGAATTCATTCGAATGTTTGTACAATAAAAAAAAAACCAAATAAAAACTTTGTTTGTGAAAAATCAAAATTCAAAATTCTCAGCTCAGAGGGCAATAATTTTTAGAAAATTTTAGCCTTCGCACTAGGCAGAAAAAGTGTAACATTTTTTTGAGAAAAGAAAACGACATTAATTGAAAAAAAATTATTTGATACCAAAAAAATTAAATTTCAAATTAACAATTTCAGAATTGTTGGAGTAAATTTTTCATTTTTGAGACAGTATTTATATCATTATTATTATTTATTCAATATATATATAAGAAAATTTTTACAAAGATATAAATTATAATTTTATTTTTTACATTTATAATTTACTGGCATAACGTTATACGTTGTGTGGCAGAATCTTAAGAATACAATACAATACATGAGCAATTCATTTGTTCGATTTTCATCTTTTTTGTATACATCAAAGTGCTTAATATCTACTTATTACGATAATTCAAGTTTGCTTATATTATTATAAATTGTAATTCAGAAATTTTACTTGGTAAAACGATTACATTGGATATATTTTAATTAACGATTACTTTGGAAAAACCTTCACTATCAGTTCAATCAAACTCTTGCATTATTAGCTGCCTGTATTTTAAACAGTATTCCAAATAATTAAACAGACCATAATAATTTTGACCATATAACACGTTAATAAACTCAATTTGTGTTAGTATGTTTTTACCAAAATATTAAGACCGCATATAACTGTATACTGGACAAATGCCAATAAGATGGAAAGTATTTTCGGATGCATCTAGTAGTGGAGTCAATAAAGCTTTTTAGATAGAAGTCCTCAAGAACATCTTCGATTTTGATGTTTTTTTTTTTTTAAATTTTGTTTTTTTTTTTTTATTTAAAATCAGAAACATTTTGGAGTTATATTATATAATTATATAATTTTTTAAACAATATTTAAAAAACTGATGTTTTCATAAAAAAAAAATCGAAAAAAATACAACAAACAAAAATGACAACTAAAACATGGGAATATTGAGTCAGTATATACTACAGAAATACTTTCTATAAAATTACACTACCAGTTTTTAAACACGTAAAGGTCGAAATTTTAGCCCGAAACCAAAAAAATCGTTAAAATCAATTAGGACTTTTCACATTGCATATTAATTACATCCCTGACGCGCTTACCTTAAGTTTTAAGAATTTTTCGCCTAGAGAAATTTTTCGTAAAACATTTTTGCAGAATTTTTTAACCCAGTTTTTAGAAAAAAACGTCAAAAATACCTTTAAAACAGGATATAATGTGTTAATATGTTCCAGAAAAATTATCGTTGTGTGATTTCGTTATGATCTTGTGACAAAGAGTTTTATGCAAAATGTAATTTTAGAGTTTACAGTGGTGTGAAATTGGGAAAATATTGATTGTAAGAAGTCCTAATTGATTTTAACGATTTTTTGGATTTCGGGATAAAATTTCGACTTTTTAGTGTTCAACAACTAGTAGTGAAATTTTATAACAAATATTTCTATAGTACATACTGCCCCAATATTCCCCTGTTTTAGGTGTATTTTTGTATCTTTTTAAAAAAAGGGCGAAAATGACCCACATGTGAAGGTTGTACAGGGTTAAAATTTTATACAAAAACACTCCCCGCAATATCCTGCATAATAAGTTTGCTGAACACATGATACACCTCAGATGTAAGGATCATATGGTTAAATTCATCGATTTAACACAAGAATGCGGTATTTTTGTTTTTTTCATGTACAGTGGATAAAAAAACTTCAAAAATCGATTAAAAAAAATGTGACGTGGAGAAAAACCACGATACACGGGTATTTTTTTTTTACCGTCTTTAAGAATTTTTTGGATTTTCTGATGTGTTTTTTTGTGCTATCAATACCTTATAATGGGCAAAATCGGGAAAGTGCCACGCCCTCTTTTTAACCATTGGTTTAAACAATTTTTTTATTACGCTGAAAATGTTGAAATACGTGCCAACAAAGCAGCATTTGCAGGAAAGTTTTTAATTTAAAAAAAGGCAACAGAAGCTCATCAATTGCTCACGTTAGCTTATGCTGAACATGCTCCAGAGGTTAGAGTGTGTCAAAAGTGGTTCGCACGATTTGAAAGTGGTGATTTTGGCATCGAAGACAAAGAACGTTCAGGGCAGCCAAAAAGTTTGACCGATATAGCCATGTCCGTCTGTCTGGCTGGCTGGGTGGCTCGCTGTGTGTTGAAATACACTTTTTGGGAATACTAAGCAAGATAATTCAATGAAATTTGGTACACTGCCTCCGTCGTCAAAGATAGCTCGGGGGATTGAAAAAATTGAAATCGGTCAACGGACACGCCTACCGCCCATACAAAAAATATATTCAAAATGCAATTTTAGGAGTATTTTTCACGACAATGCAACCAAAATACGCATAAACACTAAAAATTGTAAGCGCAAGCTCTGAGAAAAAACTGAACGAATTCGAACAACAGGGCGTGGCACCTCCCACATAAGCAAAAGCTTCAAAACGCTATTCTGAAAGCGTTTTTTGAGACATTCGAACCAAACTCGACTCAGGCACTAAGAATCATAAATGAAAGCTCTCAACAAAAATTGGGTGAAATCTGACAAGGGGGCGTGGCACCTCCCATATAAGCAAAAGTTTCAAAATGCTATACTGAAAGAGTTTTTTGAGATAATCCATCCAAACTTCACTCAAATACTAAAGACTATAAATGCACGCTTTAAGCTTAAACTAGACGAGCTCGGACAAGAGGGCGTGGCACCTCCTGTATAAGCAAAAGCTTCAAAACGGTATACTGAAAACGTTTTTCACTCAGACACTAAAAACTATAAATCCAAACTCTGGACAAAAACTGGGTGAACTCGGACAAGAGAGCGTAGCACCTCCCATATGAGCAAAATTTTAAAAATACTGCAGTGTAGGGTATTTAATGTTTGGCCAACGTAAAAGTTGGTAACTCGAAAATAGTAGTTTTTAGTTGTGATCATTTTTGTTTTGTTTTCGTTAAAACAAGAAAGCCAAAAACAAAAATTGAATAAATACTTTTGAGATCTGTAGACAAAATAAAGGTTTTTCGACTATTAAATCGTTGTCTATATTCCAAATTGATTTACAGAGATATTAACAATTTCAACTTTTAATTTGGATAAAAATAAATACATATGAGTTGTAACTGTAGTTACAACTTATGTTCTGTTTCAGCAACCAAATATTCCATTAGAAAAGTTGGTAACTTAACTTGCCAACTACCATTAAAAAATATTTAACGGACACTACGTTGGTATGTAGGACTTACAACCACTGATTTTTAAAGAAAAATTAACTAATAACTTTGTAAGTTAAGTTACCAACGCAATTTGTCATTTTTGTCCCGTGCCAAGTTTTTGCATGGAGACCTCACTAAAATATACTTAGGTTGTAACTTCAAAAATTGCTCCCAGCCCTACAAATTTCAAGCTAGAGTAGGCTGACCATTTTTTCAAACGTCCAATGCGGGACAGGGAAAATTTATTTTTTATACTTCAGAAAAAACGTATTTTTTTTGAACACGAGTAATTTGAATATACATGCCACTTCTATTTCTGTTCTTACAAAAAAAACTCGTTATTAACCAACATGAATGTTTCACTAAAAATATTATAGGTTAATAGTACAGTCATTTGGTAGTTTTGCCTGCAAAGTTTTGCGGGATTTTTGCAAATGAGTTATTTTATAGATTTCGATGTGATCTTTCAAAATTTCAACTTTGCTTCCTCGAGTCGTGTTCGCTCGCACCGCCATATTGGAGAAATGGCGTCCAAAATCAGTTTTTTACAAATATGTCTTTAACGGTTACATTTATAGAAAAATACTGTGAGGCAATATTGTAGCTTATAAAATATATATTCTATAAAAATGACAATTTAATTGTTTTTACGACTTATAACTCAGGAGATATCCTAATTCAAAATTTGAAAAAAAATAATAAATTGTGCATACGGCTTATGAATGGGCACAGTGACGTGTTGAGCTTAAAATTACTATAACTCAAGAATGGTGAGTCACACGTTTAAAGTAAAAAAAATTGTTTATACACGGAGAGAATTTTGAGCTACAAACAATCCCAAACCAATCAATTTTAGGTGTGATTTTCAGCTTGTCCATAATTTTCTTGATATCAAGTAATAATGTGCTTGTTTATCAAAAAAATGAATATGCCCATTTGAGCTCAATTCAATTCAATTTGGGATTGTTCGTCAAAAATTTATTAAACGCATTTGTGCTTAATTTCAGCCTTTTTGTACTTGTTTATAAAAAAAAAATAAATATTCCCATTTTTTCTTAATAATTTCTTATAAATCAAAATATGAATATGACCATTTTTGCCAAATGCAAGAAATATCATTTCATTTTCCAAAATCAATGTACCAAAATGTCAGTACATCGTAACATCCCATTATGAGATGTCAGGAGTATTTACTCTATTATAAATACCCAATTCGACTGTCGAGCAGGAATTATTTAAGCAGTAGATGACATAGTCATATTGAGAATCATAAACACACAGAATAAACACAAATAAAAATTTATTTTTTGATAAACAATCACAAAAGGGCTTGAATTAAGCAAAAAATTTTGAATATTTAATTTAAGAACGATTTGAGCTAGATTTTAGAAAATTTTTTTCTCTCCGTGTAGGGAATTACTTGCACTACAATTTACATATGGTTTTTTTTTTTCAGATAACCTATGATTTGGGAGATATTTTTGAAACAAACCTAAAATTTAGAAAAAACCATTTGTTCATGCATTTTTTAGAACATTCAATTTCGTATAAGGATCTCTTCGAAGTGTTTTTCGTCAGACTTACCCTCCATGAGATATCGCGACTTGGAAATCGTTCAGAACTGAACATAGTACTGCGCATAGAATATGTTCAATTTTAAATGATTTTCATGACGCGATATTTCATGAACGGTAAGTCAGACGAAAAAACAGTTCGGAGAGACTCTTATGGTAATTGAACTTTCTACAAAATGCGAGAAAATGTTTTTTGCTAGAACTTACCGTTTTGGAGATTTTTTGAAAAAACAGTTTTTTTCGAAATTTCAGGTTTGTTATAAAAATATTGTATCTAATTTAACTGTAGGTCATCTGAAAAAAATGTGGATTATAGTGCAAGTAATTCCCTATAAAAAAACATTGAGTCACACACCGATCATGAGTTATCGTTATTTTATTCATAAGCGGCATGCACAATTTACTAATTTTTTTCAAATTTTGAATTAGGATATCTCCTGAGTTATAAGTCGTACGAAAGCAATTAAATGGTAGTTTTTATAGAAAATTTTATAAGCGACAATATTGCCCCACAATATTTTTCTAAGTAAGTAAGTAAGTTTATTATGAAAATTAAAGTAAAAAGTAGTACAATAATGCAGGTGAGGCCAGTTATTTTTTATTGCGATAAAAGAAGTCTACACGATGAGCGTCCATCTTAAATGCGGGATATTTGCGGGACATACATGAAAATCCGGGACATTTCCGGGACATTTTTGAATGCGGGACGAGAGGGAAAAATGCGGGACGGTTGGTCACCCTAAGCTAGAGGTACCAAAATTTGACAGAAGATAGAGTCTAATACGCAAATTTCGAAAATCATTGTCTCATAAAAAGTTGGTAACTTGAGTTACAAACTTTTACGTTGGATGTATCAATATATAGATTTTTAAAATTCTTATAGAGACAAAAGTAATGTCATTATATGTTTTGGCTGGTATTCTGTCAGTAATCCATAAAATTAGGTTCTGTTTTCACAAGAAGTTTACTTGATAGCGTTGAATTGATGATATTTATTAAAAAAAATTATATCGGTCAAATGACCGATTTATAATAAACGATTCATATTTTTTCATGGAATTTTGGTATATTGTTCTGCAATATTAAAAAAAGCGGCTAATTTATTTCCTAAAACTGCCACTAGATGTTGCCTTGGAAAAAAATGAGTATCAGATTCGGTATCCTAGCATCCAAAAACACTTGGGTTGGTGTTTCGATTGAAAAAATCCATGTACAGTGTGACAAATATGTGTTGATACAAAAACAAAGTAGGTTTTTTGTATTAAATATTATATTAATTAAGGAAATTTTAATGAACAAACATTAAATGAAGTTAAGATATTATGTTTATTAAGCAATTACTCGATGGCCTGACCTTTGTTAGCCACAAACCGCAGAAGTCTGCAATCAAAATTGTTACACGCAGCACGCACTACTGTTATCGGTATTTCGTCCCATTTATAGCATAATCAATAATAGCATCTTTAAAGTCCTTCAAGCTTCTGTATCTGTATTCCTTGAGTCGCTGTACCATATATCCCCATATGCAGAAATCCAAAGGATTGCAGTCTGGAAAGCTAGGAGGCCATTCATCCTTAGGTATAAAATCGGTCAAATTTTGCTTACACCAGTCTTGAGCCAGTTTAGCAGTGTGAGCAGTTGCACCATCCTGCTGGATGCAATAATAGTCTTCTCCATACATGGCCTGAACACTAGGCTTCAAATTTTTCTGTGAGACTTCTTCCAGGTAATACTGAGCGTTTATTTTAACACCTTTGTCAATGAAGACTAGCGACAATTTACCTTTCCTGGATATGGCACCCCAGACCATAATAGATGACGAGTTTTGACATCTTGGTACATGCTTCTTATCGTTTGTCTTTGTATGATACTGCCCATAGTCTGTCATTTTGCGTGTGGTGAGGAGCTTCCAGCACAAAAAGTTTTTCACCGGAAAAAACTATTATCATCGCCAGCGTGCCAAGAAAGGAGCAGTTTCGATCTTTGCCATCGCTTAGCCATGGTCGCATTAGTAAGGCCAACGCAGAAGGAGCCGTAAAGATTCTCGGTTCATTCCTATATTTTTGGCCATCTTTAATGCTGAACGGTCACAATTTCTTCGGATTCTTTCACGAACTATTTTGATCGCGTTCGCGGTACGGACGTTCCTTTGAATTTATTTACAATTAAAGAGCGTATATCAACCATGCCGAATTACTTTCTACACTCGCGTCTTATGCGATTTGAATTTATTTTTCCATACAACTGTAATATTACAAAAAATTGTGCAATAACAATTTTACTAATGCTACTATGTTTCCAAAAGATACAGTGCTTTAAAGTTTTGTATGAAGACATATTTGTCACACTGTAAAAATATGACTCGTTTATTTTGAAATCAGATATTTGAACGATATAATTTTTTTAAATAAACATCATGAATTCCACGTTATCAAGTAAACTTTCTGTAAAAACAGAACTTAAGTTTATTGATTACTGACAAAATGCCAGTCAAAATATACTATGGCATTACTTTTGTCCCTACAAGAATTTTGAAAATTAGCATAAAAATAAATATTAAACGCAAGGTAAAATTTTTAATCGAAACTGCGTCGAACTAAAGTGGAACGTAGAAGTATGGTTCCTTGGGCAAATATTCATAGAATTGAATGAACTTTCAGCCTAGGTTGGTGTTTTGTTTGAAAAAATTCATCTAAAAATATGAATCGTTTATTTTGAAAGTGGGTCATAATAATCGGCCCTTTGACCTATATCACTTTTTCAAATATATGCCATCAATTCCACACCATCAAGTAAACTTTTCGTGTAAACAGAACCTAATTTAATTGGTTACTGATAGAATACCAGCCAAATCATATTATGACATTACTTTTGTCTCTATAAGAATTTTTAAAACTTAGTATGGGCGTGTGCCAAATCGAAACTTTTTCCTTAAGTAAATAGGGGTGAAAAAATATTTCACTCTGGTGACTAAATTTTTGTATTTTTGTTGTGCCAAATAGATTACAAATTCTGACTGATTCAATTTTTGACATTCCAACAAATCGAAGTTTTTCCGAAAAACTTTTTAGTACGATTTTCTTCAATTGCAGCAAATAAAAGTAAAAAATATATGATGAATGAGCTGGGTCACTAAAGGACGCAGTTGTGGAGTTAATTTTTAATGAAAAAGTATGACCCAAGTGTCCCAAAAGATAGTTTATATTTACTTAAATAATTAAAAATAAAAAAAATAAGCCATTTATCGAAAATGTTTTTTTATTTATTTAAGAACACCATTTTGGAAGTTTATTTCTTAAAAATAATATTGGCCGAATGTAAGATTAGCGCACACAGCACTCACAGCCCACAATTACTTATCGCCATGATATTTGACTTTATCTCTTTTTATCCTAATCGGTGCTATCGGACCTCTTATCGTAATAAAATCTGTTGTTTTAGATTGAGCTAACTTTGTGCTTGCAATAACTTCAGGTTCCTGAAGAATAATTTTCTTATGCGGTGCTACAATTGGCGCAGCATTTGTCGTTACTTGTAATGCTGTTGCATTTATGCTTTCAATAGCTATAACTTGTGGGTTGAATGCGAATTTGTTAGCAATCCAACACTAACCGAACTGCCACCAGATGTAGGTCCAAGGGAGCCAGTAAAACATCATATAACACCACTTAAACTGAACCACTACTAGCTGCTTGATATTCACTAATAACTGTTTTCCTTATTTGTAATGCTGATATTTTTTTTATTTTTGAAAAAATTTTGTGTTTCATTTTAAATTTTTTGTTGACATTTTTTAATTTGTTTGCTGCCCCACATTTTCTATTTCGATTGTCACAATTTTCAGTAGCCCCTGGGGCTAGTACAAATTTTGACACAACAATTTCACCTCATATGCTTCAAAAATTATATTTGGGACGTCAGAATTTGTATAGGTGAGTGAAATGTTTTCGATTGGCACAGGCCCTATGAAAATAAAAAAATTATTAAATGCAAGGTAAAATTTTCGATCAAAAATGCGCCGAACTAAAGTTGAACGTAGAGGTATGGTTCCTTGGGCAAATATTCATAAAATTGAATGACCTTTCACATAGGGGAGTAGCCGAGGTCGATAAAATTTCGTCCATTCAATTTGGCCCACCCTAATGTATATGAGTAAAATTTTTTCAACTGAGCCATCTAAAACGGACTTTTCGAATTGTAAATTTTTTTTTATCCTTATCGGGTACGATTAAGATTTAGAAATTTTTTGGCATTTAAATTTTTTCAAAATTTTAATTTTTCTATGTGCTGCGCACAGTAGAACTTTCTTGAGTTATTTTCTTGCATTTGCTATTGCTCAGTAAATACTTAATGTGATTGAAAAATTTTTTTCTCAGTATATCCGCGCACAAAATTTAGTGGCGTAAAAATTTTTTTTAATTTTTTTTATTAATCAAAAATGCATTTTGAAATATGCAATTGCAAGCTAACTGAACTTCTCATATGCTTTGAAAACAAAAACGACAAGGGTATGATAGGACAAACATTCACTTATTTATCTACAAAACAAAATTTTTGTGCAAACCATTAATGACAATGTTATGAATATTTGTTTAATGGTGCATATCCAGGAGGTAGTTTAATTGACTTTTGTCTACGCCAACGGATAGCCATTATCTTTCTCATTTTATCTTACCTTTTAACTTTTCCAATCAGAACATTACTTTCCGAGATATCATTCTTTGAAATAGAGGTACCTTGACTGTATACAAATTGTTTTTATTTAATGTATGTAAAGGATTAAATACAGTCAAGATAATTTTACTTCAGTGAATGATATCTCGGAAAGTAATGATCTGATTGGAAAAGTTAAAAGGTAAGATATAATAAGGAAGATAATGGCTATCCGTTGGAGTAGATTAAAGACAATTAAACTACCTCGTGGATCTGCACCATATGTTTAAAAATAGCCCTTTTTGAATTTTAAAGCAAAGCCAGCATGGATCATATACACGATGGAGAAAATCGGGTGCCAAATTCGGATTCAGCGACCATAAATTACCCAAAACAATTATAGAGATCTCATTAAAAATTGTTTTCTCTCAATTTGGTGCACTGAGATATCATATTCTATATAAAAAATTTCTGCGCGCCATTAAACAAATATTCATAACATTGTCATTAATGGTTTGCACAAAAATTTTGTTTTGTAGATAAATAAGTGAATGTTTGTCCTATCGTACCCTTGTCGTTTTTGTTTTCAAAGCATATGAGAAGTTCAGTTAGCTTGCAATTGCATATTTCAAAATGCATTTTTGATTAATAAAAAAAATTAAAAAAATTTTCACGCCACTAAATTTTGTGCGCGTAGCATTTACGGATATACTGAGATAAAAATTTTTCAATTCCATTAACTATTTACTGAGCAATAGCAAATGCAAGAAAACAACTCACGAAAGTTCTACTATACGCAGCATATAGAAAAATTAAAATTTTGAAAATATTTAAATGCCAAAAAATTTCTGATCCTTACTCGTACCCGATAAGGTTAAAAAAAATTTACAATTCGAAAAGTCCGTTTTAGATGGCTCAGTTGAAAAAATTTTACTCATATGTATAGCTTAAATATCTATTTGTTTATTAAAAAGTGCATTATTTATAAGAAATTTTAAAAGTTTTTATGAAAAGTTTATTTCATCTAAATTTTGAATTATTTTTAGTCCTACCACAAAGGTTTCATAAATTTTCGCCCAACATTTACAGAGAAATCGCAATTTGAAAAAAGCCGTACCTAAAAATTCACATGCTTATAACTTTTAAAAAAATTTTAGTTTTAAAAAAAAATGTATATGGCAATCAAAAACTCTTCAAAAAACCACCAAAAAAAGTTTCAATTTAGCAAGTTAGTTTTTAGTGTGTCCGTTTCAAAAAATTTAAATCCACTGCACTATGGTTTTTTTTTTTGACAAAAAAGTGTACACAATAATAATTCACTACAAGGACTTATTTTCTTTAAAAAAATAAACGCGAAATGAAAGGTTATACATTCACCTATCTGAGAAGATGTCAGCTTTTTCCAGCATTTGATCCATAAAATAGTGACACGGGTCGAAATCTCTTGAATTTTAAAAAAATCGATTTTTCTGTTTAAAAATGTTAGTCGCATTAAACGCAGGAGTGATATATGAATAAATTTATATGCATTCAATCAAATCAACTCAAAGTTAAAATGGGTGGTGCCACGCCCCAAAAACAAATTCGTCATATCTCCGAAACTATTAGACGCAGATAGATAAGATTTGATATGAAAAATGTAATGTATAACCTTTAATTTAGCATTTAATTTTTTTAAAGAAAATGTGTCCTTGTAGTGAATTATTTTTGTGTATACTTTTTTGTCAAAAAAAAAATCATAGTGCACTGTTTGAAATCTTCTTTTTGCATTTCCCCACAATTGAAAAAATTAAGATAGGACTTTAGAGCCCTAAGATATCAATATACAGTCGGTTTCTCTCATTTTTGCATATTTTACTAATTTTTGTGTATGGACGTAAAGCAACGGTTATTTTTTTCAGCGCATTTGGTAAAAGAATTACCATTCTAACAGTCATCAAAAAAACATTCGAAATAATTGCATATATCAGTATATTCTACAATGAATGTTGTACGAACAATTGTTTTGCTCACTGTATTTTATTATTTTTTTATTATGTTATATTTTTATTAGTCAAATTTCACAACCTGAATGACGGTTTGAGCTGCAAAGATAGTTCCATCGCTACGAACTGATGAATTTTTGACTGATGAACATGATTGCTAATGTGTGCCGCCCATTAATCTTACTATCCCGCCAAAGTTAAAATTTATTACTGGCACAGTGTAAATAAATAGAAGGAGTTCGGAAAACTCCTATTTATATTTTCTTCAATAGCTACACAGCAAAAAGTTTAGGGGTAAAGTATAAACTTATTTATACTAAATATTTGTTTTTATAAACTTATGTGTTCCAATTTTTTTATATAATGTATACAATTTTTTTCTATTAAGTTATTCTAAACCAAAAATGTTTAACTTCTAAACCAAATTGTTATGAACTATAAATTTTATATCAAAATTGTTATGAATTATAAATTTTATACCAAAATTGTATAAAAACTTTTGACGGAACACCAAAATTGTTATGAACTATAAATTTTGCACCAAAATTGTATAAAAACTGACAAAACGTCCCGTCATCGAATACACACAAAATTAAGTGTCAATTCTTAATTAAAACAGTAAATATTTAATTGAAAATATTATTTAATTAAAATATCATCGAATACACACAAAATTTAGCATTTGTGGAAAATCATTTTTGGATGATTTTTTTCAAACAAAACACCAACTTAGGCTGAAAGTTCATTTAATTCTATGAATATTTGCCCAAGGAACCATACACCTACGTTCAACTTTAGTTCGGCGCATTTTCGATTGAAAATTTTACCTTGCGTTTAATATTTATTTTTAGTTTTCAAAATTATTATAGAGACAAAAGTAATATCATAATAAGTTTTGGCTGGTATTCTGTCAGTAATCAATAAAATTGGGTTTTGTTTTTACGAAAAATTACTTGATAGTGTGGAATTAATTATATTTATTCCAAAAAATTATATCGGTCAAATAACCGATTTATTATAAACGACTCACATTTTTACATGGATTTTTGGTATATTGTTCTGTAAAATTAAAAAAAGCGGCTAATTTATTTCGTAAAACTGCCACTAGATGTTGCCCTGGAAAAAAATGAGTGTCAGATTCGGCATCCTAGCATCCAAAAATACAGGGTCCGCCATCTAACGTTTTTTTTTTTCAACTAGTGCTTATTTCGTGAATGGTAACACTTAGCTCATGTCTGATTCAACAGATAATTAGTTTTATCCTTCCGCTGAACGAATATGGTTGAAGCCAACTGACCATCCAATGCGTTTTCGCTTCGCTAAGTGGGCCTGCGATCGACTTACAGAAGATACCGATTTTGCCAAAAAAAAAATCATTTCAGATGAAGCTCATTTTGATCTTGGCGGGTATGTAAACAAGCAAAATTGTCGCATTTGGGGACACAGACAACCCGCACGCATACATTGAAAAGCCACTGCACCCAAAACGAGTCACTGTTTGGTGCGGATTTTGGTCCAGAGGCATAATTGAGCCATTTTTCTTCGGAGTGGCCGTTACAGTCAATGGCGATCGTTATCGGGCCATGTTGAACGAATTTTTGTTCACAAAAATTGAAGAGGAGGATATTGGCAACATTTGGTTTCAACAGGACGGCACTACGTGCCACACAGCCGAAGCTACACTCGATGTTTTGCGCCCTGTTTTTGAAGACCGCATTATCAGCCGCAGAGCTGATGTCGTTTGGCCACCTCGGAGCTGCGATTTGACACCGTTGGACTATTATTTGTGGGGTGCCCTCAAAGATAAGTGTTACGCTGACAAGCCAGAGACAATTGACGCTTTAAAGAACAATATTCGTGAAGCCATTGGTGAAATACAGCTGCACACAATCGATAATGTGCTTAAAAATTAGACCGATCGTGTAGGCTACTGCATGGCCAGCCGAGGCAGCCATTTGAATGAAATTATTTTCCATTATTAACCGGAAGGATTGTACTTTCAAATAAAAAAAGAAATTTGAGAAAATATCCAGTGGTTTTTTTTTTATAAAATTTTCAAAAAAAAAAAAAAATTATTTGGCGGACCCTGTACTTGGGTTGGTGTTTCGATTGAAAAAATCCATGTAAAAATATGAATCGTTTATTTTGAAATCGGTTATTTGACCGATATAATTTTTTGGAATGAATATAATCAATTCCACGCTATCAAGTAAATTTTTCGTAAAAACAAAACCCAATTTTATTGATTACTGACAGAATACCAGCCAAAACTTATTATGATATTACTTTTGTCTCTAAAAGAATTTTGAAAATTAATCATAAAAATAAATATTAAACGCAAGGTAAAATTTTCAATCGAAAATGCGCCGAACTAAAGTTGAACGTAGATGGTTCCTTGGGCAAATTTTCATAGAATTGAATGAACTTTCAGCCTAGGTGGTGTTTTGTTTAAAAAAATTCATCCAAAAATATGAATCGTTTATTTTGAAAGTCGGTCATAATAATTGGCTATTTGACCCATATCACTTTTTTAAATATATTGCATCAATTCTACACCATCAAGTGAACCTTTTATGTAAACAGAACCCAATTTAATTGATTACTGACAGAATACCAGCCAAATGATATAATGACATTACTTTTGTCTTTATAAAAATTTTTAAAATTTGGTATGAAAATAAAAAAAATATTAATAAAAGGTAAAATTTTGGATCAAAAATGCGCCGAACTAAAGTTGAACGCAGAGGTATAGTTCCTTGGGCAAATATTCATAGAATTGAATGAAAATCCACATAGGGGGGTAGCCGAGATCAGTTTTCAAATCGGCCCACCCTAATAAGTATGTACTTATTATGAGAAATATAAAAAGAGAGAAAGGAAAATAGTGTCTATTTTTTGCATTCCAAAGCCAATTTTTGATGCATTTGACCATCGTCACCAGCTTGTAGCAAGTAAGCCACTTGCACCGTCATCGCCATCACCACCAATATTGTCATCGGTACCATCATTGGCCAACCACCTCAGAGTGTTTCGCAGTACATCAACGTGTCCATTGCCAAAGAGAACAGCGATTAGGAAGTAAAAGGTATTTCGCATTTCACCTTCGCATATATATATAAGTTGAAAACAATATAACTTAGACCCCCGACCAAACTGTAAGCGATAGCGATTTGTTTGTTTTGTTTTGTTAAGATTCCAGTCCTAAGAAAAATTATGCAACCAAAATTGACGCCACGGATCTGAAAAAAGCAGAAAGTTCTAAAATAGGTTTAAGTGAAAATATAGAAATCACACAACACAAAATATACGATGAGGGTTACCATTATGATAAATTAGATTGAAGAATAAAATTATTATTTTTACCAGAGCAGGTTAAAACATATTCAATAAAACTTTAGAATACTGAACTATGTATAAATTATGCATATAACATTCTTACGGTTTTTAACGTGTGTAGTATAATTTTAAAAGTTTCCAATTGTTAAAAATGCAACTTCAGTTTAATGCATAAAGTAAAACTTTCACTTCAATTTTTCGAAGTATGAAATCTTTAAGCTTCATAATTCGTTAGAAATTGTTTCTATTACCAAAACTTATGTAACTAAGTATCATGAATTTAAACAATTTTCTCATTACCAAACGATGTTAGAGAAAAATAACAAAATGTACATTTATGCTTCAAGGAAATATGTAATTGAAAATTTTTTATGTAATTTATGAAATTGTGTAGTTATTGTAAGATATTTTTTTATTTTGGAATTTATACTGCGTAAGTATAGATATAATTTTTGAATTCCGAAATAATTATTCGAAAATTATGTAAAATTGGTTTATATATTGGGTGTACAACTTAAAAACCGGAATTTTTTAGCGAAATTTTATGCTTTATTGTGGAAAAATGTTACAATATATTTTATTCAAAGTATTGTCCATTGGAAGCTACAACATTTCCCCATCTTTCAGGCAATTTATGAATTCCATCCCAAAAAAATTGCGCCGGCTTGGCGGCCAAAAATGAATCTATCCAATTTCGTATGCCTTGCTCTGATGTGAAGCGTATTCCGGTGAGGGCGTTTTGCATCGAGCGAAATAAATGAAAGTCAGACGGAGCAAGGTCCGGACTATAAGGCGGGTGAGCCAAAACTTCCCATCCACTATTTTTCAAATAGTTTTTCACGGGTCTTGCAACATGTGGCCGAGCGTTGTCATGATGAAAAATTCTTGCTTCGTGTCTGGTCGCATTTTCCGGGCGTTTTTCGATGATGGCACGCTTCAAACGTATTAATTGTGTTCGGTACAGGTCACCTGTGATTGTCTGGCCCGATTTCAACAACTCATAATATAACGGCCCTTTCTGATCCCACCAAATAAACAGCATAACCTTGGCGCCATGGATATTTGGCTTCGAGGTTGATTTGGCTGGTTGGCCGGGTTTCACGTATGTCTTTTTGCGCTTGGGCTTGTCATAATGGATCCATTTTTCATCCCCAGTCACAATCCGATGTAAAAATGATTTGTTTTTATGGCGCTCAAGCAGCATTTCAGACATACAGAAGCGCCGTTCAACGTCTCTCGGCTTCAACTCATAGGGGACCCAATTACCTTGCTTCTGAATGTATCCGGCGGCTTTCAAACGTTTTGAAATGGCTTGCTGAGTCACTCCCAACGATTTGGCAAGCTCGTCTTGTGTTTGACACGAATCCTCATCGAGTAGCTTCTCTAATTCTTCGTCTTCATACTTTTTGGCTGTCCTGGGCGTTCTTTGTCTTTGATGTCAAAATCGGCCCTTTTGAAGCGTTTAAACCATTCAAAACACTGTGTTTTTCCTAAAGCATCGTCGCCATAAACTTCTACAAGCAAACTATGACTTTCCGCAGCAGTTTTCTTTGCAAAAAAATTACCCAACAGAACCTCCCGCAAATGCTGTCTTTTTCTCGAATTTTCGAAGTTATTCATCGTGAAAAATAATAATGATGCACACAAGATAAAATTGTTTTGTTGACTGATTTTGATAGCTGTCAAATGTACCTTCAAAATGACATATATATATAAAGTTCGAGCTTTCACGATATTTGTTAGTACGGACATCCACCGTCAAATTCCGGTTTTTAAGTTGTACACCCAATAGCACAACATTAATTTTATATAAAATTGTTTAAAATACTTTCATATGAACTTTTATATAAAATTTATACAAAAATAGTATAAAAGAGTTTTGTATGGTGATACTATTAAATTTAAACCAAAATAGTGTAAATTGTATTAATACGTAGGCTGCTCGATATATTTCTGGCCTAGGCAAGTGTTGCCAGATGCAATCTGACATTTCTATTGGAAAGTTCGATATTTTCTAGCATAAACATACTCAGAACGTTTTGACGTACGACCATCATTTGTGTTGTTTACAGTGACTTGAAAAAATCAATTTGGCAAAAAAATGGAATTAACTCGTGAACATTTTCTTACGATAATTTTTCACAACTTTCGACGTGGATTATCACGACAAGAGTGCATCGATGAACTTAAATCTTTGTATGGCGATAAAGCACCATCCTATAGCACTGTGAAAAACTGGTTTAATGAATTCAATCGTGGCCGACGCTCGCTCAAAGACGAATTCCGTGAAGGTCGTCCAAAAACGGCCGTTGTGCCAGAGAACATTGATGCCATGCGTGAACTGATAATGCAAGATCGTCATGTGACATACCGTGAGATAGAGGCATCCTTGGGAATTTCTCCCACCAGCATAAATTCGATATTGCATGAACTTCAGGCCGTAAAAAAGGTTTGTTGACAATCGCTCAAAAAAAAGTTCGTGACGATTGGTAGAAAGAAATGTTGAAAAAATACGATCGCGGTGCTTCAAAAGACGTTTATAAGATCGTCACAGGTGACGAATCATGGATCTATGCGTATAAGCCCGAAACAAAACAGCAATCGACCGTGTGGGTCTTCGAAGATGAGCCAAATCCAACGAAAGTTGTTCGTGGAAGAAGCACTTCGAAGCAAATGGTCGCCTGTTTCTTCGGCAAAACTGGTCATGTGGCGAGTGTTCCTCTTGAGCAACGTAGGACGGTCAATTCTGAGTGGTACACCACAATTTGTTTGCCTGAAGTTTTCGGAGAAATTCAAAAAACGAACAAAAGAAGACGAATCATTGTTCACCATGACAATGCGAGCTCTCACACACCGGCTTAAACCAGCGCCTTTTTGACCGGCTAAAACGTCGAATTGATGGGTCATCCGCCGTACTTGGCACCCAATGACTTCTTTTTATTCCTGCACATCAAGAAAAAAATGAGTGGTCAATGATTTTCGTCGCCAGAAGATGCTGTTGAAGCGTTCAAAAACCATGTTTTGGAGGTGTCTCAATCGGAGTGGAAAAGTGCTTCGACAATTGGTTTGAGCGCATGCAAAAGTGTATAAATCATGCTGGAGAATACTTTGAAATCAATAAAACCATTTTTGATGATAAATATTCGCATTTTCATTATTAGGCCAGAAATATATCGAGCAGCTCACGTATTTTATTTGTATAAATTTTATACGAACAAGTATAAACGGTTTGTATACCAAGTTGTAGCATAGATTTTATACCAAATTTGGTGTGGATTTGTATTCATTCCAATTTGGTTTGAATTTTACACCCAAACTATTTGCTGTGTAGACGGCAATCAAAGTATTTAGCTTAATCTGTGTAAAACTATGAATGATTAATTGATGTCGAATGAGTTTGTAAGGGATGGTGTAGCACTCATTTTACAGGATCAAAACAATTGTATACTTATTGATCAAAGCAAAGCAATTTTGCGGAATGAGTCTATGTCTATCTGGTCACTATACGCTTTTCTAAATTTAATTATTATTTCAACTTATTTATTATCTTTGAAAAAATATTTTCAATCTATTTATATTGAAAATTCGAAGATAAGATAAAAACGAAAGAAACACGATAACCTTGCTTTTCATTTGCTTATCAAAAAAACTAAAAAAAAAAAAACATATGCAAGTGATTAACTTAAAGCTTATGGATTCAATATGATTCATTTTATCATAAGGTTTGTATAGTATTAAAAAAATTTGTACAAATTTTTACTGAATTGCGTTTATTTATATCAAAAGTCTAGTAACGAAAGAGATAGTGTAAGAATGAAATGAGAGTTCGTTACGAGGGAGCTTGTAAGAATTTCAGGGCGTACCCAGGATTTTATTTAAGAGGACCAAACATATATTTTTCCAACATTTTTTTTTTTTACTTTGATAAATTTCAATATAAAAGCTCGAACAAGTAAGTTATTTTTTGTACCATCATATTGGCGGCATATTTATGTATTAAAATATTAAATAAAAGTTCAAAAAAGAAATTAAGAAAGTATTTAACTTAATAACTTCAGTTCTTATTCTGCATAAAAATAAAAAAAAAATTTGGGTGCGTTATATTTTAAATACAATATTTCCAGTACCAGTGAAGAAAATATCAAAAAATTATTGTATGTAACTAAATCGTTATCAAAAATAACAAAGGTTTACCTAAAATCTTTTTGGATCTTCTGAAAATCTATTTAAAATATTATTCTAAAACTTGAGTTTGTTTTCAACTACCTATTTCCTATCCTTAGAATACAGAAACCGTTCAAATTATTTTCGGTCATACTTAGGAGCTGTTTATTTTGATTTGGTGGAAAAATATCGAGGTTATTGATCAAATGTTCAAAGAATATGGTTATTTAATATCAAATTGTTGGTACTCAAAGCTGCTTACTAAATTAAATTTTACTAGCAAAAACTGTGCAGCAAGTAAACATAATTTTGACACTTCAAATATTTTTTACCGACTCATTGCTTCTGGTTGCCGCTTATTAACTTTTATGGATATTTTTCTCGTTGCGAGCAAACAGTTTTTTAATCTACCAGTCAAAGCGTCTAAGACCAAAAAACATAAATTGAGAAATTTCAGTTTTTAATTATACTTATTTTTAAAATTCTTCTGAAATTATATAACAAAATATTCAGATGTTAGATAAAGAATGAATCCATTATTGTCTAATTGGGCCTTATCGTAAATAAATATTCTGGAGAATTTATTCTCTTGCTCCAGTTTGCATTTGCAAAAAAAAAATTTTCTTTTCACTACACTTTTTTTTTTGAGAAGGTTTGAAGATTTATTTAGCCGAACTCATAGATCATCACCAATTTTTTAATTTTTTGATTATTTTTAATGAAATTAAAATTTTTTTTTTTTTAAATTTGTTTTTTTTTTTTTAATTTCATTTCATGCATAAACTTTGAGGAATGGCAAGAAAAAAATTTTGCGTGGAAAAATCGTAAAAGGTGACAAACTCTCCTCAAATAATTGTCAATAACTTGGTCGTTTTTTAACCGATTTTCATGTTAAGACCTGTTGTGGAAAGGTATAAGCTCAAATAAAATGTTTCGTAGTTGATAAAAAGTACTAAATTTACTACTATTTTAGTACAAACTATAAAAAACGTGCCCAGGTACACCATCTTTACCTTCCAAAATATATTTTTTGGAAAGAAAAAAAAAAAAAATCTTTCATATGAAAAAGAGGGAAAATTGGTATGTCTCGAGGCTTAGAAGTTATGATTTTTTGAAAATTTGAAAAAAAGATCTGACCACAAAATGGCCCATACTAAACGACAAAAAACGCTATAGTACCTTTTTTCGACGTTCCAAAATATTTTTCTAGAATAGAAGACAAAACCACCTTTCGCTTGAATCTAAAATTAAGATGATATCTTTAATGGTATACGAGTAATGATTTTTTGAACATTTCAGAACATGCAATATTTCATATTATGTAAGTTTTTTTTGTAATTTACATAATTTTAAATACCTCGAAAGATTTTTAAAATGAAATACGCCGTGTTGCAATACAGTGGGTTGCCAAAAAAATTCTTGTCAAGGATATGATAAATTAAAAGTGCATTTTTTTTAAACATTGCGCTTATTAAGAAACAAATTATGTACTAATCGAAAGTAATTTTTATGCAGATAGTTTCACATTTATGCCGTCTTTAATGTAATCAAAACAATAGTAGTAGATGGAAACATTTAGTGAAAACTTAAGAATACACAAATGGGGAATTATTATTAGTCTCTATTAGTTTCTGTTCGGTGTTTAATAGAGATAAATCCAGAAATGGTACTAAGCCAATACCGTAGTTCCGAGCTACTTGCTCTCATAAAAAAATTAATTTCAGAGGGCAAAACTTACAGAGGAGTGGAAAATATGTAGGCTATTCACTAACGATGGTTCGAAATTAGGGATTCCAATTTTTTGACTTTTTGCAATCCCGGGACTTTCGAGATCAGAAATTTGAATATCGGGATTTTTCGGGATTAGTTTAAAAGCGAAAATTCAATATAAAATTTTGACAATTTTTCTCTTATAATACTACAACTTATATGGGCAATTCTCAGGAACCTTTAACCTATATATGTCAAAACTGTAAGTTGTAATTACTCAAAACAGTAATGATTTTTTTGTGAATATTGGCCCGCGCTCATATTGTTCAAACATTAACAAGTATGTATGTGTATTAAATTTTTTTGTAGAAACATATGGAATTCGCGCCAATTTTGAGCTCGACGTGCTACCATGTACAGAGGTTACATTTGAATGTCAAATGTCCCTATAAACTTTGGAGACACATTTAATATGAAATTATATATTATATAATAATGTTATTTAGGATTAAGATTTTTAAACTTATTGTTAGTCTCCTAAGAAGAGAAGATTCAATAAGTAAATGAAGTATTAAAAAAAAAAAAAAAAAAAAAAATGCACATGGTAGCACGTCGAGCTCAAAATTGGCGCGAATTCCATATATTTCTACAAAAAAATTTAATGCACATACTTGTTAATGTTTGAACAATATGAGCGCGGGCCAATATTCACAAAAAATCATTACTGTTTTGAGTAATTACAACTTACAGTTTTGACATATATAGGTTAAAAGTTCCTGAGAATTGCCCATATATAAAGTACCAAAAGTATTAAAACAGTTCATTTTATGAAGCAATTCACGACTTTCTTTAAAAAAACAAAAATCTAAACAAAAAGGTACACATTGTAGCATTATACCTGCATATCTCTAGATCAACTGTCAAGTGAAGTAATTTTAAATTTTAGTAGCATAAAAATTTGTTTTTCCAAACCTCTACCGTTACCAAACTCTAGTATTGCCAAACTTTTACCTTGTTCAGCTCAAAACCATCATTTTCTAACTTTAAAATTCAAAACGCCATTACTTCGCCAATTTTATACATTTTAGAGCGTTTTTTTCTGCTTTTTTTTCAGAATTTTTTCCTTTATCTAATGGTATCAAAAACTCAAATATGACTGTAAGCAACTCGGGTTCGAAATAACAGTCCTTTTGTTGAATAAAGTTTAGGAAAGTTTTATTCAAGATTAATAAAAGTAAATTCAGTAAATTCAGTTTACAAAATAATAAAAAAATGTTACAAGTACTTACCGTAGTTTACACCCGCTCTTTCAAAGCTTATAATTGCGATTGACGAATTTGCAAACGTTACTTGAAATTGAAGCATGAAAACCAGGGCCACACTACGTTAAGTTTACAAAGTTTAAAGTTTTTCAATGTTACACTATGAGTCGATCTGACTTAGGCGAGTTCACAACAATGACCTCTTGCAGTGAGATCAATGTTTTAACAAGGGTTGAACTTGAAAGAATCAGCTGTTATGTTCATATGTTTTATTATTATTATTTAAGTGTGAATTTAGCCAAACAAAGCTATTTGAGACACTTAAAATTCTATTTCAGTTATTTTGCGGTAGCCCAGTCCTGTTTTGTCAGTTTTTGTTTCAAGTGAAAGAATTGGTTTTTGCGGTTGCCCTTACTTATAAATGGTTTGAAACGTTGAGTTTTTCCATTATAACTAATATTTCTGAGTGTCCTGCGATCAGTTTCATCACTTATGTTTACTCCGTTATATTTAGTGAGGATTCTATTAATGTCCACTGCTAAAGTACGTGGTTGAATTTTAGTTTTTCATATGATATCCGACCTGTTTCGATAACCTACCAAAGTGTTGTGAATTATTGAACTTTTTTCTTTCTATAATGCTGCGGATAGTCTAAATACTTCTTTCAACGCCGCTTGCAATCGCATTAAAAGTTTTTTTATTCAAGAGTTGTTTCTTCTGATTTTCTTCCCATCTTACTTCTTCTAAAAAACGAAAAAAAAACTGACAAAACACAACTGAGCTACCGCAAACTAACTGTAAATTGAATTCTTAGAGTGTCTCAAATACTTTTGGATTATTCCATTATTTCGTTTTTAAAATATTGCCATATTTTTTGGAATTCCGAATACTTTTGTGTATTGAATTTAAGTAGAATTTGATTATAAAATCTTTTTTTTTTTCATTTTTAAGTTACATTTTAGGAAAATTAATTCGTTATTAAAAAATTTTATGATTCTTTAAAAAATTTTATAATTCTTTAAAAAATTTTGAAATTCCGAATACATTTGTGAGCCACTGTATGTCAAAATTTAAGGTAAGAATTCCTCCAAATCTAAAAGAGATAGAGCAATTTTGAGACCCGATTCGGATTCAACTTCAAAAATTACATCGGAACTTTATATGTTTGCTTCTATTTATTGACTATTATTTTTTTGAATACGCAAAAATTAAATTTTATTAGTCAAAAAAAAAAAAAAAACAATAAGTAAAAATGCAATATCTCGTAAACGATATAAAATAGGATTTTCCGGTTTTCGGTTTTTTAATCTACTCACAGGCAAAAACTTTCTGCATACTATTTTTTTGCATCTGTTTTTGTCAAACTTTTTTTATGGTTTTGGTACAGATCCTAGGGATAAAAAATGGGTTTTTTTTGGCCCTAAATTGAAAAGTGTCGTTCACTTTTGAAAAAGTGCTATAAATGTTTCATCTTAGAGACATTCTTAACATTTTTCCGAAAAAATATTTTGGGTACAGCACTTTTTATTTAAAACACGATAAGACTAAGACTGGTGTGGACAGTTTTTACATACTCTGTGATACAAAAAACTAACCCAAAATCATACCTTTGCAATACCAAAAATACTCTTATATCTCTTTCTCATAACTCTCATATCTCGCTCAAATTTCAACCGATTTCTATTCTGAAAACCCGTTTCGAAAGCTTTTGACTTTTTCTTAAAAAATTTGCGATTACACGCCCTCTAAGAAAAATTGAAGCGATGCGCATCGGGATTTGCTAGAATATTCAAAAATATGATTGATTGATTGATTGATTTATTCATATTTTTTCCATCCATATAAGTTAACAATATTCAATACTGATCATTAAATTTACTTATGGATAACTTATTTCTAGGATAATTCTTTACCTAAAACTAGTAAGGGTGTTACCTTTGGCCTTGCCAAACATTAAATACCCTACACTGAAATATTTTGAAAATTTTGCTTGTGCGGGAGATGCCACGACCACTTCTCCGAATTCTCATACCTTTTGCTTAGATCTTGCACTTATTGTTCTCAGTGTCTGAAGAAATTTGGTTGCATTATCTCAAAAAATGCTGTCACTACAGCATTTTGGATCTTTTACTTATATGGGAGTTGCCACGCCTTCTTGTTTCAGATAGCCTAGTTTATGACCAGAGCTTGCAGTTACTGTCCTCAGTATCTGAGTGAAATTTGGTTCGATTAAATCAAAAAACGCTTTTAGTATTTTTAACTTTTTCTTATATGGGAGGTGCCACGCCCTCTTGTCTGAGTTTGCCTAGTTTATGATCAGAGCTTGAGCTTACCGTCCCTAGTATTTGTGTGTATTTTGGTTGCATTGTCGTGTAAAATACTCACAAAGTTCCATTTTGAATATATTTTTTGTATGGGCGGTAGGCGTGTCCGTTGACCGATTTTGCTCATTTTCAATCCCACGAGCTAACTTTCAA
This sequence comes from Calliopum simillimum, assembly GCA_951812925.1. NCBI lineage: Eukaryota > Metazoa > Arthropoda > Insecta > Diptera > Lauxaniidae > Calliopum > Calliopum simillimum. The sequence continues at coordinate 67,009,286 of OX638368.1, forward strand.
GCCAGACGGACATGGCTATACAGACTAAGGAGGTGACGCTGATCGAGAATATATATACTTTTCCATACTTGCCACATCTCCTTCTCCGCGTTACAAACGGAAAGACAAAGTGAGTATATCTGGGTGTAGGGTATATAGACGAGTTGGACGAAGTTGGTTATCATTTTGGTATCATTTAGCTGAAGAAGCATGGCACTTTCAACTATTATTAAAATTATTATACTCTGATATGTTCCACAAAACATATGACTAGTTAAAAATTAACAATTTTTACAACTACCAAGTTAGACAAAAAAAAGTTCCTTTAAACTAAACACCGTTCTGTATCTTATAATAGTTTATATGTATAATGTTAATTTTAGTTTCCATTTTTAGAAAATAGTATTAATTTGATAAATGCACTTGACACTTACTAAAAGTATTAACAATTAACTGAAATCACCACAAGCCACTTGCACTAAAATTTTTAACAAATTTTTTAAAATAAAAAATAGTACAAAAACTTTTAGCCCTGAGCTCATGTAGAAAGCTTCACAAGAATTTTTCACCATAAACCGTTTCAGATTACGTTACTACACTATTTTATGAATTGAATAAGCGTAAATATATCGTATTATAAGAGTGCTCAAATTTCGACTTTTGGGAAGTTAAAATGTACTGATCGAACCAGTGTGGGTCCCTTCAAAATAAATTTTTCTAAAAATTAGATTTTTTTTTACAAACAGCGGCCTCTAGCGCAGAAACTATTGGCTACTAGCGCAGAAACTATTGGCTATGGAAAGATGACCATCAGAAACAAAATATAACAAAGTAATTTTTTTACAGTTCTTGGGATATAACTATTCTTGGGATATACATTTATTCCGGTTTTTAGCGTATATAGTCTCTCATAGTCAAAAAAAGGCGTTTTTGACAAAAATTTAAATATATCCCAACTCTCGAAAGGAAACCACAAACCGATTTTGAAGTTCTTTGCGTTGAAAGTTGCACTATTTATCACGCTTTAACGTAAGGTAGTACACATTAAAAAAATTTTAAGTTGTGAATGCAAAATACACTGTGAAACAAAATACCCAAAATCATATTGGGTGTACAACTTAAAAATCGGAATTTGACGGTGGATGTCCGTACTAACAAATATCGTGAAAGCTCGAACTTTATATATATATCATTTTGAAGGTACATTTGACAGCTGTCAAAATCAGTCAACAAAACAATTTTATCTTGTGTGCATCATTATTATTTTTCACGATGAATAACTTCGAAAATTCGAGAAAAAGACAGCATTTGCGGGAGGTTCTGTTTTGCAAAGAAAACTGCTGCGGAAAGTCATAGTTTGCTTGTAGAAGGTTATGGGGACCATGCTCCAGCTGAATCAAGCTGTCGTGGGTGGTTTCGACGGTTTAAAAGTGGTGATTTTGATGTCGAAGACAAAGAACGTCCTGGTCAGCCGAAAAACTTTGAGGATGAAGAATTAGAGGCATTACTCGATCAAGATTCATGTCAAACGCAAGAAGAACTTGCAGAATCATTGGGAGTTGATCGAGCAATAATTTCCAGACGTGTGAAAGCCTTGGGATATTTTCAAAAGATGGGAAATTGGGTGCCATACGAGTTGAAGCCAAGGGACGTTGAACGCCGATTTTTGATGTCCGAAATGCTGCTTGAACGCCACAAAAGGAAGGGTTTTTTGCATCGTATTGTCACTGGCGATGACAAGTGGATCCATTACGATAATCCCAAGCGCAAAACAGTGTATGTCAAGAAAGGTGAGCCCGGCCCATCACAACCGAAGCCAAATATTCACGCTTCGAAGGTAATGCTCTGTATTTGGTGGGACCAGCTAGGTGTGATCCATTATGAGCTGTTGCCAGGTGGCCAAACCATTAATGCTCAACTCTATCGTCAACAATTGATCCGATTGAAGCAGAAAATCCAGGCAGAGCGGCCAACGTATGCGACCATACACGAGTCAGTCATTTTCCACCACGATAACGCTCGGCCACATATTGCTGCCCCAGTCAAAAATTACCTGGAAAACAACGGATGGGAAATCTATACAAATTTTGCCTCACCCGCCTTATAGCGCAGACCTTGCACCATCAGACTACCATTTGTTCCGATCAATGCAGATATCGAAAATTGGCTCGATTCATTTTTGGCCGCCAAGCCGGCGCAATTTTTTTGGGATGGAATTCATAAATTGCCTGAAAGATGGGGAAATGTTGTAGCTTCCAATGGAAAATACTTTGAATAAAATATATTGTAACATTTTTCCACAATAAAGCATCAAATTTCGCTAAAAAATTCCGATTTTTAAGTTGTACACCCAATATATTTACAAAAAATGCAAAGTATATAAAAACTGTCACGTCTCGAAGAAATTTCGACCGATTCCTACTTTGAAGTCCATGTTTGAAAGCTCTTGACTTCCTCATAAGTTTTTTGTCAAAATTTTGGGTATATTTTAAAACAAAAACATAAAAAAGTCGCTTTTTCATGATACGCAATTGTTTTAAAGAAATGGTTCTAGAGGGCAAACGTTTATCTTTGGAAGGATTTGCAAGGAAAACAATAGCAAATCAGATTTTCTATATTTATTGGGGTCTAAAGTTTTTGTATGTCTCTTGTATCTTGAGTTATAGCAAAAAAACGTTTCTTGAATTAAAAAACTTTGCTGTTGGTCAATGACAAAAAAAAAACTAAAAATGTAGAAAATTAATCCCTTTCAAAGACTTGGGTTGAATAACTACCAATAATTTCGTGGTTTTTGAGATAACGGCCATTCCACGGCAAATTTTTCTATTGTGGAAAAATTAAAATCTGTCAAATTACAAATTTTTTTTCATTTACTTATTGGTTATATCCGTAAGTATTACACACATTTTTTTTTTGCCTTTGATAATCGTCTAAGGTAAAATAATTAATTTTACTAAGCTCAGTCAAAAAATTATTTTTATATGAAAAAATCTCTTATGTTGCACAGTTGCCCACGAAAAAACAAAAGCCGCTAATGTCGTTTTCCTTATTTAGTGATATTAATTATTTTGTTGTCTATGTCCTCGTTGATAAATTTTATTAAATTTATTCAATCTTTCCTTTGTCTGACCAAATATTGGCAGGAACCTGGTTTTTGTCCCGTCCATCCCAAAATAAGCATTTTTTTATCATCATTACTGTAAAAGAGGTTTTTTCAAAATAGGATTTCGTTATATGTCAGTAAGGATAGCACACAACATTGTTTTGTCATGATATGAGATTAAAGATAGTTACTGCAAGATTTAGTTATACTACGAAATCTGTCCCGTCCATCCCAAATAATTTATAATTTTATAACTTTTTAATTATTGCATTTTATTACGTATTTTACGCATTATCCTTAAGTTTTAAACATTTTTCGGCTTTGGAGACCCCCAATGAAATTGTCCGTAGAATATTTTTGTACAACACATTAACCCATTATGACTTAGCTGTTCGAAGAAAAACAAGGGTCAAAAAGACCCATTAAAATAGCATATATGGGGTTGAGATGCTTGAGTGAATTGTTTATTGCGTAATTTCGTGGTGTCCTTGGAATAACAAGTTTTATCCGAAATGAAGATTTGAAGTTTAACAGTAGGGTGAAATTTCGAAAATACGTTTTTCGCATGTATTTTAGCTAAAAAAAAATTTGTGGTTGATTTTAGGTACAAGATTTTATTTTTTTACATACTTTGATTCAAGACGAAAAATTTTAGATATCGTACAACTGATTCCAAGTATTTTTGAGATCGCAATAAAAAAAAACGCCAAGATTTTGCATTAATCGATGTTTCGTGATCTCTAAATGACCATAAAATAATTTTAAAAGTCTGGGCTCACTTATTTGACACCCTCTTTTATATTTTTTGGGGTAAAAGTGGTTTACCTAAATTGAATCCAAGCAACTCAAATGTTATATTTTTGTAAGCCATAAGTTTATAATTAAATTTTGGTAGTTATTTTTTGTTAAAATTTTGTCCCGTCCATCCCGTCCCGTCCATCCCACACAATTTAGTTCATAACTAATTTGTTAACAATGCTCCCAAAAATTTTTAAACATTTCTTGAAAATATGAAGCATGAATAATAAGTACACATTTATTTTGTTAACCCTATTTAAGTAATTTCGTAGAAATACCAAACCGAAAATTTGTCCAAAAAGCAATAAATTTTTTGTGTCCCGTCCATCCCAAACTTTCTGAGCCAATACTACGGAACACAAGCCTCATTATAGGTTTATATGTAGACTAATATATCGCTTGTTAATCTGAAAATATACTCGTTTAAAAGAAAAAAACAATATCGCGGTGCATACCTCTAAATCATCACTTTCTATCAGTATATCTCTACGAAATGTCCCGTCCATCCCCGTGGAATGGCCGATAAGTTAAAAAGAAAACTGTATTTTGTCGTTCAAACCTTCATTCAATACCCTGGCGGGCCATCTTTTCAGGAGTTTTTGTCAAAACCCAGTGTGCCAGATTCGCTTTTTTTTTGGGAATCTCTCCCGCCAACGGATCAGTAACGGATCCGTAACGGATAAAAAAGCGGAGATTTGAACCGTCTGGCACACTGGGAACTAAGTATGCAGTCTTTGTTTTAAGACCTTCCTCTATGATAATTTTTGATGCACTATTTTTTTTTTTTTTTGAATTTTGCTGCACCTTTGTGGATAGACGGAAAGATAGATGAGCGAAATCAAAGAGTGTCGGGTCGAAAACTTGGTTATTTGGCTTGGAAGAACAAAGTGAATATACAATACACTGTATAAAAATAAATGTTATTTTTGTGTACAGTGTTACGCAGGGTGTGGTGTTAGGATGGCAGGATCGCCATGTGGTGTTAGGATGTTTAAGTAGTGTGGCCTAGCAAGATGGTCATAAAGTGTGGCCTAGTAAGAGTTTGGCCAGCGCTTAAAAACGCTTCCGGCTGTTGAGGGCAGGTTTGAATCCGCCCGTGTTATTTGGTGAAGCAAGTTAATGCTTTATTTTCCTAAGCAAAAATGAATGCTTGTTGTTTGAGTAAAATAAGTACTGCCTCTTTTATTGAATTTGCTTAGTTTATATACAATTAATACCAGTATTTCTTAACTAAAATAAAACCAATATTTATTAAAAACTCCACCCCTATTTCCCTGTACATATCTAATTTTGTTTTTTGGGAATGGTGTGCGTATGTGTTGGTAAAATTGTGTCATCAATATCTTTAATTGGTTGACAGAATTTTACCAAATTTTGTTTTCAATTTTAAAATTTAAATTTAGCCTTGACTTGCAATGCACTTGTGGAATTTGACTCTTTTTAACATATGCGCTGGAATGCACTTGCATTGTTATTTTTGCATTCAAATGCATTGCCGTCTGCAGTATGTTATGCAAAAAGGGATAGTGTTACAAGTGTGGGAATGAAAAGAAATAGAATTTAGTTGAAGGCCAAATGCGTTCATATGAGTCAAATTTAAAGTAGTGAGTAACACTTTGCTGGGTTCCAGGTCATAGTAATTTCGAGGGCAACGAAATTGCAGATGAACTGGCTAAAATAGGGTCAAACCAAAATGCCCTTTTGGCTGACCTTTCAATAAAAAAATCCATTAGCGTAATCAAGGGAAAAATCGAAAATAAATGTATTCAGCTTGCTAATTCTAGATGGACAAATCTTCAAACTTGCAATCATATAAGATCTATTTGGCCATCATATAGTATAAATCGTACTAAGTTTTTAATAGCAATGGAGAAACATAATGTACGGATCTTAATCGGTGCTATTACTGGACATTGTGCCATGGGAATCCATGCATCTCGTTTAGGTTTCTCAAACATTGGCGACCTTTGTAGAAGTTGTAAAGACCCTGATATGGAAGAAACAGTCTTTCATTTCTTTTGTGAATGTCCAGCGCTTGCGCTTAGACGTAGAAAGAATTTTGGTCATTTCAATTTGGAATCGCTTGACGCACTGTCTGAGCTTTGTCTTAAATCCATATGGAAGTATATATGTACATCCAAGTGGTTCTCTTAGACCTTTCTCTGCTAAAGCTTTTAGCATCGGGTATACAATGGGCCCTTTCTCGAGGCCTAAGTTAATGATGACATCATGTTCATCTCCCGGATCTAACCTTACCTAACCTAACCTAAACCAAATAAGGTGACCATGTGGGTTCACTACACGCTGGCCCTTAAGCGAAAAATTATTTTGAAAAATATTATCTGAGAATGGAATTTGAAAAGTAATTTTTAAAGATGTGGAGTAATGTAAATATTATATACATTTTACAATTACGGATTTATTTCTAGCAGATTTGTATAAAATGAATTTTCTTATTTAAAAAAGTTTTATCTTTGATTAAAATATTTAATGATTAATGTTCTAAAATGTCTTACATTGTAGTTCCTTACATTTCTGATGTCCTACATTAAAATTTCTTATATTCTGATCGTAAAATTTATTTATATACTACTAATTACCTATATTTCTGCTGTCCTACATTAAAATTTCTTATATTCTGATCGTAAAAATTTATTTATATACTACTAATTACCTATATTTCTGATGTCCTACATTAAAATTTCTTATATTCTGATCGTAAAAATTTATTTATATACTACTAATTACCTATATTTCTGCGCAGAGTCTAGATGAAAATTAAGTTTAAAAAAAAAAAATTTAAAGTTATTTTATTTCCTTACATTCCTTACATTTTGGCCCTATGCTCCTCCTAGGAGTTAAAGGAGAATACATACATTTCCTTACATTACGTATTTATGAGCTTTAATTAAAGTTTTACAATATTTTTATTATTTTATGTTCAGTAAATTTTTTTAACATATTATGAAAGGATTTTAATTTATTGTTAATTTCGATTACGGAATTAACTCCGTTCCTTTCTTTTATAATATAAGGTCCTTTGTATGGACTTTGTGATTTCTTTCTAGTTTCTAGCTTTACAAACACTTGGTCTCCTACATTAAAATTTGACACGTTTGTGTTTTTGTCATACTGAATTTTTCTTTTCTTTTTTTACAATGTTTACCAGTTCTCGCGCCTTTTTTATTGCAGTCTGTAACCTAATCTTTAGTTCATTTGAATAATTTTCTAAATTGTAGTGTTTTGTTTTGTCACTTATCAAATCACTTGGAAGAGATGGTAATCTTCCATAAATGAGTTCAAAGGGTGTGTAAAAATTTGAAACATGTGGTGTTGAATTGTAACAAAATGTGTAGTATGGTATTCAACGGTCCCATTCGAAATCGTCGGCAAAAGATAATAGGTACTCATTGAGAGTTCTATGGTTCTTCTCAAGTGCTCCTATTGTTTCATGATGGTAGGGTGCCGAAAATATTTGTTCAATCTTAAGCAATTCACACACATTTTTCATCAACTCATTTGTAAACTCTGAACCTCGATCAGATCTCAGTGTCTTAAAACATCCGTACTTGAGAATTAGCTGTTCTACGAGTGTTTGTGCAATTGACTTCGCATCCTTGGTTTCAAGTGGATGTGCGATAACGAATTTTGTGAGGTCACATTGCATGGTCAATATATAGCGGTAACCGTTTGAGATTTTAAGTGGTCCGACAGTGTCAATTGTAATTGTTTGGAAACTCGTGGTCGGTGTGTCTGTTATGGTCATTTGTTCTTTAATGTGTCGCGTTTGTTTATTTCGTGCACATTTTTCAAATTTATTTATGTATTTTATCACCATTTGCCGCATGTTTTTCCATGTGTAACGCTGTTTTAACTTGAGCACAGTTTTTCTGATTCCTAAATGACCTCCCTGGGGTGTGTTGTGGAATTCTTGTATTAATTTCAATTGCGTAGTTTTGTTTGTGATTCTTTTCGGGGGTACAAATATTAATATTTTAAGCGATTTATCGTATTTTATTTTTCTTTTCTGCTGCAGCTTATTAAATTTATTCTTTAATTCATTTTTATCAATGATATTAAACATAGCATCATCCTCTTGTAATGCTAATTCCTTAATGTTCATTTTGAACATTATAGATGACAGTTTCTCCAATATCGAATCTAGATTCGTTGGATTATCACCACATCGTACTAGTACGAAGTCATCTCTTATTTCAACACATGTGTATTTCTTATTATTTGTATCTTCGCTTATTTCAAATTTCAAACGTTTTACGTTTCTGACGTCAGTTATAGATGTGCAATCCCATATAAAGAGTTGGCCTGACTCCTCTTGAGATGTGCATTTCTCCGTTGCAAGTTGCTTATCTTGCTTTTTACTTCCCCGTGTTACTACTAGTGCTCTTTTTATTGTATTATCGTCTTCTGTTGGTATCATTTTTACCAATATTTCTGAATCGATTTTTATTCGTGATAGTGCGTCGGCATTTGTATTTATTTTTCCTTTTTTGAATTTGATTTCAAAATCATAATCTGAAAGATCTAATCTTATGCGTGTCATTTTTGATGATGGGTTTTTATGGCTAACTAATGAGACTAGTGGTCGATGGTCCGTTACCACAATAAACTTTCGTCCGTATAGATATGGTTTAAAAAAATTTATGCTCCAGTGAATTGCGAGTAATTCTTTCTCTATTACTGGTTTGTTGATATCATGCTTTTGTAAAGTTTTACTTGCGTATGATACTGGCAAATCTTCTCCAATTTCACCTTGAGACAAAACTGCTCCTAAAGCAAAATTTGAAGCATCAGTTGTTAAAACAAAAGGTTTTGAGAAATCTGGGTATTGAAGAACTGGTGGTTCAATCAATTTTTGCTTTAGCGTGTCAAAAGCTGATTGACATTTTTTTGTCCATATGAATTGTTGATTTTTCTTTAATAAAGCATTTAGACATTGTGCAGTGGACGCAAAATCTTTGATGAATCGTCTATAATAATTGCAAAAAGCTACAAATCGTCTTACGTCGTCTGCGTTTTTTGGTATTGGATAGTTTTTTATTGTGTCATGTTTTGCTGGGTCTGTTTTAATTCCTTCTTGTGTGATTAAATGTCCTAAATAAACTACTTCTGGTCTCAAAAATTTACATTTGCTAGCGTATAGTTTTAAGTTGTATTGTGCTAATCGGTCAAAAACTTTTATAAGGTTGTTATTATGATGCTGTAAACTGCATCCAAAAACTATAATATCGTCAACGTATAGAAAAGCTTCAGAGCTTAAACCTGTTAAAGCTATAGTGAGCATACGTTGAAAACTGTTTGAGGATATTTTTAATCCAAAAGGTAGTCTCTTAAATTGGTAATGTCAATCATTTGTAGAAAAAGCTGTAAGTGGTTTGGATTTATTGTCTAATGGTATTTGGTGAAACGAACTCGTCATATCGAGTGTAGTAAAATACTTTGCTCTACCTAATTTGTCTAAAACATCTTCTATCCTAGTTAGTGGAAATTTGTCGTTTACTAATTTAGTATTTAACTTTCTAAAATCAACAACTAATGGCCATTTTTTAGTGTCGTCACTGCTTTTCTTTGGTACAAGTAGCAGTGGTGCATTGTATGGACTAACTGAATGTTCTATGACGTCATTTTGCAATAAGTCTTCTACCTGTCTGTGTATTTCTTCGTTATGTGCTTGTGGTAGCCTGTAATTTTTTATGTATGTTGGAGTATTGTCGATAGTGTTTGTGTATAAAAATTGTTGACTGTTAACTGTTCATTTTCTAGGTGAAAAATGTGTTGATATTTTTTAAATATGTTAATTAGTGGATGATTCGGTTGTATGTTTAGTTCTTTTAAGATTTTGTTGAATCGTACCTCGTCTTGTTTTGTGTTTTTAATTTGGATATAGTTTGAAAGTGGTTCTAGTTTTGGAGTAAATTTATTTATTTTAACCTGTTCGTTTTTTGTATTTAGTATCTTAACGTGGCATTTTCCGTTCGCAGGGATTATTGTATTTGCCAAAAATACACCTTCCTGAATCTCTTCATTTAATACCACGCTGTCCTCGTTTACTGTCAAGTTTATAGGTTGTATTATTTCTGTCCTGGGTGGTATACGTATTATGTCGTAAGCATGTTTGTTAAAATGTAATGGTAATATTATGTCTGTGTTATCTAGTATTGTTGTTAGGGTTTGCGTTTCGTAATCAATTTTGCACATATATTTTGTTAAAAAGTCTCTGCCTAAAATGCCATCTGTTTCTATAGGAAAATTCTTTTCCACAGCATGAAATGTGTGTGGTACTATACGATATTGAAAATCAAGTTTAAGTTGTATTGTACCTAAAGTTAAAGTCTCATCATCTGTTATGCCGGTTAATTTACATTTATTGTCCATCATTAAATCTGTATTTTGATTTATGCTTTCTAGTTTGCAGGTCGATATGTCTGCGCCTGTGTCGATTAAAAATTGCAAAGTTTTGCGTGAATTTCCGCATTTTAGATTAACGAAATTCGTTGTGTTATCCGATATTTTATATATATTTAATTTCGCTGTCCCGGTATATCTTCGACATTGATCTCCGAGCGATTGTCGTTTCCCTGTCCGTTGGTATCAATGACATATCGATGCTTTACTTTCTCAACCTCATATCTTATAAAAGGTAACTTTTCAGGAAACAAAAAAAACTGTTTATCTTTTTTACCTTCGTTGTTTATGTATAAATTTAAATGCAAATATTAAGAAATGAATGAAAGCTATATATATAAGGAAAATAATCTACTTGTTTTTGTTAGTTTGCGCATAAAACGAATTTTTTAAGATACGAGTTTTCTGCATTAACAATAATTTTCATTTCTGAAACTTAGCTCACAAGTTACTCGTTTGCTGCACTTATATGTATGCAACGAAGATATTTCAAAACTATTACATGAAAACAATATTTTGTTTGAAATAAAGGTTTTATTTATTAGAGAATATTATTAAAAAAAAAACAGAATTCATATTAATTTATTTCAATTTAATCATATCATTGGTGCGGCAAATTGTCATAAACTGAATGATAGTCAGCTGGAATCATACGTTTCAAGTCTTGCAGGTCATCATATTTTCTTTTAGAAATCGGTAGTTGCTGATTGTAGAGGCCCGGTATAGCTAAGTCATCATTGTGCTTCACTTGTGGTCGCAATTTACGATGAGGTATTGGATTCCACTCTTGATCAAAACATAATTTATATTGAACTCCATCATTTAAGGTATATTTGAGAGCTCGTAAATCAACAACGCATGGGTCGCCCTTCTTAGTGCCTGGTCGAATGGACTTCAAGTAATTTATTTGAGAGAAATCGCGGAAAAACTTGTGATCCAAATAATTAACGCGATAAGGTTGCGACAATCTGGATTGGTATATAACCGTGTTAAAATCAGCATTCAATTTCTGGGACATTTTTATTTTTGTAACCAAAGCAGATATCACATTGGTCTTTCTTGGGCTTGTATATACTAATATTGGCCTTGTGTATAGCGTATGCGAAGCATTTGTACGTTGCCTTTTCAGCCTCATCAATGTTGCTATCCATCAAATATTTTTCAAAATCTCTGTACACTTCTGCCCAAGTTTTGTATTGAACGTCTACATATTCTCTACTTGTACTTTGTCGGCAATAATGTGAAGGCATTTTGGGTAAATTCTGTAGAAAACAGTTCACATGACTTACTTTGGCAATGTTTGTTTTGCTTTTTCGATTTACTGGTTTACTTTTCTTTACCAAACCAATGTCGCTTGTATGTAGATTGCCAGTAATCCATTTGGACACGCTCCATTCACCAAGAGCCAGCGTGCCTAAAAACATTTTTTTACAAACAAACTTGACCTCTCCCGAAATTTTGTAAAGTGTAGACTAATGTGTTTACTCGCCGAGAAATAGTACCAGTTGTTCTTGAAGTGACCGGTTTTTGAGACACCATAGCAATTACAAACGCTTTTTTTTCTTCCCATGACAGTAACCAAAATGTTTTAAAAATATCCTTCCTATCTTCTTCTGTAATTTCGTTGCACTGCTTACCAAATTTTTTGGCACATACTTCCGAACAGCACCGAGCTTTCAAAGTTCTTTCTTTTCTAAGTTCCATCACTCCAGTCCCTTTTTTGCTCCTCTTAATAGATGAATACTCCCGACCTCGCATTCGCTTATTTTTTTGTAGGTTTCTAGTCCAGTTTGTCTTATCTCCTTGGCCTTTACGTGCTCTTTTTACTGTGATGACTCCAGACGATTCATTCAACAATACGAAAGAAGATCCATTCATAGATAGATCTGATTCAGTGCTGGGATGATACTCGCTTTCACTTACGGAAAAGTCGGATTCTGAGAAAAATCCCGAGTTATCAGAGCCCACTGAGAGAAAGTGTCCTGTTTTTTCATCCAAAATTACGTTTCCAGTTGCTTGTGTTTGAGGTTCGTGGCATTGATTTCTGATAACAAAATGACCTGTTTTAGCATCAAGAACGGCGATTGTATTTTTAAGAATTTCTACAGGTGCACCAACTTCTGAACTTGTACCAAGACTAGTACTCGCAGAATTAATTCGAGTGCACGCAATGCTACAGTTTTCTGATGCCTCATTCATATTAAATGCAGCTTGAGTGAAATTTAAATTCAGTTAAAAGTTACACTACCTCCTTTTATGGATTTTTTTATATAATAAACTCATCAGCAGCAAATATTCACCAAGCAAAATAATAACAAAAAAAACTGCAATGCAATGAATGAAAATAACTTCACACTCTTCTCACTACAAGTACTACAAAGAAACGGTAAAGTTTTGTTTTTGAAGTTAAGTTCTAGCGTCGCCGACAAATAACGGGACCCCAGACGTTAAGCTATTGCATAAAAAAATAAAATAATAATAAGACACATACTTATAAGAAAGTGAAGTACGCGTTTAAAAATATATTTATAGTAAGATAAGAGTTTGACGCAGTTATGAAAACAGGATGGATTGAGATACCAAGATAATATTATTAATTTTTTTTACGGTAGACACAACCTATTGAGATAGGAATTTGTTGCAGTTATAGAACAGAAAAATAGCAATCGATTGATATGAAAATCTCAAAACCGCGTTTTTTTAAGATACGAGGCTGAGAAAGTAAAGCATCGATATACTCTTCCTTGGTTTTGTTCATTGTTGTGGTTAGAATTGTTTCCTCTAGGGTTATTATTCTGATTGCGGTTGTAATTGGAGTTGTTTCTTCTATCATTATAATTATTGTTGTTGTTTCGCGTATTTCTTCGCGGGTTTCTGTTGTTATAGTTTCTGCTGTTAGAATTGTTATACCCATTGTTATTGGTATTATTCCTGGTGTTGTTATTATTCCTATAATTATGAGAATTGTTTCCATTTCGGTTGTAGGAATTGTTCCTGTTTTGGTTATAAGAGTTATTTCTGTTATTATTACGCTGATTGTTATTATGTCCACTACCTTGATTTCTGAAATATAGCAGTTGTTTATTTGTGTTTTTATTTTGCTCAACTTCGAGTGCTAAATTGGTTGCTTCTGTTAAGGTTTTAGGTTGTGCTGCAATTATTGTACTTTGTAAGTCTTCATTTAAGCCATTTTGAATATTGTCAGTGCGTAATTTTCGTTCATTTTAAGTACCAAATTTCTTTGAGTTTCATCATTCGGTACATCATTTAACTGTATTCTGTTGAGTTCAGATACAAGGTTCAATAGTTTGTCTTTGAATTGATTAACTGAATTGTTTCTTTGTGTTAAAGTGGCGAGTTGTGTATGAATTTGACCTGTCGTTAAGGAACTTTTGTATGCATTTTGTAATGATAGTTTGAGATCGTTTAAGGTTTTGATATTTGCAGTGTATCCTAACGTGGTTTTTACTTTTGTATCTAGTTTTATGTTTACTACTACGGCTATCAACTTCGTTCTGTCACTTGTTGATTATCCCTCATGGATTAATTCAACTAATTTGAGGAAAGCTTCTAGTTCTTTGTAATTACCTGAAAAGTAGGTATTACCTTCATAACGGTTTCTATACTGAATTCTACCATTTTCGGTTCTGTTGAATTGTTTTCATTTATTTGTTGGTCTTCGTTCTCTGTCATACTCTCTAACTGTGTACTCAATAGCCTAGTTGTTTCATTTATTAGTACATAAAATTCATGAGTGAAACGTTGTAGTTCTAAATTTTCTTTTAATTGATTTTTATGTGTATCAAAAATGTTTTTAAGGGATTTAAACTCATCTAGCTTGTTTAAAATTGTTTGTCTAGTATACCCTCTTGTGATAGATTTTTTTAGATTTATTTTTATTACCCTAACTTTTTTATATATATCTGTTAGAAACTGCATGGATATATTTTAAACATTATCTGTCCTATTGATATGTTTCAGTACATAGCTTTTGTAGTATCTATTTAGTTTGTAAGCTATGTAACCAAGAATTGCTAACACTATAACAGTAATTATTACTGTGTTTACTGTCGACTGAATTTCTGCCTTAGTCACAGCTGACCCGAGGTTATTTTCTATCTCCTCTTTTATTGTGATAGTGTCTTGGTTTTTATTGTCTAACATTGTAAGGTATTTATATATGTCGTTTAGGTTAGGCAGAAAGAACATTTGTAACCATAGTAAAAGTTAGTTAGTCAAAAGTTTAAATTATTATGTTTGTAATGGTTCTATTTAAGTAAAAACAAATCACGAGCATGCAACAAGACCATATAAATCTATGCATTTTTGTTTTAGCTTTAGAAAGTGGTTTTCTTCCATTTCTACGTAATAATAAAAATTTCTAAAATAAAGTAAATTGTTATTTATTTTAGAAAATAATGGTTCTGCATCGACGCTTTTCTCGTTCTATTAGTAACGTGTAAATTTTGCGAGTGTTTTTTTAAAATTATTTTGAACAGTCATCACGTCCATCAGGATCATGCGACAAGGTTTCATAGTGACTTGCAAGGCGGCAAATTATCATCTGCGACCCAGATTAAAGTATCGATTTTAACATTTTGTGGAATCATTTTCCACTTCATGCGTTGTTGAAAGCTTAGCATATATTTTTCAGTTCAGCGATGCCAGAATATATTTTTTTATATGATGGATTTGTTTCCATATCAACTGTGGTCCCTGTCAGTTTGGCAGGATCGCCATGTGGTGTTAGGATGGCAGGATCGCCATGTGGTGTTAGGATGTTTAAGTAGTGTGGCCTAGCAAGATGGTCATAAAGTGTGGCCTAGTAAGAGTTTGGCCAGCGCTTAAAAACGCTTCCGGCTGTTGAGGGCAGGTTTGAATCCGCCCGTGTTATTTGGTGAAGCAAGTTAATGCTTTATTTTCCTAAGCAAAAATGAATGCTTGTTGTTTGAGTAAAATAAGTACTGCCTCTTTTATTGAATTTGCTTAGTTTATATACAATTAATACCAGTATTTCTTAACTAAAATAAAACCAATATTTACTAAAAACTCCACCCCTATTTTCCTGTACATATCTAATTTTGTTTTTTGGGAATGGTGTGAGTATGTGTTGGTAAAATTGTATCATCAATATTTTTAATTGGTTGACAGAATTTTACCAAATTTTGTTTTCAATTTTAAAATTTAAATTTAGCCTTGACTTGCAATGCACTTGTGGAATTTGACTCTTTTTAACATATGCGCTGGAATGCACTTGCATTGTTATTGTTGCATTCAAATGCGTTGCCGTCTGCAGTATGTTATGCAAAAAGGGATAGTGTTACAAGTGTGGGAATGAAAAGAAATAGAATTTAGTTGAATAATATGAAGGCCAAATGCGTTCATATGAGTCAAATTTAAAGTAGTGAGTAAACCAAATAAAGTGACCATGTGGGTTCACTACAAGGGCTTGCAAAAAGGTTTTGAAATTTAATAAAACGTCCCGGCTAAGGTGCAGTTGCCTTCCCCGTATTTCCGTCGCGCAATCATAAAAAAAAAATGAATTTAAAATTCCATGCTCATTTACTTACTTATCCGATGCAGCAGTGTCCTGTCTGAAAAATTCCCCGGAATTCCCCGCAAAATAGAAATTAAGCAATTCATGTTTTACGTTTTTACTGTGTTACAAAAATTGTGAAGTTTTATTTTAAGAAAAATATTGTTTCAAAATGGCTTATATGATAGGTAAATTAATAGGTGCACCAATGTTGATGTCTTAAACCTAGATTTATAGCAATTCATTAAATCTTTACCCGAATGGCTTAAGAGCTAATTCTATATGCCGCTTGATATTTTGGTCGAACTAATGTTGGCTAGCTAGTTAGTTAACTTTTCCCAGTGGAATCTCAGAAGCATAGTGCACAGCACCGAATTTACTGACGAACGCACATACAAAAACTAGCCTCAGCGCTAATATATTTATGGCTTTAGATCGTAGGTTTCTTATTTTATTTAGCAAGTTTAATTCTTTTGCTTTTTTTTATGTATTATGTTACGCAGGGCTAGCAACACGATTTTGAAATTTCTAAAACAAAAAAAATTCGGACAAGTTCCGGCAAATGTCCCGGCTAGGGTTCAGTTTGCTTTTCTCCGTATTTCCCTTGCATAATAATAAAAATAGAATTAATCCAACAAACAAAAAACCAAATCCTTATTACTATGCTCATCTATCTACTTTCTTTTGTCGAAATCTGAAATCCTGCTAAGGCCACCCAGCATCCCCCTTAATTAAGAAAATTTAGCAATTCATATTGTTCATGATATTAACAAGACTTAAACTTTAATTAACAAAACTCAAAACCTAAGGTTATTTTATGTATAGGCCTATACTTATACTTATTATATGTACTCAGTGTACTTTTTTTTAAATTTTACAATGGAATGAAAGGGAAACCCCTTTTTGAAAAAAGAACATAAGCCTAATAAAATTATTAAAACTATAATAAAGTTACAATACTTAATTTATAAATAAGGAAAAATACATAAGTAGTTACTCGTTCGTCGTAGCCGGTGTAAAAAAGAGGAATATCCGTGGTGCAGCCGGTGTCCTGTAGGGATTGCTATTCTTGGTGTCTGTTTATGTTGTGTTGCTGCTGGGTTGACGTTGCTTGTTAATTTGTAAATTTCTTTGTTTGTTTGTTAATTTGAAAATTGTGTTTATTATTTCTTTGTTATTCGTTTGCTTGTTCTGCGTCGTTTCTTCTTTTGCGCCATTCATACGCTCATATGAACTAGGGCTTGTCTTTGGTTCAAATTGTCTTTTTGTTGCATTCAGCGCAGAATGTATGAAAAAAAACCAAAAGTTTTTTTATAAAAACTTAAAGAACACTAGAATGTTACACTACAAAGTGTGATGCACACTGTTTGATTGATTTAGCAAGTTATTACTCGGTTTTGGTTTTCCATTTTTGCGCACGAACATTCGACACCAGTAGAGCTGCTCAAAATTTCTTCCTTTTGCTTTGCACTGCAACACCCTTTTTTATTCTGTTTTTTATGTATATTACTTTCTTCCTGACTTATATTACTTATCACATACATATAATTCGTTCTTGGAGGTTTCCTCTTTTTTTTCTTAAAAACACCTCGAAAGCGCAAAAATTACATATCGGCGTATTGCAAATCACTTAAATAAATTTTTCTCCACTGCCACTTTCTTTTTCCGCGCTTGTCATTTCACTACGCAAATTTTAATTAAATTCCTTTTTTTTTCTTATTTGCAAACGTTCACCCGAAATGTTCTTGCGGTTAGAAAACGTCTTTCGGCTTAATGTTACATGTCCGACTGTTGTTGTTTTTTTTTTTTTTTTTGCCCAGATAGGGCTTTGAAAATTAGTTACATCAACAACAACAACAACCTCTGAGCGCATCTACTTTCGGAGATATAGCCATCGGAAGATCGGGATATATCTTTTATAAAAATCGGTATAAGTTAGGAACCCCTGGATGGATTTTAAAAATATTGGTGTCATATGAAAGGTATTTTATCAGGCTATATAATTGCTCTACAAAGTTTTTCAATTTAAGTGATTGTTTTCGAGATATGACAATTTTTCAAAAATTTACCCCATTTTTTTCGCAAAAAACCGTTATTTTTCCCAAAAAATGTGTTATTAACCTATAATTTTAATAACTAAATTAGGAAGCCTAATTTATTTTCTTTCATTTGATATACAACACGTATCTGAAATTGTATCATTAATAATTTTTTATAGAAAAAAACAAAAATAGACCAAATCAATTTTCTTGAAATTAGGAACTTTAAACAACAACAATGCCAGAACAAACAACAACAAAAACAACAACAACTACTACAACAACAACAACAACAACAACAACTTGGATACTACAACAACAACAACAACAACAACAACAAAGAGGATCAGCTACTTATTATATTAAAAAAATTTTAAATTTTTATTAAAAATTGCGCGCGCAATTTGGCTAGCAAACTATGTGTTGGATATATTATAGACTGATCCGCGGCCGACTGATCCGCCGCGAAGCCGGTGTCGGATTTTTGGGAGTTTTAAATCTTGAGCTGCGGCCGCAGGCCGCCCAATTACCCCTACTCTTATGTAAAATTACTGTTGTTGTAGTAGTAGTAAAGTTGTTGTTGTTGTTGTCTGTTTTGGCATTGTTGTTGTTTAAGGTACTAGTCCAAAAATAATTTTTCAAAAAATCGATTTTTTTTTTTTACAGATTTTGATTTCTTATACATTCAAGAATAACCTCCTAAAATTTTTTAAAGATATTTGAAAAAATGACAAAGTTACAGCTCTCTTTGCGCGCGCACATTTTTGACTATTTCTTCGCTACAGCGTGCTCTCTCAATTGTTTTTCGCGTTTTTCTCGAAACTACATTTTTCAAGTCGGCGTAGACTTATTCTCCGAAACTATAAGTCCGACTGTTCTAATTTTTTGCATGTAGCTTTGTTTATGTATCCCACATCGTAATCCACCAGAAAATTAAAAAAATTTGTAAAAAAAAAATTGTAATTTGATAATAAAGTCGAAAAAAAACATCAAAAAAAAAATTTTTTTTTCATATTGCCACAATTTTTTTTTTTTATCGATTTTTTATAATATTCTGGTGGATTACGGTGTCATTGACCTTCTTTTTTAAGATCCCATTTGTATTTTTTTTTCCGGACAAGCCGTTTTCAAGAACATCTCTACGCCATGGGACGATAAAATTTTTAAGAAGAAAACTTTGGCGCCCTCTATAAAATGGACTTTATAATAAAAATTAAAAAAAAAAATTTTTCAAAATCTTTAATTCTTTATTTATATGTACAAAAATTTTTATACAATAACTCAATAAAATAAAGGAAATAAAAAATTTTAAAAAGTGTATTACTTTTTGCCATTTATTTTTGGACTAGTACCTTAAAGTTCCAAATTTGAAGAAAATTGATTTGGTCCATTTTTGTTTTTTTCTATAAAAATTTATTAATGATGCAATTTCAGATACATGTCGTAAATCAAATGAAAGGAAATAAATTAGGCTTCCTAATTTAGTTATTAAAATTATAGGTTAATAACACATTTTTTTGGAAAAATTACGGTTTTTTGCGAAAAAAATGGGGTTAAATTTTGAAAAATTGTCATATCTCGAAAACTATCACTCAAATTGAAAAGCTTTGCAGGGCAATTATATAGCCCAGTAAAATACCTTTCATATGACACCAATATTTTTGAAATCCATCCAGGGGTTCCCAACTTATATCGGTTTTTATAAAAGATATATCCCAATCTTCCGATGGCTATATCTCCGAAAGTGGATGCGCTCAGAGGTTGTTGTTGTTGTTGTTGTAATTAATTCCCAGAGCCCTATTTGGGCAAAAAAATAAAAAAAAACAACAACAGTCGGACATGTAAAATTGTTCCCGTCTTTCTTTATATTTTTTTTTTTTTGTATTATCGGATTCGCGAAATTCTTTATTCAGAATTTTTACGGTTTTTAAAATTGTTTTTCTTTTTTTTTTGCGTCCTTTTTTTTTTACTTCAGCGTTTTATTTTTTTTCGACCAACACCCGACAATGTTAAAGACCAAAAACCAACTCGCAACTCTGGCTGCATTGCGACCGCATATCGCGATAGCGGAAAAATCAGTGTTTAAATTGCTGCAGTCAAAGTAGCAAAAGTCG
Organism: Calliopum simillimum; assembly: GCA_951812925.1. NCBI lineage: Eukaryota > Metazoa > Arthropoda > Insecta > Diptera > Lauxaniidae > Calliopum > Calliopum simillimum. The sequence goes on from OX638368.1 coordinate 67,029,278, forward strand.
CAAATTTTTGCTATTTTAAGCAGCAGCTATTTGCATGATTTCAAAATAAACTGTTGCTTAAACTTCTGCTTGCGACAATTAAACAAGTCGAAGTCAAAGCAAACGCAAAAATCCGCAGTTGACAAAATACGAAGCACTTATTTTTCAACAACTTCGGCAGTTGTCGTTTTGCTGCGACTGAAACTTTTGAAAAATTTGCAAGTCGAAGCAGCAGCAGCTCGTCAACTTATTAAGTCGGAGAAGCAGCAGCTCGTCAACTTATTAAGTCGAAAAACAGTTTTATTCGCAGTCGACTGTTTTTGACTTATTCAGTTGCTTAAGATTTTTTTTTTTTTCAACTTTAAATATGAATGTGGACAAAAATTATGAAAAGGGATTGTCAGTATCAATACTATTCAAACTGCATTTTTGCTAAATGCGAGTGATTATAGGTAGAAAAAATTTGCTGAACCAACCCAATGTGCACAAAAACGGATGAGGATCCGTTTCGAATCCATTACGAGTTCATAAAGGTATAAAAAACGTAATCCGCGGTAACGGATCTTTTTCGAACCCGCAACGTACATCAAAAACGAATTCAAAACGCTTTGTTTGGATAAAAAAAAAAAACATTTTGAAACGCTTATTAGCAAATAAAAAAAAATTAAATTCCGCAGTGCGGGCCCGTTTCGAATCCGAAACTTATGTAAAAACGAATTCAAAACGGATTTGCTTTTAAATATGTTAATGCTGTATATTTACAGAAAAAAACCGTTTTGATGCGCCTATTAGCAATTAAAAAATAATAAAAAGAAAAAAAGGAAGAAAAATAAAGGGTAAAAATCAACCTCTGGTAGGATTCGAACCTGGGCAAATCCGTTTCGATTCCGTAAATTCTTCAAATACGAACTCAAAACGGATTTGCTTTATTTAATTTTTATGATAAAAAAAATATTTTTGATTTGTTTTTTTTTTTCTTTTTATTTTATTGCATATGATTTTTTGTAAACTTTTCAAACTCTGTTTGAAAAAATTTTTTTGATTCCAAATTTGAGTATATAACATTTTTTATCAAAAGAAGGGAAGAAAAACAACACAGAATACTTATAAAAAAACAACAGAAATTTGTTTAATATACAAACTTTAAATCTCAACATCAAATAAGTCTACATCAGTTAAGTTAACATCATATCGGTCAATAGCCTAGTTGTCTAACGTCTCGTGTATGAAAAGTAATACTCCGGGAGCCTGGTTTCGACTCCCGGCCGGGCTAGTAATTTTTTTGTTATTTTGTTTTTTTTAATTAAAAATAAGCGCTCACCCTGTTTTCTTTTTTTTTTATAAGCAGCATTAACATTATTAAAAGCGAATCCGTTTTGAATTCGTTTTTGATGTACGTTACAGGTTCGAAACGGATCCATAAAAGAAGAAAAAACGATTCGTTTTTTTTTTAGGAATCCTTCCCGCAAACGGATCAGTAACGGATACGTAACGGATTCCGTAACGGATATAAAGAACGAAAATATGAACCCGTTACGGATCCGAAACGAGTCCGTTTGGCACACTGGGAATTTTTTAGTACAGACAAAAAACAAATATGATCCACGCGACATTTCGGCGTCTAAAGACTGACCTGTACATTTCATGAGCAAAATTACTTATTTGGTGTAACCCTTTTTGTAGGTAGCGTAATATATTTTTGCTTATTGGGCTTAACCACGTAGGTACGCGCATTTTTATGTTTTGTTCTGTTAATGCGTTTTAAAAACTATAAGCATATAAGTGTACTTTAAATTTTCTTTATTTTAAATTCATTTATTTTTCAAAACTCTTAAACTTATGCATGTTAAACTTTAAACAACAAAACAAAAATGGTAATAAAAAATTTTTAAATTTGTACTTAGTAGTATTATAACATTTCAGTATTGTTTTATATAACGATAAACAAACGATATCACATCTTTATTGGATTAATTTATTATTCATCATCGTCATCATCTTCAAACAGCGGCAAAGAATCAATAGCTGCTTCGAGGAATTTCGGGTTCAGCTTTACGTGCAATATATTTTCTAGTGTTTCCTGGCTTAAACGATTTCGAGAATCTGGAAGAACTAATTTTAGCGTTGAAAAGGCGTGTTCAATTGTAACCTGAAGGTATAAAGTTGTAAAAATTTTAAGTTAACTCATAGCTCTGAAGCATGCAAAGTGACTGATTATTATGTGTATAAATATGTTTAATATAATGCAATAATTACCTGCGTTGGAGCCATTGCAAAGCAAACATTACTCAATGCATACAACTCTGGATCAGTGTACTCCTTCTCCTTCCAAAACGTTAACACATCTGTATCGCTCCTTAGAAATGGAAGTTGAAGGTTCTCAATTTTTGTGTGGACGTCAATTGTGTTGTCTTCGTTCTCTTGAATACCATTCGCTAGAAATTCGTTTAAATATTCATCCTCTACATCAAAAAACGTGTTATTCTGTTCTGTACTGCAATGTGGTGTTGAACACTCAGTGTTGCTAGAATCCAGTTCCTTAATGCTATCCCACATTTGTTTTAAAAATTTATAGAATCTGATGCGACTAAGCCTTTATTGGAGAGTAACCTTGCTGTTCTTTTTTTGAAACTTTGCAAAATCAAATTTCCAATTTGAAGAGTAGAAATTTGGGTCGAATCTTGTACAATTTTTTCTGTACAAATTTTACACTTTAACCACTGTGCATGAAAACTACCAAAATGCAATTGTTCTTCCTGAAATTTTTTTATGCTTTTTTGCAAGGGGTTGAAAACAGTGCTATAGTTATCAATAAACTCCCAAAATGAATCGTCGATTTCAAAATTTTCATCTGCACTTTTATTTTTTACTGATTCAATTTTAATCAATATATCTTTGGCTGCCTTCAAATTATAATAATTATAGATTATAATCTATTGTTTTTAAGTTTTTTTTTGCAAGTTTTACATGACGCTAAACCGTCGTTTTCATTGTTTTCAAAAAATTTCCAGATTTCACTGTTACTTGGCGCCATTGTACGAACAAACACTTCACTTGGCAATGATTTAAAGACTAAAAAAATATAACCGAAAATATATTTTGTACACTTGCATGCATACTAGAGCGAGAAACAAAATATTAAATCATATGTAAGTGCAAGGAGCAAAGCAAATTCAGAAATCAAAAGAACAAAAAATTATCCTAAGAAACACTTGTTTTTAAAAACTGGCAGTTTACATTTCGAAATTTTTCGAACAAATTCTTTGAGCATGTAGGCAGGCGGAGGGAAACTTTGCAAAAATTTATTACGCTACCTATGAAAAGGGTTACCGAATAAGTAATTGCTCATGAAATGTACAGGTCAGTCTTTAGACGCCGAAGTGTCGCGTGGATCATATTTGTTTTTTTACGCCTTTTTAAATTTATGCATCTGTACTAAAAAAATTTTTCTACCTATAATCACTCGCATTTAGCAAAAATGCAGTTTGAATAGTATTGATACTGACAATCTTTTTACCCTTTTCATAATTTTTGTCCACATTCATATTTAAAGTTGAAAAAAAAAATCTTAAGCAACTGAATAAGTCAAAAACAGTCGACTGCGAATGCAACTGTTTTTCGACTTTATAAGTTGACGAGCTGCTGCTGCTTCGACTTGCAAATTTTTCAAAAGTTTCAGTCGCAGCAAAACGACAACTGCTGAAGTTGTTGAAAAATAAGTGCTTCGTATTTTGTCAACTGCGGATTTTTGCGTTTGCTTTGACTTCGACTTGTTTAATTGTCGCAAGCAGAAGTTTAAGCAACAGCAGAAACTGTGAAAGAAATGTCAACTTTTTAAACGCTGGGAAAAATATTTTTTTTTCAGTTACCGTTTCTTTGATCGCATGTTCTGCTATCAAAAAAAAAAAAAAATGTGACATGCGCAGTGGATTTTCCTTTGTTCTTAGCTGATCGCATGTTCCGTTAGCAAAAAAATTGACATGCGCAGTGGCAGTTTCTTGGTTCTTTTTTTTTTTTTAACGCCGTTACGATTGGACTGCAAATACAGTTTTCATATACCAAACAAGTTTATTTCAAAAGCATTTATGTATTTACTAAAAAGCTTTTCGATTAGTGCAAAAGCTGAGTGCTTTTTGCCGGTAGGTGGCCGACGGTTGATTTTAAATTTACAATCAAATCGAAAAGCGTTAGCGTAAAAATCTAATAGCTAAAATAAATCTGCAAAATTGAACCAATCCGCAACAAGTGTCACTTTCGGTCACTTGTTTTGTTGTTTGATACAATTTTTTTTCGCCTTTAATCATTACGTTATTTAATAGTTTTGTAATACAAACACCGATTTAGATATCAAAATTAGTCGTTTTAATGATAAACTAAATTAGTTTCATGTTGAATGAAATTTTGCCGCACAGAAAGAGGCGTGGTAATATAGAAAAGTATATCTATTCTTAATCAGCGTCACCTCCTGAGTCGATATAGCCATGTCCGTCTATCTGGCTGGATGGGTGTGTGTGGAGATACATTTTCTAAAAAAACTGAGCAAGATAATTCAATGAAATTTGGTGCACAGCCTCCGTCGTTAGCTCAGGGGATTGAAAATGAGCGAAATCGGTCAACGGACACGCCTACCGCCCATACGAAAAATGTATTCAAAATGAAACTAGTAACACTTTTCACTACAATTCAACCGAAATACACATATGTAAATACTACGAATTGTAAGCGCAAGCTCTGAAAAAAAAAAAAACTGGGCGAATTCGGACAAGAGGGCGTGGCACCTCGCATACAAGCAAAAGCTTCAACACGCTATACTGGAAGCGTTTTTTGAGATAATCCAACTAAATTTCACTCAAATACTAAGGACTATAAATGCACGCTCTGCGCTAAAACTACACAAAATTGGACAAGAGGGCGTGGCACTTCCCATATAAGCAAAAGTTTCAAAACGCTGTACTGAAAACGTTTTTTGAGATAATCCAACCAAAATTCACTCAGACAATAAGAACTATAACTGCAAGCTCCGAGCAAAAACTGGGTGAACTCGGACAAGAGGGCGTGGCAGCTCTCATGTACGCAAAATTTTAAAAATATTGCAGTGTAGGGTATTTAATGTGTGGCCAGGCTAAAGGTTACACCAGGCATTGAAATAAGCTGTAATAATACCCTATTTCTGCAGTAATAACTTCAAATTTGCAGTAATAACTTCAGAATATTGTAAAAAATTGTAATAATAATTTTCACCCAAATTCATATTACTTTGTTTTGCGTTAATCGTTGAAACTAAGTACTCATTTTATTTCGTTTATAACCGTTTTAGTTGTCTAACCTCACCAATTTGGGCTAAAATGTAGCAACCACAATAAGTACTCGGCAACTCTACTTTAAAAATATTTTTATAAATGCATTCGAAGGAAATTTCGCGATATATTTTCAATTTTAAATTGAACCATTGCCATGATATCTGTTATTTAATATTAATATTTAATATTAATCACTTGAATAAGGCATTAAAAAAATTTTGCTAAAAATTGCAAATAAAATCAAAAAAAAATTCTGCAGTAATAATTTTTTCTTATTTCAACCCCTGGGTTACACCCTTACTAGTTTTTTTTTAGCTTGCGGTTAAGGGTTCAGAATATGCTCGAGGTAAACATGCCTGTCGTAAAAGGCGACTAAAACCGGGTGAACGGCCAAAGTGTGGAAGGGTGTAGCGTTGGACAGCGTTGTGCCTCGAAAGAAAAACCCACAATGCCCGTAACTGGCACTGACAACGCGAGTCGATGCTGCCTTAAAATAAGCATCTTGTCGAAATAATGAAGCGTCTGACCCAGAGTGGGCGGTTCCCAGGTCAGCGTCTGTTCCAGATTGGGCAGCTAAAATTGAAAGTAAATTTGGCCACTATAGTTGCAGCACTTTCCGGATCCAGCTAATAAAGCATGGATCGAAAAACGATGAAAAATAACTCTCCAAGTGGTACCCACCAAAATGTGGGTAATCCACCTGCCTCGGCAGAATGCACATCGGATTTGGAGGTGCAAGAAACATGCATAGTTTGGAATGATTCTCCTATAAATGGAACCAAAATTTTAAAATTCTTTCGATTAAAACTCGAACACGCATCGGCGCTTGGAATGTCCGAACTCTTAATGAACCAGGCGAAATACACCAAGCCGTAAGAGAACTCCACAATTTCAACCTTGAGACATGTACTTCCTGACGGGATGGAGTTGGATTTTTATTAAGTAAAACTGCAGCAAAGGCAGTTATGGAATGGAAATCTGTAAACGCAGATTTCGAACCCCCGCAAGAAATATTACCATCTTCCAAGCATACGCGCCCACCGAGTTGGCAGAGAGAGAAACCAATGATGAATTCTACAGCCAGCTCGCTGCAGCAATAAACAGTGCTCACAAGAACGACATCATAATGGTTATGGGCGATTTGAATGCCAAAGTAGGCTCAGAAAACCCTAACCTTGAGCTCGTGATTGGAAGACATTAATTGGGTGCGAGAAACAACAATTGACGCCTGCAATGCAGCCGGTCTTGTCGTTGGAGGTACGCTATTCCCACACAAAAAAAGCCATAAAACTACTTGGGTGTCTCCAGACAACATCACTGAAAACCAAATCGACCACTTCTGCATTAGCAGAAAATGGAGAGGGAGTCTTCTGGACGTACGAGTAAAGAGGGCCGCTGACAGGCTGCGAACACCATCTTCTCGTCGCGGTCATTCGACTAAAACTTGCCGCTAATAAACGTCCCAGCGAACAATTTGTAGCAAAAAAATTCGACGTGCTTATACTATGTTTACACCAAAGGTTTAGCTGTGAAGATATAAATAAATCTCCTAAATCCTACCCGTTTACACCGGCCGGAAGGGATTTATTTTTGACAGTAAATGTCAATTAATGAATGACATTTGTTTTTATTTACATACCTAGAATATTTTATTTGCTCATAAAAAAATAAACAAATTTCAACTTAATTAAAAACCGTCTATGAGTTTGAAACGTGGAATCCTGATGGACCGCAATGGTTGGGTTACCCAAATTGCTACCAGCAAAAAGATTCTGATACTTTAATTTTTTGCATTTCGTAAAGAGTCATAGTTTGGAAGTTGTCAGGCGACGAAGATACAAACGTGTATTTCCCACAAATACGTGTGTATGGACATTCTCATTTCATCAGCTATATTTTTCTTTCATCAAATAACAGCTACGCATTGTCTGGTTCACGTGATAAAACTCTGCATCTTTGGGAAAAAGCTGTTTTGCACAAGTTTACACCTTTCCAATTTTTTAAACATATGGGACACAAGAAACTAATAACAACATATGCTTGAAAATAACCAAAATCGGTAGCCCTGTTCAGATTTATTCGAAGATATAAATTAAATTCACGTGATGTATGGCAAGATATAGAGCTAAATCTCAAAATTTTAATATACATTTGGTGCACACAGTTTCGGTTTCCAAGAAGAAATTCAACATCAGAATTCAAATCAAAATTTAAAAAATGATGCTCAATAATTGCATCAAATCTTAAAATGTGTGAACTTCGTACAATATTCATAAAAGTGGAGTGAATTTTCATTTTTTTGGAAATTGCGTGTGGCTGTGGTTGAACACGTTAAAACTATGCTTCAGTTGTGTTGTCCCAAAAAATTTGCTTTTTATGACTCCATCCTGAGCTCGCGCAGTAGCTGAGTAAACATTTAAAAATAAGTGAAACTACTACATTTTTGGCTCTTTCAGAAAAACTGTTAGAATTTCGAAAATAATGGCACCAACCGTTTTTTTGTATCTGGTCTTGCTACTAAGATATTCACCAGAAACCATTAACCTCTCAAAAATTTTAGTTTTTCAGATCATATTTTCTAATTACAACTATTTTTTAATTGTGCAAAAAACTTCCTTATTTTATGTGGACAGCTTTATTGGTTCCCGAAATATGAGACAAAAATGCTTAAAAAAGGTTCATAAACCTTTTATTATCATAGGCGGAGTTCTTTTCGATTTTTGCTTTAGTTGTGTCAGAAAATTTTTGCCCATATGAACGTCAAAATTGTTTACATTACTGCATCGGTTTCAGAAATAAAGACCAACAAAAATTATTAAAACTAGTAAAGCATTACTAGCTGGCCTGGTTGCGACTTCGTTCGCCCATTCCCGATGCCATTTACGTACCGAAGTCCCATCCATCTCCATCGTCCCTCTCTTCCAATCACCAAGGTTTTTAAGATCAACTTATATAATCATAGCTCCTATAGGTACAGAGATAGAGCATTTTATATATTTTTTGTGTGAAGTGTGCAACTCCCCCTTCTCAACCCCCCGTCCAAGTTTTTCAAAGTGAATGGTAGATAGACTATCCATGTATGTGCCAAGTTTTATAACGATATCTGTGATATGTGAAGAAACATAGCATTTTGTGTATTTTTTGTAAAGGGGCTGTCCATAAACTCCGTGACGCTTCTGGCGGGGGGGGGGGGGGGGGGCGGTTCGAGCAAGCGTCACGGGACGACGTTTAAAATAACTTATTTTTCAGAAGAAAAAAACTAAAAACTAAACTTAAGTTATTCGAAGTTATAAGATCTAATTTTCTTAATTTTTTACGATTTGGTTGTCATAGGAGTATCGTTATTTGATTTAAAAGACCATTTTGACTCTTCGAACTTAGAATTACCAATCGCAATCTTTTAAATTCAATAATAGTACTTCCGTATTTCCTATGATTATCGAATCTACAGTGTATTTAGTGTAAGGCCTGATTATAGAAATAAAAGTACAAAATGTACAAATAAGAATGTTAGTGTATACATATAAAGAGAAATTTGAACTTGTGTTGAATGTAACCCAATCATTTCAGTTCTCTTAATTTTTATAAAAGCACTGAGTTTGTGACAGTTTTGAGAAATTTAAAAAAAAAGTAAACTTTAAATTTGGTTGAAGAAATTGGTTTAATAGCCCAGGAAAATAAGAATATTTCCAAGTGAATTTTTTTCACCGGAATTGTCTTTATTAAAGCATAATGAATAATGTGTAAAAAGTCCATTGAAGTCCATTGTGCACATAAAAAGTTATTCAGGCTCAAAGGTCGCTAAAATCAGTTTTTGCAAATATCTCACTAACGCAAACATTTACAGAAAAATGTTTGTCCACACTTTGTAACACAGGAAATTTCCTATGTAAAGATGTAAAAAATGTTTTTGTGTAGCTAATAGTTAAGGAGATTACTCAATTCAAAAAGCTGTGCACAGTTTTTATATGTAAATGCTACTTATAAGTTCATATTAAAATATTTTACTTTTAAAATTGCGAATACTCTTTAACGAGGAGTCGTACAAAAAAAATTAAAAAACCGTTCAAAAGATAATTGGATTCTGTAAACACCGTATTAAATTTTTTTTGGAGCCACTCATGGTCCAAAAGATATTCTTCAAAAACCGTTAAGGTCTCGAAAATACTGGTTTTTGAAGGATATCTCTGAAACGGTAAGTAATAAGGTAAAAAGCAATAGCATCAGTTTTGTAGAAAATCACAAGATCTACAGAAAATAAGCCATATGTGTACACTAGGGTGTCTCTGATTTGGGAAAAGTCAAAATTTTATGTCGCGCTCCCCCAGAATCGAAAGACTTTGAGAAAAAAATGAGATCCCCCAAAGGACAGGTTTTTTTAAACGAATTAACTTGTGCCACGAAGACATTCAAATTTAAATGAAAATTAACATAGATTTTATATACTTCTTGTTTTAACTTGCTGGGAATCGCGTTGCCTGAAATATTTTTCGCCATCAAATGTGTATCTTATTGTTTTTCGGGTCGCTGAACACGATACAAGTGTCAAAATTAAATTTTGACAGCTGATTTCAAATCAAAACACCGAGAAATGGAGGTTAAACCGGTAGCTTGTGTCGACACGTGTAGCCGTTGACAGCTGTCAAAATTTAATTTTGACACTTGTATCGTGTATTTTCGAGACCTTAACGGTTTTTAAAGAATGTCTTTTAGACCATGAGTGGCTCCAAAAAAAATTTAATACGGTGTTTACAGAATCCAATTATCTTTTGAACGGTTTTTAATTTTGTTTGTACGACTCCTCGTTAAAGAGTATTCGCAATTTTAATAGTAAAATATTTTAATATGAACTTATACGTAGCATTTACATATAAAAACTGTGCACAACTTTTTGAATTGAGTTATCTCCTAAACTATTAGCTACACAAAAACATTTTTTACATCTTTACATAGGAAATTTCCTGTGTTACAAAATTGTGGAGAAAAATTTTTCTGTAAATGTTTGCGTTAGCGAGATATTTGCAAAAAACTGATTTTAGCGACCTTTGAGCCTGAATAACTTTTTATACGCACAATGGACTTCAATGGAGTTTTTACACATTATTCATCATGCTTTAACAAAGACAATTCCGGTGAAAAATATTCACTTGGAATTATTTCGCACAGCAGCTCTTTTTTCGTCTTATTTTCCTGGGCTATAAGGGGTCATTGAGAATTAATTTGTAAGTTTGGCAAAATTTATCTTCATTGGTTCAGGTTTTACCTTTATCCTTTGCCCTAACATTTAAATTTATTTATTAAAAATTATAAAAAAATAAATTTAATGCTTTCCTTTTTAATTTACGTCAGTTATTAGAAAGTGAACGAATTATATATTTTTAAACAGTGTTCTTAACTTCATTTCGTGAGTTTTTCCATAGTTAAGTTTAGTTTCATGGAACTCCATTTAATATAATTGAAAACGAGGCCTAAAAATAAGAACGTTACACGAGTTTTGCGTGACGTGGTGCAACTGAAAGGACTTTTTAAATATGATTTTTAACTGCTACATCTTAATTCCGTGTACTTTCTACATTAAAGTTCAATTTGATGCAACTCTATTAATTTATTCGAAATAGGGGCTTCAAGGATTTTTTCTTAAATTTCGGCCGTTTTCTTAAATTACGGTACCACTGAAAGGTATTTTTAACTGCTTCATCTACATTTCGCGTACTCTTCGACAGTAGTATAGTTCAATTTATTGCAACCCCATCAATTTAGTCGGAATAGATGCTTCATCAATTAGGTGGAAACAAAGTATGGAAATAAAAACTAACTTTAATGATTGATTACCCACTGACTTTAAATCACAATTTTAAAAATATTCGTTTTGTAATTTTTGCATGCAAAAATAATGATTAAAAATTTATAACACACTTTCAGTGTGAACTGAGGAATATTTTGAAAACATAAATTGTTTTTCTTTAGAATCGTTAAACGTCAGCGATACACTGAAAAACCGTCACCTTAATGATTGTAGTTTATGAAGGAAATTTTACCAGAAAAGCGGTCATTACCATAATAATATAACAACTCAAAGTTAAAAATTTAATACCCGTCTAAACAAAATGACAAAACTAGTGCAACTATATCGAGCCTTAACCGCCAAAAAGACTTAACCGACAAAAAACAAATTTTACAGTAGAACCTTTTTTTGAATTTTCTCTGCATACATTGTAGTGCAAAAGTCAAAATTGCTTTCGCTATAACTTCGTAATGGTACTTTTTACAGTCATGAAATTTGAAGGAAAGATGCTATGGACTCGAGCTATCGATTTCTTTTAAAAAACGGAAATCTGAAATCGTGTCGGTTAAGCCTTGTTGGTGGTTAGGGCTCGATACATTAATATGAATATAAATAGAAACTTATAATGAGAATTTATTTTTTTCTGTTTAACACTGGTATATGCATAAAAAAAAAAAATAAGGATAGGGGGTGGGGGGGTTTCGGTTACCGTCACATGATGCTAGGGGGGTCTGGTCCAGTGTCACTTTTTGTCACATAGCGGGGGAGGGAGTTCATTTTAGCGAATTTTAGCGTCACGGAGTTTATGGACAGGCCCAAAGTGGATGCAATTCTCCTACGCCCAATAACTCCCAAGTTTTGCATGGTGAATGTAAGATATATTATGCATAAATTCACCAACTTTCATAATCATAACTTGTATAACTGTAGAGATACAGCGTTTTTTGTATTTTTTTCGTATGTGGAGTGCAGCCCCCGTTCCCCTCAGTGGCATCTCACCCCCTTACAAACCTTCTACAGACTATAACAAACAATTTAAAAAAAAAAATTATGTAAATCGTACATACGGACACCATTTCATTTTTATATATGAAGCAATCCACGCCAAATGTACTAGCTCAAATTTTTTTTTTTTCTCCGATTTCGCTCAAATTTGGCAATATGATAGATCCGGTGTGCAAGAACAACAATCCGGGAGGATTTGGTCCTAGTACCATTTGTTGTTAGAATACAGGGTGTTGAAATTGGTGTTTTTAGTCATTTTCATGAAAAGGGTGTTTTTTCAAAAATTTATAGCTTACACTAAAGTTTGTAAATTGATAAATCTAAGTTACTGGTCCCATTCACTTTGAAGTGTTCTTTTTATAAAAAAATATTTCTTGGTGAAAAAATTTTTTTTTCACCGAAATTTTTTACACTTAAAAAAAGTACAAGTTCAGTCTGGCAACTCTGTTACCTAAAAGTTGAGAAAAAGTGACAAGTGCGTGTAAACTTTATAAATTTTTAATTTTTTCAAGCAACACAAAGTTCTAAAATTCGGCAAGTATCTCATCTGAAAGTGTATTAGATTTTTCATCCGAAAAACATCAAGTTCAGCAAAGTTTCAATCTAATTTTCCTCTAATTGGGTTGAATTGGATTGCTTTTGCTGTAGATGTTGTTTTTGGCGCATTATTAAGTCATTAAAACACCAACAAAAACTCCTACGAAGTACATTTTGTACAAAAGTTGAGTGTAAAATAATGCTCATAAATTTACAAGAGCTTGAATGAATGCCTATGAGTGTTCACAGCTCGCCCCCTCCGGTTCACAAAACAAACCAAACCGGTTTTACAAGCACAGTAAGTACTGCGACTCCAGCACGCTCTCCCGCGCAAATTCAAAAAAATGCTTTAAAGCAAAATAACACTAGCACATCTGCGATAAAAAATTTTTCACTCACAGCGAGTGCGCTGTCCAATTTAAATAATTTAACATCTACGCAAAGTTCCTCACCTTCTGCGCAAACGCAAACAAATTCCGAAATATCATGGAGCAAACAATGCTCATCGCCTAATCTCAATATGCCGCTGTCTTCTGATACAACATTATTAATAAAGAGAGTTTGCAAAATGTTACCAATGCTGCAAATGTAAACAATTCTACAACAATGCAAACAAATGCTAATAATGGTGCTATTCCAAAAACAACAACCACAGAAGTAAACAAAAAAGTTCAAACTGGCATTGATCGATACATGACCATGAATTCAAAAAGAAAGCTTAGCTCACAAAAACTTGGCTTAGGCAATTCCAAAAAAAAAATAAAACCAACAAAACAGAAACAATAACAAATGTTTTGTCTGGCAATAGATTTGCTGCATTAGGTGAGCTTAGCGATACAAGCGATAAAAATCCTACTCCACCACCTAAAAACTTTAAACCACCCCCAATTTACTTGCGTGAACGCAGTTCGAATTCTCTAGTGCTATTTTTAACTCATCTTATTGGGAACGATAACTTTTTTATAGTCCTCCTAACAAGAGGGAATCTTCATGAAACGAAGATTCAAGTAAAAACTGAGGATCATTTTCGTACTGTCGCTAAAAACTTTAATGACAACAAAAACTCATACAATACTATAATGAAATTACACCTATATGTGTTATGTTTAATCGATCAGTCGACACCGATTTGTTTATTCTCTTCTTTCTTATAAGCTACCTTAATAATAAGATCATGATCTTAACATACCTTACATATTAATGAGAGATTACATGTAATATAAGAGTATAAGAGTTCATTTACTGTGGAGAGCCATTATACCTCCGTTTTTTAAAGAAAAACTTTATGAAAGCAAATAACATTAATAAACGAATTCCTTTTATTTTAATTCACGCTTACCCTACCATTTATTAAATTCGTTTATTTGTGACAATATATTGGTCTAAGGAAATGGTTTTTTACATTATGTCGTCTAATAAGAATTTAATTCAATAATGTTTTAATATGATATACAAACAAATTTTCATGAATGTTTTTGTATAACTAATTTATATACAAATAATTGTAATGAATTCAAATAATTATAAATGTTTTTGTTTCTTATAATATGAAATATGTACATGGTTCTAATGAAATACGATGTAAAATGTTGATAACAATTTTTATATACATAGATAAAAAAGTATAAAATTTTGTTACATTTTTCTTATCCGATTCTTGTGAACTGTTTTTGTTTTCTTCGTTATATTATCGTAAAAAGTAACATTTACTCCATCGATACTTTTTACTGTAAATGGTCCTTCATAAATGTTTTGATGTTTATTGTATGGTTGCTTTTGAACTAAAATTTTTTCATTTATTCGTATTGTTAATGGATTAGCGTTTTGGTCATATATATGTTTATTCCGTAATTTATGCTTGTCAATCAAGTTTTTAGCTAAAGTATGTGTTTTTTGCAAACGATATTTAGCTTCCTTAGCGTAATTTTCTACATTGTATAGAGGATCGATTTTCCCATTTTGCACTTCGCATGGAAGTGTTGCCTTTTTCCCAAACACTAACTCATAAGGTGTGAATTTCATGTCAAAAGCTGTATTTGCTGTAGTGTTGTGAAAGAAAGTAAAATATTTTAGGTATGTATCCCAATCAGAAAGAGTTTCGTCAATATAACCACGTAAATATTCATTGAAAACCCTGTGATTCCGTTCAACAGTCGCTATAGTTTCATGATGGTATGCAGTTGAAAATTTATGATCTATTTTTAAGATTTTTGTTAATTCTTTAAAAATTTCATTTTTGAACTCAGAACCTAAATCAGATTTTATGGACTTCATGGTACGATATACCAAAATAAAGTTTTCAAAAATTGCTGTTGCTACAGTTTTATCACTTTTATCTGGCAAAGCCGTTGTAACCAAATATTTAGATAAATCACACATAAGTGTTAGTGCATACTTATTTCCAAAATTTGATTCTGGCAATGGACCAATGGTATCTATTACGACTACATCGAAAGGTTTATTGGGCGTAGGAGTAAAAACTAACTCTTCCTTGTTTCCCGGTTTTACTTTATTTAGTCTACACTTTTCGCAATTTTGAACAAAAGCAGATATATCCCTGGACATAACTTTCCAATAATATTTTGTTCTTATCTTTGCATAAAGCTTCTTGATTCCGCAATGACCGCCTGTAATAGGGTCATTATGGTAAATCGTCATGAGCTTTAGTTTTTTGTCATTTCCAAATATTGTTTCAATTGGATCTGTTAATATTATTTCTAATTTAGTCAAAACTTGGTTTCCATGATCTTTTAGTTGCTGTAATGTAAAATATGTGAAAAATTTATCATCTTTAGGCCATTCTACTACATTGATTTTGTGACTGACGGCTTCCAATTGTAGCCTCAAAAGCATATCATCGAGAGTCAATGTTTCGTTGGCAATCACAAAACTAATAGAAAATACTTTTTTAAACTTATTGTGCACATTTAGACATATTGAAGATTCTGAAATATTTGATCTTATTTTCGATACTTTTGTATTGAATTCATGTGAGAATGTGTCGTAAACAGAAATTTTATCGCTGCTACTGAAACTTGATGGTTTTGCTATTTGTTCATCTTTCCCATGCTTAGACATCGCGCGTGTTGTCACAGCAAGGATATTGGTACTTGCGCTTTTTAATTCGTCAATCGAAATACGCGAGAGAGCGTCAGCAGCAACATTAGTTTTACCCTTTATGTATTCTATCGTAAAATTATATTCGGATAGCTCTAGTCTTATTCTCGAAAGTTTCGAAGATGGATCCTTCATGTTAAATAAATACACCAATGGTCGGTGGTCCGATCTGACAATGAATTCCGTACCATAAACATACGGTCGGAAATGTTTGATAGCAAAGTGAATTGCTAACAATTCTAACTCTATTGCAGGTTTTTTCTGTTCTGCTTTATTAAAAGCTTTTGATGCAAAACAAATGGGCAAATCAGAACCTGTATAGTTTTGACTTAATATTGCACCGCAGCCTATCTTCGATGCATCAACTGTTATTATGAATTTCTCTTTAAAATTAAGAAATTGTAATAGCGTAGGTGATACTAAAGCTATTTTTAAAGCTTCAAATGCTTGTTGGCAACTTTCATCCCATACAAAATGAACGCTTTTGCGACTCAATCGATTTAACGGTGCAGCCAAAGAGGCAAAGTTTGGTATAAACCTGCGGTAATAGTTAGCGAATGCAACAAAACGCTTGGCTGCATCTTTATCGCTTGGTGTTTCGTATTTTTTAATAGCCATGATTTTTGACTCATCTGGAGATAATCCGTTTACAGCGCATTTGTGGCCAAAGAATGTAACCTCTGGCCGAAAAAAATTACACTTACTAGGATTAAGCTTTAAGTTAAACTCCCTACAAATTTTAAAAACACTAGACAAATTGTGCAAGTGATGTGATTCACTGCAGCCAATGACAATTAAATCATCTACATAAAGAAATGCTTGGTTTGGCGAAAGCCCTGCAAATGCTATTGACATCATTCGTGAAAAAGAATTTGGAGCGACGTTAAGTCCGAAAGGTAAAACTTTCCATCTAAAAGCTCCACGGTCAGTACTAAACGACGTAATATCCCGCGAATCTACATGCAGCGGAATCTGATGAAACCCTGAAAATAGATCAAGTGTCGAAAAGAACTTCGCTCTACCAAGATTATCTAAAATGTCGTCAACTCGCGGTAGGGAAAATTTATCTGCTACTAATTTCTTATTAACTGCTCTGAAATCTATACACATACGATATGACTTTGTATTTTCTGCACTCTTTTTTGGAACCAAAATCAATGGACTGTTGAAATTTGAACAACTGGGTTCTAATAAATCATGACGTAGCAAATTATCAACTTGTTTGCTTATTTCGTCTCTACGTGCATAGGGCAAACGGTAATTTTTAATACATACCGGTGAATTATCAATTAATCGAAGTCTTTGTTCGTAAAAATTGTTAATTGACATTTTGTCATCTTTAAGAGCAAAAATATCAGCATATTCTTGACATAAATCCATTAATTTAGTGGTACCGTATCTAGGGATTTGTTTCTCAAGTACTTTAGTCAACTCATTTTTTCTTTGGTCGTCTTTATTAACATTGTCAACTGTATAGATATGATAGTTATGCAAACTTTCCGATTTAATATTGCAAGTTGTAATACATTTGACTTCATTTGTCGTATTAATTACACGCAAAATTGGTTTATCCGTATTGACAATACATTTTGCTATAAATACACCGCTACAAATTTCTTCAGAGTCAACAAATACGGGTTGCGAACATTTTCCTAAGTTAAATTGTCTAAAAACTTCACTTCTGGGTGGAATAATACAAGTTTGGGCGCTTGTGCCATGTAAAATTGGAAAGTTTAAAAATTTGTTATGAAAGCAAAAAGAAATAGTATTAGTTTCATAACTAATTACGCATTTATTTGCCTTTAAAAAATCTTTCCCAAGAATACCATCGCATGGAATATTAAAATCATCATCGACAATATGCAAAACTTGTGGAACTAAAAAATTGGATACAGATAATTTCGTATCTAAAGCACCTAAAGTTGAAGTAGTATTTGGTGATATACCAGTTAAGTTTATTTTGATCAAAATTTAATCAAAGATACGTCAGCTTGAGTATCAACAAGAAAAGGGCACTGTTGATTTGCATCTACACAGTTAAATTCAATGAAGTCAGCATAATTTAAATTTAACCTGTATATAGATTTAAAGAAGTTGTTATGGATTAATTGGCCTGTTCTTCCCCCAGCGGCCTTTGCTGAGGGGCTGTCGCGTTTAAAGTGTGAATGCTGGCTCCTCAATTATTAGCATTGCTTTGATTGGCATTATTACGATTATTATTTCTGAAATTTCCGTTGTTGCGACGCCGGTTGCCACGATAATTATTACTATAATTATTGGAGTTATTGCGGTTTCTATAACCTTGAAAATTATGCCCTGAAGTATTACCATTTTGATTGAAATTTCGACGATAATTATTATGTGAGCAACTTGCCGTTTCACGAAAAGCAAGCACCTGACGTTCTGTTCTACAATTAGCTTTGCTACTACATCTTTCGGATCTACGAACGCAGTTGATGCCAATATCGACTTCACTAAGTCTGATTTCGCATTCATGCGACAAGTGCTGATAGTTTGCTCAACGGCCATTTCATGAGGTTTATCTTGGGTCATTCCCTCTGAAATAAAAGATCGCTCGAGAGAATCAGACAACTCCTCCATTTGTTTAGCAAAATCCGCGTAGTTATTATTTCTGATCTGCAAAGATGCAATTTTGCCAGCCACCACTTTAGAATTGTCATGTTTTATTCTATTACGCAATGCGACTTTTATGTCGTAAACATTTGCGGGTAAGGCTTCCCGAGCCTTTCCTTCAAGTTTTGATTTTAAAAAAGATATAAAAGTGGCTGTCAAATTTGCATCAGAGAGTTCTTCAATAATGGTAATTTTATCAATAAATGACTCTAAAATAAGCGGATCTCGCATTATCGAAGCACGCATGCTGATAAATGTTTTG
Organism: Calliopum simillimum; assembly: GCA_951812925.1. NCBI lineage: Eukaryota > Metazoa > Arthropoda > Insecta > Diptera > Lauxaniidae > Calliopum > Calliopum simillimum. The sequence continues at coordinate 67,047,897 of OX638368.1, forward strand.
TTTTGATCAATTGTAGCCATTTTGTCTTCTAATTTAATGATATTATCAAAAATTATGGAAATATGATTCAAAGTCTGATTCACTATCAGTCAAAACGTCTTTGTCAACTAGTACAAAATTATGTACGTCATAAGGAATTCTAACTTTACAATCTAATTTTTTGAAACATTTGTCCAAAAGCCCTCTACAATGTAATATTGTTTTTGATATTGAACCTTTTTCATCATTTGATATTTCGTCAAAATTTGAGTTTATATAAGACAGAACAGCGTTATAAGATTTAATAAGCAAATCAATATATTCCCTAACTTTATCTTTGTTTGTAGAAAGTGGACGGTTCTGCAATAATCTTTTTGTTACTTTTACAAATTCTGTTTTTAAATCCTTAAATTTACCATAATCAAATAGTGACATTGAGGAAAGAATCTAAAATACATGTTATTACAAAATTTGCAATAATATACTTAATATACTCGCTGCTCAGGAATTACTGGAAAAGTTGAATTTAATAACTTTCTCGCTGATTCTACCGTACTCCTTCCCATCTGCATTCAAAACCATGTGGTGTTTTTCTTCATGCATTTTTTTTATTGTCGCTGATATCGGTATAGTTCTTTTAATGCAATTTTTGTTGTAATGTAATTTTCGTTGAAATGTGATAACATATTTAGTGTAACGTAATTTTTCTTGCAGTGTAGCCCGTTACAAATCTGGTACCGTTCGTCTTATTGTAATTTTTTGTAGACAAATACGAGTTGGTAACAACGTTAAGCTACAAGCAGGCACAATTTAAGCATTGTATGTGCGTAATTTTGTTATACACACAACTGCAAATATTTTAACACATAAATGTTCATATGCTATATGTTGTAAAATGTTTTTCCAATTGAGGCGTTGCGTGCAATAACGCCCCAAGTCGAAAAATGGCATTTCGAGATAATTCAATTTAAAGTTTTTAAATGCTGATAAAAAGAACAAACCATCATTTAAACCTTGAAAAACAAATTTATTCAATTAAACCTAATAAAATGAGTAAATAATTACCGCTAACACATAATACTAACGCATATTGACAGAATTATCGAAGAAGGAAAATTTTAAATTGTAGGGCGTTTTTGCATAAATCCATTTGACTGTCACTGGAGTAACGTTAGCATTTTGCTTGGGAAACCGGCAAAACTCTTCCGATTTTAATGATTTTTTTTTTTAAAATGAGGGGAATGAAATATACTTTCACCCCAATTATTTATAAATGTGCGGTTTTGTTTATTTCTTTAGAATTTTAATATTATAAAATGCACGCATACATTTGCATCTAAGTTTTCCACCTGGTAACGTTAGCATTTTGCTTGGGAAACCGGCAAAACTGTTCCGATTTCAATGATTTTTTTTTTAAATGATGGGAATGAAATATACTTTCACCGTAATTATTTATAAATGTGCATTTTTGTTTATTTCTTTAAAATTTTAATTTTATAAAATGCATGCATACATTTGCATCTAAGTTTTGCACTTGGTAAATATTTTTTTTGCAAACGGTTATAGAGATTTTAACGAAATTTGGTACAATGTTCTATATTAGTATAACATTAAGACTGGGATCAATTCTAACCCTGTAGATCATAGCTGCCCGTCTAGAGTAAAATTAAAAAAATTTGGCACTCGCATCAAAAGTCGTGGCCCCCATGTAAAATTAATAAAAAAGAAAACATAAATTTTTTAAAATTATGGAAAACAACAACCAGCAACGTTTTTAAATTAACAGTTACTTGTGCGAGTGTTTGTTTTTCGCAAATCTAAAAAATCCTGAAACTTCATAAATTGATGAAATTTGTTGTTGCCATTGTGTGTTGTTGTTTTTTTCTTTTCGACAGGAACCCATGCGTGTTGTTGCAACAACAAAACACACAGTCCTGTGTGGACGAAAAACATGCAATACGGATTTAGAAGAGGCCGCAGCACAATCGATGCTATTTCAAAAGTCTGCAGCATAGCCGGGCGGGCACTAGAAGGAACACGGTGGAGAGGAGGCTCGAAAGAATATTGCGCAGTAGTGACATTAGATATTAAGAATGCTTTCAACACAGCTGAGTGGAATGCAACAATAGATTCTCTTATAAATATGGAAGCTCCCACGTATCTAATAAACATGATCAAGGGTTACTTTTCGGAAAGGATCCTCGTTTATGATTCGGATGATGGTCCAAAAACTTACCCAGTGACAGCAGGAGTACCGCAAGGTTCAGTACTGGGCCCCACTCTATGGAATTGCATGTACAATGGGGTTTTTGGGGTTGAAAAACCAAGCGGAGTAAACATTATTGGGTATGCTGATGATATTGCAATTGTAGCAGTGGCTAAACACACCACTGAACTTGCAGAAAAGTGCAACACCACAATATTAAATGTTCAAGCATGGCTACAATCAATGAGCTTGCAACTGGCTGAGCACAAAACAGAAGCGGTTCTTTTAAGTAGTAGGAAAAAGGTTGAATCGCTGGAAATTCGGGTTGGGGCGCATATTATAGTATCACGCCCCACAATTACTTACTTGGGAGTAGTGCTGGACCACAGGTTTAATTTTAGAGAGCATCTCATAGCAGCTGGTAACAAGGCTGTACGCATGGGATCGGCTGTCGCAAGACTTATGCCAAATATTGGTGGTCCAAAGTATGCAGCCAGGAAACTATTGGCTTCAGTTTCAAGTTCAATTATGATGTATGGAGCGCCAATATGGTATTCATCAACTAGTTTTACGTCGTATATGAAGACAATGGTAGCAACACACAGGCTAGCTTCATTGAGAGTTTGCTGTGCTTTCCGAACAGTGTCTGAAGTAGCTTCAAATGTGATTGCGGGTCGACTTCCGGTTGACTTGGAAGCAAAAAGATCGGCGGCATTACGTGACCTGCGTCGGCAGAATTGCTTTGACCGAGATCGCGTAGCAGCAGTAGACTTAGAACTATTCACACAGTGGCAACAAAGATGGCAAGCATCAACAAAAGGGCGGTGGACTTATAATCTGATCCCTCTGATTGAAATGTGGCTCAAGCGCAAACATGGAGAGCCAAATTACTACCTCACTCAGTTTCTTACTGGACATGGCTGTTTCAGAGAGTATTTATACAAGTACAAGCACGTGAACGATCCTTTTTGCATGTTTTGTGAAGAAGCTGTAGAAAACGCCAACCACGTATTAACAAGGTGCGTAAGGTTCAATGCGGCCAGACAAGTACTACAGAATATAACGGGTGAAGAGGTTACCTGCACCAGTATTGTTCGACACATGCTGTTAGGCAAGGACTCCTGGGATCAAATTAATCACGTGATATCAACGATTATGCAGCAACTGAGACGAGATGAGCAACTCAACAGATAAGACAGCAACAACAGAAATTAAGAATTAGAGCCTAATTGCTCTAGCCCTGCCTAGCGAAGAAATGCCCTGATTGGCGGTACCGCTTGGCACTAAAAGGGCAGTGACACAAAATGAAGTTAGGGTTTAACAACGTAGGCATACTGAACATGTATTTATATATATTTGTTTGTGTAGAACTGAGTACCATTTTCTACATTGCATGTACTCTGTACATGTTTTGCGAGCCGGCATATTAAGATAATATCCGTGCGTTGGTCCCGAATGTGGTAAACCAGTAATCAGTATGAATCGTGTATGCTGCTTAGCAGTATCTTTCGAAGATTCCCCCTTCAATAGTTAAAAAAAAAAAAAAAAAAAAAAACGAAAAACAACAACAAAATTTACGCATATGTTGTTGCTGGTGGTCGATCGCAATTCTTCAAAATTTTGCATATACCGTTACTTGCGAGTGCGATTATCATTTTCAATAATTAAATTTTGCTGTGGCACGTGAGATCAAGTGATTTTCAAATAATGACACTTTGCGATGGCACGCGTGGGCGGCTATGCTGTAGATAATCATAGAAAGGCGTAGCAAATGCTTTAAAATTAGAATTTATTTGGCAATATTTCGCAAACGGTGGTTAAGTTTGGTAAACAAATGCTGATTATAAATAGCGTAAATGGGATGGGATGGCAAGAGTGTCACACCTACTTTTAAAGAATTGAATATTTTGATTCAATATTACACAAAAGCGGCGCAATAAATTTTAATGAATATTGAAATCAAAAAAAAAAAATTTCGAATTCTTGTCTTTTTTTTACTCTTTCGACGATAACTTTTTTTAGATCAAAGATAGGAAAAGACAACATTTGATAAAAAATAAGGAGATAAAGTTTCCTTTAAAATGCTTTATTGAAAATTTTCTTAAGCTAAAAATTTATCGAAATATGGCCACTCAAACATAGCAATTTTTTTACCCGGCCGGAAAAATGGATTTAATTCAAAAGCAAGGTGCCTTACGAAAAAAATGTGCTAGGCAGAAAATGTTTAGAATCGTCCAAAAAATATGTGTGAATTTTTTCACAATTTTGTCGAACACTTTTTAATTTTTCAAAATTTGGCTAAAAAAAAAAAAATCGAAAAAAAATCACACGTACTCCTAAGCATTTTTGGCATATAAAATTTTTTCATTCAGCACCTTGGTTTTATGTAAAAACCGTTTTTCCTACCGCGAATTGATTTATGCAAAAACGCCCCAAGTCGCACTACGCCCTTCTTGCACGCAACCCTTTAAACAGTATATATATATTGCTCTACCATATTCTGTGATCGAAATTGGAAGTTGAAATTAAGTACACATATATTTGAGGACCCAAGCTTTTCAAAAAAGCGATGGGCGCAAAAACGCCCTAAGTCGACTTAGGGCGTTAATGCACGCATCGCCTCAATTGTTTTTTTTTTTTAGCACATGATTATTGAACTTTTATGTAACTGTATGGCTTTTTTTTCGTGATTTAAATCGATTTTTATGATTCTTAATTTTTTTTTTTGCAATAATTTTTTTTACACAGGTTGTTTTATTATTTTTCTCGAAGTGTCACGGTCGCCATATAATGAAATTACACCTCTATGTGTTATGTTTAATCGATCAGTCGACACTGATTTGTTTATTCTCTTCTTTCTTACAAGCTACCTTAATAATAAGATCATGATCTTAACATATCTTACATATTAATGAGAGATTACATGTAGTATAATTGTATAAGAGTTCATTTACTGTAGAGAGCCATTATAATACTACACTTACCAGCTGAAAAGCAGCAAAGGTATTTCTGTTGTCATTAAGGGCATCGAATCGTCAGTTGACCCGAAAGAAATTAAAGAAGCGTTGGAACAAAAAAATTTCGTTCCTAAATCTGTAATTAATATTTTAAACAAAGAAAAGGTTCCTTAACCAATGTTTAAGGTTGATCTTCACCCTGACTCTGCCAAATTAAAAAAGAGTGAGATTCATCCAATCTATAAACTGCAATACTTACTTCACCGCCGAGTAGTAGTAGAGGAACCCCATAAACGAAATGGCCCGGTACAGTGCACTAATTGCCAAGAGTATGGGCATACAAAATCATATTGTACCCTACACGCTGTCTGTGTTGCATGTGGAGAGCTTCACCACATTTCTGAATGCAAAATCAAGTTGCGAAATGAAGCTAATTTAAAAAAGTGCGCTAATTGTCAAGGAGACCACACTGCAAATTACAGGGGCTGCCCTATTTATAGAGAGCTTAAAGCAAAAATTTCTGAGAAAAGACAAGTGAATCGTAATTTAAATCATAATGTAATTACTACACATAAATTTGTCCAACAACAAGGCAATCCAAACCCCATAGATCCCTCTGTTTTATATTCAAGTGCATTGAAATCAGGCACAATAAATCCACAACAAAATAGTTTAGAAAGTCAAATTACAAACTTAACGCAAACATTGAATCAATTTATGATGTCAATCAACTCTTCAAGAGTTAGTTAAAACTCAAAACCAGCTCCTCCAAATTTTGATTGCTCAAAAATAAGTAAATTAAACATTTGTGCCTGGAATGCAAACGGTATCAATCAACACAAAAATGAAATTTCTCATTACCTGAATAAAGAGGAAATTGATATTATGCTTGTTTCAGAGACACATCTGACTGATAAGTATAATTTCTATATACCTGTATATAAATTCCATAAAACCAATCATCCTGATGGCAAAGCACATGGAGGCACAGGAATTTTAATTCGTAATCGCCTCAAACGTTTCAGTTCAGAATCTTTTTCAAAAAACTATCTTCAGGCTACCTCTATTTGCTTACAAAATCATTCTAAGAACTTAATAGTTTCGGCGGTTTATTGCCCACCTCGATTTGCAATTAGTGAGAATCAATTCAAAGAATTCTTTGACACTTTGGGAACCAGATTTTTAGCTGCTGGAGATTACAACTCCAAGCATAAATATTGGGGTTCTCGTCTTGTAAATCCAAAAGGGAAACAATTATATAATATGCTTATAAAAATCACGCTTTCAATTTTGCTTCGCCTGGTCAACCTACATATTGGCCAGCCGACCGAAGCAAAGTACCAGACCTCATTGACTTTGCTATTACAAGAGGCATCGAGAGAACCCTAATCACAGCCGAAACAAAATTAGCTCTCTCTTCTGACCATTCTCCAATCTTATTTTGCCTTTTAGAAAAACCATTGTATATAGAGACCTTTAAGAAGCTAACCTCATATAAGACCAACTGGCTTAGGTACAGGAAATATATATAGTGCAGGCAAATTAGGTATTCATTTCTAATTTCGTTGAACATGCACCGATTTTGATCCGACAGGGCTCATTTTGTTCGTAATAAAATTTAAAACAAAACCAACACATTAGTTTTTTCCGCCCTTTCCCCAAAATTTCTTTAGTCCCCCGTGAACCTTCAAAATCGGATAAATTCAATAAAGCTGTTCTAAAATGCTTAAAAATGGAAAGTTATGCTATTCACGGGGTTCTCTAGATTGCTGAATTCAAATTTGATGTTGGAAAATTAAAAAACTCAAAATGGCGCCCGGAAAACTGCGTACATACCCATTTTAAGCACCAAAAATGGGAAAAAATCGTTATAGGGGGTTTTAGCCTAGAAGTCTTGTTACATTGAATGAATTTATACGGTCGGTGTGGGATATTGTTTTTTATACTATAAAAAGTAAAGTTTATCAAAATTTTTTTTGCGTTTTTGATTTGTTAATTATTTAAGCAATAACTATAAAAAGTTAATACAACTCAAAATTAAAAATATTTGTAACATTTTGCAAACCATTTTTTCTAAACTAATTTGAGGTCGCTGAAAAACCCAATTATTTTTTTTTCCTTGCGGCCGTTCCCGAATTATTCGTTAATTTATATTTTCGAGGTTATAGCTTCATATACATCAATATATTTCTATGACGCCAAGTTCGATCAATTTTATTTTTCCACGTTTACAAAGAATGATTAATGGCGCTTCTAACGATTATACCAATGATTATGCTTTGAACAAAATTGACTGAGTTATAGCAGGAAAATTTTTGAAATTTCAAAAATTTTTGAAATTTTTCACATCAACTTCAAATGAAACATTTGGTTTTTGGCATGTAATTTTTTTTAATACTTGTTTTTTAGTAATTTTATTAAATGGCGCATATAATAGCAAACATTTTAAGCCTATGTTGAGCAAAATCGAATGAAATTTCCAAAAGATATTAAGGTTTTAGTGCAATAAGGAAGATGTGAGAATTTTCGAAATGTTCGGCCTGAGTCAACAGATCCAATTTTTCAGCCTCCAGATAGGACACCCTACACTTATCGAACACTTTAAAGATGTTTTAAGTAACTTCTAATCATTCTCTGTAGAAGAACATTGCGGATTGTATCAAAAATATTAATTTTTGAAAGAAATCGAAATTTCTCTATTGCACTAAAACCTTAATATCTTTTGGAAATTGCATTTGATTTTGCTCAACATAGGCTTAAAATGTTTGCTATTATATGCGCCATTTAATAAAATTACTAAAAAACAAGTATTAAAAAAAATTACATGCCAAAAACCAAATGTTTCATTTGAAGTTGTGAAATTTCAAACATTTTCCTGCTATAACTCAGTCAATTTTGTTCAAAGCATAATCATTGGTATAATCGTTAGAAGCGCCATTAATCACTCTTTGTAAACGTGGAAAAATAAAATTGATCGAACTTGGCGTCATAGAAATATATTGATGTATATGAAGCTATAACCTCGAAAATATAAATTAACGAATAACTCGGGAACGGCCGCAAGGAAAAAAAAATAATTGGGTTTTTCGTGTTCAGCGACCTCAAATTAGTTTAGAAAAAATGGTTTGCAAAATGTTACAAATATTTTTAATTTTGAGTTGTATTAACTTTTTATAGTTATTGCTTAAATAATAAACAAATCAAAAACCCAAAAAAAATTTTGGTAAACTTTACTTTTTATAGTATAAAAAACAATATCCCACACCGACCGTATAAATTCATTCAATGTAACAAGACTTCTAGGCTAAAACCCGCTGTAACGATTTTTTCCCATTTTTGGTGCTTAAAATGGGTATGTACGCAGTTTTCCGGGCGCCATTTTGAGTTTTTTAATTTTCCAACATCATATTTGGATTCAGCAATCTAGAGAACCCCGTGAATAGCATAACTTTCCATTTTTAAGCATTTTAGAACAGCTTTATTGAATTTATCCGATTTTGAAGGTTCACGGGGGACTAAAGAAATTTTGGGGAAAGGGCGGAAAAAACTAATGTGTTGGTTTTGTTCTAAATTTCATTACGAACAAAATGAGTCCTGTCGGATCAAAATCGGTGTATGTTCAACAAAATTAGAAATAAATACCTGTTTTTACCTAATTTGCCTGCACTAATAAGTTCTCACATTCACAGGAGCTATTCGATAGAATGTGAGGAACATATAGATGATGCTGTTGCAATTTTTAATTCAATCCTCTGCTCAGCAGCGGAACACTCAACGCCTTATGAGGTTGTGAAAAATACAAAAACCAGTTTTTCCACCAACAGTGAAATTGAGTTTCTCGTAGCTGAGAAGCGAAAGTTTAGGCGCGAATGGCAGCTACATAGATCTCCCGCTTCTAAAGCAAACTTAAAAATTTCTACTTCTAAACTGAGGTCTGCGCTAAAAAATAAAGAAAATATAGAGCAGCAAAAATTTGTCTCGAAACTGGATCCTAATAAGAACGGCAAACAGTCTTTGTGGAAAGCTAGCAAAAGTATTAAAACTCCGATGGAGAGTGAGCTGCCGATAAGAGCCAACCTTGGGAACTGGGCCCGAAGCGATGAAGAAAAAGCTGATGCTTTTGCAAATCACTTAAGCACAGTTTTTCAACCCAATCCTCCTATTCAAGGCTTTCTTCCTCCTAATTTGCCATTAAACAGCGATGTTATGCAATTGAACTTTCATTTTAGCAACGTAAAGGGTGTAGTTGAAGAGATGTGTCCCACAAAAGCTCCTGGGTGCGATTATATAACTCCCAAAATGATAAAAGAACTGCCAAATTCAGCTTTTGTCTTTTTAACTAGACTTTTTAATGCTATAATTCAGTATGGGTATTATCCAACAGAGTGGAAAATCTCATTAATGACCATGATTCCAAAACCTGGAAAAGATCGTACATTGCCTTCTTCATATACTATAGACCCATCAGTCTTTTACCATGCATATCCAAACTGTTTGAAAAACTAATTTTATCAAAAATAATACCTTATGCAACCGAAAAAAATTTATTTCCGGTCCATCAATTCGGTTTCCGAAAATACCACGGAACAATTGAACAGGTTAATAGAATCACAAATGAAATAAGGAAGGCTTTCGAACAAAGTGAATACTGTACAGCAGTTTTTCTCGACGTAGCTCAAGCGTTTGATAAAGTATGGCATGATGGCTTTATCAATAAAATTAAACACGTACTGCCTTTTAACGTCCACAAAACATTTATTTCTTATCTGGAAAGCAGGCATTTTAGAATTAGACATAACAGTTTTATTTCATTACCTTTAAAAATTAATGCAGGTGTCCCTCAAGGAAGCGTGCTGGGTCCTTTTCTGTACTTACTGTATATCTCTGATTTACCTATTATCGCTGGCACAACCATATCTACTTTCGCAGATGATACTACAGTTTTAAGTTGTAGTCGTTGTCCCCTAGAAGCGGCACGAAAACTTCAACTTCATTTAAACTCTATCGAAAAGTGGCTGCTGCTATGGCGCATAAAAGTAAATGAACAAAAATGCAAGCAGGTTACTTTTACCCTTAGGCGAGGTAATTGCCCTGCTATCACATTAAATAACACTTCAATCCCTCAATCTGAAAACGTCACATACCTAGGTATTCATTTAGACAGACGGCTAACGTGGCGAAAGCATATTGAAGCCAAAAAAGCGCATGTTAAACTAAAAGCCTCCAGTCTACATTGGCTCATAAATAGTCAGTCCCGTCTGAAACTTGAATATAAAATCCTTTTATATAAATCCATCATTAAGCCAATTTGGTTATATGGTATACAGTTATGGGGTAACGCCAGCTCCTCGAACATTGAACTAATACAACGGACTCAGTCAAAAATTCTAAGAATCATGACAGGTGCTCCATGGTATAAACGGAACGAAAACATACATCGGGAACTTTGCATCCCCTTGGTCAAAGACGAAATCAACAAATACAAGCAAAGTTACGTTGTAAGATTGCAGTATCATCCTAATCCATTGGCACGGAGGTTAAAAAATTTAGAAAATTTCTCCAGACTAAAAAGAAAGGATCGTCCTGCTATGAATATCGTTAGCGCGTACTTTTTTCTATGCGGCCGGCGGTATCTGGCGCGTAGTTTTTCTATGGAGCCGGTATCTAGCACGTACTTTTTTCTATGCAGCCGGTATCTGGCGCGTACTCCTTCTTATATTTCTTGTTCCTGCTACACATGCAGCCGGAACTACTGGCGCAAATTTGTATGGAGTTCTTTTCATTCAAACATCCTGCTAGGCGGGCAGCATGTTTGTGAGAAGACTGAACATACAACAACTGCGTTCTTCTGCGCGTTTACCGAACTCCTAGGATGTACAAGTCCCTATTAACTCTGGAGACATATTGAACACTAAATTATATATAAGATTAATTACACAGGCCCACAAAAAAAAAAAGTACCATGCGCGAAAGATCAGACCACCTGAACTTTATGTTTTCGGGGTCGCTGAATCCGAATATGGTGCCAGAATAGCGAAGTTGGTTCGGGTTTTTTCAGAAATCAGCAATTATGCTGAAAAATTTGAGATTTTTTTCAGCATTATTTCTGATTTCTGAAAAAACTCGAGCCAACTCCGCTATTCTGACACCATATTCGGACTCAGCGACCCCGAAAACATAAAGTTCAGGTGGTCTGATCGTTCGCGCAGGGAATTTTTTTTGTAGTCCTGTGCACAGGCCAAAAAAAAAGTACCATGCGCGAAAGATCAGACCACCTGAACTTTATGTTTTCGGGGTCGCTGAATCCGAATATGGTGCCAGATTAGCGAAGTTGGTTCGCGTTTTTTCAGAAACCAGCAAAAATCAGTAATTTTCAGCATTATTGTTGATTTCTGAAAAAACGCGAACCAACTTCGCTATTCTGGCACCATATTCGGATTCAGCGACCCCGAAAACATAAAGTTCAGGTGGTTTGATCTTTCGCGCATGGTACTTTTTTTTTTTGTGGGCCTGTGTTATGTATTATAATGTTATTTAGGATTAAGATTTTTAAACTTATTGTTAGTCTCCTAAGATGAGAAGATTCAATAAATGAATTCAAGTATTAAAAAAAAAAAAATACTTTTGAATTTTTTTTTTAAAACCCCCCTTAAATTTTTTCTAAAAGTACTTGAAATTAAAGCATAATTTATAAGCTCTAAAATGATGCATGACTCAAGATGGGATTCGGACGTTAAATGGGAGTTTTTGGCTTTTCAACGCCCGCGGAATGCAAAAATCTTTTTTTACTCAAGAGGAAAGCATCTTACAAAAAAAGTGTAATAGGCAAAAGATGTTTAGAATCATCAAGAAATATTTTTTTATAAAAAGAACACTTCAAAATGAATGGGACCAGTAACTTAGATTTATCAATTTACAAACTTTAGTGTAAGCTATAAATTTTTGAAAAAAACACCCTTTTCATGAAAATGACTAAAAACGCCAACTTCAACACCCTGTATTTTAGCAACTAATGGTACTAGGACCAAATCCTTCCGTCTTGCACACCGGATCTACCATATTGCCAAATTTGACCGAAATCAGAGAAAAAAAATTTTTGAGCTGGTACGCTTGTGGATTGCTTCATATACACACCTCTCCCCACGTGTTTTAAATAAATAGTGCTTGCACCCAAAATGTTTTTTCGGGAAAATATGTAGAATGACTCTTAGATGAAACATATATAGACTTTTTTTCAAAGTAAACGGCACTTTTTCAAACCACGGCCGAAAAACCCATTTTTTAGCCCGGGGCTCTGTACTGAAACCAAAAAAAAAGTTTCACTAAATTGGATACAAAAAAATTAGTATGCAGTAAATTTTCTCGTTTACGAGATATTGCATTTTTACTTAATTTTTTGAATTTCTATTTAAAAATTTAATTTTTGCGTACTAAAAAAATAATGATAAATATATAGAAACAAAAATAGTCAGTTCTAATGTATTTTTTGATGCTAAATCCGAATCTGGTCTTGAAATTGCTCTATCACTTCTGAATTTTGAGATATTCTAACCTGAAATTTGACATGTACGGTTTTTTTCACCACTTTTGAGGTTATATGACAGGACCAGGTAATTGTTCATCATAAAACTCGATAAGGTTTTTAAAAGCACTATTCTTTTTCTTTAAAACTCACTTTGATTTATATCGATATCTTTATTTTTCTCCGAAATATCGTAACCTAAAAAAAGTTAAAAAAATGCACGAAAGACGCCAATGGCAACATTGGTTGATTTATATAAAAAGTTGTTAAAAGTGATTATGGTAAATTACAAGTGACAATAATTACTTTTTACAGAAACATTTTTCATTCTTAAACATCATAATCATTTTTAACAACTTTTTATTAAAATCAACCAATGTTGCCAATGGCGTCTTTCGTGCATTTTTTTAACTTTTTTTAGGTTACGATATTTCAGAGAAAAATAAAGATACCGATATAAATCAAAGTGAGTTTTGAAGAAAAAGAATAGTGCTTTTAAAAACCTTATCGAGTCTTATGATGAACAATTACCTGGTGCTGTCATATAACTTCAAAAGTGGTGAAAAAACCGTACATGCCAAAATTTCAGGTCAGACAGAATATCTCAAAATTCAGAAGTGATAGAGCAATTTCAAGACCAGATTCGGATTAAGCATCAAAAAATACATTAGAACCGACTATTTTTGTTTCTATATATTGATCATTATTTTTTTAGTACGCAAAAATTTAATTTTTTAATAGAAAGTCAAAAATTAAGTACAAATGCAATGTCTCGTAAACGATATTTGATAGGATTTTCCAATTTATGGTTTTTTAATCTACGGACAAGCAGAAAACTTTCTGCATATTTTTTGTATCCAATTTAGTGAAACTTTTTTTTTGGTTTTAGTACAGAGTCCTGTGCTAAAAAATGGGTTGTTTGGCCCTGGTTTGAAAAAGTGCCGTTCACTTTAAAAAAAGGGCTATATATGTTTCATCTAAGGGTCATTTCACACATTTTCCCGAAAAAACATTTTGGGTGCAATGCACTTTTTATTGAAATTACGTGGGGAGAGGTGTGTATATAGATGTAGTTCCACTTTAAAAAATAATTTTAATTAGAAAATGGATAAGTACCATCTGAAAAACTAACATTTTTGAGTGGTTAATGGTTTCTGGTGAATAACTCAGTAACAAGATAGAAAAAAACGGTTGAAACCATAATGTTTAGGACGTCATACTTCATAGGAAAACATATTGTTATTTTTCAAAATTGTAACGGTTTTTCTGAAAGATCCAAAAATGTAGTAGTTTAGTCAGCTACTGCGCGAGCTCAGGATGGAGTCATAAAAAGTTAAATTTTTTTGGCAACACTACTGAAGCATAGTTTTAACGTGTCCAACCGCAAACACACGAAATTTCCAAAAACATGAAAATTCACTCCACCCTAATATACATAATTTTTTTTTCGTTATTTTTTATTACAAAACACTGAATTTAAAATATTTTTAATGTGTCCCGAGGGACTGACGGTCCAAAGTTTGGCCACCCCTGGGCCAATCTAATTAATCTTAATAAGTTAAAATATATTATTTTCCGCTTGCTGTTTGTTCACTAATTTTTTCATAAATGTTTTAGACTCTCAATACAGCCGTTGTACAAATTTATAAGACCGAAGGATCTGCTCATTCACATTGGAAAAAGAAATACACTGGTGTAGTATGCTTTGTCAAAGACAGTGCAATACGTTCTTATTTTCTGCGAGCATATTGTCTTATAAAAAACGAAATAATCTGGGAACATGAACTGTACGATACAATGCATGTCGTTAGGGCGAGGCCGTTCCTATTGACATTCGAAGGTCATGTAAGTATACCCTTAAAAATTTTAATTTTTTACAAATTTTTATTCCAATACCTATATTTTAGAAACGCCCCCTGCAAAATGCTTTGATAAAAAATATTTTTTCCGAGCTTGCGGGGCGTGAGTAGAGCATATAATCCCGGGATCCGGAATCTTGGGATCCCGGACGTGTTATTTTAAAGTTACAAATTACTGTTTTTGTGTTACAGTACATACCACTATTTTTAATTTTTTTCTATTTTTCTCTTGACTACTTTTACTGATTTAAAATAAAATTTTAATAAATTTTAAAGTAATTAGTCGTTTTTCTAATAGCCCAGGAAAATAAGACGAAAAAAGAGCTTCTGTGCGAAAAAATTCCCAGTGGAAATTTTTCACCGGAATTGTCTTTATTTATGCATGATACACAAACTGTGAAAAGTCCATTGCAAAGTCGTGTGCGCATAAAAAGTTATTAAGGCTCAAAGGTCGCTAAAATCAGTTTTTTGCAAATATCTCGCTAATGCTAACTTTTACAGAAAAATGTTGGTCTACAATTTTGTAGCACAGGAAATTTCCTACAAAAGTACGTTAAAAGTATTTGCGTACGACTTCTAGTAGAGGAGATCACCCAATTTAAAAAGTTGTTAACAGTTATGATATGAAATACTACCTATGAGTTCATAATAAAATATCTTACTTTTCAAATTGCAATAACTCTTCAACGAGAAGTTGTACAAACAAAATTAAAATGCCGTTTGAAAGATAATTTAATTTTCCATCTTGAACATGATATAATAATTAGAGGTAAAAACAGTTGGCTTTTCAGATTGTCAAATCATATCGATACATTCATCGTATAAGTTGGTAACTCAAGTTACCAACTTTTTACGGGACAGTGTTTTTCGAAATCTGCGCATTCAGTTCCATCTTTGGTCTAGCCTGAAATTTGAAGGACTGGGAGCTATTTTTGTAATCACAACCAAAATTTATTTTATAGGGAAGGGGGGGGGGCTACTGTGGTCAAATTCAAATTCTCGCGCCGTTTTGAATTTTTTGTTTCTGTTTAATATTTTTCAAGTTGGTATTTGCACTCTGCATCAGCAAAAAAAAAATTCACTTGTTGACAGTTCAGCTTTCCATGATAACATGATCGAACGTGTTTTACGCAGCAAAAAGTAAGTTTTTTTGTTTTTTCGTAATTTCAGTGAGACTTTTAAACTTATTATTCTTCTGCTGTAGTGTTAATAGATAATACAACTCAAACTAGTGTTTATTGAAATCATTGAAATTATTTTTGATGAACTTCACCGTAAGTAAGATTTTGTTTAAAAAAACATGAAGGGGCTAGTTTGGACAACAGCTGAAATGACTCCAGAAATCGTCAGACCATTTCTAAGAGCCGGTCCAAGAAAGTATCAAAATCGACAAAAACGTGGAAAGTCATCAATTCTTACCGAAACACCTGACAAGACAAATGAAGAAACGCTTAAAAGAAAAAATGCACCTCCAAAAAATATTCGCTTTAAGAAACAAATTAAAAAAAAAATATTAAATTCATCGTCGGATTCTGATAACGATTTTCCCAATGAGAATACATTGGAATCAGAGGAAGAGCCTGGACTTGATGAAATCGTTGACGACAGTAAGAAACCACCTCTTTTAATTGTCCAAGATGTTTTAAAAGAGAACGATATGGTTTTGGTTCAACTTAAACTGTATCAATTATCAAGTCTCTAATGGTGTCCACACTAGCCTCCAGTAAAATCAATGGTTGTCCACACTAGCGCCGTATAAGGGGCTACTGTAAGCTCCTTTTAAAATAATTTAATAGTGCATTTATGAAAACAAAATATCATAACCATTGGTGTAATTATGAAGGCAAGAGGTATAAGTAATCGCTAAAAATTACTTTATTACAAAAATTATATATTTACATATATAATTTTGTAATTATATAAAAATTGTCCACACTAGCCACTATAAGAAATAAAAAGTTCATTTAATTTTTTGCGCCCACTTTTCGTTATGCTTTAGATACTCATAATCCAGACCCTCATACCAAATTCCATTAAAATATGTTGTACCATTTGCGAAAAATAGCGTTTAATGTGTTTTGCTTGTGTGGGAGACTCCACGCGCAACGGCGATATTTCACCCACTTTCAAATGAGAGATGCCTTATAGCAAGTAGTTAATTTCAGAATGATTGCTTTATTAGTTTGCTTTTTATACCGTATTATATATATGTGGGTGGTGCCACGCCCTTCAACAAGTTTTTTTCGAGTAATATTGAATCAAAATTTTGAATGGTTAAAAAGGGGGCGTGGTATTTCATCGATACCGCTCACTTTTCGCCTATTACAAGGCATTGATAAGCAGTAGCTACATACCAAATTTCATCAAAATATCTTCTTACGTTTGCGAGAAATAGCATTTAACGTATTTTGCTTGTATGGGAGGTTCCACGCGCAATGGCGATATTTCACCAACTTTCAGATCAGAGATGCCCTATAGCAATTAGGTTCTTCACAGTGAATTTTAGAATGATTGCTTTATTAGTTTTCTTTCTATACCGTATTATATTTCTGTGAGAGGTGCCACGCCCTTCAACGAGTTTTTCCAATATAACGGCGTATCACATAATAATTCCTGTTTGCAGAGAAAATATCTCCTAAATTTTTATTAAAATTGTTGGGGTCGTTTTCGAGTAATATTGAATCAAAATTTTCAAGGGCTATAAAGTGGGCGTGGAACTTCTTTGATTCCGCCCACTTTTTGTTTGTTACAAGGTATTATTAAGCCGTACCTACTCACCAAATTTCATCCAAATATCTTGTATGGTTTGCGAGTTATAATTGAATCAAATTTAAAATCTAGGGCAGTGCCACGCCCTCTAGTGAGCATTTACAAAGTTCAAACCTAGCTCATTCTTCATTGTATGCTAATATCTCTAATATTGAGTACAAAAAAACAAACAAACAAACAAACATACAATTTTAGCTCGTATAAGAAGAGAAGATAAGTTTTGAGAATAATTTTTCGATTTTATGATGTCAAAATAAACCATTTCTACTTTTATTTAAAGGTTTATTTAATTTGCTGCAATTTTTGTTGTTTTTTTTTTTCGTTTTACTCTATGATAGATGCATTAACCCCTTGAGACCGAAGGCTAAACCATTGTAGATATCAAAAAAAAAGGAACTTCGGTTTAAGTTTTCTAGTGTTTAAATTAAGAAAAAAAAGTAGGTCCGGAAAAGCCCCTTATAGCCGGAAATGGTGCAGTCATATTACACAGTGCAGCAAAAAAAAATACGAAAATCTTTTTGAATACTATTCCTGAAAGCACATGATGTTACTAGTAAAACCCTATCTGTGTTTCGCTTGTTTGGCTCCAGGTCGAATTTTATAGTACTATAAAAATTGCTCAAAACTACTTTTTCACAGTTGCCACGGCTATAAGTCGTAAACCGTTTGAGATTTTGTTTTTTTATCTTCAACGAAGTTAGAGATATAGACTAAAGGAAAGAAATTGTTCAAAAAACTCACCCGAAAAAATTGGGTTTTGGGCCTTAAAATCACAAAAATATCGAAAAACTGTACCATTTTCGGCCATAGCTACAAAAGCGTTCCGTTATTTGCCAAACAATTAAAACAAAATTTTAGCCAAGACTTAACTGAACAAAATTTTCTACACAAAATATCAATTGCTTCATTTTTGTAGAAAGTCTAAACAAAGGAAGAAAAAATATTTTTCGGGAGCTAGTTTCAAAGTATGTGGCGAAGCTAATAAATGATCATCTAGGATTTTATTTAAAAAAATTGCATATATTCGTTTTAAGATGACATCATGAAATTCAAACACACAAGCCTTTAAGCCAGATTCTTAAACGCATTGCTCTCTTTTGAATGAAAAGCCCGTCAAATTCTTAAGCGAATGCGAAACCAAATGTTCACTAGCTATAATGAACTTAAGTAAATAAAACGTTTACTATTAAAAGCAGTGTAGTTGTTGTAGTAACATTCTAAGTGTTGCAAGCAAATTTATTGAAATAATACCACTTTTCACTTAAAAAAGTAAATTTTTGGTTAAAATATACCATTTTTGATAATTAATGATAACCCAATCGGAAATGGAGCGCATCAATAGCTCTCTCCAAAGCATCAGTGAAACGCATCTCTTTCGAATACAAAGCGCTGATATTAACAAAGGCATGTCATTGGCACGATGCGTATCGCTCTCGCTCTTAGAAAAGCGCTTTAGATGCACATCGCTCGCTTAGAAAAAAAGAATTAAAAAAAAAATAATTATAATAAAAAACATCCTTCTGTCCTTGCTTTGTTAGACTTAAGCAAAGTATTTGATTCCATTAACCATGAAATCTTAACTCTGACATTGAACAGTCAATTCAATGTTTCGCGTGCATCTTGTAAGCTTCTGTTTTCTTTCTTATCTAACCGTTCGCAGTTTTGAGTTGTAAAGATAGTTCATCCAGTGTTTTGAATTGGTTTCGTGGTGTACCTCAGGGCACTTGGGTCCGCTGTTATTTATACTGTATGTTAATGATATCGTTTCCTCTGTCAAAAACTGCTCCGTTCGTATTTTTGCCGATGATATCCAACTATACGGCTCTAGCTCAAATTATTCCTTCGCTAACTGCAAATCTAAAATTCAAAGTGATCTGTTAGCTGTTACTAGATGGGCTAGTGAGAACCATATCTCTATTAACTCTCAGAAAACTAAAATTCTTACTTTTGGTGATTCTTATAGCGTTGATACTTTTGGTACCATATCCTTAAATAACTGCTTCTTAAGCAAAACTGATTTTGCAACTTGCCTTGGAATAATAATTGAACCTGGACTGAAATTAGATAGGCATATTAACCAGGTTATTTCTCGGGTCAATTTAGTTCTCAAAAGGCTATATAGTTTAAACTTTTCACTTCCTTTAAAAATACGTCATCTTTTGGCGAAAGCTTTTCTAATGCGTCATATTTTTTATGGCTTAGAAATTTATTCTGGTACCGATGCTAGTAACATGCACAGGCTTCGATGTCTTTTTTTACTTATACTTTAAGCAAAATGCTGAGCTGCAGCCGTATCAATAAAAAACAAAAAGTTATATGTTTTTTACTGAAAAACTCGGAAAAACGGACATATATGACAAAAACAAATACTGCCTAGCACTAAAATCGTATAATACTCTCAAAAATATATATACAAATACGAAAAGTAAAATAGATGATATGGACAAATCAAACCTGATATACAGAATATCATGCAACGGAGACGGGACCAACATATGCGATCAAGTATATGTTGGTTCGACAAAATCTAAACTGAAGACTAGAATTTCGTCACACAAATCAGATTTAAAATCCGAAAATCTGAATAAAACTGCACTGACACAACATTGTATACAGCAGACACACACCTGCATTTGAAAATACAAAAATTTTGCAACAAGAGACAAATTACTTTAGACGATACGCGATAGAAATGTTGCACATCATTAATACGCCGACGAACAAACGACTTAACTACAAGACAGACACCGACAACTGTGCACATATTTACAAACAGTCAATAAAACATAATATCAGTCGATAGTTATACGGACATCGGTTAGCATATGTCGATCGACAAATCTCAACCATGTAAATTTAATCAAATTTTTTGTAATTAATTTTTTTTTGTGTTTATTTATTTTTGCCTGTTTGTTTTTCTTTATACTATTCAGTGCCTGATGATGACTAAAAAACATATAACTTTTAGTTTTTATTGACATGGCTGCAGCTCAGCATTTTGCTTAAAGTTTAAAACAAAAAAGCCGATTACAACAATATATTTATTTACTTATATTGCTGTATGAAGTATCAGCAACCTTCATATATACTTAATTTCTTTTCTTTTCTCAATACGAGGAGAAACCGCTAGTTGCATATTCGGCACTTTTTTTCTGCTAACTACGAACGTTATTTTTCTATCAGAGTGGCTAGATTGTGGAATAATTTCCCACCGTCCCTAAAAATGTTCTCGTTACCTTTTCTTACTCTTTCTAGTTTGTCCTAATTTGGTATCGCTCGCAATTGATAAAACGATATTGGTGCCCTGATTTTTAATTTTCTTTTTCTCCGGAGTTGTGTGTGTGGGGAATCGGTGGAATCATTATTTACTATTTTTTTTTTTTTTTCTTTTTAGTACTAATTTTATATATATTTTTAGTTGTATTAATTTTGTTTTTAACATTTGTAAATTTTTAAAATTTTATTTTTATTATTCCTTTGCTTTTCAAATGTTTTCCAAATCTTTAAGTATGTCTTAATATATTTCAATGTTATCTTATTTTTGTTACGCCTTGATTGCATAGCGTTGTAAATCTCCTATCAATGTATGGCCCTCGTGTGTGTTTCGATTTGATTAAATCATTAAAGAAATACATAAATAAAAAGTTTCACCCGTTAGATAGATACACAAACTCAATATTCCATCAGGCTACAGAGCTTTCCTGTAGTACTATGTAATATTTGTATTTTGAATCAAATTTTCGTTTTTTTTAATAAATAAATTGCTCTCATTCTTTTTTTTTTTTTTTTTGATAAATAGTGCAGGCAAATTAGGTAATTATATCTTATTTTGTTGAACATGCATCGATTTTGATCCGACATAGCTCATTTTGTTCGTAAGGCAAAACTGAGGTTTCGACAACCTCGACAACCCCCTGAATAGCATAATTTTCCATTTTTAAGCATTTTAAAACAGTTTTATTGAACTTATCGGATTTTGGGGGTTCAAGCGGGATTAAAAACGTTTATTCGTAAAAAACTGATGTGTTGGTTTTGTTCTAAATTCAATTACAAACAAAATGAGCCATGTAGGATCAAAATCGGTGCATGTTCAACAAAATAAGAAATGAATACCTGTTTTTACCTAATTTGCCAGTACTAAAATTAAAATTTCAAAAAAAATTTCCCAATGATAAACAAACTCAAACGTTTTCTTAGAAATAGAAAAGAGTGTTGCCCATGATTCAATAATTGAATAGCCTAAATGCAAAAGCAGATATATCCAGTCAAGCGAGACCGAGAAAAACGATTAACCATTGATTCTTTGTGTAGAAAATAAGTTATTACAAATTCAAATTTGCTTATTAGCCCAGAAAAATAAGACGAAAAAAGAGCTGCTGTGCGAAATAATTCCAAGTGAACTTTTTTCATCGGAATTGTCTTTATTAAAGCATGATGAATAATGTGTAAAAAGTCCATTGAAGTCCATTGTGCGCATAAAAAGTTATTCAGGCTCAAAGGTCGCTAAAATCAGTTTTTTGTAAATATCTCGCTAGCGCAAACATTTACAGAAAAATTGGATTGGATTCTGTAAACACCGTATTAAATTTTTTTTGGAGCCACTCAGGGTCTAAAAGATATTCTTCAAAAACCGTTAAGATTTCGAAAATACTGGTTTTTGACTTGCACGAAGTCACTATATTGTTAATAACTTTTGAACTAATATCGATTACCCAAATTTTTTTTCTGGAATATAGTTTCTTGATAAGTGGAGAGTGCCCACATATTTTTTATAGTTTTCTCAGAGGCGGAGAAGTTGCTCTTTTGATTGATTTTGATTGATTTGATTTTTATGTACCTTTTTGAAATTGGGATTTTCAATAATAAATGAAAAATTTTGGTTCAAAACAAAAATACCATTTTATTCCTTGACATATGCCAAATATCTTAAAATAAAAAAATTTTCTGGGATATAGTTTCTTGACATGTCCACATATTTTTTTATAGTTTTGTCAGAGGCGGAGAAGTTGCTTCATTTTTATGTACCTATTTGAAATAGGGATTTTCAATAATAAATTAAAAATTTTGTTCCAAAACAAAAATACCGTTTTATTCCCCGACCTATGCTAAATATCTCTAAAAAAAAATTTTATAAAATCTTTACTAAGTAGTTGTTACAAAACATCATTTTGTTAAAGCCTTTTTTACATTTAATTTCTTAGGTGGCTCACTTGAGAAATTTTTACCCATATCCCACATATAAATATTATATCAAAGTGTTCGTATGGATCTCGGCTATAGGTTAAAAGGCAAAACCTGTACATATAAATCATCACTCGGGTGATTTCTATTGAGTCGAATGTCATAAAAGACGAAAAATATTCGTAGTGAAAGTATGGATATGGACGAGCCGAACAAAACCTCACCACCAGATATAATAAAACTCAGTTTGCTTACGAGATATATCGAAAAAACTACATAATTCAAGGTGCGAAATTCAAGCGGCCTTTTCTCGAAAACTAGAGCTATCTTGAACAAACTGAGCCAAATGGTCTTTTATTATGGCCTTTATTTTCATCCCGCAGCGTCAGATCCGAGTAAAGTTTTGGCTACCAAATTTTGTTCCACAGTGTAATTGAATTATGGTGATGCCTATTGCCTTCCCAAAGCGCAAGACTACGCATCAAAAATAGCTATATACGAGTAAGTACAAGAGGAATGCGCTTTGTATTTGTATATTGTGGAAGTGCATTCAAAATTAACCATTTTTTTTCTTTTCTTTTTTTCGTAAATTGTTTTGAAAATTACCCGTTATAGGTAAACTTTCCACTTTTTGTCAACACTGAACATGTTTGCTTAAGAACAAAAGCATAGTGCGTTCAAAAAGCCGCCATGCTTGAGCAGCTCTCTTTTTATCGAAACTGAACGAAACTTTTGCTTAAGGATGTTATGGTTACGATATACTATTTCTATACAAACGCTCTTGCGTAAACGCTTGCGTTTAAGACTCTAATGGCACAATGGTTCTGGCTTTAGTTTTCCGCTTCATAGATTTCAGAAATCTCAATTATGAACTTTACTGTGTCCTTGTCAAACCTGTTAAAGAGCAAAAGTCGCCATCGTCCATTTGAAATGGGTCAACCCTTTCACGGCGTGCCACAGTGCTGTAAAATCCAAATATCCCGGCCAAAAGTCAAAAAAAAAAAACTTTAGTTCCGGTAAGTTTTGGTAAGATAATAATATGGTTTCGACTTATACTTTATAGCGTACAATAAGATAATAATATGGTTTCGACTTATACTTTATAGCGTACAATAAGATAATAATATGGTTTCGACTTATACTTTATAGCGTACAATTGTCAAAACATAGAAAACTGTTTGATATCGAAAAATGTGATTAAAGTTGTGCCAAATGAAAATCGCTGGACAAGTTTTGCTTACAATTTTAAATATTTTTTCGGCTACAACCCTTTAACACGGTTCTTTTCTGAATATTTTGGTGTCACTAACTTTCATCAAAGAAAAAAATAACGTAAAAGTGGCATATTTCTAAGAAAACCAAAAATTTCTATTATTTCTATATTTCTTGATCCAAGAAGAAAATAAAAACTGTTCAACTGTTCTGTAATGTAGTGCACATTTTTTTGTTACGTGTATGGCATGCGGCTGAACTTAAAAGTAGTCGGTTCGTTGAACATGTTTAAAATGTGAAAGAAATTTTAATTTCGTTAAATCTGGTAAGGTACTTGAAAGTCCTTATCATAGCTTTTGAAACCTAATTTAAATTATGTTGATATCTTTTTTTCCTCAGAGATATCCTAACCTAAAAAGACTAAAAAGTGCAAAAAACCCGTTTTTCCAAATTTCGGTCTACGAAATCTCTTAGAAACATGAAGATATCAACATAATTTAAATTAGGTTTTAAAGAAAAAGATTAGGACTTTCAAGTACTTTAGCCAGATTTATCGAATAAATGATATGTTAAATTGTTATATAGTTTTAAAAAATTGCAAAAAGCGACTTTTTTTGGTTTTTAAGTTAGAATATCTCTAAAACTATATACGATAGAGCAGTTCTGAGGTCGTATTCGTGTTCAGCATAGCAAAATACATTACGAATGTCATTATTTTGATTTTTGTTTATTGTAGCTACAAAATTTTTTTTTTTTATATAGGTATATGGGAAAATAGCCCAATTGGAAAAGGGGTTATCTCAAAATTTAGTCAAGGAGTCACGAGCGAATTTTTTTTTATACATCATTTGAATGATAAGTAAACAGAATCTGGAAAAAAGTTAGATGTGCTACGACGTTCGATTTAAAACAGGTTAAGGCATACCGCACAGTGGTCTAGAATGCTGAATATACCCTGGGTGTAAGGTATAAAAAAAAACTGAGTACGCAGAAAGTTGCGCACATGTATGCAAAACTGGATCTTTCTAACCCATTTTTTGATATTCAAAAATTTAACTAAGTAAAAAAAACCACACTTTTCAAGTTTCTTGTTTTATGTATTACATTACTCCATAAGAGAAACCTTGTGACAAAATTTCACGTTCCTAGTTTCAACGGAAATACTGAAAACGGTCGTACCAAATAATCCTATCTACAAAATATTTAAAAAATTTTCATTGTAAACTATCCCATCCTCACACTGGGCCTAAAGGATCGATAGGTTGCATTAAAATGGCAACGAAATCTGAAAGCACTATTGTTTTTATGCTTGATTATAGATAAAAAATCAGTTTGAATTAAAATCCTAGCTGATCCTGTTTCGAAAATATTGATATTTTTCGCTTTTTGATACATACGGTCATGTATCGACGTTTACTCACACTGCTCTTGAAGCATCATTAAGTTCAACTAAAATGGCAACTTATACTGAATGTCTCCGAGTGTTTGTAATGTTATTCTGATGAAATATCACTTTGAATCAAAATCGTAGCTGATTCCTTTTGAAAATATCTCGATTTTTCCAATTGGGGCATTTTCCCATACAAAAAGAAAAAAAAATTTTTTTACTACATTAAAGAAAAATTAAAATAATCACAATCGATGTGTTCTGCGATGCTAAACGCGAATCCAACCTCAGAATCGCTCTATCGTGTATAGTTTATGAGATATTGTAACCTAAAAACAAAAAAAAAATCGTTTTTTGCCATTTTTTGAAGCTATATAACTATGTAACATATCATCTATTCGTCAAATGCGGCTTAAATACTTGAAAGCCCCAATCTTTTTCTTTAAAACCTAATTTAAATTATATTTATATCTCCATGCTTCTAAGAGATATCGTAGACCGAAATATTGTCAAAACGGGTTTTTTGCACTTTTGTGTCTTTTTAAGTTAAGATATCTTTGAGGAAAAAAAAGATATCAACATAATTTATATTAGGTTTTAAAGGAAAAGATTGGAACTTTCAAATATCTAAGCCACATTTGACGAATAAATGATGTGTTACATAGTTATATAGCTTCAAAAAATGGCAAAAAACGATTTTTTTGGTTTTTAGATTACAATATCTCATAAACTATACACGATAGAGCAATTCTGAGGTTGGATTCGCGTTTAGCATTGCAAAACACATCGATTGTGAATATTTTAATTTTTCTTTAATGTAGTTAAAAATTTTTTTTTTGTCGTTTTGTATGGGAAAATGCCCCAATTGGAAAAATCGAGATATTTTCAAAAAGGAATCAGCTACGATTTTGATTCAAAGTGATATTTCATCAGAATAACATTACAAACACTCGGAGACATTCAGTATAAGTTGCCATTTTAGTTGAACTTAATGATGCTTCAAGAGCAGTGTGAGTAAACGTCGATACATGACCGTATGTATCAAAAAGCGAAAAATATCAATATTTTCGAAACAGGATCAGCTAGGATTTTAATTCAAACTGATTTTTTTTCTATAATCAAGCATAAAAACAATAGTGCTTTCAGATTTCGTTGCCATTTTAATGTAACCTATCGATCCTTTAGGCCCAGTGTGTCCTATCCATAGCGTCGTATAGGCACAGAGCCCTGTGTTACTGCTCTGATTGAAAAAGTATTATTATGTAGGGTTATACAATCTGAAATTAACAACTGTACATTTAGCAAATCAGTTTCAAGAGGAACTTCACAGGGTACGGAATTTTGGTGTGGTGGAACACTTTACATACACAAAGTTATTTGGATATTCTGCCCAGGGTCCAAAGAGTTGCGTGTCTCAGTGTCACTGGGGATTTTAAAACTACTGCCACTGCTGGCCTGGAAACGCTTCTTCACCTAGAACCACTTGATATTTTTGCCAGAAGCATGGCCGCGAAAAGTGAAATTAGACTTAAGGGGGGCTTCTCATGTAAAATTTTCAAAAAATCGATTTTTTTTTCATAGGTTGGTAGAATAACGTCTTGGGAGTATATTCCCAAAGTTTCATGACTTAACTCAAAATATTATGGAAAATATGATTGATTGAACCAGCGCGCTCGGGCGCGCTTTGTATGTGAAACTCAAACTTTAAATCGTTTTTTCTCAAAACTATAGTTTTAAAATCGCGGTACACGATTGCGAAAAAACTACTAACCGATTTTTGATTTTTAAAAAGTTTTTTTGCAGATTATAAATTGAATTGTGGAAAAAAAGTTATTTTATACACTTTTTAGCCCCATTTAGCGACAAAAAATGACGAAAAAATAGCACTTTTTTTTTCAGACGTGATTTCAATATTGTAGAATCGAATTTTTTGGAGTTGCAGACATTTATGCACTCAGGGGAACCCTGCTGAATAATAAAAAAATTTTGTTTTATATTTCAGATAAAAACTTTGGGCTCCACAATGTACCGCGATAAATCCGACTTATTAAATGTCGCCACACGCGACATTTGATAAGTCCGCCATTTTGTCATTTTAGTTTTTAAAAAAATGCTTTTTTTTATAGTTCAAACATGTTCTTAAATATATGCAAAAAATTATTTGTGTGTGTTTTTATTTTCCGAGTGAAAAACAGTCCCGAAAAACAACTACTTTTTGACGTGTTACATGAGAAGCCCTCTTAAAGATTTGGGTTTCTAGAAATCGAAATCTTTTGGTCATAATAGTATCTTACTCCAATTTATGGATTGTGATGTAGAAGGTGGTATTGACTACCTTTTACCACACATACCTGAAAGAGAAAACTGGGCTCCTTTAAACGCATCTTTTGAAATTTACACGGATGGGTCAAAATTGGATACAGGCACTGGATCAGTCTTTAGACTTTGCAAAACCTTAAAGATTGCAAAACGACTGTAGTGTCTTTCAGGCAGAGGTTTTTGCTGTTCTTAAAGATTGTAAAATCCTCAATGCTCATAAGTCTCAATTTCTTGGAAGCGTTGTTATTTACATTGATAGCCAGGCGGCTATTAATGCAATCTCATTAAATTATATCACGCAAAACTTGAGTCAAGCTGTAGGAATATCCTTTGCGATATTAGCGAGGTCTATAATTTAACACTTTGCTGGATTCCAGGTCATAGTAATTTCCAGGGCAACAAAATTGCAGAACTGGCTAAAATAGGGTCAAACCAAAATACCCTTTTGGATGATCTTTCAATAAAAAAAACCCATTAGCGTAACAAAGAGAAAAATCGAAAATAAATGTATTCAGCTTGCTAATTCTAGATGGTCAAATCTTCAAGCTTGCAATCATATTAGATCTATTTGGCAATCATATAATATAAATCGTACTAAATTTTTAATAGCAATCGAGAAAAATAATGTACGGTGCTATTATTGGACATTGTGCTTGGGAATCCATGCATCTCATTTAGATTTCTCAAATACCTTTGTAAAAGTTGTAAAGACCCTGATATGGAAGAAACAGTCTTTAATTTCTTTTGTGAATGTCCAGCGCTTGCGCTTAGACGTAGAAAGAATTTTGGTCATTTCAATTTGGAACCGCTTGACTCACTATCTGAGGTGTGTCTTAAATCCGTATGTATATAAGTATATATATAAAGGGTTTTTCAATAGGGACGCTGCAAAAGTAGACCGATAGGGACAGCAAACCAAGCCATATTTTTTCCCGCTCTCTTGACATTTCTCTTCAGTAAGGTTTGCCATTTCATCATGGACGAGTAGAAATTATTAAAATTTACTACCGAAATTCGGAGTCAGTGGCCTCAACTTTAAGAGAGCTACGTCTGAATGGCTTCGTCAATAAGCAAAATATGCGTTATTGATCAGGCAGCAACTCACACGTACTCCATGAGTCACCATTGCATCCCGAAAAAATTACGGTTTGGTGCGGTTTGTGGGCCGGCGGCGTCATTGGGCCGTACTTCTTCCGTGATGATCAAGACCGGCACGTTACTGTGAATGGGAATCGCTACCGTTCAATGATAACCGAATATTTTTGGCCCGAATTGGATGATGTGGACTTTGACAATATGTGGTTTCAACAGGACGGCGCCACAAGCCACACAGCGAATGTCACAATCAATTTATTGAAAACCAAGTTTGGTAAACGTGTTATCTCACGAAATGGCCCAGTCGATTGGCCGCCTCGGTCGTGCGATTTGACTCCGTTAGACTATTTCCTGTGGGGCTACGTCAAGTCTATAGTCTATGCCAACAAGCCAGCGACGATTGATTAACTTCGTACGAATATCGATCGTGAAATTGCAACAGTATCGGCCGATTTATGCTTGAAAACTGTCGAAAATTGGGTTCAGCGTCTGGACTTCTGCAATCGTATCCGTGGTGGCCATGCAAAAGAAATCGAGTTCCATACATAATGGCATCGTATGTACTTTCACAGGAATAAAGAATTTCATTGATATCCAAAACCGTTTTTGTTTTATTTAAAAAAACTTTTGTAGCGCTCTTATTCAAAAACCTTTTACATCCAAGTGGTTCTCTTATACATTCTCTGCTAAAGCTCTTTGTATCGGGGCCTAAGTTAATGATGACAACATGTTCATCTCCCGGATATTACCTAACCTAACCTAACCTAACCTATCTTATGTTGAGATAGGATAGTTTACAATTGAGACGTTGTGTGCAATAACGCCCTTATTCAGAAAATGACATTGCGAGATATTTCAATTTAAAGTTTCTAAATGGTGTACAAAGAACAAACTATCATATCGATACCTTAGAGCGCTATAGTCCTATCTCCATTTTTCCAATTGTTGGGAAATGCAAAAGAAGATTTCAAACAGAGGTTATTTAGAATTGGCTGCTATTTTGACATAACGCTACATGCAATATTTTTACATATAGTATATTTTAACATAATTTAATGTTTTTAACCAATTTTATTAATTTCTCACGAAATCCCAGCCAATTTATAGTATGTCATTACTTTTATATTGGGTGTACAACTTAAAAACCGGAATTTTTTAGCGAAATTTGATGCTTTATTGTGGAAAAATGTTACAATATATTTTATTCAAAGTATTGTCCATTGGAAGCTACAACATTTCCGCATCTTTCAGGGAATTTATGAATTCCATCCCAAAAAAATTGCGCCGGCTTGGCGGCCAAAAATGAATTTATCCAATTTCGGATGCCTTGCTCTGATGTGAAGCGTATTCCGGTGAGGGCGTTTTGCATCGAGCGAAATAAATGAAAGTCAGACGGAGCAAGGTCCGGACTATAAGGCGGGTGAGCCAAAACTTCCCATCCACTATTTTCCAAATAGTTTTTCACGGGTCTTGCAACATGCGGCCAAGCGTTTTTCGATGATGGCACGCTTCAAACGTATTAATAGTGTTCGGTACAGGTCACCTGTGATTGTCTGGCCCGATTTCAACAACTCATAATATAACGGCCCCTTCTGATCCCACCAAATACACAGCATAACCTTGGCGCCATGGATATTTGGCTTCGAGGTTGATTTGGCTGGTTGGCCGGGTTTCACGTTTGACTTTTTGCGCTTGGGATTGTCATAATGGATCCATTTTTCATCCCCAGTCACAATCCGATGCAAAAATGATTTGTTTTTATGGCGCTCAAGCAGCATTTCAGACATACAGAAGCGCCGTTTAACGTCTCTCGGCTTCAACTCATAGGGGACCCAATTACCTTGCTTCTGAATGTATCCGGCGGCTTTCAAACGTTTTGAAATGGCTTGCTGAGTCACTCCCAACGATTTGGCAAGCTCGTCTTGTGTTTGACACGAATCCTCATCGAGTAGCTTCTCTAATTCTTCGTCTTCAAAGTTTTTTGGCTGTCCTGGGCGTTCTTTGTCTTTGATGTCAAAATCGGCACTTTTGAAGCGTTTAAACCATTCAAAACACTGTGTTTTTCCTAAAACATCGTCGCCATAAACTTCTACAAGCAAACTATGACTTTCCGCAGCAGTTTTCTTTGCAAAAAAATGACCCAACAGAACCTCCCGCAAATGCTGTCTTTTTCTCGAATTTTCGAAGTTATTCATCGTGAAAAATAATAATGATGCACACAGGATAAAATTGTTTTGTTGACTAATTTTGACAGCTGTCAAATGTACCTTCAAAATGACATATATATAAAGATCGAGCTTTCACGATATTTGTTAGTACGGACATCCACCGTCAAATTCCGGTTTTTAAGTTGTACACCCAATAGAATTCCACTACTATTCAAAAAAACGACGTATTTGGTACATTTTTTTAATTTTTTCCACTAAAATGTCGTAAAGAGTCATGAAACGCGTAGGAAACACGAAAAAACGATTTTTTTTTTTTTGAATTTTTGGTTCCAACAAACAAGAGTGGAGCCAAATTTGTTCACTAAAATGTCGCACAGAGTCATGAAACGCGAAAAAACGAAGAATTTTTTTTAAAAATGTGACTTATTTGAATATTCAGTGGAGATAGGACATTAGCGCTCTTGAAAAAATTACAGTTTGGAGATAGGATTTTTCTTAATTATCGAATATTTTGGTATTTTAGTGGTATTTTGACATCACACAGTTTTCCACACGGTAAAGAAACCCACAATGATGCCATAACTGCAAAGATCTCAAAATTGTAAAAAGTGGAGATAGGACTATAGCGCTCTAAGGTATCGATTTAAACCGAGGGTGTCAGCGTTTTAAAATGAAAAAAAAATTTTCGCTTTTACAACAACTTCAAATTCACCGAATTACAACAATCACGAAAAATATTTTTTGGTGGTTTTTTTGGTGGCTCCTTTGCAACAACAACAATATTTCAATAATTTTTAAAATTTCTGAGAACTGCAACACACACGAAAAATTGTTTGTTGTTTTTTTTTATGCTAAACCACAAAAACAATTTTTCATTGATGTTTTAATTCCGCGAAATTTTGACGAGCTCAAAAAATTACAACAAAAATTATTTCTGTCATTGTTGTACTTCTGCGAAATTTGCAAAATATTGAAATCTTCTTTTTGTTGTAGGTGAGCCAAAATTGGCTCACCTTGAAACCTTGAAAAACAAATTTATTCAATTAATACTAACAAAATGAGTATTTGATTGCCGCTAACACATAATACTTATGACATAATTATCGAAAAAAGAAAATTTTAATTATATGGCGTTATTGCATAAATCCATGTGACATGTGAACCATGCGTTAGCAAAACTACTCCGATTTTAATAAATTTTTTTTTTTTAAATGTGGGGAATGAAAAATACTTTAACCGTAACCATTGGCAAATGGCATATTCTGAATATGCCCGAGGTAAGCATGCCTGTCGTAAAAGGCGACTAAAAGCGGGTGACCAGCCAGGGTGTGGAAGGGTGTAGCGTTGGACAGCGTTGCGCCTCGAAAGAAAAACCCACAATGCCCGTAACTGGCACTGACAAGGCGAGTCGATGCCGCCTTAAAATAACCATCTTGTCGAAATCCTGAAGCGTCTGATCCAGAGTGGGCGGCTCCCAGGTCAGCGTCTGTTCCAGATTGGGCGGCTGAAATTAAAAGTGAATTTGGCCACTATATTTGCAGCGCTTGCCGGATCCAGCTTTAAGCTTATAACTTACTGCGTGGGGCGTTGCCGAGAAGATTATACTAATGAAGCATGGATCGAAAAACGATGGAAAATAACTCTCCAAGTGGTACCCACCAGAGTGTGGTTAATCCACCTGCCTCGGCAGCATGCACATCGGATTTGGAGGTGCAAGAAACATGTATAGTTAGGAATGATTCTCCTATAACTGGAACCAATATGGTTTCTCAAAATTTTAAAATCCTTTCGATGAAAACTCGAACACGCATCGGCTCTTGAAATGTCCGAACTCTAAATGAACCAGGCAAAATACACCAAGCCGTTAGAGAACTCCACAAATTCAACCTTGAGATATTGGGATTAAGCGAGTGTAGATGGAACGGTGCCGGCGAATATGTACTTCCTGACGGCGAAAAATTTCTATACTCCGGTAGATCGCAAGATGACATCCACAGGGATGGAGTTGGATTTTTGCTAAGTAAAACTGCAGTAAAGGCAGTTATGGAATGGAAACCTGTAAACGAAAGACTCATTTGGTGCAGATTTCGAACCCCCGCAAGAAATATTACCATCTTCCAAGCATACGCGCCCACAGAGTTGGCAGAGAGAGAAACCAAAGATGAATTCTACAGCCAGCTCACTGCAGCAATAAACAGTGCTCACAAGAAGGACATCATAATGGTTATGGGCGATTTGAATGCCAAAGTAGGCTCAGAAAACCTTAACCTAGAGCACGTGATTGGAAGACATGGTTTGGGTGCGCGAAACGACAATGGAGAGCTTCTCATTGACGCCTGCAATACAGCCGGTCTTGTCGTTGGAGGTACGCTATTCCCACACAAAAAATGCCATAAAGCTACTTGGGTGTCTCCAAACAACATCACTGAAAACCAAATCGACCACTTCTGCATTAGCAGAAAATGGAGAGGGAGTCTTCTGGACGTACGAGTAAAGAGGGCCGCTGACATAGGCTCCGACCACCATCTTCTCGTCGCGGTCATTCGACTAAAACTTGCCGCTAATAAACGTCCCAGCGAACAATCTGTAGCAAAAAATTCGACGTGCTTAAGCTTAAGAACGACGAGGTACGCAGATCTTTCGTAGAAGACCTTAAAACAGTTCCGTTCGATTGTGGTGGAAGTATTGAAACATCATGGAGGGCCGCTTAGGCTGCGTTCTTAAACTCCAGTGAAAAGATACTTGGGTTTCGACCCTCGAACAAGAAGCACTGGATGAGCGAGGAAACGTGGGGTCTTGGCGAAAAAAGAAGAAGCGCGAAAAAACTGAGAGACGACGCTAAAACTAGAGCGCAGAAGAACGTCGCCGAAAAGGTCTTTAACTCTCTCAATAAAGAAGTCAGGCGATCGTGCAGACAAGACAAAAGAAGAATGTATAACGACCTCGCGAGCGAAGCCGAAAGCGCTGCAAATGCTCAAAATCTCAGGCAGCTTTACGATATCACCCGCAGATTATCAGGAAGAAAACTCCAACAGAGCCGCCCTATCAAAGACAAAAACGGAAATCTCTTTACATCTGCGGACGACCAACTAAACAGATGGAAAGAGTATTTTTGCGATATACTAAATCCCATGTCTTCCACATCCCTGCAACCAGAATCACCAACTACAAGTGCCGCAGTGACTCGCAGTAGTAGTCGAATACAAACACCGCCCCTACAATTGATGAAATAGTGAAAGCTATCCAAAGCATGAAAAACAACAAGGCCGCCGGTATAGATCAAATAACAGCTGAACTGCTAAAGGCATGCCCCATAACATCAGCTAAAATTCTCCATCCTCTGCTCACCAAAATCTGGAGTGAAGAGCGTTTGCCAGAAGATTGGCTACATGGCATGTTAGTCAAATTGCCGAAAAAAGGTGACCTAAGCGAGTGCCGAAACTATAGAGGCATCACCTTGCTCTCAGTACCATCAAAAGTGCTTCTGAGCAG
This sequence comes from Calliopum simillimum, assembly GCA_951812925.1. Classification (NCBI taxonomy): domain Eukaryota; kingdom Metazoa; phylum Arthropoda; class Insecta; order Diptera; family Lauxaniidae; genus Calliopum; species Calliopum simillimum. The sequence goes on from OX638368.1 coordinate 67,082,043, forward strand.
GGTAAGCGAAAAACTTGATTCGGCCATTCGAAAGCAGCAAGCAGGATTCCGGCGAAACAGATCATGCGTGGATCAAATCAACACGCTCAGAATAATTGTCGAACAATCATGCGAGTGGCGTGCTGCACTTCAACTTGTCTTCGTTGACTATAGCACTGCCTTCGACAGTGTCTCCCGAGAAAACATCTGGGCGTCACTGCAACGAAGAGGTATTGCCGCAAAGGCCATAAACTTAGTACGTGCACAATATGAAGGCTTTAAATGCAGTGTGTTACACAACGGGTTGTTGTCACCGACATTCACCACTAATTCAGGCGTACGGCAGGGGTGTTTACTATCACCATCACTCTTCCTTATCGTTCTTGATGATATCTTAGATAAAGCTCTTAATAAGGCCAAAAGGGGTATTCAATGGAACTTTACCGAACATCTGGAAGATCTCGACTACGCTGACGACATCTGCCTCTTATCGTCCAAACATTCAGATATGCAAAGCAAAATTGAAGACCTTGTCTTGGAATCACAAAAGGTCGGCCTAAAAATCAACGTATCCAAGACTAAAAGCATGAAGCTAAACGCAAGCAATGACATCACGTTTAAAGCTGGCAGTGATGACATCGGAAACGTCGATAGCTTCACGTATTTAGGCAGCATTATCTCCATGGATGGTGGAGCAAAAGAGGATATCAACTCAAGAATAGCAAAAGCAAAAGGCGCGTTTGCTCAACTGAACAAAATATGGTCTTCATCCGTTATATCCACCAAAACGAGAGTGCGCATTTTTGATTCGAATGTGAAATCGGTTTTGTTATATGGGTGCGAAACATGGCTTGTTACTGAACAACTAACGAACAAGCTGCAAGTATTCGTCAACAAATGCTTAAGACGTATACTAAAGGTTTGGTGGCCTCGCACTATATATATCAAATGCCGAGCTACATCAAAAATGCAAACAGAAGGCTATAGCAAACGAGATCAAGCTGCGCAAATGGGGATGGATTGGTCACACTCTCCGGAAACCACACAGCGAAGTTTGTCGCCAGGCCCTTGAGTGGAAACCACAAGGCAGTAGAGGACGTGGTGGACCTAAAACCAATTGGAAAAGGTCGTTGGAAAAGGAAATCCAAGAATCGGGAAAATCGTGGCAAGAGATCAAAGTCATCGCAAGGGATCGTGACAAATGGAGAGATTTCATATTGGCCCTATGCTCCTCCTAGGAGTTAAAGGAGAATACATACATTTGCAAATGTGCGTTATTGTTCCTTTCTTTAAATTTTAATTTTATAAAATGCATGCACACATTTGCATCTAAGTTTGCACCTGGTAAATATTTGTTTCGTAAACAGCTACAGAGATTTAAATAAAAATTTGGTACAATGTTGTATATTAACATAAAATTTTGACTGGGATCAGTTCTTGTAGATACTCATAAAAAGGCAAATAGTTTAAAAATTGCTTTTGCTAAAAATTTTGAAACCAAAAAAAAAAAAACAAAAATTTCGAATTCTTGTGTTTTTTATACTCTTTTGACTATAACTTTTTTTAGATCAAAGGTAGATAAGGACAAACATTGTTTCAAAAGGAGAAATTTCCTTTAAAATGCTATATTGCAAAAGTTTTATGTTAAAAATTGACCGCAGTGTGGCCACTCGAGCATAGCAATTTTTTACGCGATCGGAAAAACGGTTTTTACTCAAAAGCAAGGTTCTTTACGAAAAAAATGTGTAAGGCAGAAAATGCTTAGAATTGTTCAAAGAATATGTGTGAATTTTTCGTTTTTTTTTTTTCTTTAATCGATTTCTGAAAAATTATAAAATGTTTCAAAAAAATTCTGGAAAAATTCACACGTATTCTTTTGGACAATTCTATTCTAAGCGTTTTTGCCGTACAAACTTTTTTCGTAAGGCTCCTTGCTTTTTAGTAAAAACAGTTTTTCGATCGCGTAAAAAAATTGATATGTTCTAGTGGTTATAATTCGATCAATTTTTAACGTAAGAAATTTTTCAATATAGCATTTTAAGGGAAATTTCTCCTTTTTTATATGAAACAATTTTTGTCCTTACTTACCTTTGATCTAAATAAAGTTATAGTCAAAAGAGTATAAAAAACACAAGAATTCGAAATTTTTTGAGTATCTACAAGGTTAGAATTGATAAACATAATTAAAACTAAGTTTTAAAGAAAAAGATTAGGACTTTCAAGCATCTTAGTCACATTTAACGAATAAATGATATGGTACATAGTTATATAGCTTCAAAAAATGACAAAAAACGACTTTTTTGGTTTTTAGGTTAGAATATCTCAAAAACTATACACAATAGAGCAATTCTGAGGTCAGATTAGCGTCGCAAAACACATCGAATGTGATTATTTTGATTTTTGTTTATTGTAGTTAAAAAAAAAAAAAAATTATTTTTGTATGGGAAAATGGTTCAATTTGAAGAGGGGTTATCTCAAAATTTAGTCGAGGAATCACGAGCGATAATTTTTTTTACACATCATTTGAACGATAAGTAAACAGAATCCGGAAAAAAATTTGATGTGCTACGACGTTCGATTTAAAACGGGTTAAGGCACGCGGTGAAATTTTGTTAAAATCTCTATAGCTGTTTGCGAAAAACTGATTTATGCAACTACGCCCAAGTCGCACTATGCCCTTCTTGCACTCAGCTCTTCAAACAGTAATATATACTAGTATCGCCGGTGGCCAAATTTTGGCCTTTTACTTTGAGATTAATACACTTTTTCCGAGTGCCGTTTGATAAAAAAGAAAGCCAGAACATTGAGAATTCATTAGTCGTAGCAAAATTTTTTATATGTAGCAGGCTTAGTATAATATCGATAGAGTCCAAAAGTATCGAAAAATATCCTAAAAGTATCGAAAAACATCCAAAATATCGAAAAGAGCTCAAAAGTATCGAATAACATCGGTATGTATATCGGTAAAAGTCCAAAAGTTTCGAAAATCATCTAAAACAGAGGTGTGCACACAAGTAACGTAAGGGAGCTAAAATATTTAATCGGCTGATTAAAAGAGCTAGCTCACGAAATTTGCAAAATGTAAGTCCCCAAGCATGCTTCGAAAAAAAGTGAAAACATAAAAAATTCAAATTCGAGGGATGCAATGACAACAACAAATCAATGATAAAAAAATAATTCCCATTGCTCGACGATCGCAACGAAAAAGGCTTCAACTCATTTGACTTCAAGCTGCATGAAATTGTTGTTGCGGTCGCTCGCACTGAATTTTATTTTTTGAAGTTCGTAGAAAAGTAGCGTATGCAATTGTTGCAAATTTTATTGTTATTGTTTCCTGATATTCATATTTTGGTTTGCTTCAAAACTAGAATTGGACTGACACTTGCGAACAAGTAGCGTGTTAATACGGCAGGATATTTGTACTTTTTGTTGTTGTTGGCTTGCGTTTAGAAAAACTTAAAATTTGAAAAAAACAAAAACTCAAGCTTTACGTTTATGACGTAAGGCTTCAAAATCAAGTTTATATGGCAGCAAGATGAAAAAATTTTTGCTCCAGGTGCACACCTCTGATCTAAAATATCGATAAAAGTCTAAAAGTATCGAGAAACATCCAAAATATCGATAAAAGTCCAAAAGTATCGAAAAACATCCAAAATATCGGTAAGAGTCCAAAATATCGAAAAACATCCAAAATATCGGTAAAAGTCCCAAAGTATCGAGAAACATCCAAAGTATCGCTAAGAATCCAAAATATCGAAAAACATCCAAAATATCGGTAAAAGTCCCAAAGTATCGAGAAACATCCAAAGTATCGATAAAAGCCCAAAAGTATCAAGAAACATCCAAAATATCGATAAAAGTTCAGAAAAAAAAGTAAAAGTAAAGTCCCAAAGTATCGAGAAACATCCAAAATATCGGTAAAAGTCCAAAAGTATCGCGAAACATCCAAAATATCGGTAGAAGTTCAAAAGTATCGAGAAACATCCAAAATATCGATAAAAGTCCAAAAGTATCGAAAAATATCCAAAACATCGGTAAAAGTCCAAAAGTATCGAGAAACATCCAAAATAACGGTAAAAGTCCAGAAGTATAGAGTAATATCCAAAATATCGATAAAAGTCCAGAAGTATCGAGAAACATCCAAAATATCGGTAAAAGTCCAAAAGTATCGAGAAACATCCAAAATATCGATAAAAGTCCAAAAGTATCGAGAAACATCCAAAATATCGGTAAAAGTCCAAAAGTATCGAGAAACATCCAAAATATCGGTATAAGTCCAAAAGTATCGAAAAACATCCAAAACATCGATAAAAGTCCAGAAGTATCGAGAAACATCACAAATACCGGTAAAAGGCCAAAAGTATCGAAAAACATCCAAAATATCGATAAAAGTTCAAAAGTATTGAGAAACATCCGAAATATCGGTAAAAGTCCAAAAGTATCGAGAAACATCCAAAATATCGATAAAAGTCCAAAAGTATCGAAAAACATCCAAAATATCGATAAACGAGCAAAAGTATCGAGAAGCATCCAAAATATCGATAAAAGTCCAAAAGCATCGAGAAACATCCAAAATATCGGTTAAAGTCCAAAAGTATCGAGAAACATCCAAAATATCGATAAAAGTCCAAAAGTATCGAAAAACATCCAAAATATCGGTTAAAGTCCAAAAGTATCGAGAAACATCCAAAATATCGATAAAAGTCCAAAAGTATCGAAAAACATCCAAAATATCGGTAAAAGTCCAAAAGTATCAAGAAACATTTGAAATATCGATAACAGTCCAAAAAAATATCGAAAAACATCCAAAATATCGGTTAAAATCCAAAAGTCGAAAATATCGATCAAAGTCCAAAATATCGAAAAACATCCAAAATATCGGTGCAGAACGTCGACAGAGTGCAACGAAACAGGTTTCGTGCAAGCAAGAGAAAAACAACAACAACAAAATTTCTCTCACTCCACTGTCTCATTTACTTTCTTAATAACAACACAGCATAACGCTGTGGGTGCTGTTGTTGTTGTAATTATATGGGAAACTTTGATCCTGTTTTTAAATGCCTTAATGGCAACTTATGAGGATAATTTTTGAATTCGTGGATTCTACACCACAGTACCTATCATATAAAAAAAAATATCCAAAATCGGTTAAATGGTTAGCTCGCAAAAGGGGCGCAAAAAAAAAAACTGTTCACGTATTTATGTATAGATATTTCTCTACCAAATTTTTTGATCTGAATTGAAAATTGAAATCAAATACACATACAGATGAGGACCCAAACTTTACAAAAAAGCAAAGGCCGCAAAAACGCCCTAAGTCGACTTTGCAAAAACTACCTTACAGATGCTGAGGGCAAAAGTGAATACAAAAGAAAATTGTGGAAACTATCAAGGGCGTCCCCGACACCACGGAGGCGTTTTGGACCCATTTTAATAAAAAAAAATTTTTGAAATAGAACATAGGTGTGGACACCCATGATATGCCGCAAATTTTTTTTCGACCTTTCACTATCGATTGGTGCAGTAAATTTGTTTAAAAAAATGGGTCCAAAACACATAAGAGTGATCGGGGACATTTCTGATAGTTTCCAAAGTTTTTCTGCAACAATTCCATATCGATTCGTGCAGTTCATTTTTTGTTTTCATAAAAATGGACCTTAAACTTATTTAAGGTTTTAGGAACAACCCTAATAGTTTCCAAAACTGAAACAAAAATTCATTGTAAACAATCCTTTCTTCGCTCAAATTTGAGATAGAATTGTTTGCAAATCAATTTTTTGAAGAAAGCTAAAATTTTCATACAAAACAAAAAGACCTATCTTCACGCAGAAAAATGATCTCCAAAAATTGATTTTCAAACAGCATAAAGTGATAATAATTTCATGAAAAATTACGGTTTGTTCCAGTAATTCAATTATTTTACTGAATTCTCATGAAAAAGTAATGGTACGAAAGTAAAATACACGGTTAAAACTTAAAAAAGTACAGACCAAACAGTAAAAAATGTTGAATAGAAAAGTAAAAAGTGCGCACATGTAAAAATATCAGTCCGCTCTGCAATATTTGCCTAGAATTGTTTTCAATTATTACTGATTGACATTGTGAAAAAATTTATTGAAATATAATTTAAATATGCTGATGCTATAGGGTCCGTTCTGATTACATGACCAACACGAAATATAATCCAAACGGAAGCTTAGTCTTTCCTCCATTCAAATATGTGAACAATACTACCGAAATTCACACCATAAAAATATAATGAACAAAAACTTTAACTGATCTGCTTACAGACCTGGAATGTGAAAACTGGCCACAGAATCCCCTTCCTCGTCGGGATTTTGTGCAAAAATGCCTTTTTGCTGTTTTTCAAATTAAGTTCCAGGACGCAAGGATTTTTTCTGCTTCATTTCATAAAGTGCAAAAGAACAAACTGCTCTTCCCCTTTCCAAACGGAAGCTTAACCTTTCCTCCATTCAAATATGTGAACAATTTTACTGAAATTCACACCATAAAAAAATAATCAACAAAAAACCATTTCGAAAACATGCTGATGACAGTGTTGCTCCACTTTAACTGATGTGCTTACAGACCTGTAACATGACATTTTCCTAGTTTAAAAAATTGCAATAGATTTCGTTGTGCTGAGTTCAAAACTGGCCACAGAATCCCTCTATCTCGTCAGGATTTTGAGGTATCCTAACCTAAAAGTAAAAAAAAACTATGTTTTTGCTGTTTTTCAGATTAAGTTCCAGGACGTAAGGATTTTTTCTGCTCTATTCCAAAAATTGCAAAAGAACAAACTGCTCTTCCTTTTTCGAATAGCCGATTGGTCATCTACAATTTTCCCTTGGAAAGTTATGGCCACTCTAAGATGACATCATGAAATCTTATAAAACGGCTATAGCGGCAGGGTTTGGATTTATGCCATTTTAACATAGTTCAATTGGTATTTATGGTTTATAAACATATTCTTTTTGAAAAATAAGGCCATAGTGGAGTCAATAAAGCCTTTTTAGATGGAAGTCCTCAAGAACAGCTCCGATTTTGATGATTTTTTTTTTTAATTTTTTTTTTTTATTTAAAATCAGAAACATTTTGGAGCGCGGTCGGAATTATATAATTTTTTATTTTATTTGTTATGTTTTCATAAAAAAAAAAATTGGAAAAAAAATACAACAAACAAAAATCAAAATAGTCATTTTATATGTACTTGGCAATTCTAAATCCCAAAATGGCATTAGAATTAATATAATATAAACTGTTGTCATGTTTTTCTCAAGAACGGCTTAAGCGATTTTAATGAAACTGGAAAATAATACGCATTAGCGTATACTAAAGAATGAAATAGACTTTGAGTTAGTATATACTAGTGAAGAGGCGTGGCACCGCCCCAAACTGTTAATTTGATTTAGTCATATCTTTTGAATCATATATGAAAATGAGATGAAAATTCGTACACAGCTACTGACTATCAATGCCTTATAATGGGCAAAAATTGGGCGAAATCGGAAAAGTGATACGCCCACTTTTTAACCATTGAAAATTTTGATATTTTGATTTTAATATTACTTGATCAAAATTTTTTGTTTGTTGTATTTTTTTTCCAATTTTTTTTATGAAAACATAACTTTTTTTAAATATTGTTTAAAAATTTTTATAATTCCGAACGCGCTCAAAATGTTTCTGATTTTAAATAAAAAAAAAAAACAAAATTTTAAATAAAAAAAAAAACAAAATTTTTTTTAAAAAAAAAAACATCAAAATCGGAGCTGTTCTTGAGGACTTCCTCATTTTGCCTGTTTTTTGGCTTTTTGACTCTATAAGTACCCAAATTACTCTTAATATGAGTTTTGGATATTTGGGATACCTGGAAATCCTGACGAGGTAGAGGGATTCTGTGGCCAGTTTTGAACTCAGCAGAATGAAATCTATTGGAATCGTTTTTTTAAACTAGGAAAAGAAGAAAGGTTAAGCTTCCGTTTGGTTCATATTTCTTGTTGCTCATGTAATTAGACAGTTTTGCGTCTCACTGTATTCTATTTAAAAATAGATACAGTTTGTCAAGAATGTCTTTTTACATTGAAAATAAATTCATATTTTCAACATATTAAGCAAAAAAAAACATACTTTTTACACTTTTGGCAAACTTTTTTTTATGAATAATAGTTGCTTACTATATTCAAAAAGGATTCATGAAAAAAAAAAATTTGCAAATTCAATGCAAAATAAAGAAAAAATCAACAAAAACAAAAAATACTCGATTTTTGAAGTGTCAAGAAAGTCTTTTTACAAATAAAAAGAATTGTTTTTATATTAAATTTTTAGTATCTTCCTTGTTTACAGTCATCTTTGAATGACCACCATAAGCATCTACCACACATTGTAGATGTTTTTACATAGAAGGAACCAACTTTTTCAGGTTGTGATTACTCGATCTTTTCCAATATTGTATTTTCAAATGAAGTTCGGTATTTGGTTGCCTTTCAGCGACCTTTTTCTTAAAATAGACCCACAAATTTTCGATAGGATTATAGTCGGGACTTTGGACTAATGCATCCATCACTTTGTCACAGTTAAACTGAAGCCACATTCGCACCATAGTCGTTTATGCTTTCGATCATTACGCTGATAGATTTTGAAATGGGGTTTTCGGTCCCTGATAAACCCAAATTGTCAAGTTTTTTAATGTGAAATGGTTAGATATTCTTTCGAGTTCATTGTTGTGTCTTTAAAGGATAAGTTTCTACTCCTCTGCCACCTCCAAGTCATAATACTAAATTTTTAAATTTTAACGGTAGGAATAATGTTGTGATGTTAAAATTGAAAAATTTAGTATTATGACTTGGAAGTGGCAGAGGAGTAGAAACTTAACTTTTATAGACACAACCATGAAGTGGAAAGAATGTGTTACTATTTTGCATTAAAAAACTTGACAATTCGGGTTAATTACAATAGGAACCTAAAACCCCATTTCAAATTCTGTCAGCGTAATGATCGATAGCATAAGCGACTATGGTGCGAATGTGGCTTCAGTTTAACTGTGACAAAGTGATGGATGCATTAGTCCAAAGTCCCGACTATAATCCTATCGAAAATTTGCGGGTCTATTTTAAGAAAAAGGTCGCTGAAAGGCAACCAAATACCGAACTTCATTTGAAAATACAATATTGGAAAAGATCGAGTAATTACAACCTGGAAATTTGATTCCTTCTATGTAAAAACATCTTGAATGTGTGGTAGATGCTTATGGTGGTCATTCAAAGATGGCTGTAAACAAGGAAGATACTAAAAATTTAACATAAAAACATTTCTTTTTATTTGTAAAAAGACTTTCTTGACACTTCAAAAATCGAGTATTATTTGTTTTTGTTGATTTTTTTTTTTTATTTTGCATTGAATTTGCAAATTTTTTTCACGAATCCTTTTTAAATATAGTAAGCAACTTTTATTCATGAAAAAAAGTTTGGTAAAAATGAAAGAAATACGTTTTTTTGCTTAATAAGTTGAAAATATGAATTTATTTTCAATGTAAAAAGACATTCTTGACAAACTGGATATTTTTAAGGTTTTTATAGTTTAATCTATATTCATTTCATTTCATTTATTTCATAAATCACATATAATGTACTGTAAAACATTTGATCAATAAATTAGGTACTAAGTATATCCCATCAGCTTAGAGCTGATGCTGGGATATTAATGATTGAGTATTGTCACTAGACATCGCACTATGGTTTTTTTTGGACTGAAAAGTGCAGACAAAAATAATTCACTACAAGGACCCTATCTTTTTAAAAAAATCAAATGCAAAATTAAAGTTTATACATTGAGCTATCTGAAAAGATGCCCGCTTTTTCTAGCATTTGATCCACAAATAAGGGACAGAGGTCGAAATCTCATAAATTTTGAAAAAAACGGTTTTTCTGTTTAAAAATGTTAGTCGCATTAAACGCAGGAGTGATATATGAATAAATTTATATGCATTCAATGAAATCAAGCAAGAAAAAATTAATTCATTATAAAAATGGGCGGTGCCACGCCCAAGAAACAAATTCGTGATATCTCCGAAACGACGCAGATAGATAAGACTCGGTATGTTTGTAATATGCACAGAGAGAAATAATATTTATGAGAAAAGTGGGCGGTGCCACGCCCCAAAAATATAAAACACACCATATCTTCGAAACTATTTGACCCATGTAGATGAAATTCGGTTTATATACAAAAGTCATCAAGACAAATAATGCCTGCTGAAAAAATATGTGGAACCAGGCCCAATTCAGAGCTACATCAATGAACTTGTTTCCTGTAGAACAGAGTTTCAATTAATAATGATATGTTTATTGTTGGCTGTGGTACCGCCCTTTTTTTAGCAAATATTATTTGACTCACTACTCTTTATATATATACCGAAATTCATTGCTGTTGCTCAAATAGTTTCGGAGATATCATAAGTTTTATATTTGTAGGGCGTGGCACCGCCCACTTTTTAGTGGATATTATTTCTCTCTGTGCCTGTTACAAATATACCGAATCTTATCCATCTGCGTCCAATAGTTTCGGAGATTTGACGAATATGATCAATTTGTTTATGGGGCGTGGCACCGCCCATTTTCACTTTGAGTTGATTTCATCTTAATTGATTTGATTGAATGCACATAAATTTATTCATATATCACTCCTGCGTTTAATGCGACTAACATTTTTAAACAGAAAAACCGTTTTTTTAAAAATTTATGAGATTTCGACCTCTGTCCCTAATTTTTGGATCAAATGCTAGAAAAAGCGGGCATCTTTTCAGATAGCTCAATGTATAAACTTTAATTTTGCATTTGATTTTTTTTTAAAAAAAGGGTCCTTGTAGTGAATTATTTTTGTGTGCACTTTTTAGTCCAAAAAAAAACCATAGTGCATCGTGTACTATAGTAGAGTTCCCAGGGAATTAAAAACACTGTATACGTAGGACATCTACAAGACCGCATGAAATTTAATTATTAAAAATGGAATGCTTAGCTTAAAATATAAATAAAAAAGTTTACCTATTAAAAAGTTGTGATCTTTTTTGTAGTGCGGTCATTCGGTGGATTTACCTGGAAAGTTTTTCGAAGTTTTTTAACTGATTTTTTCTTTTAAATTGTGATAATACATGAACGGAGCGTCGCACAATGGGAGGGTTTGTATGGAACGGCGGTCATATATAGTAATAATAGAGCTAGGCTATTGAAATTTGGTACAGATGTTTTTTACATTAAAATAAAAAAAATCTGCGAATATGAACAAAATCCGCCGACGGACACGCCTACTTCCCATACAAAGTTGGGGCGTGGTCCGAATTTTTTTTCAAAATGGGTATCAATTTTCAATAACTTGACACCGCTAATTTCAAAAATGTTAAAAATTTTGCGCTATCTTTTATAGTTTTTAAGTTATGAGGAATAAACGAAAATCTACTTTATAAAAACTAGATTTTGTTTGTTTGTGTTTTTGTCTCTTATTAACTCGAAAACCAAGTAACCGATTTTAAACATGTTTTTATATTATGCTAGTACAAAAAAGGTTAAGCTATATACTTAAAAAGTGGGCGGTGCCACGCCTCCCAAAAAATTGACTAATCATATCACCGAAACTCTTTGACGCAGATAAATGAGATTTGGTAAATGTGTAAAAATCATCAGGATAAATAATGTTCACCGGACAAATGGGCGGTAACACGCCTTCAAAAAAAAAAATTCTTCATATTTCTGAAAATATTTGACGAAGATAGATATTATTTGGTACATATAAAAAACCATCAAAACAAATAATCCGCACTAGAAAAATGGGCAGTGCCACGCCTACCAAAAAATTAACTTATCAATATCTCCGAAAATCTTTAATGCAGATTGATAATTTTTAGCCAATGTGTTAAAGATATTATGACAAATAATGTCCACTAAAAAAGTAGGCGTTGTCACGCCCTTTAAACATTTTATTTATTATTTTCATAAAAACTATTAGAAAAAATAGTCCGCACTAGAAACTTTTTCATTGCAATTCTTTTGGCTCAAATTGGCGATCAAATCAAAAAAGGAGGACACAATCAAGTCGAAACTAATGCATACAATAATAGAAAAAGAATAGAAAAATATTATTTCATTGTTTTAAATTTATTTTAATCAGTTTTTTCATTTAATTGCAACAGCTATTGAGCTTCTGGTGATAACTCTTTATATTTTTTATCACGTTTTTCTCAGATTTGGCTAATAATCGGATCAGAAGAGATCAGCATGTAATGCAAAACGTCTTCGTTGTTTGCTACTCTAGAGCACAATCTGCTGTTGTGTAACCTAGCGCTTTTAAAAACTTTGTTTGATGCTTCCTGAGCTTCTTCGGAAAGACTACCAATTGGTATTTGAAGTGCTTGTATGATTTCGCTTCCGTGAATTAAAAGTTTATGCACAGAAGGGGGCATATTATACCAATTGCAATGTTTTTTGTATAGCCTTCAATATGCTCTTGGCTTATTTTAAGAAAGGGTGAGTCCCAAGGAGGATTAAAAGGAGGAAATATACCCCTTACCTGTCACCCTTCTCTTAAAAATTTTTTTTTTTTGGAATTTAAGAAGACTGTAAGCTTAAAATTGAGAAATATATTGTAAAACGTTGCAGAATGTAAAGAAATAAAAATATTTTTTTTTCTCAAAAACTGCTACAGGAAAAAATTCATAGAAAAAAAAGTTCTCAAAAAAAGCAGTAGGGACTTTGTACTTCGATAAAGCATACTTGGCCACATATTATATTGGAAAATAATGAAAATCAGAAAATGTATTTTTTTTTTTTTTAATGTCTAAGTTTGTAAAATTTATCGATTTTGGCTTTTTGAGCTTAAATTTTCGAAAGATCACTATAATTCACCTATCATACATAAAAACTCAAACAAATGTTTTTTTAAAAGCTAAATGCTTGTACTTTTTGAAAAAATGCTATCTTGATATATTTCGATTCAAACGAATTCAAAATAGCGTTCCAAAAAAGTCAACTTATTTTGTCCCGTCAAAAACCACAGTATGAAAAAGCTTATAAAAAAAAAAGTTCTCAAAAAAAGCAGTAGGGACTTTGCATTTCGATTAAGCATACTTGGCCACATATTATATTGAAAAATAATGAAAATCAGAAAATGTATTTTTTTTTTTTTAATGTCAAAGTTTGCAATTTTTCCATTTTTACCATTTTTTTTTAAATATTTGAAAAATCACTATAATTCACATAAAGTAGGCAAAAAAAAAATATATATTTTTAACAAAGTAGAAACAATATACTTTCTAACGATATGCTACATTAGTGGATCGGGCTTAAAACAAATTAACTAGAGCGTTTATCCAGCAGTTCCTAATTTTAAAAGTTCTGTAGAGCATTTTTTCTGTTTAAAGTCCAACTTTGGGCTCACTGTGTTGCTAAACCAAAACAAAATTTTAAACTTTTATAGTTTTTTTTTCCGTCCCTAAGTATTATCTGACGATTGGCGTAAAAATTTTTTAAATTCATAGCACTTTCAAATTTTACCTATTTATGGCCACAATCTCCCATTGTGCGTCGCAGCAATAAAACAAAAATACCAGCTTATAGGGAATTGTTTGTTCTACAAACAACATTTTGTTTTTTTTTTTGTACGACTTAAAGTTTAGGAGATATCTTTTGACAAACTTAAAATTTAGAAAAAAACTGTTTTTGCAAAATATTCCGAAACGATATGTCGCAGAAAAAATTTTGTTCTTGGATTTTGCAGAACATGTTATTCTCTATGAATGTCTTCACCAACACTTTTTCCGTCCGACTTACCGTTCATGAGATATCGCGATTTGAAAATGAACATAGTTTTATGAAAAGTTAAACGCAGTAGGCCTCTTCTTTTTGCCTTTTTGGACAAAACACCGTAGTCAGTGTTGGAAACAACTTCAATTACAAAGAAGTTTACTAAAATTTTTCTCTAGAAGTACCCGTTACAGAGATAAAAATAGTAATTTTAAATGTGTTTTACGATTAGTGGAGTGCCTGAGACTTTTAACCTAGGATATTTATTAGAGTGAATGAATTTATATAGTTGAGGTGTGATTTTGTTTTTTATACCATAAAAAGAAAAGTTTACCAAAAATTTTTTTGTGCAATTGATTTTTTCTTTATTTAAGCAATAACTATAAAAAGTTAATACAACACTAAATCCAAAGTAGATGTAACATTTTGCAAACTATTTTCTCTAAATTAATTTAGAGTCGCTGAACTCGAAAATTCCACTTATTTTTTATTTCTTTGGACCGTTCCCGAGTTATTCGGACATTTATATTTTCGAGGTTATGGCTTGATATACATCAATATATTTGTAGAACACCAAGTCCGATCGATTTTATTTTACAACGCTTACAAAGAGTGAGTAGTGGCTCTTTTAACGAGTATACCAATGATTATGCTCCGAACAAAATTAACTGAGTTATAGCAGGAAAAACTCCGATTTTTTAAAAATTTTTTAAAAATTATATTCAATGGCAAATTTAATTCCAAACATTTTAAGCCTAGTTTGAGCAAAATCGAATGCGATTTCTTGAAGATATTAGTGATTTGGTGCAATAAGAATGATGAGAAGTTGTCCAGAGCTTTTTCAAAATGTTCAGCCTAAGTCAACAGATCCAATATTTCAGCTTCCACATCGGCCATTCTACACTCATTGAACATTTTAAAGAAGCTCTCATCATTTTTTGTAGAAGAACATTTCGGACCGGGTTGCAATTGCATCAAAAATATAAATTTTTGAAAGAAAACGATATGCCTTCATTGCACTAAAACCTTAATATCTTCACGAGATTTCATTCGATTTTGCTCAAAGTTAGCTTAAAATGTTTGGAATTAAATGTGCCATTGAATAAAATATTATATATTTTTTTCAAATAAATATATGCGAAAAACTAAGTCCTGTTATATAGCTCCAAAACACAGCAATAAAACATAGCATCGGCTTTTTTTCCTTGTTTATGCTAAGATATCTCAAAAACCATATGAGATATAGCAATTTTAAGGCCGGATTCGGATTCAGCATTGCAAAATACATAAAATATAACTATTTTTATATATGCTTGTTGCGTTTTTATTTCTGAATTTTTTTTATTTTATATGGGATATGTATTTTTGCGATGTTTCGCGGGGATGATCAGCTACGATTTCGGGGTTTGCATTTTTAAGACCACTAAACAAATACAAATGAAACCCCATTCACAGATTTTCTCAACATATTCAAAAAACCTATCGACTGTTCAAGAGCACCGTGTGCAGTAGGAATAAGGCTTTCGAAGTGTTTCTGCGTTCTGCTGTGCGGAACTTGTATATTGCGGGATGATCTCGTTGTTCTATTAGAAATATCGCCTCGTAGCTCAATTTGCAAGTTTTGCTTTACATTTTGATTTATGACTTTATGTACAAATTTTATTTATTCTAATGGGATGATCACTTTGAGCCGTTGCAGTTTCGTTTCTTCATACACCAGATAAGTACTATAAAGTCTATCATAACAGAACAATAATTTGATGGCTTTTGTAATAAAATGATCACACATATTCCGAATAGATTGCGAACACGATGACCAGTTTATAATATTGTATTTGAAGTGCGTTAAAACATGTGAACTTATTAACAATTTCGCCATAATCTGGTTTAAGGTTACTTTAGATCTCTTGATTGCACCAACAACTGGAACTACCTTTTTACCAAGGTACTCTGCATGATCGCTCTAGGACAACTTGTTATCGATTAGCACACCCAGATGTTTAACAGACGTCACTTTCTGAAGAATTGCATTATTTAAACGCAGTTTAGGATTGATTGGCTGCTTATTTTTGTTGCTAAATATCATGAAATTTGTTTTACTTACATTAACAGTCAACTTATTGCCAATAGCCCACCTTGAAAATGTCAGAAGATCGTTGTTTCTAATACCCAGATCCAAGAGATTTTCAAGCAAGATATCGTGCTGTACAGTCTCAAAAGCTTTTTTCATATCAATATATACTGCTGCTACATATTTTTTCGCATCTAGATTGTTATTGATATATCGTAGCATTTCTGCTAGCGCTGCTTCTTGTGTTACAGTGATTTTGGAGTCCGAACTTTAATGGGTCAAACTTCACTGTACAGCTAATAAATGACACCATCCTACTGCACGGCGCACAGTGGTCTAGAATGGTATTCTAGCTGGTCATAACTCTTTTCTGGTTATTTTTTATAAAAAAAAATATCAGTTTCTATGTTTTTTGGGTCGCTGACTCTAAATCTGAAAACGATTTTTTAAAAATCAAAATGGCGGATCCAACATGGCGTACAATTTTCTTAAAAATTACTTGTATCATGACAAAATTGTGATTAAGGGGGTTTTTGAGGTTGCTGATTTCGAATTCAGCATCATCTTTTTTGTAAACAAAATGGCGGATCCAAAATGGCGGACAACTTTCTAAAAAGTTGATTATATCACGACAAAATTGTGGCTAAAGGGGTTTTAGAGGTAGCTGATTACGAATTCGGTATCATCTTTTTTGTAAACAAAATGGCGGATCCAAAATGGTGGACAATTTTCTAAAAAGTTGATTATATTACGACAAAATTGTGGCTAAACGGGTTTTTGAGGTCGCTGATTACGAATTCGGTAATAACAAAATCACTGCCGAATTGAAAAAACTCGCTCGTTTTTTGATTGAAAGACAAAGTGATTGCCTACTTAACATGATTTAACGCAATGCAATTTTGCCTAAGTTTTTAAATTAGCAACAAAAATAGTAAATAGATATTTGTTACTGATAATATCTCAGATATAAGACATAATTTTTGTACTTGAAATATTCGCGAAGTTATGGCAATTTAAAATGTTGGTCCCTTATGGAGGCAAGCATGTCCTTGACCCAAAAACGCCCATTTTCACCAAATGACTTAATGCTATCAATACTAACTCAGATATTAAATATTATTGTTGTATCTGAAATATTCACAAAGTTATGGCGATTTCAAGATTTTGGTTATATAGGAGGTGGGCGTGTCCTTAACCCGATCACGTTCAATTTCACAAAGTGACCTAATGCTATCGATACTAACTCAGATATTTAATATTATTTTTGTACTTGAAATATTTACGAAGTTATAGTGATTTTAAATTTTTGGTTAATAGGAGGCGGGCGTGTCCTTGACCCGAACACGCCAATTTTCAACAAATAAATAGATGCTGCTAATACTATATCAGAAATAGAATTTTATTGTTTTACCTCAGACACTTTGGTTGTTATTAGTTTTACGAAACTGGAGCGTTGCAAGAATACAGAAAAGTCGCTGAAGAAAAACTCACCGTAGTCCATGAAGGGGAGTGATGGGGGAATCAGATAAATGCGTAGAACCTTCAAAAAACCTGATATTACACACTTAAATGATTAAGCCGTTGCAACTCCATGAATCATATTAGTTATAGTCCACAGAGTGCAAAATTCGTAAATTTGCGAAATGAAATTAGAGATTTTTTGTGATGATCCGGATATCCTTTTTGCATTAAAAAACTAACTTCTAAGTATGCAAATCTTCAGAAAATAGATCAAATTATTCTCAGAATAAGTTTAATGAGGTAAGACCACTTAGTTTAAAAGATACACTCATTTAAACTTTCACATATTTTAAGAGATTTTTGGAAAAAATTACTATTTTCTGAATTCTTCAAGTTTAAGTCGCGAAAACTCAGAAATGGTATTATTTCTTGGTATTCTGGTACTTGAAATGTGTTATCTAGATATTTAACTTTAAATTTGTGCAAAAAAAATATAACTTTTAATACTCAAATTTTCGGAGTTATGAGCGGCTAGCGCTCTCTTATAGACCACTGTGCGGCGCTGTCCTGAGAATTTAAATAACGATAACAACACCCCTCTGGGGAAAGCCTATTAAATTCTGCATATTTTGGTGAATTTTAAAAAAAAATCGTTAGAGCGGTTTTTTAAAAAAAACCAAAAAACCGTTAAAATTGAAATGAAAAAAAGTTTTGAGTTGACACACAAAAATTTAATGTTTATCAATATTTTAAAAAATAATGATTATAATGTGTATATATTATGAAAGCATATTAAATTCTAAAGAATATAAGACTAAGTAGAAAAAAATCGATGGACCGGTTTTCAAAAAAATGGCAAAAAACCGTTAAATTTTCAATGAAAATCAATATTTTTAGTCGACATATGAAAAATAATTTTGCTGATTGTTTGTGTGTTGACTGTAGTTTAAGCACGTAAACTTAAACTACTTAATGTTTGTGTATTTCTAGTTTGAGCACATAAACCCAAACTAGTGTTCTTTTGTAAAATTGGAGGTTGATATATTCAAGCACTTTAACCTGAGTATACCGTGTAAGTAGTGAGGAACAATTGATTAAAACATGAGCGTTTTGAAGTTCATTTGCTTCTGGTTTATTGATTAAAATATTTGACTTTATATACAATTAAAAATGCTTAACAAGATATTACAAAAAACATCAACTAAAAATATAAATTAGTACAACGGAAAATATTGCTGACTAAGGAATTAAATAATTTAAAGCGTGTGTTAGCAGTTACAGTAGTAACTGCAACTTAGCATACATGAACTGTGAATTTAAAACTAGTAAAAATGTGAAATGTTTTTAACTTTGAACACTGATTATTGTAACAATTAATGAAAATTATAAATATACACACATATTATATATATATCATGTATGTTTTCTTTAGAATAAAAAGTTTACGTTCCTTAACAAAAAAAAACACTGAAAAAAATATGATTTTTTTTGCATCAATTTGTTGCATTGAGCTTGATGGTCACAAAATTTTAAAAATGCTAAATAAAATTAAAACAATTTCATTCCGCTTTTTTCCCAACGTTTCGCCTATTGGTTTTAGGCTTCCTCAGGGGTATATTTATTGGAACAAAAACTACAATGAAAATAAATTTTTAAACATTTTTAACAAATGACACTTAGATAAATGCACTTACATTAAAATTTTACATAGAAATGAATTAATTTAACGAAAAAGAATTTATTAAAAACACAATAAAAACATTAAACATTGAAACATTTAAGACTGTTACAAGATCACACTATAACACTGACTAATATTATTATAGTCCTCCCTATCGTTCACAGCTGTTTTTGCATTTTGCCTTATTCTAAGGCTCTCCAACGTCATTCTTACATTATATCTCCGATCTCTGTCTAATTTTTTCGAAATCAGCTGTGTGTTGACTTGCTTTTAAATGTTTAGCTAAAGCTGTGTTCTCTCTTTTGTGTTTTGCGTCTGCTTTGTGTTCGTTTAGTCTTATGCCGAAAGCTCGTTTTGTTGCCCCTATGTAGATCGCATTGCACTTTTCCCTTTCTTTTCCATTGCATTTTATTTCGTAAACGACGTTGTTCTCTTTTAATTTCTCTGTTTTTTCTTTGTTGTTAGTAAATATCGATGTAAGTGTTTTGTTTGGCTTGTATGCAAATGCTGCGTTCTCTTTCCTAATGTTTTTTACTGTTGTGTCATCCGTAAGTCTTGGTACATATGGTATGCTGAAATATTGTTTGGGGTGGCTAGCAGCATCATTGTTTCTTAAGTCCGGTTGAGGATTTTGTATATTTCTGAGATTTTTATTTATAAGATGGTTTATTAATTTTGGTGGGTAGTTGTTTTTGTGTAAAATTTTTTTGAGTTTTTCTATGTTTTATTTTTGAAAATTTGTGTGGCTTATTGTTAGTGCGGTTTTTATCATGTTGTTTGCTGTGTTTCTTTTTTGATTGTATGGCTGTGTTGAATTGAAATTCATTGAATTACTCCTAAACGGTAAATTGTATGTGTACATACATTGCTTATCATTTATAGAACATACAGTTCCCTATAACCTGATAGTTTTGTTTTTTTCGTGCAACTCATCGTTCATAAGTTATGGCACTTTAAAAATCAACATGTGGCTATACCGCATGTATGCATTACCAAGCATTGACACTTTTTTAATTAGAATATCTCCTAAACTATCAGTCGTACGAAAACAACTCTGAAGTCTCTTCTATAGAAAATTTTAAGGGCTACAAAATTGTCCAGACCTATTTTTCTGAAAAGTAACCGTTAGTGTGATATTTGCAAAAAACTGATTTTTTCGACCTTTGACCTGGAATAACTTTTTATGCGTAGAAGATTTCACTATGATTTTTTCACACTTTATCTTTCATGCATAAATAAAGAGTACTCTGGTGACAAAATTTCACTTCGAACTATTTTGCAGAAAAATCCGAATTTTGTCGGGCTAACTCCAATTTTAACGATATTTTTTAACTAAATAATTTTTGTAATCATTTTTTTCAGTGTTTTTTTGTTAAGGAACGTAAACTTTTTATTCTAAAGAAAACATACATGATATATATACAATATGTGTGTATATTTATAATTTTCATTATTTGTTACAATAATCAGCAAAATTATTTTTCATATGTCGACTAAAAATATTGATTTTCATTGAAATTTTAACGGTTTTTTGCCATTTTTTTGAAAACCGGTCCATCGATTTTTTTCTACTTAGTCTTATATTCTTAAGAATTTAATATGCTTTCATAACATATACACAATATAATCATTATTTTGTAAAATATTATATCATTATTTTGTAAAATATTGATAAAAATTTAATTTTTGTGTGTCAACTCAAAACTTTTTTTTCATTTCAATTTTAACGGTTTTTTGGCTTTTTTTCAAAAACCGCTCTAACGATTTTTTTAAAAATTCACCAAAATATGCAGAATTTAATAGGCTTTCCCCAGAGGGGTGTTGTTATCGTTATTTAAATTCTCAGGACAGCGCCGTGACTGTTCAGGGCCTTTTCAAATATTTTAGCTAAAACACTCAATATAGAGATAGGCCGATAGTTGTTGACATTATCGTTTTTACCGCCTTTATGAATAGGTACTATTATAGTATGTTTCAAAATTTTAGGGAATTCTTCCGTGTTAAACATAGCATTAATTAAGTTTTTGAGAACTGGAGCAACCAAGTGACATATTGATTTTATATGCTTAGCAGCATTTCCATCATCGCCAGGAGCTGCACCGTCTTATAGTGACAAGATAATATTTAGAACCTCATCATTCGTGGCTGGCGTCAAAAACATTGAGTTGGGGTTGATGCCATTTCTTATAGCTGCATGGGGAGCAGTTAACGCATTGGACAAGTTGCTGCCAATTGAGTTAAAATATAAGTTGAAATACAATAGTTCACGATTTCTTGCCGGTTGATTACTGTGCACTAGGGTGTCTCTTATTTGGGAAAAGTCAAAATTTTATGTCGCGCTCCCCCAGAATCGAAAGACTTTGAGAAAAAAATGAGATCCCCTAAACGACAGGTTTTTTTAAACGAATTAACCTGTGTCACGAAGACATTCACCATTTGACAGAGTTTTGACAACTCTGTAGCCGTTGACAGCTGTCAAAATTTAATTTTGACACTTGTATCGTGTTAAGCGACTCGAAAAACAATAAGATACACATTTGATGGCGAAAAATATTTCAGGCAACGCGATTCCCAGCAAGTTAAAACAAGAAGTATATAAAATCTACGTATGTTAATTTTCATTTAAATTTGAATGTCTTCGTGACACAGGTTAATTCGTTTAAAAAAACCTGTCGTTTAGGGGATCTCATTTTTTTCTCAAAGTCTTTCGATTCTGGGGGAGCGCGACATAAAATTTTGACTTTTCCCAAATAAGAGACACCCTACTGTGCACCCATTAACGGTTAATTTTGAAATTTGATTTGATGACTTACATGGCTTGTTTAGTACAAACTTATTAATCGTATCCCATAAATTTTTACCATTGCCAGCTGCTTTCGTAATTGAGTAATTCAAGGATTCTTGCTTTGTTTTCCGTAAAAGTGCCGTAACAAACTTTTTTGTTCTTTTAAAGTTATTTTCATGTGTAGTATTTAGGACTGCGTTCGATAAAATTGTCCCATACAAAATTCAAAAAAATCTCTGGAACTAGTAGTCCGATTTTGAAAGTTAGACTCATTCTTGAACCGCCATTTTATTACAAATTTTAAAACGTATCTAGAATTTTAATAATATTTTTTTTTACAATTTTTTTGTAACTTTTCTGACACTCCTTCCATTAAGGATTTTTATGGTATCATTTGATAACTTTCTAGCTGCTGAACAGAACTTTTCTCGAAAATTTTTAGCATCCCTGGCATCTTTTTTTATTGTCTTTATCTTTTTTTGAACAAAGCCCAGTATCTTTCAATTGGCCAGAGTTCTGGACAGTTTTGAGGATTTGCTTCATGAGCCACAAAAATCACATTATTTCTTGCGTACCCCTCCAAAGCCAATTTATTATAATGACAAGATGCTAGGTCTGACCAAAAGAAAGTGGAAACTTCATGCTTTCGTAGGAAAGGCTTAAACTTTTTTTCCAAGCACTCCTTAATATAGAATTCGGAGTTTACTCTTCCAGTGGTTACAAAAGAATTCCTCCTTTTGCCACAACTGCAGTGTGCTTGCCAAACCAAGAACTTACGAGGAAATTTTGACTGCTTTTTTGACTTAAGCTTTTCGTCCGCATTCCCCCGCGAGTTAACAGTGTACAATTTTTGGCCTGGAAGCAGCGTAAAATCGGCTAAGACATACGTTCTGTCGTCCATGATGCAGCATTTGAATTTATGAAAAAAAAATTAATTTTTAATTTTATGGCGTGGTGTTTTGCTTTCGTGTTCTTCATAGCATTTCTGTCAGAAACTTTTTGTACCTTAAATGTCTTCAAATTAACCTCTTTTTTGGCTTTACGAACTAAAAACTCGGAACACTTTACCTTCTGTGCCAGTTTTCTGCATGAAATGTTGGGGTTCTCTTCAAAATTGTGACGAAGTTCTTCTTTTTGTTTTGGTCACGAATGCCTTTTTCTTTCGCGGAACCTGGCTTTCGAAAGACATCCAAGTCTTCCTTAAATTTTTTCAGATTTCTTGATACCAATTTCATATTAAGTTAGCTTTTCCGAGCAATTCTATTGGTAGTCTACCCCGGGTGGTCTTCAAAAATTTTTATTATAGGCTTTGAACTTATAGCTCGTTTGCTATTTTTAAGTAAATATGACTGACTAGGGACAAAATTTGAAAACCATAATTTTGGTACTATTCGCGCGGTTATTTAATTAAAAAACTTTTTTACTTTTCGGTTTCACGTTATAAAGGTGTTACTTTATTTACGATGGCTTATGCTAACATATGTGTAGATATGTATGATGCAAATAATTAACGGCAGCGCAAGTTGGTGGCGGTCATCTGTCTTCTGCAGCAGTCGTGATGAGAAAGAGACGCATTCAGCTTTTCGCTCATATTATAAAGCCGATTTGTTTTAGGTTTCATGTCGTTCCTCTCTTTGGCTTGCAGTCATTATCGATCGATGGGCAATCGATCTGTTTGCTGAACAATAGCTAGGTTGCCACCTAGACATTGCCGCCCGCCTTGCAGGATTCCCTGCAAGACACTCCATGTCCGATATATGAAAGAAAGAAAAAAACGAGTTAGAATGTTTCTAATAATATGTATTATGCATATGTTAAAAAACAAAAGATTTTTGGTTATTCGTGTTTTTTTTGTAGATTCAACTAGAATTCATTGACCTTAGACTAGTGTTATTATGAACATAAATAGAGATGTGTGAATATGTTTAAGTAATGGAAGAAATGAAATGTACTATGAGGTAAAAGGTAAAAACTTATAAGAACTTTTGGGTTAATGTAAGCTGCACGGCCCAGATAGAACATAACCGAAAATTAATGACTGAGCCAACGGCTGCCCAGACTGTTGAATGGTACCAGGTTGGATGAGCCAGTGGTATACATCGGCCCCAAGCACCAGTCCAATCGGGGCACTTAAATAAAATTTCGGATCTGCTAACACGATATTTTTGAAGCTGTCTGCTGCTTTCGCTGACGCTGATATTGTGGGGTGAACGGGCTGATCGTCATAATTTATTCGTGCTATCAGTTCCAATTTTGATTTGGGGTCAACTTGAGACAAAAGCGAGCAGTGGACAGCCGGATGGTCTCGGGACCAAGTAGGACGTAAATGTAACCTCTTAGCAATACTATTGTGGATCCAGGTCTCCTCCCCAGGACTGAGCATTGCCCTTATCTTCCATTCACAGCTTTCGCTTCTGATAATGACCATGGCTGTTGGTCGAAGGATTACCTCGGTTCGCGTGGTATGCGTTTCGGCCCTCTGTGCTAAATACTCATCACGAGATTGGATCCTGACTAGCCTACTGTCATGTAGTAGAGTGTGGTGACTTTGACCACAAAGGTGGCAACGGGCATTGCTATTGCAACGACGGCTGCTATGCGAATATGCGAGACAGTTGGTGCAAATACCTCGCGGTAAAAGTAAATCCCACCGTTCTTCCACATTTAAGCTGAGGAATCTCCTGCAGCTACGAAGCCCGTGCCATTGATAGCATGAGATGCACGAGTAAGATCGCATTGAGCTAGATGACACTAACATGTTTCTATATAAAGAAAATAAAATATAGGTGAAGTGATTGATGGTCATGAGACATTAAGTGACAACCACAAACAGATTCAAAATTGTTAACTGGACTGATTGCTACCAGATCATAGAGATTTATAATTGAGTTTGAGCTATGCTCTCACTTTCCAGCAGGCAACTGGAAAATTTTACCTACCAGCCCGGTTGGTTTGGCTCAGATGTGTATCTCTGGAGACGAGATACTAAACCGCTCATGTGGAGGAGACGACAATTTTAAGATTTGTGAACTGGCCACATTTTCGCAAGTTCTGGCTTGAAGCCGAACTGTTCACCCACCACGCTGGTTAGGCTCAGTTGAAATTTTAGGTCTCGGATCCCACTCTCACATGCTTGCGGATGGCAGACGCGGAGCTCCGGGCAAGCTCTTAGAAAAAAAGTAAAATAAATAGTCTGAAATGTTGGGAAAAATAAATACTTAATATGGTAGTTAGATAGGAGCCTATTTTTGTTTCGGAGAAAGTTCGTGGCTGGGATCAGTAGTCACGTCAGATTACTAATAACCGCGTGTGATGTAATGAGCCTAATTTGTAAAAAAAAAGACCCGCGACTGGGATTAGCGGTCACGTGAGACTACTAATAACCGGCTTGGATTGAAACAAACGTGTATTTTAGTTACTGTGTATTTGGAAGAACAATCAGTTTAGTGATAGGCCGAGTTATGATGCCTTTTTGAGTTTTTATATCGACGACACGAACTCGGTTATCGGACCCGGTGTGTTATTTGATCACGCGGTCTAAGCGCCATTCCGTGGGACAAAGATTTTCGTTACGTACCACGACCATAGTGTTTTCAGAGACGTTCTCTTGAGGGTTTTTCCATTTATAGTGTTTTTGTAGTTCAAGCAAATATTCGTTTTTCCATCGTGTACAGAATGTACAATGCCTTCAGTTTTTGCCACCGATTTAAGTATGAAATCTTAGTATGTGATCTTTCAGGCTCAGCTGGAGATAGTAAGGTGCCACCCACCAAGAAATGTCCGGGAGTAAGCGGACTAAGATCAGATGGATTTTCCGATTGGGGACTTAAAGGACGTGAATTTAAACATGCCTCGATACGCGATATTGCAAATTCCTCAAAGGTGAACTTAGTGTCAGCTGCGACCTTTTTTAAATGAGTTTTGAAGCTTTTAACCCCGGCTTCCCATAGACCTCCCATGTGTGGTGCACCTGGTGGCATAAAATGCCATGATATATTTTGAAACCCATATTTTGCTAAAACTTTGTCTTGAGATTGAGCTAAAAATTCATTAAAATCTTTCCTGAGTGACTTTTCTGCGCCTACAAAATTGGTTCCATTGTCGGAGTATAGTTTTAAGGGGCAACCGCGACGAGAAACAAATCTGTCAAACGCTGCTAGAAAAGCGGAGCTCGATAGGTCACTTGTATGTTCCAAGTGAATTGCTTTACAAGAGAAACAAACAAAAATACAGACGTAGCCCTTTGTAATACGGCACGCTCTACCTGTGAAATTTTTAATTTCAAAAGGACCAGCGAAATCCATACCAGTATAAGTGAAAGGTCTTGAAATAGAAGTTCTTTCAGAGGGTAAGGCAGCCATTAATTGGGTTTGATATTTCTTGCGATGGAT
This sequence comes from Calliopum simillimum, assembly GCA_951812925.1. Lineage (NCBI taxonomy): Eukaryota > Metazoa > Arthropoda > Insecta > Diptera > Lauxaniidae > Calliopum > Calliopum simillimum. The sequence continues at coordinate 67,108,201 of OX638368.1, forward strand.
GACGCAAATTGTGCAATTATTAATGCAAGTTTTGATCAAATTTTTAGCTTTAATAATCCAAAACTCCTGTCTTATTAGTCGAAGAACTAACTGGTTTCCCCCATGGATCGATATTTTATGTGTGAATTCTACTAGTAACTTTGCTAAGCGACTTTTGTAAGGTAGAATAACAGGGTGACTTTCATTATAAGTAAGGGCATTTGCAGAAGCTAGCCTGCCATTGATTCTAATGATTTCGTCTTTGTCAAGAAAGGGATTCAGATTTAAAATGGTGCTTTTTTGATCGATTGGCACTTTGTTCACTAACGAATGATATTCTTTTGGAAAACTTTGTGCTTGAGTTAGCTTGATTAAACGAATTTTCACAAACATAATTTCATCTGACATTACTTTTTCGGAATTGCAACTGAGTCGCAGTGATCTAAATTTTGGATTTGTATGTCTAAAAAATCGAAAAATGTATGATATTACCCTATACGCCGTGTCTAATGATGAATATCTTTGTAATATATCTTCACTAAATGACGAGCTAGCAAAATTTACTTTTACTGATTTAATTTCAATTGAAGTCTCTAAATCTGCCGTAGGTTGACTTATTGGCCATAACGATTTTTCGGTCAAGAGCCAGGTGGGTCCATGCCACCATAAGTTATTAGAACTAAGGTCTTTAGGGGATAGCCCCCGGGTTGCTAGATCGGCAGGATTTTGTTGAGATTCTACATGTGCCCAGTTTTCACACCCAACTTTGAGATTAATTTTTGAGACCCTATTGGCAACAAATGTAGACCAGGTACACGGTGGCTTGTTTAACCAAGCCAATACTATAGTGGAGTCGGTCCAAAAATAGCTTTTGTAAGGTTTAAGCTCAAACTGAGGAACTATGGACTCAAATAAATTAGACAGTAATTCAGCACCACATAATTCTAATCTTGGTAAAGAAATGGTCTTCACTGGGGCAACTTTTGACTTAGCTACAAGTAAATGTGAATAGACTGAGCCATCAGCATTTTCAATGCGAATATGGCTGCTGCGTACGCCTTTTCGGAGGCGTCGCAAAACGCATGGAACTCAACAGCAGAATTTATTTGAAAATCTATCCATCTAGGGACCTTAATATGGTTGAATGATCGATAATTGGAAACAAATGTCTGCCAATGGTGAAGAGTTAATGGCTTAAGGGTTTCATCCCATTCCGTTTTTTCAAGCCAAATTTTTTGCATAATGATTTTAGCCGTAACAACAACTGGAGCTAACCAGCCGGCGGGATCGAAAAGTTTTGCGATAATTGACAAAACTTCCCTTTTTGTATAAGAAGCTTTCACTTCAAGAGGCTGTGTACTAAAATAGAAGGAATCAGTTTTAGCATTCCAAGATATTCCTAACATTTTTGCAGTACTTTTGTCATCAAGTTCTAGGAACTCAGAATCGAGAAGATCACTTGAGGGTAAATCTTGGATAATATCTTTTAGATTTGAGGTCAGTTTAGACTGAGGCCATTTGCCGATGGGCTTGATGCGTTAAAAACTACCCTTACTTTGGTTGTTTTACGATCAGGTTTGAATATAGCATGATGAGGGAGATAAAAAGTGGGTGTATTCATTATTCGATCGGTACTGACTTCTTTCATATGGTTTAGGATTAGATATTCTTTAATCACTCGATCATATTCTAGTTTGAGGTCAGGTTTCCTACACAGACTACGCTCATTCCTCTGAAATTGTGCGCTTACAGAATCGTTTAGCCCTGACACCTGATCATTGATAGATTTAAAAGGTAATTGTAGACGATTACGAAGACGTTCCGACAGAAAAGTCCCTTCAGACGCAGGGTCAATTAACGCTCGAATTGTGTAAACGACTTCTAGGTGAATTATATTTATTATGGCAGTGCCTAATAAAACATTTTTAGGTGTCGATACGAAAAAGTTTTGCAGATTGGTAGAATTTTGAGAATTTAATTGTGCATTCTTCGATGCACTGTATGAAGGTTCCAGATGATTGCGCTGGGTTAGCTGTGATAGCTTTATTAGATTCTGAAGATGGATAAATAGCATTAGAATTGGAGCTATGATTTTGGTTATATGAACCTTTCGATTGATTTTGATAATTGGAAGTGCTTGCCTTTTGATTGGATTCCAAATGGAGTAAGGTATTGTGTCGTTTTTTACACACAAAACAGTTGTGAGCACTTTGACAGTCTTTAATCTGATGAACAACTGCTAAACAATTAAGGCAACAGTTTAACCTCTTTATGGTTGAAATTCTGTTACTAAAACTCATTTGTAGAAATCGAGAACATAATCTTAAAGGATGTGATCCCTTACAAAGTTTACAGAAAGAGGTATTATTAAGCTTTGAATGAAAAGTTTTAACTGGTTTAAATTTATTCGTTGATTGAGATTGTGCTGAACTAAAATTTTTTGTATTCGATTGAGACCTGGACTCTGAGATCGGAGCACGAATATCTAAAACTGTTTCTAGCGTATGGTATCTATCAGTTAAAAATTGATCCATGTCTTTCCATTTCGGGATATCAGAGTTTCGACTTATGGACTGCTCCCATAAGGATAAAGTGACCTCAGGAAGCCTAGTGGAACAGAGATAAACAATTATGGGGTCCCAATTAGTGATTTCAATTTGGTGTAGTTCAAGAACTGAAATTGAATTATTTATTTCACGTTGAAGGGTTTTAAGCGCCGCACCAGATTCGTTGGTTATCCGTTTTAGGTTAAAAAGAACCTTAAGTTAATTATTAATGAGAATACGAGGATTCTCGAACTGTGTTTTCAAATTTTCCCAAGCTAGAGAAAAACCCGCGTTAGTTAAAGGCACCTTCTGAACAATTTCTTTTGCCTCCCCTCTCGTTTTTTGTAAAAGGTGATATAAGACTTCGACTTTACTTAGACGAGTATTATTTATATAAATAGCTGTAAAAAGATCTCTAAAAGTAGGCCAAGAAAAGTAATCACCCGAAAATGGATCTATATCACACGGAGGGACGTGGACATTTGAAGACTGATGAGTTTCTTTATTTGGAACAGGTGGAGAAACGTTGGGTTCAGGTTTTGGACTTAATTTTGCTATAAATTCGGTTATTTTAGATAGACAACGCACAAACGCCCGATGTGATTCCCTATATTTAGATTTGATAGCTACAACATCGATTACCGTTTCCGTTTCATCAACTTTTAACTTTCCCTTATCCGAGTCATCTTCCTTTTCACCTCGGGTGTCTTTCGATTTAGAACGTCTTGGTTTCGAAAAATGCAAGAGACATGCGTCATAAGATGATTTAACTTTTCTCCAAGTATCTTCGAATTCTGCCTGTTCGATTTTTAAGTTTGTGAGCGTATGATCCGCGTCCGGTATTGTTTCAAAATATGCTACATATTCGACTAACTCATCTGACAATCGTATGAAATGTTGGACACAAGCCATTTTTATTGAGATTAGGTTTGTAAAGTTCAGAGAAAATAACTAAAAATCGAAATCGAGGATTCGAAGAAGTGAGAAAAAAAATCGTAACTCTGTGCAATGAAGGGTTAAGCCGCCAAAAATTTATTTTCGAATTAAGAGCGGGGAAGAAATCTTATTTTTTTTTTTTTATCCAAGGAAAAATTATTTATTTTGGTAACGAAATAAACCGCGAACCGAATTCAATTTTAGGATGAAGACAAAATTATAAAAAGTGTTGAAATGTCCGCGAGATGTGTAAAAAAAACCTATGAAAGATTTGAAATTTGTTTGCTATTTGGTTTAAGTCACCGGCTGTATATGGGTTAATACTACAAAATGGTTGGTGATTTAAATTTGGATGAAATAAAACCAAAGTACTGAGATTTAAATATAATATGCTAACTTCAATACAATTTTTACAATATAATTTCAAAAAAAATTAAAAAACACTGTTATTACTGCTAAAAAACGATGATCAGAGTTTTTTGGAGACTGCATGAAAATTTTAAAATCCAAAGAAAAAAGGCCGAGAAAATTGAGTTCAGATTAAGATGGCGGTTTCCTGAATACAGCTGCTTCACGAAAAAATCAATTTTAGATCTTTGAAATTGGCGAAGTCCAGAAATGTCCGCTGATCTGTCGTTGATCTGGTCCAACGTTCGCGAACAAACCGATCTTTGAATCGTATTTCCACACACTTTTCATTTTTTTTATTATTATTTCATTTATTCTCTTTTTCTTTTTTCTTTTTAGACGGATTTTATTTTATTTTTCACAATATCGCGCACTTTTTTCACTTTTGGTTATTTTGGTTCTTACAATGAATTTGTTTTTACAAAATTTTATAATTTTGTCCCTTGGGCTCACAATGGGTTAATAGTATATAAGTATAAGTGGGAGGAAATGAATTGTAAACTTGCATACCGGGTATGTAAAATATTTCAAAAATTTCTTGATACACAAGAATTTACACGTTGTAAAATGTGTTAAAATTTTAAGTTTTTCGAAACACTTAAATCGACACTTTTGATTTCCCAATTTTATCAGCAAGAAATACAACAGATTTTACTGAATTTTAAAAACAATCCTGAAAGTTTAGAAAATTTCAAAAGTATCGAAGTAAGTACGCGTAGAAAAATGTGCACAACACTGTGTGTACGTATGTAAATGCTTATAACAAAAGTAAATAAATATATATATACATACGGTTAGATGTTTTTATGGAAATGTATACGAATTTATATGGTGGAATTTTGAGTATATACCGTAGCCGGTATATATATATTATATATATGGGGAAATCTCAGCAAGTGTGGACTTCGGTGTGAATGGGTCTCGGTTCGCCGAGTCAGCACCCGTTGCATTTTCCATCCATTCCAACATGTCTGGGACACTTATTGGATGATGTTAAATACAAAAACATGCGTGTGCTACCGCCTGGAAGCTTTATTTCTTTTTTTGCCGAAATTCGAGCAAAATCCACAAATTTTGAGTGTGAATTGAATAATCTGCTTCCGTTATTGAGCCATAACTTTTGAGGCGATTCAGCAAATTGTTTTGGGCTTTTAGTATCTTTAACATGAATGTTAAGATGTAAGAAAAACTGCATCCCGTTGATGTGCCTCAGGTAGAACGCTAGATATGGGTCTCCAAAGTTGTGTGAATGGTTTTTACCCAAAATCTGGTAATTTTCGGTTTCTAACATGCTGCTCTGGGGGCGATTATTTTTTCGCAATATTTCTCATGAAATATGATTTTTTAATATTATGACTAAAAGTTATATTCAGATAAAAGGGTGTGCCACCACTGGTTCGGTGGTAACACACTTGAGAAGAAGCTCAAATGTCGATTTTTCATGCGAAATTACATCTAAAAAAATGGTATTTTGAGGAGCACAAAAATCCGAGGGCACAAAATTGTCTCAAACTTTGCGAAATCATTGGACCTAGGGCCAATGAATATGTAAAAAAATCGCCCCTCAGTATGAACTGACAATGGCTAATATGTAAAATTTTTTAAGGTTCATCTATATATACAATGACTGTGTGTGTGTGAAGCATTACCACTCAGAAACTACAATGCCAATTGAGCTAAAATTTTGGGAATGAGTATATCTCAGGTATGGAAATGTGTTTATGCTATACACGAAGGTTTCCGAAGATCACCCGAAGGCTTCATAGTCAAAACGAAGAATATCTGGGTACACAGGAGGGAAAATATCTATTGCGAACTTTCATCAAGTTTTAATTGATAATTTTCTGGGCCACCCGAAGTTTGCCGAAGGTCACCCGAAGGCTTAATAGTAAAAACGAAGAATATCTAGGCATACAAGAGAGAAAAAATCTATGGCGAACTATCAAAAAACTTTAACTGATAGTTTTTTGAAATATTCGAAGGTTCCCAAAGGTCACCCGAAGGCTTCATACTCAAAACGAAGAATACGAGAGGAAAAAGATATATGACGAACAATCAAAAAACCTTAACTAATAGTTTTCTGTGACTCCCGAAGATTTCCGAAGGTCACAAAAAATTATACGATCGTTAGATATGAAATATACTTTACGAACTTTTCTCACACCTACCCCAGCAATGAATTTCAATCTCATGTGAATCGAAAAAATTCGATTTAAAAAATAATTTTTGCATGAAGGCCACACTAAATAATTTTTTTTTTTTTTTTTCAGAAAGCTTCCTTTCAATCCTCCTCCATACTTGATTTTTTTATATTATGGGCCACCCACATAGATGCTTAATTTTATTCTTCAGAAATATTCCCTTCAATTTCCATGCTTACTTTACCTAAGCTGTGCCTCTTGATATAAAAGGCAAATTCCATGTGAATCGAAAAAATACGATTTAAAAAATTGTGTGAGAGCCATCCTATATAAAAGTTTTATAGTTAAAGCTGTGCAACTTAATATAAAAACCACGTGGTGTAGAATTAATGTGAATCGATTGACCGGTATGTGAGAAAATCCGATTTAAAAAATATTTTTGTATGAGGGCCTCCCTAAATATACACTCTTACGGAATGAAAAATACTTTATAACCGATTTCCATACCTACCAAATACATATAAAAAATTTCATAAAAATCGGTCGAGCCATTTCAGAGGAGTTCAAACACAAACACCGTGACGCGAGATTTTTGACGATATTGGGGGAGGCGATCGAAAAAAGTCAGTAACGCTGGCTGTAAAATGCTTCTAATGTATCTCAAATTAATAATTCGCGGTCCAAAAAAGGGTGCCACATGTTTGAAAAATAACTTTTTTTTTCGAAAAGTCCACACTTGCTGAGATTTCCCCATATATGAGTTTAATTTCAACGGAAACTGACCTTTTTATGAGAAAAATCCCTCGCAGATTCCAATACGCACAGTGGTGTAAATTTTATTTGATTTGGGATGCGTTTATGCCAAAAACGAACACTTGCTGCTGCACTCAAATGACGATGATTTTGATGAATGTTGGATGAATGTTGATGAGGAGATGAGATGATGATGATGATAATAATTAGATGATGATGATGATCCAAGATGATGATGATCAAAGATGATGATGATCAAAGATGATGATGATGACGATGACCGCACCAAACAAATCAAATGAATATAAATTCTCCGGTTTGATGGACCAAATATTCGCGCGGTTATTTAATTAAAAAACTTTTTTACTTTTCGGTTTCACGTTATAAAGGTTTTACTTTATTTACGATGGCTTATGCTACCATATGTGTAGATATGTATGATGCAAATAATTAACGGCAGCGCAAGTTGGTGGCGGTCATCTGTCTTCTGCAGCAGTCGTGATGAGAAAGGGACGCATTCAGCTTTTCGCTCATATTATAAAGCCGATTTGTTTTAGGTTTCATGTCGTTCCTCTCTTTGGCTTGCAGTCATTATCGATCGATGGGCAATCGATCTGTTTGCTGAACAATAGCTAGGTTGCCACCTAGACAGGTACATTCAATTCAAAGCCTACTGCGAAAAAAAATTTTGAATTGAGTAATTTGAAAACAAGTTATTGGATAAAATGTGTGGGACAATTTTATCGAACGCAGTCCTTATGTGGATTTTTTTTTAAATTTCGTTAGCAGTTTGTCTCTTAGTTTTAATGCGTTAATTACTTGCTGGTTGATCCAGTCGTGACCTGTCGTTTTAATCAGTCTTATTCTAGTGCTAGCCTCCTTAGCTCCAGTTAACAGCCGAGCAAGATCTTCAACTGTGCTTACATCGTGTTGCACCAACAAGTTACTTAATGTCTCAAAGTATTTGTTACAATCAAATGCATTTACCGCTGTTTCTCGCATAGGATTAGGAATTACTTTAATTTTATCGACACTCACGTGCACTAACTTATGATTAAGCCTTGTGAAATCATGTAAAGTAAGTTGAAATTTGTAATTGTCCAAATGTAAATTAGTGACAACGTGATCTATAACTAGTTTCCTTAAACGATGGAATCTATATATTAATACGCAAGACAAAAATTTGTCCATCTTTTTTTTACTTTGTTAGAAATGCACTTCAACTTTGAATTATACACCATTAGAAAAGTGTTTGTGTGTGTAGATGTGCACAATTCACAACAGCAAAATACACGGTCACACAGAGCTGAAATCAGAATACAGCAAAATGAGAAAGTCGAAAAACTAAAGCACTGACAGACACATGTTGTTGGTTTTTTTTTTTTTTTTTTTTTTTTTTGCTTTGCTGTGTGTTTTTACATTTATGGTAAAGTAACATAAAATAAGAAGGAAATAGCTTACAAATTGGATATGGTTATTTTAAGTTGTATCTGTGCTAATTTTCTGCAAATTTATGTTTTATACCTGCTATCTTTAAACAGAATAAAAATAATACACATTAGAGCTGGTTCACACACACGACTAAATTATCGGTCGATAGCACCATTACAGTGGAAAGCGGTCGCTTGCCTACAAATATTTAGTCGTGTGTGTGAACCAACTCTAAATTGTTGTAATAGAAAAATCTGAAAGAGAATAAAAACTAGTAAGGGTGTAAAATTTGGCCTGGCAAAACATTAAATACCCTACACTGGAGTGTTTTTAAAATTTTGCTCATATGGGAGGTGCTACGCCCTCTTGTCCGAGTTCACCCAGTTTTTGTTCAGAGCTTGCATTTATAGGTTTTAATGTCTGAGTGAAAAACGTTTTCAGTATAGTGTTTTGAAGCTTTTGCTTATATAGGAGGTGCCACGCCCTCTTGTCCGAGTTCCTCTAGTTTTAGCTTAGAGCGTGCATTTATAGTCTTTAGTATTTGAGTGAAGTTTGTTTGGATTATCTCAAAAAACTCTTTCCGTATAGCATTTTGAAACTTTTGCTCATATGGGAGGTGCCACGCCTCTTTGTCCGATTTCATCCAATTTTTGTTGAGAGCTTTCATTTATGATTCCTAGTGTCTGAGTTAAATTTGGTTTTAATATCTCATAAAACGCTTTCAGTATAGCGTTTTGAAGCTTTTGCTTATATGGGAGGTGCCACGCCCTCTTGTCCGAATTGGCTCAGTTTTTTCTCAGAGCTTTCGCCTACAATTCTTAGCATTTATGCGTATTTTGGTTGCATTATCGTGAAAAATACTCCTAAAATTGCATTTTGAATATATTTTTTGTATGTGCGGTAGGCGTGTCCGTTGACCGATTTTGCTCATTTTCAATCCCAAATGCTATCTTTAGCGACGGAGGCAGTGTACCGAATTTCATTGATATATCTTGCTCAGTTTTCCCAAAAAGTGTATTTCAACACACAGCCAGCCAGACAGACAGACGGACATGGCTATATCAACTCAGGAGGTGACGCTGATCAAGAATATATATACTTTTCTATATCTGCCACGCCTCCTTCTCTGCGTTACAAACGGAAGAACAAAGTGAATATACCCTAGTTGTAGGGTATAAAAACCGGGTTCTCCTCCATCCATATGCCCTACATTTGACTTGTATCTTAACGAACAAAGCATGTAGCACAAAGAGAAATAGCTGAAACACAATGCGGCAGTGGCAGTAATCAGCTGTTTCGTATTTTAATGCTTAGTGTGAAGTCACACGAGGGGCACGGGCACGTAGGGCACTTCGAGTTTATAGGCAAGCGGAGGGAAACGGTGCTTTTTATTTCCCAACAAACTCCAAGAGCACTACACTTACAACAATAAAGCAGTGGCAGTGCCAGCGGTGATCAGCTGTTTTTCTTTTGTCTTTTAACTATAACAATGTTCTTCCCTTAATTTTTGCGTTTGTTTGGTAGCACTGCGGCAGTGAATTTAGAAATAGAGCTAAGGGGCACTAGGGGGAGGGGGTTGTCCGTTTTGTTACGACCTGGGAGGGGGGTTAAAAATTGGTCGAAAATTGTGTTACGTAACATGGGAACGGCCCCTAAACATGGCAGTACAGCTTACTGCTCTTATGTAATTGTTACCATTGAAACACACTGTTTCTAGAAAAACGGCTGATCACTAACACTGCCGCTGCCACTGCCGCTGCCACTGCCGCATTGTGTTTCAGCTAAGAGACAAAAAGTAGAGCAGCGACTTTGTGTTTTTGTTTTGTTTTGCTTACATACGTTTCAATTGACATTGACGGGGTTTTTTTATTGTACCAAATAGCAAAAAAAGTACCAAATGTCCAAAAAGTACCAAAATTACTCAATTTATTTGTGGTCGAATTTCGACCACTGGGCGGTACTAGTATAGATATTATTAAATGATTTTATTGCTATAAACTATTGTATTAATGAATTAACTCTGTATATCATTTAATAATAAAAAACTTTTATTAATAATAATAATTTTAAGAATTTTTAAGTGTGTTACTTAATGACATTTATATATTGAAAATTGATTTTTTTAATTGAACTTTTAGTCATATATTTACAAAGACCGATTTACATATAAATCTATCAATGCATTTTCTAACAAATAATTATGACAAATCAAGGAACGGATTAAAAACACGGCTATAGTGACATATGTTTCGTCTTTGGCTACAAAGACTCATCAGACTATTTTTGTTGTAATTATAATTATATTTATTTCACTAAATTAATTATAATTGAAAAATTGCAAGTTTGTAAACTTTTTATGTTTTTTGGCCTGGGCGGGAGTTGAACCAAGGACCTCCCGGTTGGTAGCAGAAGTCGTTACCACTGCACCAGCCTTGCCCGGCTGCGAAGCCGACTTTTGGGATATTAATTGTGTAATGTGGAAGATAGCATGTCTCAAAACCAAATTTGAGAGTGCATTCAACATAATAACAATTAAGAAAATATTTCCAATGAACACAGCTGATAGCAACAAGTGTACTTACATAAATAACAACAACAGTGTTATTTATGTGAGGATCTTTGACGAGGTAGATCGTTCCGTAGCGTGGCCTAAGTAGTAGAGGTCTGCTGCACTTTTTCATTAGAATGCAGAAGGCTGCGGTTTGATTCTAGTAAGAAGCAAAGATTAACTAAAATAGGTCTGATGAGGCTATGTACATATATATATATGCAAATATATATATGTGTATGTGTATATATATATGTGTATATATATATGCAAATATATATATGTGTATGTGGTAATAGCCGAAACATATGTCACCAATTTCCAAGTTAATATTTATAGCGTCGGTTGTTGTTCATTGCAAATTTGACTGTACAAGTTCGTATTAATGGAATATTTTGCCAGTTTTGTTTGTGTGTTAATACGTATTGATATATCATAATTGTTGTTTGTGTTGTTTATTGATATTTGGCATAGCTGTTCCTTTGTAACAGATTCAATATATCAATACGTATTAACACACAAACAAAATTGGCAAAAGTCGGCTTCGCAGCCGGGCAAGGATGGTGCAGTGGTAACGACTTCTGCTACCAACTGGGAGGTCCTTGGTTCAACTCCCGCCCAGGCCAAAAAACACAAAAAGTTTTCAAACTTGCAATTTTTCAATTATAATTAATTTAGTGAAATAAATATAATTATAATTACAACAAAAATAGTCTGATGAGTCTTTGTGGCGAAAGACGAAACATATGTCACTGTAGCCGTGTTTTTAATCCGTTCCTTGATTTGTTATAATTATGTGTTAGAAAATGCATTGATAGATTTATATGTAAATCGATCTTTGGAAATATATGACTAAAAGTTCAATTAAAAAAAATCAATTTATAATAATAATGTTTTTGCATTAATTTATGCAGAATTATTCGAGATATCCCATAACCTTTGCTTTAGCGTATTTTTTCGAATGACCACTCTCATTTATTTTAAAAATATTTTTATATTTGTAGGATGGCCATGTTGGATTAAACTTTGTTTCGGAAGATGAGTGTGATTCTTTTTTTAGAGCTGTGGATACTACAATTGAAACACGTAATAGAAAGAAGCTGGGTATGTTTTCAAAAGTTTAAGGTTTATATAAATGTTGGAGCTGTTCAAAAATGCGATTTTTTTGGGAACGCCGAAATTTTGAAAATATAATTCATTAGAAGAAGTTTAGTCCATATTTCGGTGAAAATTTAAACTTTCAGAACTTGCGCTGCTTGCTTGAAGCCTCGTACTTTTGTTAATTTTTAGTAAATTTTGGAGGTTTTTTAATTTTTTTTATACTTTACAGTTCATATTTAAAAAAAAAAAACGGATTTTTCTAAATCTGACCAAGATTATGCAACCATTTTTTTTAAGTTCTTAAGACCATTTGTTTACCTTAAACTAAGACGTAAACATTTACAAAAATCCTGAGTTTGCCTCAAAAATATAAGTAAATCTTCATTGGTTTTAGCGACCATAGTGTCATATTATTAGTATATAAATGCATTTTCCAACAATATATTTATAAAGAAAATATTTAACCCATTATAAACCGAAAAAAGCGGGAAACGTGTAAAATTTATTCATACCTAAAAAATTTAACGTTATTGAAGAATAGCTGTCTATATTACAGTAATCTTAACACTGAGAGTGTTACCGCCAATAATCAGGTAAAATTATTACCAATAGCTCAGCCCACTAACGATTGTCCGTTATCTCCGCCCATGCAAGCCATGAATGCGGTTGTTAGCCCTAAGGCTCCTATTCCTTTGAGGTCTTTACCTAGAATAAGCCCCAATTTCATTTCACGATTGCACCCCGACACAACATGTGACAATGTAAAAGATTTTAAAAGACAAAATAATATCATTTCTTCTGACGCCTTTTTGTCTTTTTAAAAAAGTTGGCAATAAAACAGTCATGCGTCATTCATAATTATATCGGCTTCGTCTAATTTCGATGCCATTATTAATTCAAGTTTGTGGGTTGATAACACTAGTTTACAGCAAAAATGTGATCTTATTGCCACTATAAAATTCTTATGTAAAATGACTTATTGATTGCGAAAATAATTTTTTTTTCCTACGGATACGTTTTCGAGAAATCCCCCTTTTCCTGTTTTTGAAGAGGGGATAAAGATGATCTCATATAATTTCAGATATCTCGTAAGCCAGTAAAGCCAACTTAACGTGTAACGAACGAAAGGTTGTACAATTTTACCTAAACGCCTCATACTTCACTTTTCGATCAGTTATTTAATTTCGAAAAATTTTGATTTTTTCTATTGAAAAATCGAAAAAAAGTTTTGCAATTGGGATATTATCTTGAAAAAAAAAAAAAAATTCGGTAAAAATAAAAAAACTTCATTGAGCAAAAGTCCAAGGAACTCCAATAAAAAGAAGGTACTAACCGAGAAAATCGATGGATAAATAACGGAGTAATAACCGATTAAGTGAAAATACCAAAATTCAAATTTTACTCTATTTTTGTACTTTTCCTTGCATATGGTAGCCCAGGAAAATTAGACGAAAAAAGAGCGAAATAATTCCAAGTGAATTTTTTTCACCGGAATTATCTTTATTTATGAGTGATAAATAAAGTGTGAAAAATCCATTGCAAAGTCGTGTGCGCATAAAAAGTTATTTAGGCTCAAAAGTCGCTAAAATCAGTTTTTTGCAAATATCTCGCTAATGCTAACTGTTACAGAAAAACTTTGGCATATTAAAAAATCTTAATTTTTAAATTGTAATAACTTTTCAGTAAAGAGCTAAACAAATAAAATAAAAATACCATTTAAAAGATAATTTAATTTTCTATACACCGTATTAAATTTTTTTTTTCGAGCTACTCATGGCCTGAAAAATATTTTTGAAAAACCGTTAAGATCTCGAAAGTTCTGGGTTTTTGAAGGATATCTCCGAATCGGTAAGTACTACGATGAAAAGTAAACAGACCAATTTTGTAGAGAATCACAAGATCTACAAAAAAAATGCTGTATGTGTACACATAAAAGTAATCGTATAGAAAATATTCAATAAAAAGGCTTTTTTTTTTGGATGATGTCCAGGGATAAAGGAACATTCAGAAGGGAGTATAGCCGTTTACATTCCTTAATTTTAGTGCTAAGGATTATTTTGACCTTATCGAATAGAACGACTGCATCATAGCTGAGCCCCCTATGCTGCAAAATATCAGTAGCAATTAGTTTCAAGAGATGATTAAAGATAGAAACACACCTTTTTTGGAAATATCAAATTTTCCATGTCACAGTCAAGCAGTGGAAAGAGCCGTAAGAATGGTTACCGAGGTTTCTGTGGTTGGGCAAATTGCACAGGATGATGTGATAAGGGCGAAGATTGAAGCCCGAAAAACGATTCTATCCTTCGACAATAAATCGATGTATAAAAAGATAAAAGCAGAATAAGTAGAGTGAGAGATTTTTTTACATACATACGTATTACTTAAATTGGAAAAATTAGTGGCAAGTTTCTAAGAAATTAACGAAATATTTAAATGACCAAAGGTGGATTTCCATCTTTAATCATCTTTTGAAGCTTATTGCTACTGATATTTTGAAGCATAGGCGGCTCAGCAATGATGCACGTCCTTCCAGATATCTGATTCCGAAAATATTTTTTCGTCTATTTATGTAATCCAAGGAGAAAATTTACCGTATTTGGTTAATAACGATTTCATAAAATATATATTCATAAAATTCAAGGCTCAGTTTCTGCCTGAAGATATTATTCAATGTGAAATATATTTTAATAGATTGTTTAAAAAGTCCAAGGAAAACATTTTCCGAACAAGTCTGATAGCGATTTTGAAAAAATGGAAAAGTTATATTTTTTGGAAAATATGTCTATTTTGGCCCAAGTTCTCAAACTTTAAGGCCCAAGAGGCAGCACAAGATATTATTCAATTTCAAAATAATTTTGCATGCTAATTAATAAACCCGAATGACAACTTTTCCGCACTAGGCTCTTATTAATTTCGAAAATTTGTATTTTTCGGCCCGCCCTACTACACATATTAAGTAAATACTTAAGACTACAATATTCTGAGCTCATCTGCAGTTTTAAATAATTTTTTAGGTCACAATTTCAAATTGAAATCTGTCCCCTAGTTTTGGGAAAATAAATTTCTTCAAAGCATTATGTTATTGGGTGTACAACTTAAAAACCGGAATTTTTTAGCGAAATTTGATGCTTTATTGTGGGAAAAATGTTACAATATATTTTATTCAAAGTATTGTCCATTGGAAGCTACAACATTTCCCCATCTTTCAGGCAATTTATGAACTCCATCCCAAAAAAATTGCGCCGGCTTGGCGGCCAAAAATGAATCTATCCAATTTTTGATACCTTGAACTTAAGTGAAGCATATTCCTGATAGGGCATTCTGCATCGATCGGAACAAATGGTAGTCTGATGGTGCAAGGTCTGGGCTATAAAGCGGGTGAGGCAAAATTTCCCATCCGTTGTTTTCCGTTGTTTTCCAGGTAATTTTTGACTGGGGCAGCAATATGTGGCCGAGCGTTGTCATGATGAAAAATTACCTTGGCACCATGGATATTTGCCTTTGGCTGGGAAGGTCCTGGTTCTCCGGGCTTCATATATGAATGTTTGCGTTTCGGGTTGTCGTAATGGATCCATTTTTCATCCCCAGGCACGATCCGATGCAAAAGTGACTTTTGGCAGCAGTTTTCTTTGCAAAAAAATGACCCACTAGAACCCCCCGCAAATGCTGTCTTTTTCTCCAATTTTCGAAGTTATTCATCGTGAAAAATAATAATGATGCACACAAGATAAAATTGTTTTGTTGACTAATTTTGACAGCTGTCAAATGTACCTTCAAAATGACATATATATAAAGTTCGAGCTTTCACGATATTTGTTAGTACGGACATCCACCGTCAAATTCCGGTTTTTAAGTTGTACACCCAATACTACTGCATGGTACTACTGTATCAGTCAATAGACTGCAATACACATGCACTAATTCTGATCACTATCCATCAACCAAAGGTTATCATGTCCAGACGCGTCCAAAAAAAAATCTGTTTGCGTTTTATAGGACAGTGTATAAACAAAAACAGTTTTTTTTTTTAAAATTATGGTCACAAACGTGGCACTCGGTATTCCCAGGTAGTACATTTTATTTTATGCATGAAACAATTTTTTTGTAAGATTTGCATACATGACCCTAAATTCTTTCGGAAAAATGTGGAACTCAAAAGCGTGCTTTACAATGAGCGATAAACTACAAAAATGTCACAAACGTGGCGCATCAAAAATGTCACAAACGTGGAATCACCCATATCTGTAATTAAGTATATGAGTTCATCTTTTTCCTACCTTTAAAAACAGGAAAGGGAGGATTTCTCGAAAACGTATCCGTAGAAAAAAAAAATTATTTTCGCAATCAATAAGTCATTTTACGTAAGAATTTTATAGTGGCAATCAGATCACAGAAAAAAATAATTTATTTGTAAACTAGTGTAATTTATATATTTCTGAGTCAGAGCTCAAATTCAATAATAAGATTTCCAAAAACGCTAAGGGCTCTATTCAAAAAAACTAGATAGATTGTCCCTTTACTATCAAAATGTAATAGGGCTACGTTCTAAGACGCATGAAGTTTTTTTAGAAACTCAGAATTTCTCTGACGACATTATTATTTTTACTGAAACTTGGTTAAGCAGAAATATACTTAGTTCGGAGTTCTTTGACCATAGTTTCAATGTTTTTAGAAGAGATAGATATGAGCATGATTTCTCCTCTGTTGGCGGAGGTGTTCTTATGGCTATCAAAAATTATTTGACTAGTTCATTGTTCGAAGTATTTTATGCGTCTGACTTGGAGATTATCTACGTTAAAGTTTTGCTTAGAAACCCTGTTTATACATTTTAAATGCTAATATACCTCCTTTTAGTAGTAGGGTAAGG
The DNA here is from genome assembly GCA_951812925.1 of Calliopum simillimum. NCBI lineage: Eukaryota > Metazoa > Arthropoda > Insecta > Diptera > Lauxaniidae > Calliopum > Calliopum simillimum. The sequence continues at coordinate 67,124,914 of OX638368.1, forward strand.
GAGGGAAATATGGACCACCCATCTTTCTTTTTTAAATAAAACCCAAAATACATAAAACAAAACAATTTATTTTATGTCATTCAGTAAAGGAAACAATTTGCCTTTATTCTGATGCACTTTTAGATAAATGTCTCATCAGGATAAAGAAAAAAAATTATAAAACTGAAAATACTCAAAATGAAGATTAAAAAAAGTGTAATGTAATATGGACCATATAGTCCATTTGGTACAGAAGTTGCATATAAAATGTCACTTCCACATACGTCATATTTTTCATGACTCCAAGAACGTCAGATTACACATTCAACCCAAAATTCGCCACGGCGATCTTCTGAGTAAAGGGTATTACATTTTATGCATTTTTCATCTTTTTTCCCTTTGTAGTTAACGAATTACATATAATGACCATCAGACTCGTCATGAAAACTGCAACTAGATTCCCCATCTGAAAAAGATGATAAATACATTTGTTTTTGAGGCTTTTTTCTTTGGTGGTCCATATTACCCACAGCACGTGTTGGTGAAGGAAGTGGTTTTTTATCAAAAAGTCTTGTGGCTAATGAACAAATTTGTGCTCATAAATAATAAATAGTATTCACTGACTTTATATAATTAACCATTTATTTAAAAACGCGATGTCTTTAAAGTGAAATAATGAAATATACTCACTAGAAAAAAAATTATCACTGATCTTTTTTTTAGAAAAATCAACTTTACAGAAACATGCGACTTCACCAAACGCTAAAATCGCCCTATTATGAGCTTTAGGTATTAGCGTTAAGTTTGAACATGAATAACGGTAAATCCTATGTATGCAGTGGGAAATAACCGTGTGGTCTATATTACCCGCGTAGTCCATATTTCCCTCCCTTACCCTACTGAAGTATATGATAACACTGTTCGACACAAAAAAAAAACACATATAAAATCCAAAAAATTCTTAAAGTAGACGTTAAAAAAAAATACCCGTATCTCGTGGTTTTTCTCCAGCACGTCACATTTTTTTTTTAATCGATTTTTGAAGTTTTTTTATCCACTGTACATGAAAAAAACAAAAATACCGCATTCTTGTGTTAAATCGATGAATTTAATTATATGATCCTTACATTTGAGGTATATCATGTGTTGAGCAAACTTATGTAGGATATTGCGGAAAATATTTTTGTATAAAATTTTAACCCTGGGTAATTTTTGCCGTTTTCTTAATAAGAGTCAAAAATGACACCTAAAACAGGAAAATATTGAGTCAGAAATATTTGCTATACAATTTCACTACTAGTTTCGAAACGACTCACGGCTATTAACTTGCATGGTTTTTTATCCCTTATTTAAAAAAAATTTTATTAAAAGCTTTATATTTGATTTATAGCCTTTTTTTTCTAATTGGCTAAGTAGACTATTAGCTGTAGTAGCTAAACTCGATTACTATTATTATTATTGCTGAATTGAGGACTATGAGTGCTTTAATCTGACATAAACATCGAGCCATCAAATAAAAAAAGTTTGAAGAGTTTTTCGATAAAAGTGTGACTTTTGACATTAAAACGAAACAAAACCAATTTATTTGACATTCAATGAAATTCTAAATTTTCACCCTTTTCTGTGATGTATCATACATATGTCATATTTGTTTTGGTAACTATACCTATAGAGTTTTTTTTACCAGTGAAAAGAAAAGTTTTGTAGTAAATTAATAGCAACTAGTAAGGGTGTTACCTTTGGCCTGACCAAACATTAAATACCCTACACTATACACAGTATTTTGAAGCTTTTGCTTATATGCGACGTGCCACACCCTCTTTTTTTAAACACCAAAAAGGATAAAAATCAGGAATTTCAGTGAATGTGAAATAACGTGTTTGCATTGCGTTTTAATGTCCAAAATCTTGTTTTAAACAAAAAACTCTGAAAATTATCATTAAAATTCAAGTACATTTTAACTGATAGCTCGATGCTTTAGATTTATATGTCAGATAAAAGCCCTGATGATCCTCAATTAAAGGGCATTAAGATTACTTAAATTTTCAAAGCTGTTCTTAAATAACGCTAAATTTTTCAAATCTAAGTAGAATTTTCCAGGTTTCCCGCTTTTTTGGTCTAGAATAGGTTAAATAAATTCTTTGACCGCGGCCTTACAAGTACATAAAATAATATTTATCAGGGTTGCATTTAAAAAAACATAATATATACCACATTGGGTGGTATTAAAAAAAAAAATAAATAGGCAAACGAAATCGGTTAGGTCCCTGTTTCTATACCTAAATCTCAACCGATTTGCTTGATTTTTTTTTGTTGGAAAGGTTGTGAGGAGGAGCAGTGCATAGGACTATATATTTTTTAAAGTGGGCGGTGCCACGCCCTTAAATGAAAAAAACGCTCTCACAGCTAAACCGCTGCATCGATTTTAACGAAATTTGATACGGAGGTAGGGTTAGCATTAATGAACGATAATATGACCACTATGTTTTCCAGTGGGCGGTGCCACGCCCCGAAATGAAAAAAATGGTCTCACGGCTAAACCGCTGCATAGATTTTAACGAAATTTGGTACGGAGGTAGAGTTAGCACTAAGGAACGATAATGTGGCCATTATGTTTTTCAGTGGGCGGTGCCACGCCCTTAAATGAAACAAACGCTCTCACAGCTAAACCGCTGCATCGATTTTAACGAAATTTGGTGTGGAGATAAAGTTAGCACTAAGAAACGATAATATGACCATTATGTTTTTCAGTAGGGGGTGCCACGCCCTTAAATGAAAAAAATGGTCTCACGGCTAAACCGCTGCATCGATTTTAACGAAATTTGGTACAAAGGTAGAGTTAGCACTAAGGAACGATAATATGACCATTATGTTTTTCAGTGGGCGGTGCCACGCCCTTAAATGGAAAAAACGCTCTCACAGCTAAACCGCTGCATCGATTTTAACGAAATTTGGTATGGAGATAGGGATAACACTAAGGAACGATAATATGACCATTATGTTTTTCAGTGGGCGGTGTTACGCCCCTAAATGGAAAAAACGCTCTCACAGCTAAACCGCAGCATCGGTTTCAACGAAATTTGGAATGGAGGTAGGATTGGCACTAAGGAACGATAACATGACCATTATATTTTCAGTGGACAGTGCCACGCCCCTAAATGGAAAAAACCCTCTCACGGCGAAAATACTGCATACGATTTTTATGAAATTTGGTATAGATATAGAGTTAGCACTATATAGCACGATAGCATGATTGATTTTTATGAATTTTGGTATAGAAAGATATCAAAAACTGTTTGCTCTTTAGTAGGAGTTACACGCCTCTAAATGGAAAGTACGATATTGCAACTTAGCTGCTGCACCGATGCAGATAACCTGAACCCTAAGGAAGAATATTAAAAGCTTTTTGTGTTTTATCGACCAAGGAAGGGTATAAAAACTTTTTCCTTTGTTTTGTGGTCAAATCGAAATGGTCGAATTTCGGCCACAAGGCGAACTCGAGTAATAATTAAAAGACATAAAAAAACAGCTGATCACTGCTGCTACCGCTGACACTGCCACTGCGTTATTGTAAGTTGTACTGCCGCTGCCACTGTCACTGCCGCATTGTAATTCAGCTATATGTGGGACTTTTTTCTGTTCTCCCATTCAAAAAGAGACTTAGCATCAGTCATTAGGCCTTGGTAAGGTCTCCGCAAACTTTCTCTTGGCGCATTTTGCTTAAAGGAACCAACAATACCATCGCATGGCCCTTTTCCGTGAGATGTGGCAAAAAATGTCATTCCGCGTCGAAACCGTATTGCAGCATGGCGTATTTGATTTTAAAAATCTTTCGAGGAATTTAAAATTATATAAATTACAAAAAAACTTACATAATACGAAATATTGCATGTTCTGAAATGTTCAAAAAATCATTACTCCTATACAATTAAAGGTACCATCTTAGTTTTGAATTCATGTGGTAGGTGGTTTTGTCTTCATTTATAGAAAGATATTTTGCAAGGTCGAAAATAGGTAATATAACGTTTTTTGTCGTTTAGTACTAAAATATTAGTAAATTTAATACATTTTACCAAACACGTAAAGATTTATTTTGTGCGAAAATCACTTTCTACAAATGGTCTAAACATGAAAATGGACTAAGAAATGTTCTAGTTATGGGCCATTTTGAGGTCGGAACTTTCTTTTAAGTTTCAAAAAATCACAACTTCTAAACCTCGAGACATACCATTTTTCCCTTTTGCATATGAAAGGTGAATTTTTTTTTTCAAAAAATATATTTTGGAAAGTCAAAAAAAGTAACCAACGCACAGTAATTTTATTAAACAATTTTGCTACCATTTAAGCACCTTGTTTGACTTAAAATTTTAAATAGACTAAGCCTTAGACTGGCCCTATGCTCCTAGGAGTTAAAGGAGAATACAAGCCAATTTTAATACAGTTTTTAGTGGTTATAAAAGTTGTAAGGCATGTATATTAGGGTGGGCCAAATTGTATGGACGAAATTTTATCGACCTCGGCTACCCCCCTATGTGAAAGTTCATTCAATTCTATGAATATTTGCCCAAGAAACTATATCTCTGCGTTCAACTTTAGTTCGGCGCATTTTTGATCCAAAATTTTACCATTCATTAATATTTTCTTTATTTTCATACTAAATTTTAAAAATTTTTATAAAGACAAAAGTAATGTCATTATATGATTTGGCTGGTATTCTGTCAGTAATCAATTAAATTGGGTTCTGTTTGCATAAAAATTCACTTGATGATGTGGAATTGATGCTATATATTTAAAAAACTGATATGGGTCAAATGGCCGATTATTATGACCGACTTTCAAAATAAACGATTCATATTTTTGGATGACTTTTTTCAAACAAACACCAACCTAGGCTGAAAGTTCATCCAATTCTATGAATATTTGCCCAAGCAACCATACCTCAACGTTCAACTTTAGTTCGGCGCATTTTCGATTCAAAATTTTACCTTGCATTTAATATTTATTTTTATGCTTAGTTTTCAAAATTCCTATAGAGACAAAAGTAATATCATATCTGTTTTTACGAAAAGTTTACTTGATAGCGTGGAATTGATTATATTTATTCCAAAAAATTATATCGGTCAAATAACCGATTTATTATAAACGATTCATATTTTTACATGGATTTTTTCAAATCGGCCCACTCTAATGTATATATATTTTAAAGTTATTGGTCTATGCTCTGCTTATGTGTTATAAGAAACAAGTGAAGTTATATTGAACACATGTAAAATGTGTAGTAAAAATTACTTAAGTAAATTAATTTAATTAAATCAGTTTCTCTAGTGCAAAATCGGGGATTGCAAAGACCAAACGTGAGCTGCATCTACTTGCGTCTTCCTATTTTATACAATTTTTAAGACACAATGATTGCTACCAGGCGCAATTGATATGAAATATATTATGTGGGCGTGTCGGTTGGCTTATTTGCACTAAATTTGTGTAGATCCTAATGAATACAGATATTTATTATTGGAATAAAAGTTATAAATCTTCTGGCAACGGTCACGAAGATTTCAAGGTCAGTGACCGTTCACCGATTTACTTCATATTGTACCACAATATTGCTCATGTTAAGGCATTTATTTGTACAAATTTTCAGGTCGATATCTCTTTTTCCTTTTTTCCTCACATATAAAATATGGTTCACTTTGTCTGGGAAGTAGGAGTGCCTATTAACTAATCGCGACCATCTTTGAATTTTTCTTAACTAGGTATAACTAACTCATCATAGGTGTACTTCTTTTATTTTTTTCTAACTAAATGTGTGAAATCTCCTACTATGCAACGGAGCGTTATTAGTAGTTTAGTATTACAATAGTAGTAAATTTAGTACTTTTTATCATATATTTACGAAAAAATGTACTTTGAGTTTACAGTTTATTTCAATAACTTTCCATTTCAATAACCATTCCAACAGACTAGGCATGAACCAAATTTCAGCGAAATCGGAAAGGGTGTGTCAGATCTTGTTAAGCTAGGCTGTATTTTGGTATCTGTTTGTTGATTGATTTTTTTTTTAATAAAATTTAAATTTGCATACTTAGTTTTTGGATTAATTTAGACATTTTTTTTTTTTAAGTTTTTAACCGTTTGAGCCCACTATTCAGGGCCACAAAGAAAGGAAGCAGTTACTATTTTAAGACAAACGACGTTTTGCCATACTCGACTAACTTAACACAATCTGATTTACAGAATTCTCCCACATTTTTATAAAATTTAAGCCTGCTGCGGGACGTCGCACAGTGTACGGTTTGGCTGAAATTTGTGAATAAATCATAGAACTTTTGAAAGGAGTACGCTAGAGACTTCTAGTAAACGGCTTTGTAAAGCTTATTCATCAGCCTTTTAAGCAAAAATATGCAAATTTGAAAATTATTTTGACATAATCTCAAAAAAGTTGATCAAACATGGGATTTTTTTCAAAAAATCAACTACTTAAAGTAAGCATCACGGCTAGACCAGTACGAGTGAGCTTAAACATTTGGATGGTGTATTAACTGGAACATTTTAAAATGTATTTCGTGGCAAAAAAAAAAATTCGGTCTTTTTGAAAGGTGTTAGATAACCTCAAAGGTGACGGGATTCAATATAATTTTTTTTATTTATTTCATACTAAATTAAGAAAATTGTGGCTAGTTTATTGTTTATCGTGAATCTATTGAAGCTTATCCACGATAATATAGAGCACTTACTCCCAAATAGGCCTATAGCACAAGGGAGAAAGACGCAAAATTTCCCGCTGTACGAAGTAAATTTTTTCACCGAAATAGTCTTTATTTATACATGAAAAACAAAGTGTGCAAAGACCATTGCGAAATCGTATGCGCATAAAAAGTTATTCAATGTGCTATCTAAGACCTTTCAAAATGACCGAATTTTTTTTTTTTTGCCACGAATTACATTTTAAAATGTTCCAGTTAATACACCATCCAAATGTTTAAGCTCACAAGCACTGGTTTAGCCGTGACGCTTAATTTAGTTGATTTTTTGAAACAAATCCCATGTTTGATCATTTTTTTTGAGATTATGTCAAAATAATTTTCTAATTTGAATATTTTTCCTGATGAATAAGCTTTACAAAGCCGTTTGCTAGAAGTCTCTAGCGTACTCCTATCAAAAGTTCTATGATTTATTCACAAATTTCAGCCAAACCGTTCACTGTGCGTTGCACTATGTATGTTTTTTTTTTTTTTTTTTGACAAAAAGTGCACACAAAAATAATTCACTACAAGGACACATTTTCTTTAAAAAAATCAAACGCGAAATTAAAGGTTGTTTGAGAAGAGTATAAGCTTTTTTATACCCCAAGATTCCTGGTAGAGCGAAAGATATTTCGGGAATAGAAAAAACACGTTCCTTCTACTTCACAATTTATGTTTCAAGTGTCATAAAAAATAATTACAAAACTTCAAGAAAACGTCAAAATAAAGAAAGTTGGTTAACGTCAAAAATTACCTTAAGTGCTGTAAAATGAAAATAAAATTTATTGATTTCTGAAGAATCTTAATCTTCAACATACACCCCCCCCTTGAGGGGACGGAGGTCTCTCAGCAGGTGGGCGTCTGATTTGTGTGGTAGCGCGCTGGACGTCACCACTTGCTGTTTTCACCGTTACAGCCCTTGCGATACCGTCCTTAGAATGCAATTGAGTGACGCGACCAAGCTTCCATTGAAGAGGAGTTAATTTTCTTCTTGCAGGATAACAATGTCACCTATGCGGATCGGAATACCAGGCGTTGATCATTTGGAACGAACTTGTAAACTTTGCAAGTAATCTTTGTACCATCTTTCCCAAAACTGTTGTAAATACCATTGTAACTGCTGGTATCGTTGCAGGTTGACATTTTCAATACTGCTCAGATCTGGTGCAGGTATAGCGTTAAGAGCCGTTCCGATGATGAAATGGCCAGGAGTCAACGCGGGAACGTGTATTAAATTCAGAAAAGGTCAGCGAAGCGTTATTTAAAATTCTTTTGAGGTGAAATTTAAGACTTAACAGCGGCCTCCCACAGCCCCCCAAAATGAGGTGACCGGGGAGGAATATGCTTCCAAGCAATGCCATCTAGTGCGCAGACTTTGCTGATTTCATCATACGTTTGTTGATTATGAAACAAATCGTGTAATTCGTTACGCGCACCCACAAAATTTGTAGCATTGTCGCTGTATATAGCGAAGCAGCGACCACGACGTCCTATAAAACGTTTCAAGGCATCTAAAGAACCCTTTGTGCTTAAATCTTCAACCAGTTCAAGATGAACGGCCTTGGTAACAAAACATACAAACACTGCAACATATAATTTTGCTGGGGAGGTACCACGACGACGAAAGTGAGTATGAAAGGGACCGCAAAAATCAATTCCTACTATGTTGAACGGTCTGGTTTTGTGAACACGAAACTCAGGCAGATCTCCCATTAGTTGATCGTTCTTTATCGGCTTTGCTCTAGAACATCGAATACAATTGTGGACGACGAAACGCGCAGTCACTTTTCCATGTATTGACCAGAATGATTGCCTAACGATGCTCAACAGAGCTTGAGGTCCAACATGATGATTAATAATATGATGATGCTCTTCTAGAGCATAGGCATATTGGTTGCTTGCTATCATAATCCAAAGCTGAATTTCGAAGTCGACCGCCAACACGAACAATGCCATGCTCATCTATGAAGGGGTAAGAGGTTGGATATTTCTCTTTTTTGGCAGAATATTCTCATTTTTTATTGTGTTGATTTCTAAAGCGAATTCGCTCTGCTGAATTGAGATTATAATTGCAGTTAATGCATGGCGCAGCTCATCAGCTGTAAGCACACCAGATCGAACATTTGCTCTATTTTTTGATGAGCAGTTATGTGCAAAGCGCAGAATATGTGCAACTACGTTAAGTAATTTTTTGTAATTGTTGTGATATTTTATATTTTCAATGAAGCCTTTGTCATAACGAGTCATGAGAATGATTTTACTTTTCTTCCTTTATAAAATGCTGTCGTCATGCAAAACATTTTTAAGCGTAGGTGGCCAGCATAAATCTGATTCCATTAAAAAACTTGGACCATAATACCACATCTTTGAGTTAATTAGAGCCAACGGTTGTGCTCCACGCGACAAAATATCGGCTGGATTCGATTCAGTTGGCACATGCCTACATTGTGAGAATTCACTTGTTTCTTGTATAAGAGCAACACGGTTGGCTATGAAAGTTTGCCAATTGCAAGCTTCTTCATGGAGCCAATTCAAAACTATGGTGGAGTCGGTCCAATATGTAATTTTTTGAAACTCTACATAGTCGAATATATCCTTAGCGCGTTGCACGAGCTGAGCCATAATGACGGCAGCGCATAACTCCAGTCTTGGCAAACAAAATTTTTTTATGGGCGCTACGCGCGATTTGGCACACAAAAGTTTCACTGCAAGAGCCTCTCCTTTCATTGAAATGGAACGAATGTATATGCATGCACCGTATGCGTTTTCAGAGCTGTCGGAGAATGCATGCATTTCGTAAATAGCATCTGGTATAGAGGCTTGTCGATCAATTTTGAACTCATTTAAAGAGTGGAGCTGTTCCCTAAAATTAATCCAATGACTGTGATGCTCTTGCGGCAACGATGCGTCCCAGCACAAATTTAAGTGCCATAACTGCTGCATAAATATTTTTGCCAAAACAATTACAGGATTTATTAGACCAAGCGATTCAAAAAACTGCAATTTCAGAAAGCACACTGCGTTTTGTAACGTTTGTCATTTTTGGTAGTAAGTTTTTATTATACAGAAATTTATCGATTAATGGATTCCATATCATCCCTAACGCTTTAATAGTATTTTCGCCTTTGATTTCAAAGAATTTTTCTCGATCTTCTTCAGAAATATTTTTAATCAAATCTTCGTGATTTGCGCACCACTTTTTCAATTCAAAGCCACCTCTGAAAAACATTGACTTAAGTTGATTTTGCAACTCAATGGCTTCATTGATTGTGTTGGCACCCGTTAAGACATCGTCCACATAAAAGTCACTTTTAGCAACAGCGGCAGCGAGAAGGAAATATTGGCTTTCATCAACGGAAAGCTGCTGCAAAGTTCGAGTGGCTGGGAACGATGCGGCGGCTGTGCCGTATTTAACCGTATTTAATTGATAAAGCTGAACAGGCTCATCTTCGTTAGAACGCCATAAAATATAGTGATATAGTCTGTCATCCGGATGTAGCAGCACCTGACGATACATTTTAGTTATATCCGATGTAAAAACATATGTGTAATATCGAAAACGCAATGCGATCGAAAATAAATCTGGCTGCACTATAGGGCCAACCATCAGTAAATCGTTAAGCGATACTCCTGAGCTAGTTTTTGACGAATCGTCAAATACCACGCGAATTTTAGTAGTTGAACTAGATGGCTTGAAAACGCAATGGTGTGGTAGAACATAATGAGATGTATCAAAATCAGCATGAGCCACGGGCTCCATGTGAGATAAATTTATGAATTCATCTATAAAAGCCTTGTACTGCAGTTGAAGTTCATTGTTTTTCCTAAATTTTCTTTCAAGGGCATTGAATCTTTTTAGAGCTATATCGTAAGATTTACCAAGTGCGCTCGGAGATGATTTGAATGGCAATCTTATTTGGTAACGACCGCTCTGTAAACGAATTGTATTATTTGCGAAATGCGTTTCGCATTTCTTTTCTTCTATGGTGAAATTCGATTGCATAAGATTTAAATTTTCAATATTCCAAAAAGCCTTAATACTTTCATCTAACGTAACATCATCCTTTCCGTTAAATTTTGTGCAGGGCGCCAAATTACAAAACGATGAGCTGACATTACATTCAGTTGGAAGCTTTCCAGCTACTGCCCAACCCAAAAGGGTGTTTTGGACTATTGGTAAATTATTCTCAAACCTTATTTGGCCGATGGATAAAATTTCATAAAATGCATCAACACCGATGAGCATATCAATTTTTTGTGGTACATTAAAGAAAGCATCTGACAAATTAATATTTTTTGGAATATTCCAATTTCAAATTTATTTTCAGGAAGTGGTCCCGTAATATGTTTCATGACAAGGGCTTCCAAAGTAATAGAAAATTCATTGAATCGTGACTTGATCGTAAATACTGATTTATATTTTGACAAAACGCTTGTATTATTTACGCAAGTAAATTCAGTTAAGGAAGACTGTCGATTTAATCCAGAAAGTTTAAGAATTCGCTCTGAAATCATATTTAGCTGCGAGCCTAAGTCTAACAACGCACGGCATGGAATATCTTGGTTATATTTATTAGTTAAATTTACAATGACAGTACCCAAGATATTATTTTCGCTATATTTATTGTGAAGAGCGACTGAAGATCCGTTGAAAGAGGTGCTAGATGGCGATAGATTACTAGATGGAGCTGGGCTTGTGTCAGAATTTTGGTGAAGTAATGAAGTGGTGTTTATTACCATAAGTATGACACTTATAAATCGAAGTGCAATTATTTGCCTTGTGATTGTTTGTTTTTAAGCAATTTTCGCATAATTTCATTTCTTTTATTTTTTGGAGCCGATCACGGATCGGTAAATTTAAAAATTGCATACAACGATATATAAGATGACCACGTTTATGACAAAAATGGCAAGAGGTTTCGATATTTGTAAAAACCTTTGAACGAATGCTCTTCTGATCCCTTTTAGTACTATGGCTCGAGTTCATATTAGTAAATAAATTTGGTTCTACATTACCTTCAAGAATTTGGCATCTTTTCTTCAAAAACATCATTAACTCAATGAGTGTCGGCATGCGGTCAGTAGAAGATTCCTCATTCCATTTGTTCGCAGTTTCCGCATCTAATTTCGTTGTGATGAGATAAACGATAAGGTCATCCCCAATGATCCGCTGGACGATTTAAATTTTTAAGTCCAACGAGATTATTATTCATTTGATCAATTAGATTGCGTAAATCCACATAATTTGCCTTATTGATTTTCTGAAACTGAAACATAAATTCAATATGCTTTCTTCCAATTACCTTCTTACTCTCGAATCTCTCACGAAGACGCGTTAGAGCAACATTGTAGTTCTCGGAAATTATCTTGAGTCCTTCAATAGTTGCCTTTGCTACATCGCCCAATCCTGTTACAAGATAATGAAATTTCGCCAACGTTGTGTAAGATGGATTGTTGTACACAAGTGAAAGAAATTCGTCGTACCAGCTCATCCAATCAGTAACTTTGCCAAGCTCAATTTTAGGTAATCTTATCGCCTCATACCTCTCGATCATACTAGTTTCATTAATACCATTCGATGACATCTTATTAGTGCCTTCCAGTTCGTGAACAGAAACCTTAATAAATGATGCTGCACTATAATATATCTCCTCATACGTCGACCGGTTGGCCTTCGGAATTTCATCTGGATCCTTTTCCTCTATTTTCAGCTGAATGCTCGCAAAGTTGCGGAAAGCACTTTCTAATGCTTCAAGGCGAATATTAAGCTCCGTAGCTGATGTTAAGTTAAGGTTTTCACCAATTTTCTTTAGGAACTCCGCGGTTCGTTCAATTTGTTGTTCGCACACGGTGCTACGAGTTTTTAATGCGGATAGATCATTTTTTGCTTTTGAAGACACGGTCTCCTTTTTGTCGGCTGCATAAGACTGCTCGGTGTCCGACATTTTGAGGTTAGACTCAATAGCACGATTTCTTGAAATAAATAAATGTGAATATACCCGAAATAATATCTCGCCGGGGCCTCCAAATGTTTAAGAAGGGTATAAGCTTTTTTATACCCCAAGATTCCTGGTAGAGCGAAAGATATTTCGGGAAAAGAAAAAACATTCCTTCTACTTCACAATTTATATTTCAAGTGTCATAAAAAATAATTACAAAACTTCAAGAAAACGTCAAAATAAAGAAAGTTGGTTAACGTCAAAAATTACTTTAAGTGTTGTAAAATGAAAATAAAAAATATTGATTTCTGAAGAATCTTAACCTTCAACAAAGGTTATACATTCACTTATCTGTGGATTTTATTTCTCTCTGTGCCTGTTACAAACATACCGAATCTTATCTATCTGCGTCTAATGTGTCGAATTTGTTTTTGGGGCGTGGCACCGCCCATTTTCACTTTGAGCTGATTTCATCTTACTTGATTTGATTGATTGTATATTAGGCATGCGCTTATTTTACGATTTTCTGATTTTCGTTCATGCCGCCCCCTGAAATCCTTCTAATGGTCATAAAAACAAATACTATGAAGTTTCACGGCGATCGGATAACGATAACCCGGCCCGCAAGAGAGGTTAAGGTCAAGTTGAGGTTTCAGGCAAAACATAATGAAAATTTTTTTTTAACTTAATTAAATTAGTCAAAGCATAACTTTATCTTATAGCAAATTTTAATACCTTTCCAACAAGCTATAATTGTTTAAAATCGGGTCCCGATCAAAAAAAGTATATCAAAATTATATCAAAATGATATCAAAAATTTGTCAGTGACATACAAAATTTTGATAAAAAAAGGATATCACAGTGATATACGGAATGTAACGCTTTTTGTATATCACCATGATATCAAAAAAAGATATCAAAATGATATCAAAAAAAGATATCAAAATGATATCAAAAAAAGATATCAAAATGATATCAAAAAAAGATATCAAAATGATATCAAAAAAAGATATCAAAATGATATCAAAAAAAGATATCAAAATGATATCAAAAAAGATATCAAAATGATATCAAAAAAAGATATCAAAATGATATACAAAAATTGTATATCAATGATATACAAATGAATGAAGTGCCGGTTTTTTTAACTCAATTATATGTTTGTGCTTTTTCACTTATTTCATGAGAAAATTCACTTACTAAAATTGGCTGCGCGTCCGCTTTCCATAGCTTTTGTTTTCCCAACCACAGGCTGCATACAACAACTGAAGGGAGTGTCGGTTTTTTTGCACTCAATTATATTTGTGTGCTTTTCACTAATTTCAGTAGAAAATTCACTTCTTTTACACTAAAATTGACTGCGCGTTTGTCTTCTAAAGTTATCTTTCCATAAAATCCACAAACGAAAACGTCAATTTTGACATATCAGCAGCTGATAAATTTTTGATATCATTTTGATATACATTTCTGATACAAAATTGACATGTCATTCAATGATATCAAAAATATATCAAAATGATATACAAAAAATGGATATCAGCCGCTGACAAATTTTTGATATCATTTTGATATACATTTCTGATACAAAATTGACATGTCATTCAATGATATCAAAAATATATCAAAATGATATACAAAAAATGGATATCAGCCGCTGACAAATTTTTGATATCATTTTGATATACATTTCTGATACAAAATTGACATGTCATTCAATGATATCAAAAATATATCAAAATGATATACAAAAAATGGATATCAGCCGCTGACAAATTTTTGATATCATTTTGATATACATTTCTGATACAATGACAAGAACTTGACAAGTTTTTTTGATCGGGGTAATAAATACGAATTCTATGAATTTTTCTTTTATCGACATTAGCAAAATTGCCGCAAAATGCTATTCTACTACATATGGTATTTTGCGGCAATTTTGTTAATGCCGTAAAAGAAAAATTCATAGAATTCGTATTTATTACCTGATTTTAAACAATTATAGCTTGTTGGAAAGGTATTTAAATTTGCTATAAGATAAAGTTATGCTTTGACTAATTTAATTAAGTTTAAAAAAATTTTCATTATTTTTTGCCTGAAACCTCAACTTGACCTTGACCTCTCTTGCGGGCCGGGTTATCGTTATCCGATCGCCGTGAAACTTTATAGTATTTGTTTTTATGACCATTGGAAGGATTTCAGGGGGCGGCATGAACGAAAATCAGAAAATCGTAAAATAAGCGCATGCCTATTGTATATACAATGGCTCACAAAAGTATTCGGAATTTGGAAATTTTTTAGAGAACCATAAAATTATTTACTTACGAATAAATTTTTTTTGAATCACTCTTAACAATTATAGCTCGGAAAATATCTAGTTTTATTTATTAAAAGAAGCTTTCCTAAAATGTAACTAAAAAATTAAAAAAAGAGCTTTTAAGCAAAATCCTACTTAAATTCAATACACAAAAGTATTCGGAATTCCAAAAAATATGGCAATATCTTAAACACGAAATTAAAGAATAATCCAAAAGTATTAGAGACACTCTTAAAACTCAACTTACAGTAAGTTTGGGGTAGCTCAGTTCTGTTTTGTCAGTTTTTTTTTAAGCGAAAGACTTCGTTTTTTAGAAAAGTAAGATAAGAAGAAAATCAGAAGAAACCACTCTTGAATAAAAAAAATGTTAATGCTTGAGGACGGAAAAACCCTTAAGCAGATTGTAAGTGGCGTTGGAAGAAGTATTTCGACTATCCACAGCCTTATAGAAAGAAAAAAGTTCCATAAATCACAACGCTTTGGTAGGTTATCGAAACTAGGCATTCGAGATAGGTCGGATATCATACGAAAAACTAAATATCAACCACGTACTTCAGCAATGGAGATTAATAGAAACCTCACCTAATATAATGGAGTAAACATAAGTGATGAAACTGATCTCAGGACACTCAGAAATGCTTGTTATAATGGAAGAACTCAACGTTTCAAACCATTTATAAGTAAGGCCAATCGCAAAAAGCGCTTAGAGTTTGCAAAAAGCACTTTAATTGCAACGAATGGTTTAGCTCAAGCGTTATTTTTAGAGACAAGGCAAAATATTACAATATATAAAATGTTTCTTTATTATATATGTAAGCGCTTCTTGCGGTTGGCTTTACTTATATATAAATGGTTTGAAACGTTGAGTTCTTCCATTATAACAAGCATTTCTGAGTGTCCTGCGATCAGTTTCATCACTTATGTTTACTCCATTATTTTAAGTGAGTTTTCTATTAATGTTCACTGCTGAAGTACATGGTTGATATTTAGTTTTTCGTATGATATCTGACCTGTCTCGAATGCCTAGTTTCGATAATCTACCAAAGCGTTGGGATTTATGGAACTTTTTTTTTCTATAATGCTGTGGATAGTCGAAATACTTCTTCCAACTCATCTTGCAATCTCTTACAGGGTTTTTCCGTCCTCACGTGCTATAATTTTTTTATTCGAGAGTGGTTTCTTCTGATTTTCTTCCCATCTTACTTTTCTAAAAAACGAAGTCTTTCGCTTAAAAAAAAAAAAAACTCAAAAAACAGTACTGAGCTACCCCAAACTAACTGTAAGTTGAATTTTAAGAGTGTCCCTAACACTTTTGGATTATTCTTTAATTTCGTGTTTAAGATATTGCCATATTTTTTGGAATTCCGAATACTTTTGTGTATTGAATTTAAGTAGGATTTTGCTTAAAAGCTCTTTTTTTCATTTTTAAGTTACATTTTGGGAAAGCTTCTTTTAATAAATAAAACTAGATATTTTCCGAGTTATAATTGTTAAGAGCGATTCAAAAAAAATTAATTCGTAATTAAAAAATTTTATGATTCTTTAAAAAATTTACAAATTCCGAATACTTTTGTGAGCCACTGTACATTTATTCATATATCACTCCTGCGTTTAATTCGACTAATGATTTTAAACAGAAAAATCGATTTTTTCAAAATTCAAGAGATTTCGACCCGTTTCACTATTTGGTGGATCAGATGCTGGAAAAAGCGGGCATCTTTTCAGATAGGTGAATGTATAACCTTTAACTTTGCGTTTGATTTTTTTAAAGAAAATGTGTCCTTGTAGTCAATTATTTTTGCGTACACTTTTTTGTCAAAAAAAAAATAAAACAAAGTGCGTCGTGTCGTGACGTCTCTTTGGGAGCTTTGATTTCATTAAAACGTTGCTATGTTCGCAGTAATTTGAACAGCACTGTACATTAAAACTTCTCGGGGGTGCAATAAAATATTTAATTTTGTTGAACCGTGTAATATTAAGGCAGAAACAAATAAACAAATATTAAGACAGAAATAAATATTAAGACAAAAAGAGTTGTATGAGCCCTGCTTGGCATACGTTGTCACCATAATCAGGTCTAATCGATATTTAAGTTAACAAAAATTAAACATTTTTTTGAATTGCTACCTTGTTTTTTGTTTTTTGTCTTTTTTTTTGCATTCATTAGAAAAACGTAATCGACCTAAGTCTCAACTAGCACCAAATATTCCATTACCGGCTACTAAGGAGCCTGCTATGCTGCCTGCATCATCGCATACTGTTACAGATTCCCGCGTTCAGATGCGTAATCATCCAAAAATTGGCTCAGTTACTTTAACTCCCGCAGCCGCACCCATGCCTACGCCGACGCCTTCCAAAAATTTTCTTTCATCTGGTTTTGGCCTTTCAGCTTCCTCTAACAAAGACAAGAAGCGTAGAGTTACCAAAGCCGATATAAGTACTCCAACGAACTTTGTACACATCAGTCATGTTGGTTGGGATGCTGACAAAGGCTTTGATTTGACAGGCAATGAAAACGATGAAGTTTTAACCAGCTTTTTTGCTAAAGCCGGAGTATCTGAAAATGAATTGAATGATCGCGATACCCGTGCATTTATATATGATTTTATACAAAGTAATAATGTTCTAGCGTCAGTTAAGTCTGAGCGCGTAGAGTCGCCCAAAGAATCAATACCGTTAGCAGCTGCCCCACCACCAGTTCCAAGTCGCCATCAGCATGTAAATTATTTTAAAAATATCTACTCTAAAAGCAGTTTTAAAAAAATGTTTTTCACGTAACAGACTTACAATGGAGCTGCTGCCACACAAAGATCCGCACCTCCCCCACCACCAGCTCGACAACCCCCACCCCCAGTTCCAACAACAGTGCCTGGTGGAGGGACACGTGCACCACCAACCAGACCACCTCCCATCAATATAACGACATCAGCTTCTCCCAGTTGTGCTCCAGTGGCTGTATGTTTTTTATACAAAAATTTGTTATCATTTTATTAATTATTTTAATTTTTCATTAGCCTCCCCCACCTCCACCGCCGCCTATGCCGTCGGTTGCACCACCACCGCCCCCACCACCGCCGCCACCAATGCCGCTTGCAACAGACATCCCTATTATAACAACTACACAATCACACAATGAAAACAAAGCGCCCTCGAGTTTACCAGCGGTACCTGAAACCCGAAATGCGTTAATGGAAAGCATACGCAAAGGAACAACGTTGAGGGTAAGAAAGACAAAAATAGTTACAAGTTATTCGCTTAAAACATTTTTAAATGTATATTAATAATGAAAAGTTACCCTTAGAGAGTGCTGTCGGATTTAACTAGCAAAACAACAACAATTTTACTATTTTCTGATTTTGAAATATTCTCCGCTTTGCTCTGTTTGACAGAAGTCGCTAGCTTTTTGTCTCTGCTTTGCTCGTTTTGACAATTTGGCCCTACCTCTATAAGTGTACCACGTTGAAAACTGATTTTTATTTTTATTTAAAAAAATTAAATAAAAATCTTGTTACCCAAAAGAAAATATAAAATAGCATGAAATAAGTGAGTAGGGTGCGATCATTTCATATTTTCATACCCTAATCATGGGGTATATAGGTTGGTTAGTAATCGGTAGAACACCGGAAAATGTAAGATTCCTGGGGCTATTCTAAACAATTTTTCTTGGTCCCGTTTTTCGAAATTTGCAAAACTGACAGAGGTGTAGCCAACGGAATATCGGGATATACATTTATGAAAAACCGGATCTGGAAAATCAGAACCCCTTGATGGATTTTAATAATATTGGTGTCATATGAAAGGTATTTTAACTGGCTATAAAATTGGTGTACAAAAGATTTAAATCCAAGTTTAAAATCCAAGTCATTGCTTTCGAGATATGACAAATTTTCGAAAATTTTTTTATTTTTACAAAAACTGTATTATTAACACATAGCTTTAAGAACAAATTATGAATGCCCAATTTATTTTCTTTTATTTGAGTTTTTCCTTCATTAACCTATTTTTTTATAGGAAAAGAAAAGAATTTTGCATGCAATTTGCCAAACATTACAATAGCAACGAAAATTCGTATGCTTGAAGTTAGCCCCGCTTTTGTGGAGTTTCCCGAAAAAAAAGTTGTGCCGGGGTGTACTCGACTTGTGCTGCGTTGTGCCGTATTGGAAATCAAAATCGGTCCAAGGGTTCACTTTTTATGAGGAGGGCCTTCTTTTTGTGCGAAGTTATCTCCGCTTTTGTAGAATTTCCCGAAGAAAAGTTGTGCCAGGGTGTGCTCGACTTGTGCTGCGTTGTGCCGCATTGGAAAACAAAATCCTTTCATGGATATAGATTTTGTGGGGATAGTTTTATGTTTTTTTTTTTTTGCAGCATACTTTTACATACTAAGGGTCTGTTTCACCGCTCCCAGATAAAGTTTCTGATAGCGCTATCTAGCAGATATGTGTCAGATAGGCACAAAATTCTGTTTCACAAGTGTCAGATAGAGTAAGTAAGATAAAGTCTCTGATAAATTAACTGGCACATTATGTTATTGATAAAATTTTATCTGCCAGATATTTTTAAAATTGTTTCAATAGCCCAGGAAAGTTAGAATTTTTTTGCGAAATAATTCCAAGTGAATTTTTTTCACCAGAATTATCTTTATTTATGGTTATTTGTATAGCCTTCCAATGTCTTGAATTCAGACGGAAACCCGTCCGATTTTTTTTAGAGTTTATGAAACCCCAAAAGTTCTTGGGGTCATGTAATATATTCAACTTCATTTTATTCATATAATCAGAATAGGCTGAAGCTGATTTAAATTTAAATTCCTGAAACAAATGATCGTATGTTTCAAGGTCATTTTGATTTTGACTACTGACGTATTTTTTCCATGCTCTATTATAATTAAAATAACATAATTATTATTAAAATTGGAGCGTTAAAACGAAAGGTTCGTCATCCGTCATAGACCTTATCTTTGTGGAAACAACTCCAATAGAAGAAAAATCGATTGCAAATTGTTATAAATTAGATTTAAGTATTTTAAACTGAGATTTCCATTCTCAAAATAACTCAGCGTTTGTCTCACAATTCCGGCAAAATTTTTAGTTGATTCCGCTTTTGGCGAAGCCGTGTCATTCAAGGTTTTGGTAATCGCCAGCTTCTTCTTTGTCTATCTTTTGCAACCAGACTTCGAATAAATCGGAATTGCGGAAGAATAAGTTATTCTAAATAATATTAACAATAGCAACATCTAACTAATTTTGAGATCCTTAAGAGGAACAAACACGAATAAATATTTTAAAAGCTTACACAAAGTTCGAAATTTAAAAAAAAAAATTAAAAATCAGGGGGTCTTATTTGAATTTTAGATTTTTCCACAGAAAACAAAAATATATTTAAATGTTTTAAATTTAATTGCATTAAACATCAGTCTTATCCATTTTTATTTTAGCAAAAAATAAATTGTTTCTAAATTATTGGTTTCGCACGTATTGTCTGATTCTGACTCAGAATCAATAAATAGTATAGTTAACGTTTTGCGCATACAATACTTTTAAAACGACTAGTTGAATGCCTTGAACGAAACAAAGTTGTTTCTCTGCAGAAATAAGTCGTCCAAACTTTTTTATTACAGAAGCTCATCTGTGGTTATGCAAATGTGGTTTGTAATGAAATACAATGCTCGTTTACCTTTTGTTCGATCAAATCCATACATTTCTCCGCAGGAAGAGATCTATGCATACGACATAAGCCAATATTCCAAATCTTTTTGCATGAATGGATATTTATCGTCAAAGAACGTCGATTTCGGACAGAAGTCCATTCGTCAAACGTGAGACTAAATTTTTGACCTTGGAGCAAGAGGGATGAAATTTATTTATTCAATCGAGGCCGAACATTCTTACTATAGTTTAATACTACCCAACGGGAAACGGAAGCGCGTTGAAACGACTTCAGTTATGCTTCTAGGGAAGCAAGAAGCTGCTCCCAGTGCTGTTCTCACTGCTTATCTTTTTTAACACAGCATGTCCTAGCGGAGATGCACATCTTCAGAAGCACATGAAATACGCTTCAAATTCGCTTCAAATTCGCTTCCGTGAAAGCACTTATTTGGAAGCATATGAAACACGCTTCCGTGAAAGATTTTAAAATTTTAAGTTCCATTTCAAAAAATTACTTTTTTTCTGTAACTTATAGATTTATTAACTTTTATAAACAATTAAAAAAAAAAAAAAAATTAGAATTTGAAAACCTTGTATGCTACCAGAGATGTACTTCTATTGCGCTCTTTTTGGAAGCAGCTTAATTTCTTCCCGTTGGGTACTTAAGTTTTTAATAGAGTGTGCTAAATTGGGAATGTTGTCAAATCCTTTTGCGTTAAGCCCTTTCTGATCTCTATAGAAGTAGAAATAACAACAGTTCGTTAATTTTTGGCGGTTTTGACGAAATGTCAATTGTTTACTTTAGTTTTTGACCGTGCCAAACAATCTTTTCTTTTTAAAACGGAGTGAATTTTTAATTTTTTACAGGTATTTGGCATATCTTAATACCAGTCAATAACAATTTACACTCAAAATTTGTGGATTTTGCTCGAGTTTTGACAAGAAAACTAAAAAATAAAGCTTTCAAGCGCTTTTTGGAAAATGGTGGACCTTAATTTTTGAAAATTGATTCTACCAAAGTTAGTCCCTTTTAATTTTTTAATATTTTTTCTAAAAATAGCTTACATATAATGAATAGATAATTCTTGCAGAATTTCGTAGTGGGCGTGGAAGTCGTTTAGGAGCTAGACCAGTTAGAATCATTTCGTCAGTACGATTTGAAACTGTATCTGGTCTAGCTACAAAAGGACTTTCACTCCCACTAATAAGATTTTTTTCTGTGCGATCAATAAGATACGACAAAAATCGAATCAAAAATATTTGAAGATGGTGGCTCAAGCGCAAGCGTTGTAACCTTTTTGATTTTGACCACTACAGTGGTCCTAAAAACATTAAGCAAAAAATTGCAGTGCGTAATTTTTTCTAGGTATTTTTACTGCACTAGTTTCCGAATGATACATCCTGAGTTTTCCTCATTATTGTTCTGATTCGGTAAATTTATCATTTTGAAAGCTTGAAAATAAGGGACAGAAAGATATCGAGAAGGTACTAATTACTGTAGAAGACAAGTAGATACAACTAAACGGTGCCACGCCCACTTTTTATAATAAGGAGTGAGATCGAAAAAATCTTAACATATATAAAATTCAATAATTTTAAAACGGTTGATCTTAGAGCCTTGATTTTTTTTTATTTAATTGATAATATTTTACAAATTACAGAAAAATATAACTTTTATTGTTCTAGCCACTATTTATGAACTCGTGGACCTTTTTTGGTAAGCCATCTATTAGAGATTTGATAGTTGTTTCAGACACCTTTTTGGAACAGTTTGCCCATCTCCTTTTAAAATCTTCGATATTTTGGGACAACTTTTTTGTGCTCTTTAAGTTTATTTTCACAATAGACCAATATCTCTCCACTGGTCTTAGCTCCGGACAATTTGGAGGATTGGCCCCTCTTGGCACAAAAACTATGTTATTACTTTGGTACCACTCCAGAGCTTTCTTGCCGTAGTGACATGATGCCAAATCAGGCCAAAAATATGTGGACACAATGTGCTCTCTTATGAAAGGAAGAAGACTTTTTTCAAACAATCTTTGATGTATATTTCGGCATTTATAGAGCCCAATGTAACAAATGACTTGCTTTTTTTGCCGCAACTGCATATAGCTTGCCACACAAGGAATTTTTTAGGAAATTTTGTCTGCTTTTGGATTCTAAATTGTTCTTCGATATTTCTTCGAGCATCAACCATATAAAAATTTTGACCCGGAAGCTGCGTAAAATCTGCCAGTACATACATTTCGTCGTCCATTATACAACATGAATATTTTTGTATGAAATTCGATTTTAATTTCCGAGCCCTACTTTTGGCTGCTAAATTTTTAGCAGCATTCCTGTCTGGAACTTTTTAGACTTTGTATGTTTTCAAACCTGCATTAGCTTTAACTTTTCGCACCAAATAGTCAGCGCACTAGGCTAACCGGGCAGCTTTTCTAGCAGATGTGTTTGGAGATCTTTTCAATATGTTTTAAATTTTCTTGGCTTTCCCAATATCATTTGGTCTTTGTTTTCTTTCCGAACCAGGTTTCCTATCAATGGTCAAATCCTCCTGAAACTGTTTAATAACATTGGAAACAGTTTGACCGCAAACCTTCAATTCTTTGGCCAATTTTTGGTAGAACTAATTTGGATTTTTTTGAAAATTTTTAATAATTTTAAGACGTACTTCTTTTTCTTCACTCATTTTGATCAAACTCACAACAAATCAACACGTTGGTCATTAAAAATAATAACTGACATATTTTTCAAAGAAAACTAGATCAAAGAAATTTTTAAATTTTACACCCAAAAAAAAATTATTAGGTAAAACGTGTGTTAAGATTTTTTCGATCTCACTCCTTAATGCAAGTTATTTAATTGAAATTTAGAAGGATGGTAGAAAAGTGGGCGCAATTAAAAGGTACCACGTCCACTTTTTGACTATTAAATTATTGGACACAAGCAAAACCAATTATTTATACGCCCACTTTTTTAACAGACTAGAAGTTCCTGGTAGCTGTTTTAAATCGATGGTCGCTGGTAGCTGTCACAGTGACTCATAAATTGGTACGACAGGTGCCGATATATCGTTTATCTCTAAATGGCCTAGGTATTCTCTACAAAAGTTGACTTAAGGACATCTCCGAAAGAGTCAATAGTTTCGAAGTTAGGGGCAGTAAGTCCATTTTTCAAACTTTTATCGAAAACTGGATGGGTTTTTTCTAATACCGATTCCTAATTTTTTTTTGAAACCTTTTTTTACGAAATGGGCAAAGGAGCAAACACAATCACAATTTTGCACATTTCATATAAATCGGAGGCGCTCTAGAGCAACCATATGTTCAAAGTTGTGATTTTGTTTGCTCCCCGTCCATTTTCGAATAAAGATGTAAAAAAAAAAAGATTTAAAAAAAAATTAGGAGTTGGTAGTGGAAAAAATCCCATCCGGTTTCCAATCTAAGCCTGAAAATTGTACTAAAAAACGAAATCGCTTTAATCGCTTTGCCGATAACTAATCTTTCGGAGACGTTCTTAAGTCAACTTTTGTAGAGAGTTACTAGGCCAACATTATCTTTTTTCAGTGTTTTTTTGTTAAGGAACATAAACTTTTTATACAATATAAAAGATGCATGATATACGGAAGGCCTAACAAAAGTTCCCTTAGTAGGTGTCATGTTATAAGTTTTTAGTAAATCTAAAAATGGCGTACTATTTGTTACAGTCTTACAATATATCATTTTAATTTTCAGAAATGTCGGTCAAAATGGAGAGAAACGTAAAATTCGTGGCACAATGTCAGCAGATATTCCAGTGCCAACGTAGCATGAGATTCGGTTTGCTTTTCTTTTTGGATTTCGACGTAGGCTCAAGCCTCTGGAAATATTTAGTAATGCCAAATAGCATTTGAAGTTAATGCGCTATCCCTCGTTACTATTTAAAAGTGGTTCCGAAGATTCCAGACAGGTAATATTTCTGTGGAGGACCAACCTCTTCACGATGGGTCCCTAGAATTTTAAGTGATGCTCAACAAGAGACACGTGTGCGTTTTGCTAAGTATTTTATTGAAAAATTCAAAAACGGAGAGTCTATCACTTCCAAGAAAATGGTAACAGGTGATGAGGCATGGTTTTAAAAGTACAACCCTGAAACCAAACAACAATCCATGGTATGGAGCCCAGAAGGTGCAAATCCACCTGTTAAAGCAAAGCAACAAAAGTCAGCAACACAAGTAATGATGTCAGTTTACTTCACCAGAGAGAAAGTTGTAGCTGCTATGCCTTTGGAAAAAGGTCAGACGGTTACTGCTAAGTAGTATACAGAAACCTGCTTATCAAAAGTTTTCCAAAATTTATTGGGAAAACGCCAAAAAAAGGCGTGCTTCTATTGCGCTCTTTTTGGAAGCAGCTTAATTTCTTCCAGTTGGGTACTTAAGTTTTTAATAGAGTGTGCTAAATTGGGAATGTTGTCAAATCCTTTTGCGTTAAGCCCTTTCTGATCTCTATAGAAGTAGAAATAACAACAGTTCGTTAATTTTTGGCGGTTTTGACGAAATGTCAATTGTTTACTTTAGTTTTTGACCGTGCCAAACAATCTTTTCTTTTTAAAACGGAGTGAATTTTTAATTTTTTACAGGTATTTGGCATATCTTAATACCAGTCAATAACAATTTACACTCAAAATTTGTGAATTTTGCTCGAGTTTTGACAAGAAAACTAAAAAATAAAGCTTTCAAGCGCTTTTTGGAAAATGGTGGACCTTAATTTTTGAAAATTGATTCTACCAAAGTTAGTCCCTTTTAATTTTTTAATATTTTTTCTAAAAATAGCTTACATATAATGAATAGATAATTCTTGCAGAATTTCGTAGTGGGCGTGGAAGTCGTTTAGGAGCTAGACCAGTTAGAATCATTTCGTCAGTACGATTTGAAACTGTATCTAGTCTAGCTACAAAAGGACTTTCACTCCCACTAATAAGATTTTTTTCTGTGCGATCAATAAGATACGACAAAAATCGAATCAAAAATATTTGAAGATGGTGGCTCAAGCGCAAGCGTTGTAACCTTTTTGATTTTGACCACTACAGTGGTCCTAAAAACATTAAGCAAAAAATTGCAGTGCGTAATTTTTTCTAGGTATTTTTACTGCACTAGTTTCCGAATGATACATCCTGAGTTTTCCTCATTATTGTTCTGATTCGGTAAATTTATCATTTTGAAAGCTTAAAAATAAGGGACAGAAAGATATCGAGAAGGTACTAATTACTGTAGAAGACAAGTAGATACAACTAAACGGTGCCACGCCCACTTTTTATAATAAGGAGTGAGATCGAAAAAATCTTAACATATATAAAATTCAATAATTTTAAAACGGTTGATCTTAGAGTCTTGATTTTTTTTTATTTAATTGATAATATTTTACAAATTACAGAAAAATATAACTTTTATTGTTCTAGCCACTATTTATGAACTCGTGGACCTTTTTTGGTAAGCCATCTATTAGAGATTTGATAGTTGTTTCAGACACCTTTTTGGAACAGTTTGCCCATCTCCTTTTAAAATCTTCGATATTTTGGGACACCTTTTTTGTGCTCTTTAAGTTTATTTTCACAATAGACCAATATCTCTCCACTGGTCTTAGCTCCGGACAATTTGGAGGATTGGCCCCTCTTGGCACAAAAACTATGTTATTACTTTGGTACCACTCCAGAGCTTTCTTGCCGTAGTGACATGATGCCAAATCAGGCCAAAAATATGTGGACACAATGTGCTCTCTTATGAAAGGAAGAAGACTTTTTTCAAACAATCTTTGATGTATATTTCGGCATTTATAGAGCCCAATGTAACAAATGACTTGCTTTTTTTGCCGCAACTGCATATAGCTTGCCACACAAGGAATTTTTTAGGAAATTTTGTCTGCTTTTGGATTCTAAATTGTTCTTCGATATTTCTTCGAGCATCAACCATATAAAAATTTTGACCCGGAAGCTGCGTAAAATCTGCCAGTACATACATTTCGTCGTCCATTATACAACATGAATATTTTTGTATGAAATTCGATTTTAATTTCCGAGCCCTACTTTTGGCTGCTAAATTTTTAGCAGCATTCCTGTCTGGAACTTTTTAGACTTTGTATGTTTTCAAACCTGCATTAGCTTTAACTTTTCGCACCAAATAGTCAGCGCACTAGGCTAACCGGGCAGCTTTTCTAGCAGATGTGTTTGGAGATCTTTTCAATATGTTTTAAATTTTCTTGGTTTTCCCAATATCATTTGGTCTTTGTTTTCTTTCCGAACCAGGTTTCCTATCAATGGTCAAATTCTCCTGAAACTGTTTAATAACATTGGAAACAGTTTGACCGCAAACCTTCAATTCTTTGGCCAATTTTTGGTAGAACTAATTTGGATTTTTTTGAAAATTTTTAATAATTTTAAGACGTACTTCTTTTTCTTCACTCATTTTGATCAAACTCACAACAAATCAACACGTTGGTCATTAAAAATAATAACTGACATATTTTTCAAAGAAAACTAGATCAAAGAAATTTTTAAATTTTACACCCAAAAAAAAATTATTAGGTAAAACGTGTGTTAAGATTTTTTCGATCTCACTCCTTAATGCAAGTTATTTAATTGAAATTTCGAAGGATGGTAGAAAAGTGGGCGCAATTAAAAGGTACCACGTCCACTTTTTGACTATTAAATTATTGGACACAAGCAAAACCAATTATTTATACGCCCACTTTTTTAACAGACTAGAAGTTCCTGGTAGCTGTTTTAAATCGATGGTCGCTGGTAGCTGTCACAGTGACTCATAAATTGGTACGACAGGTGCCGATATATCGTTTATCTCTAAATGGCCTAGGTATTCTCTACAAAAGTTGACTTAAGGACATCTCCGAAAGAGTCAATAGTTTCGAAGTTAGGGGCAGTAAGTCCATTTTTCAAACTTTGATCGAAAACTGGATGGGTTTTTTCTAATACCGATTCCTAATTTTTTTTTGAAACCTTTTTTTACGAAATGGGCAAAGGAGCAAACACAATCACAATTTTGCACATTTCATATAAATCGGAGGCGCTCTAGAGCAACCATATGTTCAAAGTTGTGATTTTGTTTGCTCCCCGTCCATTTTCGAATAAAGATGTAAAAAAAAAAAGATTTAAAAAAAAATTAGGAGTTGGTAGTGGAAAAAATCCCATCCGGTTTCCAATCTAAGCCTGAAAATTGTACTAAAAAACGAAATCGCTTTAATCGCTTTGCCGATAACTAATCTTTCGGAGACGTTCTTAAGTCAACTTTTGTAGAGAGTTACTAGGCCAACATTATCTTTTTTCAGTTTTTTTTTGTTAAGGAACATAAACTTTTTATACAATATAAAAGATGCATGATATACGGAAGGCCTAACAAAAGTTCCCTTAGTAGGTGTCATGTTATAAGTTTTTAGTAAATCTAAAAATGGCGTACTATTTGTTACAGTCTTACAATATATCATTTTAATTTTCAGAAATGTCGGTCAAAATGGAGAGAAACGTAAAATTCGTGGCACAATGTCAGCAGATATTCCAGTGCCAACGTAGCATGAGATTCGGTTTGCTTTTCTTTTTGGATTTCGACGTAGGCTCAAGCCTCTGGAAATATTTAGTAATGCCAAATAGCATTTGAAGTTAATGCGCTATCCCTCGTTACTATTTAAAAGTGGTTCCGAAGATTCCAGACAGGTAATATTTCTGTGGAGGACCAACCTCTTCACGATGGGTCCCTAGAATTTTAAGTGATGCTCAACAAGAGACACGTGTGCGTTTTGCTAAGTATTTTATTGAAAAATTCAAAAACGGAGAGTCTATCACTTCCAAGAAAATGGTAACAGGTGATGAGGCATGGTTTTAAAAGTACAACCCTGAAACCAAACAACAATCCATGGTATGGAGCCCAGAAGGTGCAAATCCACCTGTTAAAGCAAAGCAACAAAAGTCAGCAACTCAAGTAATGATGTCAGTTTACTTCACCAGAGAGAAAGTTGTAGCTGCTATGCCTTTGGAAAAAGGTCAGACGGTTACTGCTAAGTAGTATACAGAAACCTGCTTATCAAAAGTTTTCCAAAATTTATTGGGAAAACGCCAAAAAAAAGGAGCTGCGC
This sequence comes from Calliopum simillimum, assembly GCA_951812925.1. NCBI lineage: Eukaryota > Metazoa > Arthropoda > Insecta > Diptera > Lauxaniidae > Calliopum > Calliopum simillimum. The sequence continues at coordinate 67,153,651 of OX638368.1, forward strand.
CTCTACTTTCTACATCACGATAATGCGCCAGCGCACACTGCTGAAAAAACGACCGATTTTATTGCGCTTTCAGGCGTCGAAGAAATTTGTCCAGCACCTTGTTCCCCAGATCTAGCGCCTTGTGACTTCTGGTTGTTTCCAAAAATAAAAATAAAAAAATTTGAGAGGGAGAGTCTTCAGCAGTCTTCAATGAGGAGATAATAAATGCGGTTCATGATGTAAAACTGAAGAAAGCCGATTTTGAAGACTGTTTGTCAAGATGGATTTATCGACTTCAAAAATATATCAAAATAAATGGCGATTACATTGAAAAAATACAAACAGATGAAGAATAAAGCTATAAATTTAACAAATTTTTTTTCCAGTTTTCTCAATTCTACTAAGCGAACTTTTGTTAGGCCTCTCGTATATGTTATATGTGTGTATATTTATATTTATCATTATTGGTTACAATAATGGGCAAATTTTAATTTTCATATTAGTACAGTCATTTGGTAGTTTTACCTAGAAAGTTTTGCGGGATTTCTGCAAATGAGTTATTTTATAGATTTCGATGTGCTCTTTCAGAATTTCAACTTTGCTACCTCGTATCGTGTTCGCTCGAGCCGCCATATTGGAAAAATGGCGTCCAAAATCAGTTTTTTTACAAATATCTCTTTAACGGTTATATTTAGAGAAAAATTTTTTAGCACAATGTTGTAGCTTATAAAATTTTCTATAAAAATGACCTTTGAATTGTTTTCGTACGACTTATAACTCAGGAGATATCCTTATTCAAAATTTTAGAAATATTAGTAAATTGTGAATGCCACTTATGAGTAGGCACAGTGATGTGTCAAGCTTATAATTACGATAACTAATGAACGGTGAGTCGCACGTTTAAAATAAAAACACTTATTTATAGGAAATAACTTGCGCTACAAGTTACATATTTTTTTTTTTTCATATCACCTATAGTTAAGGAGATATTTTTCCCACAAACATAAATTTTAAAAAAAAAAAGTTTTTTCAAAATGGCTCCTAAACGGTTCGTCCTAGAAAAACAATTGTCCATGCATTTTGTAGAACGTTCAATTCCCTATAAGGGTCTCTTCGAGCTGTTTTTTCGTCAGACTTACCCTTCATGAGGTATAGCGTCTTGAAAATCATTCAAAATTGAATATTGTTCTATGCGCCCTACTATGTTCAATTTTGAATGATTTTCAAGTCGCGATATCTCATGAAGGGTAAGTCTGACGAAAAAACAGCTCGAAGAGACTCTTATAGGGAATTGAACGTTCTACAAAATGCATTGACAATTTTTTTTCTAGGACGAACCGTTTAGGAGCCATTTTGAAAAATCGTTTTTTTTTTTAAATTTATGTTTGTGGGAAAAATATCTCCTTAACTATAGGTGATATGAAAAAAAAATAATATGTAACTTGTAGCGCAAGTTATTCCCTATAATAAGGTGTTTTTATTTTAAACGTGCGACTCACCGTTCATAAGTTATCGTAATTATAAGCTTGACACATCACTGTGCCTAGTCATAAGTGGCATTCACAATTTACTAATTTTTCTAAAATTTTGAATAAAGATATCTCCTGAGTTATAAGTCGTACGAAAACACTTCAAAGGTCATTTTTATAGAAAATTTTATAAGCTACAACATTGTCCTAAAAAATTTTTCTCTAAATATAACCGTTAAAGAGATATTTGTAAAAAACTGATTTTGGACGCCATTTTCTCAATATGGCGGCTTAAGCGAACACGATACGAGGTAGCAAAGTTGAAATTCTGAAAGAGCACATCGAAATCTATTAAATAACTCATTTGCAGAAATCCCGCAAAACTTTCCAGGTATCATCATTTTTTTCTCCCAAATGATTGTACTATATGTCTATTAAAAATATTTTTTTTCATTCAAATTTTTCTTATATTCTTCAGAATTTAATATAATATATACACATAATAATCATGAATGACAAAAATTTAATTTTTGTGTGTCGACTCAAAATTTTATGTTCATTCCAATTTTAACGGTATTTTGGCATTTTTTCAAAAACCGCTCTAACGATTTTTTTAAAAATCACCAAAATATGCAGAATTTAATAGGCTTTCATAAAATAAAATAACCCTAGAGGGGTGTTGTTATCGTCATTTAAATTCTCAGAACAGCACCGTGTACAACAAAGGATTTCGGGAACAAATTTTCCGCTCTTTGAAAATTACTAGAAAAAAGACAAGAAAATTTCTTAAAAAATTGCTATTTTTGAACCAAAACGGCAACAAATGTAATTTTTGGACTAAAACTTTCTCAGAAAATAATGTTGATCTAGGCATTCTCTACAAAAGTTTCCCTTATGGCATATTCGAAAAAGTTAATAGTTTCGAAGTAATGGGCAGTTAAAAAAATTAGCCATTTTTTAGTCCATTTTTCAAGCTTTGACCGAAAACCGGCAGGGTTTTTTCCAGTACCGATTCTTAACATTTTTTTGAAATCTTATTTTTTGACCTCTATTTTACGAAAATGGACGAGGTGCAAACAAAATCAGAACTTTCTACATTTTTTATACATATGTATCCAGTGAGCGCTTTAATATATATATATATAAATTTTTATTTTATTGTTAGAAAGTGGACAACGCTACACTTAGCACAGGAAGTGGTGATTCCCGAAGTGACCTAATGACGGAAATACGCATGGGCAAAGAGCTTCGTCCAGCTCAAAATCGCGAGTTATCAATAAATCGTGCAAGCGATGACAGCACTGGTGGCACCGATGCTTTGGCAGACGCATTGCGACGAGCGTTACAAGAGCGTGGACGCGTTATACAATCATCGGACGAAGAAAGTGAATCATCAGGAAATGACGATGAATGGGACGATTAAACCCTATTGCTTAGTTACATATGTGAAATTACATAAATATTTAATAAAGTTATCCGACAAAATATAAACTGACTAAAATATTTGAAATTATCATAGTCGAGTATAAATTTACTAGAATTTAGAACAACAACAATTTTAAGCATGTATTTGTGTTTGTTGTCAACTTATGTATAACTTTTTGTTCTAATTTTAAACCCATGATGCCAAAATAAAAAGATAAAAGTTAGAAAAGTAAAAAAAAAAAAATTTTGTTTTTAGGAGGAGAAACAATAATAAAAACTACTTAAATTTTTTCTAAATATTTTTACACACGATGTTTTCGGAAATGCAATTAAATTTAGTTGCACTGTGCAGTAAATAACACTGGTCTACACGATTTTCGACTGGACCAACCAAATAGTGTTCCTAAAGTTATTTGGTGCGCTGAATTCGAATCTGCAATCGGTTTTTCTCTATCAGGTCAGGTTTTGGAGATAATCGACCTTTTCGATTTTTGAGGTTATAGCTTCATTTTTTCGAACATATTTTGAGAAACCCAATTTCGATCGAATATGTTTTTACTTTTTTATAGAGAAAAATTGTTAAACTTTCAACAAATGTACCAATATCTAAGATCCGATTCAAATTGGCTGAGTTATAACAACGAAAAGTTCATTTTTATAGTAGTTTTTTACACTTTTTCGTGTTTAAGCCAAATTAAACACGGTTTTTTTTGCCAGTAGCTTATACAAATATATATTTTTTATATTTTAGTTTAATAGTGTATTTAATTACAAATATTTGAAGTTCAATGTTAGTAAAATCGGATCATTTTTTAAAAAGTAATTAAGGTTTTAGTGAAATAAGGGGTTCGATTTCGATTTTAGATAAACGGTAAATATCATCCAAAAGTATTGAAAAATATCCAAAAAGTTTTTTAACATCCGAAATGTTGTCGAAAATTATCGAAAAGGATTGCAGAATTATAGAAAATTATCGAAATTAAAAAAAAAATGTGAAGTATCGAAAAACGTAGAAAAGCCTTAAAAATTATCGGAAAACAACAAAAAAATTTTAAAGTATCAAATGCTCGATAGCAAAACCCGGTATCGATAAATTTTAGTGAAAATGAGTTTTTATTCCAGGGTATTGTTCTCGATCAGATCTATAAGCTGGCAAACTAGATTTGTTCAAGGACTTGTAGTTCATTAGAAAAACAACTTGACAAAGCGGATATTGTGATATTTTCATATCAAGTTAAACTTTGCTCTTCAGAAAAATTATGAAAAAGGGCCATTCAAGTATTACGTAAGCAGATTTTCAATGATTTCAGACCCCCTCCCTCTCATATAAGCAAAAATAAGCAAATCGTAAAGACCCCCCTACGATAAGACAGTTTTTAATATGAAAATTGCGAAAATCCTATTCCACTTCAAATCAATTTTAAAGGCTAAGGCCCGTAGTTATAGTCCCAAGATAAAATACGCTTTTAAATACTGAACTTTAAATTAAAGGCACTCTAAATTTATTTGTCTGTTTAAGTCGTATTAAAACCACAGTTAAGCTGAAATGTTATGCGAGGATTTTTGCGTATTGAAACCGTTACTTGTATGGCAGATGACCAGAAGAGCCACATTTCCATAAACGAAAGTGAAGACGAAGCGGACAGCGAGGAAAAAAAAACGGTTCACCAGTAGTGTTGGGTGCTCCAGTTTACGTCAAGACGAAGAAGATGTCTTCACTGGGAAATTTGTCAAATTTTGCGGAACACGACGATTGGAGTATCTACAAAGAACGACTGGATCAAAATCAAAGTGTCAACGTTATTGAATGTGGTCGGTGTCGAGTCATACAAAGTGATAAGGAACCTATGTCATCCAAAGGCACCCGGTGAAAAGACGTACGTACAATTATATAAACTGATGAAGACGCAATATTCACCGAAAGAAGTAATTTTCGTTCGATTTTGTTGCGATTATAAAGTGACTTTAAATCGATTCATTAAGGATTATTAATATCCATTGCCGACTGTTGACGATATTTTTGAATCACTTCAAAGTGGTGAAAGATTCACAAAGTAAAATCTATCGAACGCGTATATTTGATATTTATAGATATTTCATTTGTACAAGTAAGACTCGAGGTCTCTTAAAGTACATTAATTGTATAAATTATAACGAAAACAGAGTAATACCTTATAGTAGAGTTCCCAGGGCGTTAAAAACACGTATACGTACGATTTCTGCAAGACCGCATGATTAATTATTGAAAGTGGAATGTTTAGCTTATAATATAAATAAAAAAGTTTACCTATTAAAAAGTTGTGATCTTTTTTGTAGTGCGGTCAATTGGTAGTTTTACCTAAAAAGTTTTTCGAGGTTTTTGAAACTGAGTTATTTTTTTAAATTGTGATAACACATAAACGGAGCGTCGCAGCAAAAAAAAATACCAGCTAATAGGAAATTGCTTGTTCTACAAAGAGCATATTGCTTTTTTTTGTACAACTTAAAGCTTAGGAGATATCTTTTGACAACCCTAAAATTTAGAAAAAAACTGTTTTTGCAAAATATTCCGAAACGATATGCCGTAGAAAAAATGTTTTTCTTTGATTTTGCAGAACATGTTATTCTCTATGAATGTCTTTACCAACACTTTTTCCGTCCGACTTACCGTTCATGAGATATCGCGATTTGAAAATTAACACAGTTTTTTGAAAAGTCATACTCAGTAGGCCTCTTCGTTTTGCCTTTTTGGACAAAACACCGTACTCGGTGTTGGAAACAACTTCAATTAAGAAGAAATTTACTATAATTTTTCTCTAGAAGTACCCGTTACAGAGATAAAAATAGTAATTTTAAATGTGTTTCACGATTAGTGGAGTGCCTGGGACTTTTCACCTAGGATTTTTATTAGAGTGAATGAATTTATATAGTTGAGGTGGGATTTTGTTTTTCATACTATAAAAAGAAAAGTTTACCAAAAATTTGTTTGTGCATTTGATTTATTCTTTATTTAAGCAATAACTATAAAAAGTTAATAAAACACTAAATCCAAAATTGATGTAACATTTTGCAAACTATTTTTTCTAAACTAATTTAGAGTCGCTGAACTATAATCTCGAAAATAGAAAAGTCCAAATAAGTCGGGAAGGGCTAAAAGGAATAAAAAATAATTGGATTTTTCATGTTCAGCGACCTCAAATTAGTTTAGAAAAAATGGTTTGCAAAATGTTACAATTATTTTTGATGTAGTGTTGTACTAACTTTTATAGTTAATACACAAATCAAAAGCACAAAAAAATTTTGGGTAAACTTTTTTTTTATGGCATTTAAAACAAAATCTCATCCCAACCATATAAATTCATTCAGTTTTGTAGAAATCCTAGGTTAAAAGCCCCAGGCACTCTACTATTAATAATAATAATTATAATTAACTAGCTGGCCTGGTTGCGACTTCGTTCGCCCATTCCCGATGCCTATACGTACGAAGTCCCATCCATCTCCATCGTCCCTCTCTTCCAATCACCAAGGTTTTTAAAGATCCATGTATCAACTTTTGTAATCATAGCTCCCATAGGTACAGAGATATAGCATTTTCTATATTTTTTGTATGAAGGGTGCAACTCCCTCTTCTCACCCCCCGCCCAAGATTTTCATAGTAAATGGTAGATAGAATATTCATGTATGTACCAAGTTTTATAACAATATCTGCGATATGTGAAGAAATATAGCATTTTGTGTATTTTTGAAAATTGGATGCAATTCTACACCCAATATCCCCCAAGTTTTGCATGGTAAATGGTAGATATGTACATTATGCATAAGTTCATCAACTTTCATAATCATAACTTGTATAACTGTAGAGATATAGCATTTTTTGTATTTTTTTCGTATGGGGGGTGCAACCCCCGTTCCCCTCAGTAGCATCCCACCCCCTTAAGAGCCTTCTACAGACCATAACAAACAATTTAAAAAAAAAATTATGTAAATCGGCCTTGTAGTTTCCGCGTTCATAAGCTACATACGGACACCATTTCATTTTTATATAATAGAAGATGAAAAAGAGAAAAAATAAGTTTAAAATTATTGCAGTAAGACGAAAGAGAAATTTAAGTAGAGAAAAGAGTAGTTTAAGAGAGATTAAGAACAAAGAAACCTAACTTCTGCCAGTTTAAAGCATTTTGGACGACTTTCGGATTTTATCACATTTGGTAATGAGTTCCATAAGTTAACGACACTAACAAAAAACATTCTAGAGGACACACGAAATTTGAAATCAGGTACTATAAGATTGCAGGTGCGCGTAGATTGTACGAAATGTAGTTTTTCATATGTAATTCGTTCATCGTTTATTAATTAGCCTATGTAAGAAAATTAGATTGCGTACATGGAGAAAATTTGTGAGACCACAATTAAGAATTTTGTACGCGTATTCCGATATATTTATGATCATATCTTCTCTAGCAGAAAATATATCTAGCTGAGTTGTTTAGGGCCTTGATGCACTATCAGGGTTACCAAAAACCAGTTCACTATAGCTCATTTTGGTATGTTGTGGAATGAATGCAGCAGTGCACCAGAGCTGTCTTAAAATATTATATATTTTACTGATAGTGATGGTCTACACTAGAGCTGTCGGATCACGTGAATTCGTACTACACGTGAGTACGTGAATTCACAAACAGGGGTACGAAATCACGTACCCCCAAAACACGTGAATTTGAGGTTCGCACAGGTACGTGAATTTGGTAAAGTTCGTACCTTTGATACGAACTTCGTACCTCGTACTATTTGTACCTCGTACTTTTTGTACCTCGTACTTTTTGTACCTCGTACTTCGTACTTTTCGTACCTCGTACTTTTCGCAACTCGTACTTCGTACTTTTCGTACCCCATTTGAGATAGTACGGATATGCTACGCCCACTATTTACCGATTGATCGAAAAAAAATTTAACACGTTATATCTCGAAAACTATGGACGCTATTTCCATGAAATTTGGTAGGTAGGTGCTCCACATAATTATCATCCGCTGACCAAAAAGTTTTAAAGCGTTTTAAAGTGCCGATTCTTTGAATCATTAAAAAGTAGGCGTGGCAGTGTCCGATCACGCCCACTTTTTGGTCAGCGGATGCCAATTATGTGGAGCACCTACCTACCAAATTTCATGGAAATAGCGTCCATAGTTTTCGAGATATAACGTGTTAAATTTTTGTTCGATCAATCGTTAAATAGTGGGCGTGGCATATCCGTACTATCTCAAATGGGGTACGAAAAGTACGAAGTACGAGGTACGAATAGTACGAAGTTCGTATTTAAAGTACGAACTTTACCAAATGCACGTACCTGTGCGAACCTCAAATTCACGTGATTTGGAGGTACGTGATTTCGTACCTTTAAAGTACGAAGTTCACGTGATCACGTGAGTACGAACATTCGTACAGAAACAGACAGCTCTAGTCTACACAAGTTAAGTTCGAGTTAAGTTTAAAACCCAAACTGACAACTGTCGTGCTAATTTATAGAAGTTCCTGCAATGCTCAGGGTTGAGATATTACTCATCTCGTATCTGCTATGCGAGATATCTAATGCATTTGTCTTGGAGGCATTTAGACGCAGACAATTTTGTTGGGCCCAAACAGATATGGAATCCAGGTCTTCCTGCATTCTATAAATAAGATCTTCAGAGAGGCCTATGGGTCGTGACAAATACACTTGCGCATCGTCCGCATACAAATGAATCTTAAAATTTTCACAACAGTAAACAATATCATTAATAACTAGTAACGGTGGTATCTTTGGCCTGGCCAAAAACTAAATACCAAACACTGCATTTCAAGTATATTATTAGGAGAGTATATGAACAAATTGCTTATATGGGAAGTTCCACGCCCTCGCCTCTGAGCTTACCTTGATTTCGCGTATAGCTTGCATTTTTAGTTCTGAGTGTTTGAGTAAAATTCGGTTAGGTTTTCTTAAAAAAATCTTTCAGCGCAGCATTTTGAAACTTTCGCTTATATGGGAGGTGCCACGCCCTCTAATCCTACTTTGCCTACTTTAAGCTCAGAGTTTACAATTAATGTTCTTCGTGGTTGAGTGAAATTTGGTTGATTATCTCAAAAAAACACTATCATTATATAACTTTGAAACTTTTGCTTATATGGGAGGTGCCTCGCCCTCTTGTCTGAGTTTACCTAGATCTTGCGTATAGCTTGCATTTATAGATCCGAGTGTTTGAGTGTAATTTGATTGGGTTATCTCAAAAAACGCTTTCTATATAACATTTTGAAACTTTTGTTTATATGGGAGGTGCCACGCCCTCTAGTTCGAATTCGCCTAGTTTTTGTTCAGAGCTTATACTTACTTTCTCTAGTATTTATGTGTATTTTGCTTCTGTTATTGCAAATAATGCTCTTATTATTGCATTTTGAATATATTCTTTGTATGGGCGGTAGGCGTGTCCGTTGACCGATTTCGCTCATTTTCAATCCCCCGAGCTAACTTTTACGACGGAGGCAGAATACCAAATTTCATTGAATTATGTTGCTCAGTTTTCCCAAAAAATGTATTTCCACACACACCCAGCCAGCCAGACAGACGGACATGGCTATATCGACTCAGGAGGTGACGCTGATCAAGAATATATATACTTTTTCCATATCTGCCACGCCTCCTTCTCTGCGTTACAAACGGAAGGACAAAGTGAATATACCCTAGTTGTAGGGTATAAAATTCTGAAGAGAATTGGCCCTAAAATGAACCATGTGGAACTCCTGAAAAAGTTGTACCAAAATTTGTAACTTCATTCTTGTGAACAACTCTTTGCAACCGAAGAGATAAGTAACTCTTGATGAGACTTACAGCACTTTGACTGAAAGCAAAATATTTATTGAGCTTATGGAGGAGGATATTATGGTTTACCATGTCGAATGCCTTAGAGAAATCCAATAAAGTCAAGACTTTCAGATCCCCTTGTTCATATGCAGGCCGCATATCTTCAATAATTTTTAACATCGCAGTTGAGCAGCTATGACCAGCTCGAAAACCAGACTGATTTACTGATAGTAATTTATTGGTATTTAAATGTTCTACTATTTGTGCTGAAATAAATTTTTCAAATACTTTGGAAAGCGAAAACAAAATGCTTATTGGGCGGAAATCATGAGCTGTAATATTGGAATTGTTCTTAGCAACAGGTATAACATCCATCTTACTGGAAAAGTCGATGTTATACTAAAGTTAATAATATGCGTTTGAGAACTTATTAAAAATTCATGAATAAGCTTTATGAATCTTAGACCTATACCATCTTCCCCAACAGCATTGGATTTAATAGAAAATATGCTTTTTAAAAATCAGTTCGAATTAACAGAAGATTCTAAAATGTTGGCGGCTTGGTCAACTCATAAAGGAGTATTTAAGGTCGAAAGGCTTCCTTATGGGGTATATATAGCAATAGGCATGCCCTTATTTTATGGGTTTCGTTGATGCCACCCTCTAAAATCCTTCCATTGATCATAAGAACAAACACTATGAAGTTTCGCGGCAATTGAATAACGATAACCCGGCCCTCAAGAGAGGTCAAGTTTAGGTTTCAGGCAAAAAATAATTTAATCTTTTGTTTTTTTTAACTTAATCAAATTAGTCTAAGCATGATTCTACCTTATATTTAGCAAATTGAAATACCTTTCCAACAAACTATAATTGTTTAAAATCGGGTAATAAATACGAATTCTATGAATTTTTCTTTTATCGACATAAGTAAAAGGGCTCCTTTAAGATAAAATTATGCTTTGACTAATTTAATGGTATTTTGCGGCAATTTGGCTAATGTCAATAAAAGACAAATTCATAGAATTCGTATTTATTGTTGGAAAGGTATTTCAATTTGCTATTAGATAGAATTATGCTTAGACTAATTTAATTAAGTTAAAAAAAAAAATTTTATTATTTTTTGCCTGAAACCTAAACTTGACCTGTCCTGAGGGCCAAGTTATCGTTATCCGATTGCCGTGAAACTTCATAGTGTTTATTCTTATAACCAATGGAAGGATTTCATGGGGATGGCATCAACGAAAATCATAAAATAAGCGCATGCCTAATATAGCAACCGTTATTTTTCAAAAAAAGGCGAAAGTAGTTGTTGAAGGTATTCCAGGTGTTCGAAATTTAATCGATGATTATATAATCACTGGTAAAAACGATGCTGAACACTTAGAGTCATAAGATGCTACGCTGCAAAGCACAGTGTGAGATTTTGCCAGTCTAGGACGTCAAAATTCAATTTTAGCCGTAGTTTCAAAGATATCGAGTTGAAATTTTGTATATGTGCTTTAATTCTTTATGCGGAGATTTGGTTCAGAGATGAACAAAATCGGACAAACACCTCCCATACAAATGTGCCTTTTTTTGTAAAAAAAAATTTTATTTATTTTATTTTATTTATTTATTCTTTATTCTCTTACAAATTTAAATAACATTATACATTTTTACGCTACAAACAATAATGAGAATAGTTAGTGATAAATGCCACATTATGATATTTTAAATATACATAAATATGAACTCAGAGAGTGGGGTGAAGAATTAATATAAATATCAATGTACAAAATGTTGCAAAAAAAAAAAGACAAAATATTTAGTATGAATGACAATTTAAAAAGTAACAACTATGTAGAATAAAATTAGGTTTATTGTTAATAACTATGGATTTACCACACATATGTATACAAGCATCTATTTCTTTATTTAATTGCTCAAACAACGTATTGCATCAAATTTTCAACTTGGTTGGCATTGAAATCAAGAAGCCACAGTTTAACTTTTTTTAGAAACACAGATAATGATCTTATGGAACGCAGATTTTCAGGAATGCTATTGAAAAGCTTACATGAAATTATAGTGTAGGAATTTCTAAACAAGGTAGTGAAACTACAGGTACTGAAACTACGGAGCTAACATTGCTTCATAGGGTATTGCTTTATATCGGATTTTGCAAGTAGCCCCCTCTGATAAAAAATATTCTTAGTACTTTGAAATAAAATAATTGCCGAACAGGAAGAATTTTAAGACTTTGGCTGGCTAAACGTGAGGCATTGCAAACCTTCCTTATAGCACTCTTTTGCAACACAGTTAATTGCTGTAATTTATTGAAGTATGCACCTCCCCAACAACTTAACCAATACTCTAATTTTGAGTGAAAAATAGCGTAATAAATAGTCCTTAGCGTGGTATTCGATAAAAATTTCCTCAATCGATAAAAACTACGAAGGGATGAGAGTAAATAATTCTTTAAATTAGCAATGTGATCATTCCAGCTCAGCCGCCTATCAATTATTACACCTGGTCAATCTCAAAATCTGCCACGTGACATTCGTCCGCTGTTTTTTGGTCATATCTATGTTAAATAAGTGAAATGTTCATGATTTCAGAATTTTATATTATTAAGCTACTTGAGATACACATTTCCTTCGAACAAAGAATTATTATAAATTGTGTGGTTTTCGTGTTATTAGCAGTCACACTTCTCTGCCACGTGACATTTTAGAGGTGCACATACATTCATCGAAAATTCTGCGCTTCTACCCAACCCAACGATCACAAATTTTTATGTGTTAGAAATGAAAGATGAATTAAGAGAACTGCATTCATGATGGTCTTTTAAGCTTATGTGGAAATGATTTAAGAGCAAAAATACTGTCTCTGCCACGTGACATACAAAAACTGCCACGCTACACCGTCTGAAAAATTGTATAAAAAAATGAATTCATACCCTTGTGAATGTTCGTAACAACAAACAGAATGAAAAAGAGCATTAAATCATGTATGCCTACTTCGCTAAACCTCCGTTAAGCTTCATTTTACCCAAGTTTCCCATTAGGTTAGGCGCCAGACGGACTTGAGTATAAAAATATGAGAACCGCAATCTGAGCCTAGATTCTTATTGGTAGGACTCCAAGTTACTAAAAATAGGATGGATAGGTGGATGGAAAAAAGGTGAAATTAAACAAGTGCCACGCCCACTTTTTCACTATTAAGTTATACGATCGCATGGCAGCGGCTCTTTTCTTCTTGTATTGCTCAAATGTTACATCTGGTACAAACCATGTGTAAACGATCAAGAAATTTGATCATGGCATCCGATTTGGCTATAAATTGGCATAAGCAATAGTTGCATTGTGCAAAAAAATTACTACCAAATATTTTTTCAAAATTTAAAAAAATGGCGGACATATGGGACTTTGAAATTTTTAGGTAAGTTTTTTTTGAGAAGCTATAACTTCGGTTGCATTTATCCAATTTTCAATTTTATGGTGTTAAATGATTTGTCTTAAAACAGACTTTAAAGTAAAAACTAGCAAACATTTTTTTTTTTTATATATATATAGTTTACACTGAAAAAAAAAAATTAAATTGAGTTTCCCAAAATACGTCCTTTTTAATATTTTTTATTTTTCTTGTAAAAAGAGCTACAAGTGTAACTTACCAGTCCTCCAAAAATTGGAGTGGGCCTGCTAGTGGTTCTCCAGAAAAACAATAAAATTTAGCATCTTCCCCAATTTTTCAGTACATTTTTTTAATTTAAAATTTTTATTAAAAAAAATTTTCAAATGCTGAAAATAGTTTATTGACTGTTTTTTTGCTTGTATAGTACTAATATAAGTACCAACGCACTTTTTTCAAATTCAAATTAACGTTTAATTAAAAATTTCAAATTCAAAAAAATTGTACTGAAAAATTGCGGCAAAAGCTACAATTTATTGTTTTTCTGGAGAACCACTGGGAGGCCCACTCCAATTTTTGGAGGACTGGTAAGTTACACTTGTAGCTTTTTTTACAAGAAAAATAAAAAATATTAAAGAGGACGTATTTTGGGAAACTCAATTTAAATTTTTTTTTTCAGTGTAAACTATATAAAAAAAAAAAAAATGTTTGCTAGTTTTTATTTCAAAGCCTGTTTTAAGACAAATTATTTAACACTATAATATTGAAAATTGGACAAATGCAACCGAAGTTATAGCTTCTCAAAAAAAACTAACCTAAAAATTTCAAAGTCCCATATCTCCGCCATTTTTTTAAATCTTGAAAAAATATTTGGTAGTAATTTTTTCCACTATGCAACTATTGCTTATGCCAATTTATAGCCAAATCGGATGCCATAAAAAAAATCTTGATCGTTTTGAAATGGTTTGTACCATCTTCTTTGAGCTTTTCGGAGTAATTTTTATTAATTTCAGCCTTGGTGAGGCGATCCTGTGCAACAAATTGGTGATTGAAATCAAAAAACAAAATATAAAATTTACTGTGACAAATCTCTGTCACGTTGCACATATATTATGGTCTTTTAGAGAAAGAAGGCTTCTAAAAATTGCTAAAACTTAAGTGTTGTCAAGATGTATCCATAGTCTGTTCGTCAGAAATGCAATTGCCGTCAAATTAGATAGCGGTTAAAGTGCCATTAAAAACTTTTTCCTTTTTTGTATCTGCCACGTTACCTTTAAATTGCGGCTGTTTTCATTGTCATACAATCGGCTTACCAAAACATTTTTTTTTACTTTTTATTATTTATTTATTTATATAATGGTATAATTTCACATAACTAGCCACAATAAAACACCACGTGAATTGAATATAGCGGTTCTTACCTTTTTTCCAGAGCTCTGAGTTTTTTAAATTTTTTTTTTATATTTTGTTCACTTGGAATAAACAATGGATGTGCCACTTTATTCCACATATATAGAAATGATCTTTCGACACATGCAAAACAAAATTTAAAAAACTGGAAACAATAAATTTTTTCCTGGTTTACTTTTTTGTGATTTTGACCACCTAAGTATTTAAATTGATCAACTTTCTCAATTATAAAACAATTTGCATCACAATTTGCGTCAGAATTAAAGAAAACAGAGCTGCATTGATGTATGCAGCTATTATTGTTTAAAACATATCGCATGCAATATTCACTATGGAAGGTAATATCTAGATCCACCGATTCTTGCAATTTTGGATTGAAAAACCTAATTTTTGTTTTATTGCTTACGACTTATTTATGTTTCGCAAACCACAATCGAAGTAAATTTATGTCATGATTTATATCAGCAATCAAATTTAATGAATCTGTTGAACTATATGCGATTCCTAGATCATCAGCAAAAGCCTTGACTTTTCCTTTGAATGGTTGAGTAAATAATGAATTAATATAGATCAGAAATAATAAAGGACCAAGGACTGACCCTTGAGGTACTCCTATATTTATGACCTTTGAATTGCTGAAGCTTCCACATATTTTTACTTTTTGGGTTCGATTATTTATTTATTTATTTATTTATTTATTTATTTATTTATTTATTTATTTATTTATTTATTTATTTATTTATTTATTTATTTATTTATTTATTTATTTATTTATTTATTTATTTATTTATTTATTTATTTATTTATTTATTTATTTGAGTCTTTGGATAGTAACAACCCTTACAGACTAGAACAATTCAAATTAAATATATGAAAATAATTAATATAAACTTAAATATAATGAAAATTTAAATAAGCTAAGAGCCTAAGCAGTATAGATTTAAATTGAGCTTTATTCAAACAAAAATCAATTGAAATATCTTTATATAATTTATTTAACAATAAAAGAGTTCTATTGATGGGCTCATTTATGGCATAGTTCGACCTGTGACATTTAATATTAAAATAGTCTGAAGATCGTAAAGACCTGGAGGGAATGTTAAACGCTATTAGCTGTAGGATGTCAGGACAATCAATAAAACCATTAATGACGTCATAAATAAACATAATGCTGTGAACAAGACGCCGATTTTCAAGAGTTTCAAGATGTATGAGCAAACAGCGAGCATTGTATGATGGTAACGGTTCAGTAAAACCCAATGAGTGTAAGGCAAACTTAATAAATTTCCTTTGAACACGCTCCAAACGAGTAATGTGAACCCCATAGTAAGGATTCCAAATAAAAGAAGCGTATTCCAAATTGGACCTTACAAACGAAGTATAGAGAAGTTTCTTGGTAAAAGGATCTATAAACGCAGCACTATTCCTTTTAATAAATGCTAAAAGGGAATAAGCTTTAGGCAAGATATGATTTACATGATTTGTAAAGTTTAAACGTGAGTCAAAGTAAATACCAAGATCACGAATTTGCTCAACTCTAGTTAAAGGCACATCTTCTATACTATATAAATGCAACAAAGGATTATTAAGTTTAGAAAAGGTCATACAAGAGCATTTACTTAAGTTCAAAGACAAGCAATTGTGACTGAACCAAGTAACAACATTATTCAATTCATTTTGGAGAGTGCAACAATCAGATGTATTACTAACTTTATAATAAATTTTTAAATCATCAGCATATAAGGAAAACCGTACCAAAGAAAAACAGGTTGAGATATCATTAATATATAGAATGAATAACAGTGGACCAAGTATGCTGCCTTGTGGTACTCCAGAAGCTATTAAGAAAGATTGTGATTTAACATCATCAACGGCTACAAAAGAGAACCTATTCGATAGGTATGAATTCAGCCAAGAAAGGAACGTTGAATGGAAACCTAGTTTGGATAGTTTAGAAATTAACAAACAGTGCGAAACTTTGTCAAAAGCTTTCGAAATGTCCGAATAAATAACGTCCACCTGATCACCACTTTCAAATGAGTTAATACAATATCTTGTAAAGGTACAGAGATTTGTAAGGGTAGATCTTCCAGGTAGAAAACCATGTTGGTACGGACAAACTATATTTTTTACGGCAAAAAAAGCTTTGAGATATTAGTGAGCTTTGATATTGGTCTGTAATTTTCTACGTTATTTTTATTTCCGATTTAAAGATAGGAGAGATTACAGATATTTTCCATTTATCAATGAAAACCCCACTAGCAAGCGATTTATTAAAAATTTGTAAAAGTTGGACAGCTATGGTTTTAACACATTTGATAAGTAAGTAAGAGCTAAGTCCATCAAGATCTGATTTAAAACCATTTTTCAATCCAGCTATGCCATTCTCAACGTCATCAATGGTTAAACTGAGGGCGCCAAAATTTATTAAAGAGTTTGCATTATCAGGAACAATTTGACTAATAGAGAAATGATCATCAAAATTTGAAACAAAAAATTTTTCAAATAAATCAACAGTATCAGATAAAGAATTTGAAAATTTATCTTTAAAAAACATAGATGAAGGAATACATGAAGAACCTTTCTTAGATTGAACATATCTCCAAAACGACTTAGGATTGGTTCTAAGCTGACCTTCAAGATTCAATATGTACTGTTTATACAGAAATTTATTTAAAAATTCAAATTCACGTTTGTAGTGAATAAATTTTTCTTTAAATTCCAAGCAACCTGTGATGTTAAACTTTGTACAAAATTTATTGCGAAGATTTTTTAGTTTCTTCAGACCATTTGTATACCATGGGAGCTTATGCTTATTTTTCCTTAATGGAATATTAATTAAAACATCACTTACCAGTTTTCTAAGGAAAACGTCATAGCACTTCTCAATATCAAGCTCTACAAAAAGATTATGCCAATCTATGCCATGAATTAGATCATTCAATAGAGCAAAATTACATCTTTTATAATCATAAAAATAGAGCTCAGAGTTCTTATTTTTTTCAAAACAATAAAAATCTATATAAAAATATAGTGCTGAGTGGTGCAAAGTAGCATCAAATATGGGAGAATCACACTCAATTAATTTAAATTTCAAGGATTTACTAACAAAGATTAAATCTAAAATCTTTGATAACTTATTTTGAACATTGTTAATTTGCGCAAGGTCAATACTTAAGAAACTATCAATCAGATGGATTTCAAACAATTTATTAACATTTAACGGGATAAATACCATATTATCTTCAGGAGATGGAGCCCAGGCTAAATTGCTCAAATTGAAATCGCCAACAACACAAAAATAATCATCGACCCTGACAGAAGACGATAGCGTTATAATATTATCCACGTGCTTGGAGTAAAGATCAGCAGAACTATTCGGTGGAATATACGATGCACAAACAATGATATTACCACTCGAATGACGAATAGTAACGCACAATTGATCCAAAAGTCCATCTAATGTATCAATATCACATAACGATGAACATAAATCGATTCTGATAGCTATTAAAATACCACCACCTCTCGAGCAACCAGTTTTATCAGCACTCCTATCTTTCCGATATACTTGAAATAAAAACGGATCAGCAACTTCTTCATTGTAAAAATCCACATTAAGCCACGTTTCAGTAAAAATGAAGACATCATAATCAGATTCTGCGATAAAATTTCGTATAGTAATTAATTTTGTTCGCATGCCAGAGAGATTTTGATAGTAAAAATTTAAAGCATTGCGATTAGGACTCAGACCATCTTAGTTTTGAGCTGAGTTTCCTTCGCATCTACTAAAAAAGTAAACGGGCGTACCATCACTTTAGGAGGCCATAGCGATGAGTTGAAAACCTCTTTGAAGTAGCAAGCCGGGATAGTAAACTTAAAAGAAATTATATTCACCTTAGAAATCTCAACATCTTTTTTTAGTAGATGATGGCACTCTAAGCAAGCTTTATCAATCTTAGTGCGTGATGAAATATGCTCAATAATATGATCAGCTGTCACTGTTGGTTTGAAATAGGCAATGTGCAGAACTTTTTTCGAAAAAGCAACATCAAGCTCAGAATCAGCGCAGTTACCAACAACCAAGTTTTTATTTTTAGATTTGGTTGATTTTTTCCTGCGAACATCACTCCATCCGTTTACTGACACAGAAGACCCACTAGGAGCATCAACATCAGAAGGTGGCACATTTTCCGAAGCATCAGAGTCAGAATTTCCAACTACAGGATCTGAAACAGCAGTAGCATAAGCAGTAGCAGAATCAGCAGTAGCAGAATCTCCAACTTCAGCATCAGAGGCAGGAACAGTAACAGCAGCACCAGCAGCAGCAGAATTTCCATTAACAGCATCAGAAGCAGCAGCAGCAGCACCTAGACGTTTGAAAAAACATATTGTATATTATTTTTTTCGCATTTTCTTTAAATTTGAGGTCTTAAGAACACCTGGTGAAAACAGCAAGGTAATATCTTTATAAATAAGCGAGTTACAGCCGAAAACGTAAACGTACAAAAAAAAAAACAAAAACTGAGTATTTACTATGGTTGAGATGAAAAAAGCGATATGGGCAACATTCTACCATTATACCTCAACAGACAGCAATCCTCAACATCATTTCCGTCCAGAAGGTTCCGAATCCAAAAACAATGAACAGCGGGTCAAAAATTGTTAACATTGCTGTTTTTCTGGCAGCATGCACGTTCAATAATGGTGTCACCTCACTACTTGACAAATTTTATCATTTATTCATTCCTAAATTTTCAAACGCGTTTTTCTCGAAACCACGTTTTTCAACTCGGTACCCAAAATTTCTCCAAAACCAATGAACCGATTGCCTTGAAACTGGTTGTGCTTTATTCTATACACTATTTTCTAGTAGATGTCATAGGATTTTTTTTTCTTTACTTAGTTTTTTTTTATAAACAAAATAATTATTGATTTTTGGCCCAAAAATTATTAATTATGTTCAAACGTTCGCTATTTTGTCATAAATCGATATTTTCAAAATCGGCTATGACAACTACTAAATTATAGTATCTATTTTAGTATCTTTGTGGTTTTTTGCTTTCAGATGATTTTTTAAGAAACGCCAGTGGGTACCGTGTATGAAGATTTTTTCACGGCGCTTCAAGAAACATACGATATCTCGAAATATTTTCAATATTTTGTAATAAACAAAAATTTAACATATGCTTAAATGTGTATACTTTCATTTAGTTTAAACTTCGATCCGAAATTTAATATAGTTTTCCTACAAAAAAATCTCAAAAATTACCTTTTTTTGGCCTTCTAGGTGTATATCTCCCCTTAAATACGATACAAACCATTCATACATAAAACCACGAACACCTAGATTGTATAACATCTTTAAGAGAATATTATGGTCAACCATATCAAAAGCTTTGGTAATATCGACAAAAAGGCCAGCACACACTTGTTTTTTGTCGATACCAGAATGCAAAACAGTACAAAAATCAAAAAGTGCATCTTCTGTAGAGCAACCCTCTCTGAAACCAAATTGTAATGGACTTAAAAATTTTATTTTATGAAGATAAGACAAAAGCCTACTCTTGATTATTTTTTCTAAAATTTTAGAAAATGATGACAGAAGAGAAATTGGCCTGTAATTAGATTTATCTTTTTTGTTTCCTTTTTTAAGTAAAGGTATTACATTTGCACATTTTAATTCCGTAGGCATGTCACCACAAAAATTACTTAAATTGAAAATGTATCTCAATATATCCACAATATTAAATTAAATTCTCTTTAAAGTTAGGTTTGATACACCATCATTACCACATGAGTTTGAACTTTTAAGAGACTGTATGGTTTTAAGAACTTCCAATCCTGAGATAGGCTCAAAAAAGATGCTTTGCCTATAGAAAGTTTCTTCAATAAGGCCAAGTTTAAGGCATTCATTGCAAAGCGAAGGTACTCTAGGAGTTAAAACTGAACTCCCAACTGATACAAAATAATAATTAAATGTGTTTGCAATAACTTTGGGATCAGATATTTCAACGTTACCTATTTGAAGCGTAATCGAAACGTTATTGTTATCACTTCTTTTGTCGACAATGCCATTTATGATTTTCCACTCTTTCTTTAGATTTCCCTAGCGGGTCTTCATTTCAGTGTTATAGGGATGTTTGTAACATTTCTGTCTAAGTTTATTTTTGATTCTTATTCTATTAAGCAAAGACTGACTTATCCAAGGCTTTAACCTTTGTTCAGCTGGCTTTTTTATAAAAATGGACGTAGAAGAGTTAATATGATTTTTCAAAAAGTTTAAAAATAAGTTGAAAGCAGTATTTGCATTGTTTACAGCATATACATCTACTAGGGGTCTGCACAAGACATCTTGAAATAAGGTGTACTTTTCTTTACACCCACATTTTACACTGAACTGATGCATTTGATCCAAAAAATTCAAGATTCAAATCATCGTGTACATTGATTTCATTTTGACACTATTTACATTGCCTTGTTTTATCAGTGTGAAAAATAAACTTGGTTCTAAAAAATACATCAGTGAACTCTATTTTATAGAAACAAATACTTCAAATACGTGCTAGTAGAGAAACCACAATAAAATGTATAATATGGTAACACTTGCAGAATTGTAGTAGCTTTCATACATTTTTGCGACAGAGAGAGAGAGAGCGTAAACAAAAAAGAGGCACAAGAAGAGAGCGATGAACTACTCTTATCTCACCATTAGCATTTAGTAGTGTACACTACTACTACAGTATGCACCTATAATAACTGAAACAAATCAAACAAGACAAATTAGCACAGTATTTGATTTTTTTCTTTCAAATTCTAGTTCCGTCAAGACATTTACACACGACACTGAACTAGAGCATTTGATAAATAAAAAGCAGTTACAAAATATCTATAACGTATCTTGAAACGAAATGTCTTAAAACGCAAACAAGACGTCTTGTGCAGACCCCTAACATCTACCCAGTTATTTTCACGCAATTCTGCATTTAATTTAATAAAATCGATTTTAGCTATTTCAATTCGAGAACAATTACTCTGCTTTTTAACACCTACACTACTTATGAAAATGCCTGTCATACAGTGGTCGGATATTTCCAGGTCAAACACAATACCAGTACAGTCACTATATACAATAGAGCGCCCGTATGTGCAAAATTCTGATTTTGCTTGCTCCCCCCCCGTCCATTTCCTGAAATTAGAGGTCAAAAAAATAAGATCTCAAAAAAAAATTTGGAATCGGTAGTGGAAAAAACCCAGCCGGTTTTTGATCAAAGGTCGAAAAATTGATTAAAAAAAGGCAAGTCACTTTGACTGCCCGTTACTTCAAAACTATTAGTTTTTTAATAATATTTCCAAGACAACTTTTGTAGAGCATGACGAGGTCAACATAATCTTCTTAAAAAGTTTTGGTCCAAAAATTAAATTTGTTGCTGTTTCGGTACAAAAATTTAAATTTTTTAAGAAAATGTTCATGACTTTTTTCCTATAAATTGGTTTTTTGTAATTTTCAAAGGGAGGAATATTTGTTCTGGAATTTTAATGTTGTAGGGAATTAAATGTTGATTAATTTAAAAGAAAAATTATTAAAAAATATTAGTTTTTAAGAAATGGAGCCCGTTTAGAAGTTAAGAAAAAAAATTTATTTTTTTATTTTTTCTTCTTAATTTTTAATTTGGTAAGAAACCATTTCGGTAGTCATATTTTCGAAACTAATTTGGGATCGCTGAACACGAAAATAGCATTAATTTTTGTTTTAGTGCGTTTTTGGGCTGTTCTAGCAGAGATAATCGAGAATTTCAAACTTCGTGCATGGAGCCCAGGAAAATATTTCAATCAAGCCATTGTGAACTGCACAAAGATGTGAAATTGCACGTGAGCGTTTGCTAAATAAGAAAAAAAAAGTTTTCAAATCGGTTCATGGCATGGTTTTTAAAATGAGGTCGAAAAACGGTATATAAAAAAAAGCGACTACAAACCAAAACCAAAATAGTTATTTTAGCTGTATTTATTAATGCTGAAGTGGACGCAAAATTGCTGTATCACTTATGGTTTGTGAGATATCTCACCCCTAATGTTCAAAAAGCACGATTTTTGAGGTTGTGTAGAACACGTACAAAATCGTTTAGGTCTTTTCTATTAAATGCGTCATTTAGTACTGTTCTTCTTCTTCAAAATGAGTTACAGATTGGTCTTGTATGATTTTTCTTTAAAAACTTATAACTATTTTAAAATAACATTATAAATATATAGCAATATGGCAATTGCTATAGAGAATCTACACATGATTTTTAGCTTTCATGATGTCATTTTAAAATGATCATAACTTTTTAAAAAAAAGTCGCACAAGCCCATTTCATAGCTCATTTTGAAGGAAAAAAGCAGTTCTAAATGATGCATTTAATAACAACTAGCCATGCATTCTCTTGCATCCAATAAATTAGCGATTAAAAGAAAAAAATTACAATAAAATACTTATTTTTTTCCAACATTGAGACCGGCTCCATACCTTAAAACTTAATATTTTCAAATAATTTTTTTTTTGTTAAATTAATCAACATTTAATTAGAACATTACAAAAAAATGAATAGTTTTGAAGTAACGGGCAGTCAAAGCGACTTGCCTTTTTTAGTAAATTTTTCGACCTTTGATCGAAAACCGGCAGGGTTTTTTCCACTACCGATTCCAAATTTTTTATTGAGATCTTATTTTTTTTGACCTCTAATTTCAGGAAATGGACGGGGAGCAAATAAATTCACAACTTTGCACATTTCGTATATCTTGTGGGCGCTCTAATATACAATATTTGAAAATCTACAAAAAAGATGGTCTATACATGTTCCTGCCACTGGCCTTGTTATTTCATTAACGTAAGAGTATAACCCTTGCTCGTACATAAGTAAATTATATGAGCTCAGCGCAGAGCTCGAAATTTGTAAATCAAGGTTAAAATCGCATAAAATGATAAGATTTGCCGCTGGCACATTACATAAAATATTTTTAAACTCTTTAATAAATTACTCTATAGACTGGGAATGTAGTCTATAAACACAGATAAACTTTTTCTACACAGCAAGAAATTTTTAAAATATCTGCACTGACAAGGTTAAATCCTTCAAATTCAACATTATCTAAGGAGTTATGTTTAAAAACACCTGCAGCATAAGAATCCTTAGCTTTGGCATAAAATTTATATTGAGGCAGATGAAAATCTTCTACTTCAAAAGAATAAATCCAAATTTCAGATAAGAATAATAAGTCCGGAAGGCTAATAAAAGCATCCAGGTTAGATACCAATAAGTCGAAATTTCTGCGCAAACTACGTATGTTTTGATGGACTACAAACAAAGATTTATGGTTATTTTTTACTTGAAAAATATCATCTGAAATCCTTTTAATAATACTTTTTGGTTGTAATGAAGATATCAACTTGGAAATTTGTATTTACCATTTCAGTGGTAACTGAATACTACTGTCAAAAAATGGGTGTGAATAAAAAAGATAACATATTTTTTTTTTTTTTTCATGATTTCAGTGCAAATGTTCATTATAACACTTCAGTCATTGTAAAAAAAGTAGCCTTTGGGCAAAAAATGGGCAAGATTTTATTTTTTAAATCTATTCTATGAGTAGGGTAGAACGGGGTTAAACAACCAATTATCTCTAATTTTTTTTGATAAAGTCGAATCGAACGACCGTTGTTACAGTAGATAGTGATCGATACAACGCAACTTTGGCAAAAGGTTCCACTACCGCACGTGTGTTCTGACGAAAGAAAGATTTGACGCGTCCTCGCCGCAATATTTTCAGTCGACAAAAATTCAAAATTCCATAAATCAGTGAAGTGCAGAAAAAAAGGTAAGTGTTTTCTAAGAGCAGAATTTCATGCTGAATCCAAATATGTAATGGATTTTACAAAATTTAAATTGGTTAAAAAGTTGTTCGCCTTAAAATAAACAAAAAGCACGTGGGGTTAAATAACCAGAAAAAGAAAAAGGCATTGGCGACCATGGTAAGGACGGAAAAAAAGATTCTAAAGAAATTTTCCGAGCAAAAAAACCAAGACACGGCAGCCAAAAACAATACTCATTGCTCCAAAAGAGGTCGTCTAAGAAAAGAAATATACGTTGAGGAAAGTGACGCCAGCGATTAATGAAGGTCAAGAGAAACTTTTTCAAGTTATTTCTCACTTTTTGTTCATATGCAAATACCGGATAAACAATGCGAGTTTGATAAAAAATTTTCGGATGAATTTTGTAACAAAGGGTTCAACTAACCAGGAGCAGTTTAAATTTTCAAATTATTATCATAAACAAAGTTTTAACAGGGTGTCAAACACAAAAAAGGTTTCTTAACCCCGTTCTACCCTATGCATTAGAGAGGATCAATTTGTTCCAAGCCAAATTTTTCCACTTACTTTCATTCAGTTTCGGATTTTCCGATAAAATCTAAGTTATAAACTCCTCGGGACCATATATCTGCGGTGAATTTCGACTCAGCCAAAAAATCGTTTGAAGTTTTGGGTTTCTTTCGCTGTTGCGAGATTGTCTTTGATAACACTATGCAACAAATGCGCAAAAATTTTTTCCCCAGGGAATGTCATTATTCATTTTATATGTAAAATGGGCTGCTGATTCCGAAAATCGCATTATTTTTTTTTTTATTTCGTGTCGTTTTCGAGATATCGGCCATTTTCGGTTTTCGGACCAAAAAAAAAAGATAGTTCCATTTAAATACAAATATCTCAAGAACTAATATTTGTATTCAAATGTATTATATGTCATATTAAAGGTAATTAAATTATCTACAAAAGATATCCATCACACATCACTTTTTGGTTGGTTTGTTAGTTTCGGCAAAATAAATTGATTTCTAAAAAAAACATTTTTTTTTTCGAAAAAATTAACAAAAAATCAAAATCAACTGCAGATTTATACAACAAGAAATAACTTTTTTATAATTTTTTTTGTTTTTGTATCATAGACTATATATTTGTGAAGAAAATAAGATACCACTTAAAAAAATCGATGGGAAAATGCAAAAGTTGTAGGGGAGGGGGGGGGCTAGTGTGGACAATTTTTATATAATTACAAAATTATATATGTAAATATGTAAGTTTTGTAATAAAGTAATTTTTAGCGATTACTTACACCTCTTGCCTTCATAATTGCATCAATAGTTATGATTTTTTATTTTCATAAATGCCTTATTAATGCATTTTAAAAAGAGCTTACATTTGTCCACACTAGCCCCTTACACGGGGCTAGTGTGGACAACCATTGATTTAACTGGGGGCTAATGTGGACACCATAAGAAACTTGATAATTCATACAAAAACGTTAAGCAAGAGTTCAGATACATGTTTATTCAAGAAAATAATGATGTAATACAAATAATAATACAAATAAAAAATTAACTGCTATCCCATGTTGTATTTGGAGAAATTTATATCAAACTTCATATAACTTGCTGATCGAGATATTCCCGGCAGTTGTTGTGCTTGTGGTAGCTTTGCCACTAATTCATTTCGGTGAATTTGGCTGGTATCCGGTATATCGGGATACGTGAATCTGTCGTTCTTTCTTTTTAGAAACGTAATGTCGAAATCTGGAGAACCGTGGATCGTGACAATTTGGCCAATATTAAATACTTTTTGTCCATGTTGTTTCAAACTTCATATAACTTGCTGATCGCGATGTTTCCGATAGTTGTTGTGGTTGTGGCAGCTTTGCCACTATTTCATTTCGGTAAATTTCGCTGGTATCTGGTAAATCGGGACACGTGAATCTGTCGTTCTTTCTTTTTAGTAACGTACTTTCTTGGAACGGCTTTTAGAAATGGTCTGACGATTTCTGGAGTCATTTCAGCTGCTGCGGACATGTCCACACTAGCCCCATTTCAGTTGTCCACACTAGCCCCTTCATGTCTTTTTAAACAAAAATATTTTTTTTTTAATCTTACGGTAAAGTTCTTCAAAAATAATTTCAATGGTTTAAATAAACACTATTTTAAGTTGTATTATCTATTAACACAACAGCAGAAGAATAATTAGTTTAAAAGTATCACTTAAATTACGAAACAACAAAAAAATTACTTTTTGCTGCATAAAACACGTTCGGTCACGTTATCATGGAAAGCTGAACTGTCAACAAATGAATTTTTTTCTGCTGATGCAGAGTGCAAATACCAACTTGAAAAATATAAAACAGAAACAAAAAATTCAAAACGGCGTGAGAATTTGAATTTGTCCACACTAGCCCCCAGTCCACACTAGCCCCCCCCTCCCCTATACAATTCATTGATAAATTACTAAAATGCGTTTTTGCCTATTTTTTTCGGTTTTTTTTAGTAAACTGCCGATAATTTGAAACCTTTTGTAAAACACATGAGAAAATCCAAAAAATTCTTAAAGTTAGCGTTAAAACAAAATACCCGTGTCTCGTCGTTTTTCTCCAGCACGTCAGATTTTTTTTTAATCGATTTTTGAAGTTTTTTAATCCACTGTACATGAAAAACACAAAAATAACGCATTCTTGTGTTAAATCGATGCAAATAACTATATGATCCTTACATTTGAGGTGTATCATGTGTTCAGTAAACTTATGCAGGATATTACGAGGAATATTTTTGTAGAAAATTTTAACCCTCTAAGACCCTTACATGTGGGTCATTTTGACCCCCCCACATTTAGGTTAAAAGACCTACATGTGGGGGTTTTAGAGGGTTAAAATTCTCTACAAAAATATTCCTCGTAATATCCTGCATAAGTTTACTCAACACATGATACCCTCAAATAGTTATTTGCATCGATTTAACACAAGAATGCGTTATTTTTGTGTTTTTCATGTACAGTGGATTAAAAAACTTCAAAAATCGATTAAAAAAAAATCTGACGTGCTGGAGAAAAACGACGAGACACGGGTATTTTGTTTTAACGCTAACTTTAAAAATTTTTTGGATTTTCTCATGTGTTTTACAAAAAGTTTCAAATTATCGACAGTTTACTAAAAAAAACCGAAAAAAATAGGCAAAAACGCATTTTAGTAATTTATCAATGAATTGTATACAACTTTTGCATTTTCCCATCGATTTTTTTAAGTGGTATCTTATTTTCTTCACAAATATATAGTCTATGATACAAAAACAAAAAGAATTATAAAAAAGTTATTTCTTCTTGTATAAATCTGCAGTTGATTTTGATTTTTTGTTAATTTTTTCGAAAAAAAAAATGTTTTTTTTAGAAATCAATTTATTTCGCCGAAACTAACAAACCAACCAAAAAGTGATGTGAATATCATTTGTAGGTAATTTAATTGCCTTTAATATGACATATAATACATTTGAATACAAATATTAATTCTTGAGATATTTGTATTTAAATGGAACTATCTTTTTTTTTTTGGTCCGAAAACCGAAAATGGCCGATATCTCGAAAACGACAAGAAAAAAAAATGCGATTTTCGGAATCAGCAGCCCATTTTACATATGAAATGGATAGTGGCATTCACTGGGAGATTTGGCTGTTGCATAGTGTAATTTATAACTTCCGAACAACATGTTGTATTGCTATGATTTTAGCACCGTTAGAAAGGTGTTGTTGCGTAGTATCAACGCTTTGGCTAATTTATTGGAAAAAAAATATCTGGTTCAAAAGTTATGACCTTTTGAATGAAAATATTTAAAAACTTTATACAAAATGTACCAAAAATTTCATCTTTATTTAAAAAAAAAATATACTTTTAAATTTTTTTTATAGTGTATAAAAAGAACTATCTAGGGAGGGTCTATTCATCCAGATTCGGCTAGTCATTTCAAAGTTATGACCGTTTGAATGAAGACAGATAAAAACTTCATACAAAGTATATTAGAAATTTAATCTTCCTAGAAAAAAAAAAAACCGTTATTTTTGAATTTTTTTCTATAGCTCATCAAAACGCCTTTCCAACGCAGTCCTGTTCTTTAAGATACGGCTAGCAATTCCAAAGTTATGACATTTTGAATGAGAGCAGATGAGAACTGTTGAGTGAAAAAATATTTAAAACAAAGTTTATTTATTTTTTTTTATGAGCTCTTGTGTAGCACTTTCGATTACCATTAATTAGTAGAAAAAAACCGCCAAAGGATTTTTTGAAGTTGGGTCATTAAGCGGTGCTATAATGGCTCAAAGTTCGAAAAATCAAGTACTATAGAGAAAATGTATGCTTTGATTCAAAATGTCATAGTTTTGGAATTTCTTGCCGTATCTTATAGAACAGAACTGTGTTGGAAAAGCCTTTTCATGAGCTATAGAAAAAGTTCAAAAATAACGGTTTTTTTGTTTTTGGAAGATTAAATTTCTAATAAACTTTGTATGAAGTTTGTATTTGTCTTTATTTAAAAGGTCATAACTTTGAAATGCCCAGCCATATCTGGATGAATAGACCCTCTCTAGATAGGTCTTTTTATACACTATAAAAAAAATTTAAAAGTATATTTTTTTTAAAAAAAGATGAAATTTTTGGTACATTTTGTATAAAGTTTTTATATATTTTCATTCAAAAGGTCATAACTTTTGAACCAGATAACTTTTTTCAATAAATTAGCCAAAGCGTTGATACTACGCAACAACACCTTTCTAACGGTGCTAAAATCATAGCAATACAACAAGTTGTTCGGAAGTTATAAATTATCAAAGACAATCTCGCAACAGCGAAAGAAACCCAAAACTTCAAACGATTTTTGGCTGAGTCGAAATTCACCGCAGATATATGGTCCCAAGGAGTTTTTAACTTAGATTTTAACGGAGAATCTGAAACTGAATGAAAGTAAGTGGGAAAAAAATTTGATCCTCTCTAGTATGCATGCTCATACTGTATGCTTTGTCATAGCCTAACCACGCCTAACTTGTAAGTTATAGTCTATGAAAGATTCAAGATTTTTGAAATTTGTCTTTCCTTTTAGCTGATTATAAAATAATTTGATTAAAATACTTAAGTGCAAATGTAAGGGTTGTGCATAGCAAAATTTTTAGTGAAAGTATTGACTTTTAATGCAAAAAACTTTTTGCCAAAAAACAAACGCGTACAACTGCAATTTGATCGCTCAAAGTTTTGTTATCGATGCAAGCTTGAAAATTTGTTTTTGCATGCACTTCACACAAATTTAAGATCTAACAATCACTTTGTGCAATTTAAAAAACAACTTTCTATTTCATTATCCGATTTGCAATAATATTCCTAAGACATTTTTATTTAAAAATTTGCTATATCTTTAAGTAGTGTATAACGTTGTAAACCATTTCTTGGTAAAATTTATAGAACCTTTGATTGTAACATTTATTGTTTTTACTGTTCTTAACGTTTTTTATTTAAATTTAAATTACAAAATATGATCGATTTTGAAGCACATTGCTTTTTTATACCCTACACCCAGGGTATATTCACTTTGTCCTTCCGTTTGTAACGCAGAGAAGGAGGCGTGGCAGGTATAGAAAAGTATATATATTCTTGATCAGCGTCACCTCCTGAGTCTATATATTCCATGTCCGTCTGTATGGCTGGCTGGCTGGCTGGCTGGGTGGCTGGCTGGCTGGGTGGCTGGCTGTGTGTTGAAATACAGTTTTTGGGAAAACTGAGCAAGATAATTCAATGAAATTTGGTACACTGCCTCCGTTCGTCAAAGATAGCTCGGGGGATTGAAAATGAGCAAAATCGATCAAAGGACACGCCTACCGCCCATACAAAAAATATATTCAAAATGCAATTTTAGGAATATTTTTCACGGCAATGCAACCAAACTACACTTAAATACTACGAATTATAAGCGCAAGCTCTGGAAGAAAACTGAGCGAATTCGGACAAGAGGGCGTGGCACCTCCCCTATAACCAAATACAATGCAAACGCTACACTAAAAGCGTTTCTTGAGATATGCAAACCAAATTCGACTCAGACACTAATTATAAATGAAAGCTCTCAACAAAAATTGGTTGAAATCGGAAAAGGGGGTGTGGCACCTCCCATATAAGCAAATGTTTCAAAATGCCATAATGAAAGAGTTTTTTGAGATAATCCAACCAAATTTCACTCAGACGCTAAGAACTAATACAAGCTCTGAGCAAAAGCTGGGTGAACTCGGACAAGAGGGTGTGGCACCTCCCATATGAGCAAAATTTCAAAAATACTGCAGAGTAGGGTATTTAATGTTTGGCCAGGCCAAAGGTTACACCCTTAGTTTATTTTTAAAGCACTATTTTTCCAAAAAATGTCTGACTAACCCATAGCTTTTGTAACAAATTATGGAATCCAAATCAATTTCATTCGATTTGATATGCAATTTATACATCATTTCCTTCATTAGCCATTTTTAAAGGAAAACAAAAAAGTAACCCAAATAAATTTTCATGAACAACAACAACATCGGAAGTTTGGAAATTTGCTAGCAATCTAGGTGTTGGATATATTATAGACTGATCCGCGGCCGGTGAGCTGCGGCCGAAGCCGCCCACTTACCCCTACTCTTATGCAAAATTGCTGTGGGAAAAAAAATCGACCCAAATTTCAGCAAAGTCGTAATATTTCGAAAACTACGAGCCAGATTTAGAAAATTTTGTGTTCAGTATTGTAGCTTATTAAATTACCTTTTATATGCCGTTTTTGTGAATATGTAAGACATTTTCGGAAAAATAGTGCTTTAAAAACGAAAAAACTGGTAAAAATTTTCGCAAATTCGCCATATCTCCAAAACCATGACTTGAACTTAAAACTTTTACATAACGGTTTTATAGCTAGTTAAAATACCTTTCATATGACACCAATATTATTAAAATCCATTAAGGGATTCTGAACTTTTACCGGTTGTCATAAAAGCTATATCCCGATCTTCCGATGGCTATATCTCCGAAAGTAGATTTGACCAGAACCGTCTGTTGTTGTAATTAATTTTAAGAGCCCAAAAAAAACATAAAAAAAACAGCAACAGTTTTTAAAGTAAAATTGCTGCCTTAGGTTTGGCAGTTGATAAAGTTTTATTTGTGTGAGTGATAATGATAAAGGGAAAAAAAATTATAATTATTTTGGGTTATTATTGGTTCTAATAGTTACAAAAGAAAAGAAAAGTTTGTATAAAAACATGTAGCAACGATTTCTGCACAATATTATATGGCGGCGCGCAAGAAGAACTTATTTTGCATGTCAAAATAAAAAAATAGAACCCGGCATCTTGCCTTGCTGTCTGTCAAAAGTCTAGAATCAAAACAAAGAATTTTTACATTTTCGTAGTTTAAGAAGATGCAGCATTTGTTATCGCTGCAACCAGGGTAATTCAACCATGTTATTTTGCACAATTTGACAAGTTCACCATTCACCACTAAAGTTTTTGTGTGGTGAATTTATGAGCTTTTTCTAAAAGATTTCTGCGCCAGAATACCGAATGTCTTCGGGAGTCTTAAAAAATCTTAGAAAGTAATTCTGACATGTATTCCGAAAGACTTACCGCTGTCTTAGCGAGAATAGATCTATAAATTTAAATAAATCTTCTCTTCTTATACGAGATAAAATTGTTTGTACTTATGTACTTATGTACCTATGTACTTATGTATGTTTGGAACGGGCAAAACTTTTTCTCGAAAACGGCTACAGCGATTTTAATGGATCTTCGGGTAATGTTAGATATTATCATACAATGAAGAATGAGCTAGTCTTAAACTTTGTAAATGCTCACCAGGGGGCGTGGCATTGCATTAAATTTTAAATTTGATATGGAAATGGAAATTTGGTGAGCGGGTACGGCTTAATAATACCTTGTAACATACAAAAAGTGGGCGGAATCGAAGAAGTGCCACGCCCACTTTTTAGCCCTTGAAAATTTTGATTCAATATTACTCGAAAACGACTCCAACAATTTTGATGAAAATTTAGGAGATGTTAACTCTGCAAACAAGTATTAATATCACGCCTGTCCTGTGGGTGATTTGAATAAAATTTTCGAGTACCCCATTTTTTTTTATGGAATTCTGTTAAACATCGTATTTCGACATGTTTTCAATAAAAAATTTCAAAATCCTTAGAGCACTTCGGAAATGATCGGCTAACGAACGATTTCCATGTTGCTTTAGCCGAAGCAAAAAAGGATAATTCTGAAAAATAGTTCCAAATGAATTTTTTTTCCAGAATTGTATGTACTAATGCATAAAAAATAACGTGTGAAAAGTACATTGCAAAATCATATGCCCAAAAAAAGTTATTTAAGGTCAAAAGTTGCGAAAATAAATTTTTTTCAATTATTTCGCTTACGGCTGCAATTACGAAAAAATAGAGGTCGCAAGTTATTTGCCGAGTACACAGTTTTTTAGTTTCAATGATTTACTACGAAAAAGCTTCAAACATTTTGTTCCTATTACCTATGGAAGTATGTCAATTTAAAAAGTTTTAAAACTTCGCGATATTTGTATGTTGTACTTTTTAAATTGAGATAACTCTCAAACGACTAATCACACAAAAAAAGTAAATATAGACTTGTTTGTAGAAAATTATATTTCCTGCAAACCATTCTCAGCTTTTTTTTTCGTAGGACCTATGGTTTAGGAGATATTTTTCAGAAACTGTTCAAATTTTGAAAAACTAGTTTTTAAGGAAAACTCTGGAGCTGTTTTCGCTTGATAAAAACGAACGGGATTTATTTTATTAACATTTACATGATCTACAAATAATACTTGATACATATATGTAATTATCAAAAATTTGTCTTTTGATTAAACTAAGCGAAGTAAAGTTTTTTATTATAAATATTATTTGAGTAAATAAATAAAACTAAAAAATTTTGGAAAATATATAATTTGATGTATATTGTAGTGATTTTAATACACGATATTATGAAATGAAAAACTTCAGAAATTGACAAATTTCGATGAAAAAAAAAAAAAACAAATCTTATAAAAATAAGTGCCGTTTTTTTTCTTAATTTACTAGTTCGAATTCTATATAATCAAGAACTGCAAATAACTTTTCCTACTTCGTCCTACAAATATTTGTTTTCTTTTTTTTAAAAAATGCTTAAAACGAAAAATTTGTATGAAATATAAAATTTATGTTGAAAAATTTTTTTTTGTTTTTATTAACACAAATGGTCTCACAAGTACAAAAAACATTATTTCTACTACGTACATTTCATTTGTTAACATTAAACATTACTTTTTCGTCATCGTTATATATGGACCTTAAGAAAATCGTCCTAAATACCTGGTTTTTAGCAAAACTATAAAGTTTACAACAAATCTGAGATCATTTTTTAGCTCAGCGACCCCAAATTACTTATAGTACCAAATTTCATTGATATCCAACCACTCCTTCTATTTTTGACCATTGCTTGTATGGGCTCAACGCACTGTGTGACGCTCCAATTTAGGTATGGCAGTTAGGCTTTCCAATGTAAATCGCGCGTTTTCTCTTTTTTCTTTGTCCAAGATCTTGATGTTGTCAAAGTCAGCTGTGTGACCGCTCTCCTTTAAGTGTTGAGATAAAGCTGTTTTCTCTCGTCCTTTGTTTGCATCGCCTTTATGCTCACCGACTCTCGTTCCCAAAGCTCTTTTCGTTGTGCCAATGTAGACTAAGTTGCAATCGTCTCCTTCTTTGCCTTTGCATCCGATTTCGTAGACAACATTATTCTGTTGCAGTTTTTCAATTGGTGTTTTTGTTGTTGTAAAAATGTTTTGCAGAGTATAATTTGGTTTGTGAGCAAAATTTATGTTTCTATTGTTTATGATGTTCTGAAGACAATGTGTATTAGTGAGCTTAGGTATGTAAGAGATGCTGTAGAATTTTTTGTTTACAGTGTTGCCAGACTGTTCAATTCCGGTTCATTTTTCAAAAATGTTTGTGTTTTAAATATTGTTTTCTTTTTGTTTAAAGATTTAATAAACTACCCCTGATGAAGGTCACATTCATATCGCCGAAACGTAGTAAGTAAATGTAAAATAGTCGTTTTTACTATTTTTTACATATTATTTCACTGACCAATTAAGCCTATAATAATAATTAATTAAAAAATCTTTATGCAAGTTCATAAACGACTTTCAAATAAACTTGCTTTGTACATGAAAACAGTACATTTGGGCCAATCAAAGCAGCATTGTGCAAATAACAAAGAAACTTTCACTGCACAAATCAAGTTTTTCTACCGTACAGCCAATTGCGAAAAGATTTTAATAGCGTGCAGTCGTTGTTGGCCTCGGTGTCGCGACCAATGGAAAAAAATATTAAATAAAAAGTAGCGAAATTCTTCCGTGAATTAGCTTAAAGAAAAAGAATGGAAACTCCTCAAACTGTGACGTTACATTCATGCATTTAGCAATATAAACCAATACATGTAGGAGCAAAACAGCATCATCAAAATTAAACCAACGTCTATCAAATTTTCGGGTAAAACGGAATATGCTTCAACTCAACCTACAAAGATAACACTGTTAGACAATTTCAAACTTTTTGTAAAACACATCAAAAAATCCAAAAAATTCTCAAAGTAGACATTAAAAAAAAATACCTGTCTCGTCGCTTTTCTTCAGCAAGTCAGATTTTTTTTAATCGATTTTTGAAGTTATTTAATCCACTGCAAATGAAAAAAAAAACAGAAATAACGCATTCTTGAGCTAAGTCGATGAACTTAACTATATGATCCTTACATTGAGGTCTATTATGTGTTCAGCAAACTATTGCGAGGAATATTTTTATAGAAAATTTTAACCCTCTACAACCCCCACATGTGGGTCATTTTTACCCTTTTCTTAAAAAGGTACAAAAATGACACCTAAAACAGGGGAATATTGAGTCAGTATGTACCACAGAAATATTTATCATAAAATTTCAGTACTAGTTGTTGAACACCAAAAAGTCGAAATTTTATACCGAAATCCAAAAAATAGTTAAAATCAATTAGGGCTTCTTACAATCAATATTTTCCAAATTTTACCTCACTGCAAAACTCTAAAATTACATTTTGGATAAAACTCTTTTTTCACAAGATCATAACGAAATCACACAAGGATAAGTTTTCTAGAAAATATTAACACATTATATCCCTTTTTTCTAAAAACTAAGCTAAAATGGGTAAAAAAATTCTGCAAAAATGTTATACGAAAAATTTCTCTAGGAGTTACCAAATACTAAAAATTTTTAAAACTTAAGGAAAGTGCGGCAGGGATGTAATAAACATGAAATGTGAAAAGTCCTAATTGATCTTAAGGATTTTTTGGGTATAAAATTTCGACTTTTTAGTGTTCAGCAATTAATAGTGAAATTTTATAACAAATATTTCTGTGGTACATACTGACTCAATATTCCCCAGTTTAGTTTAGTTTTTGTACCTCTTTAAGAAAAGGGTAAAAATTACCCACATGTGGGGATTGTAGAGGGTTAAAATATTCTGCATAAGTTAACTGAATTAATCGATTTAACACAAGAATGTGTTATTTCTGTTTTTTTTCATATACAATGGGTTAAAAAACTTCAAAAATCGATTAAAAAAAATCTGACGTGCTGGAGAAAAACGGCTAGACTCGGGTTATTTTTTTTAACGTCTACTTTAAGAATTTCTTGGATTTTTACTGTGTTTTTTTTTTTTTTTTTTTTGTGTCGAACCGTGTAATTAGTGAAGCGCTAGCGTTCCCGCGAATATCAAAAGAGGCACGAAACAAGTGCTCGCTTAAAATTCGTGCCAAAATTGTTTTGCCGCTCGTTAATGTCGTGCATTTGGGCCCACTAATGTTAAAAAGAGACATCTTATACGACCTACGAATATCACAAAAGGAATACGGCGAAGTGCCAAATTGGTAGTGCATCCAATACATGCATGTAAATCTACAACGCGGAGTTTCTTTTGTTATGAAATTTGACCAGCTAAAATACGAGAAGAAAAAAAAAACATTTCGGCTGTGTCTACATTGTGTATGTATGTATGTATGTATTCTCCTTTAACTCCTAGGAGGAGCATAGGGCCAATATGAAATCTCTCCATTTGTCACGATCCCTTGCGATGACTTTGATCTCTTGCCACGATTTTCCCGATTCTTGGATTTCCTTTTCCAACGACCTTTTCCAGTTGGTTTTGGGTCTACCACGTCCTCTACTGCCTTGTGGATTCCACTCAAGGGCCTGGCGACAAACTTCGCTGTGTGGTTTCCGGAGAGTGTGACCAATCCATCCCCATTTGCGCAGCTTGATCTCGTTTGCTATAGCCTTCTGTTTGCATTTTTGATGTAGCTCGGCATTTGATATAGTGCGAGGCCACCAAACCTTTAATATACGCCTTAAGCATTTGTTGACGAATACTTGCAGCTTGTTTGTTAGTTGTTCAGTAACAAGCCATGTTTCGCACCCATATAACAAAACCGATTTCACATTCGAGTCAAAAATGCGCACTCTCGTTTTGGTGGATATAACGGATGAAGACCATATTTTGTTCAGTTGAGCAAACGCGCCTTTTGCTTTTGCTATTCTTGAGTTGATATCCTCTTTTGCTCCACCATCCATGGAGATAATGCTGCCTAGATACGTGAAGCTATCGACGTTTCCGATGTCATCACTGCCAGCTTTAAACGTCATGTCATTGCTTGCGTTTAGCTTCATGCTTTTAGTCTTGGATACGTTGATTTTTAGGCCGGCCTTTTGTGATTCCAAGACAAGGTCTTCAATTTTGCTTTGCATATCTGAATGTTTGGACGATAAGAGGCAGATGTCGTCAGCGTAGTCGAGATCTTCCAGATGTTCGGTAAAGTTCCATTGAATACCCCTTTTGGCCTTATTAAGAGCTTTATCTAGGATATCATCAAGAACGATAAGGAAGAGTGATGGTGATAGTAAACACCCCTGCCGTACGCCTGAATTAGTGGTGAATGTCGGTGACAACAACCGTGACAAAACAAGTGACCGAAAGTGACAATACACAAAAATGCAAAAGAAGTAATATTTCTAAATAAAACAAGAAACCTACAGCAAAATATATAAGCTATCAAAATGTTAGCGCTGAAGCTTGTTTTTGTGCGTGCGTGCGTCATTAAATTGGGTGCTGTGTATTATGCCTCTTAGTATCCACTGGGCAAATCTAACCAACATTATAATATAAATTCTAATTTAAATTAATATAAACACAAAAAAAAAGAACATCATAAATACAATCCAGTGCAGAGAATCAGCAAACAAACCAGCAATCAACATAAGTCATTAAGCCCCATGGGGAAAAGCAGCAAGGATCCCCGAAGCGCAAATATTTAACATCAGCTACATTTAATCAGGTTTCATTTTATTTGTATATTTAATGGTATTTAGATATAACAATCAAAATTTAAGAAAAAAAGATAATAGTTAAACTTAGCCTTACCTATTTATAGTACATTCTATTTCCATTTGAGAACACATTGAAGTGTGTGAATGTTTAAACACTATCACCACTGCACTATAGGTCAAAAGGCATACTTTTTTGCCAAAATTCAATTTTTACAAGTGTTGATATTGAAATTTTGTTGAAGCAGTGTAACGAAGAACACTTCAATACAAAAAAAAATGCTTTTTGTTTTGGGGCAAAATAATTTTCCGTTCCTCAGCGATGTGTCAAAGTTGATGCATTTGCATTTTACTGAGATAATTCAAAAAAGTCGTGATTTTAGCTTTTTTTTTTTAATTAATAAAAAGTAAATAAAATAATTTTTTTTTTTCTAAAATAAAAATTTATAAAATTGATGATGCTATGTATAATGCAATGTAGTACAAAACATTTAAATATATTTTGGTTTTCTGTGAAAAAATCTAAAATTCAAATTAGACCCTTGATATTTAGCATTTTTTTTTTAAATTTTGAACTCCATGGAAGCTTTTAAAATTTTGTTGGAGTTTGTTAGTCCTAAAAAACCCAAAAAAAATATAAATGCCCGATTTTGCCCGTTTTTTTTAATGAATTTTTTTGTCACGTAACTTTTTTTCCGCAATTCCGATTTATTCGAAGTCTGGTTGCAAAAGACAGACCAAAAAGAAATAGAAGATGCTGTTTTTCAATTTCTTATAAGAAAATACTGAAGATACCACTAGAACTAGTAACTTGGGTAAAAGTGCGCATAATTTTTGCATTAGGTTTTTTGAAAAATAGTGATATTTGAGGTTAATATACGAAAAATAAGTACTTTTGTTATTGTTGACGTTAGTTTTAGACTGCACACAATTTATTTTTATTTTTTTTTTTTGCATAATTCATTACTGAGAACCACTCTTTACCTCTTAATAAGTGCCATACAATACTTTATTCAAAAGTTATTGCAGATTTAAGATGATATCTAGAAATCAAAAGTTGTGTCGTTTTACCCGTTTTATGGGATTTCAAGACGTCATGACATGTCATCTTAAATCGGCCATAACTATTAAAGGAAGTATCGTATGGCATTTTTTAAGAACTCATTTCGAAGAAACATAACAGAACTACGTGATACGTTTAGAAAAAAAAAAATAATGAAAACTTTGTGCAGTTTGCATCGAAACTCAAAAATAGCCAAAATAGCCATTTTTCTAGCCATTTTTCATGAGTTTGACCTCAAATATGTCCAAAACCTGAAGTGGTGAGTCGGATTCGGATTCAAGTTACTTCGGAAATGCTTAAAAACAAAACCTGGCTGGTATGTGTTATTAATTTAGAGAATTTATTACATGCCATATTTGACCCGGTAGTCCAAGGGTTAATATTTTTTTCCGAATTATTCTTTTAGTCTAGAGTTAACATAAGAACTACATTTGCAGTCGGTATCCATGATAATATGGACGTTATGAATTTTGACCAAAGAAGTTTGCCTTTTGACCTATAGTGCACTGTTTGTGCACCTTCAAATGTGACTACCGAGCACTATTTTATATGACAAAGAATTTTATATACAATAATAATCTAATAGGAGTGTTTCTTTGCGAAAACGATTAAGATTTGACATCTTCGATTTTTATGAAAATTGCTGAAAAGTTAGTATCTGACATACGTATAACTGTAGTAAAACGATTTTTCGAAAATCCGAAAAAATCCTAGATCGCGGCTATATGAATTCCGATCCAACTTTTAGATATTCAAATGTTTGAAAATTCATAGCTTCTCGGATTTTGATCCGATTTGAAATTTTCATTATATCGCGATTTTAAGGGTCTATTGACCCTTTTTTCCAAAAACTTGATTACAATGGGTTAAAAATTCTCCAAAAATATTCTGAAAAAATTTTATTATGGGCCACCAAAAAAAAAATACCGTCCGGACGGTGGCAACCCTATATAGAAGCGCACGTGCACCAACGACTCATGATAAACACAACATTAAACAACTTCAAAAAATCATAACGTGATAACGTAAAAGATACCACAATTTTGAAGCTTGATAAATACATAATTAAAATAATTTACTTTTAATTAAAAATAATTTTAAAAAAATATAAAGGGTGCACCAAGGCCCAAATTGGCTTTAAAAAAAGAAAAAAAGCTTTTTTCCGCTTAAAATAAAACTTTTTCAGTGTAATTTTTCATTCAAAAGTAGGTATACATATATTTATCTGCACTAACTTTTTTTAAGAATTTTTTAAGTATGTTATGTATGTATTAAAAATTAATTTTTAATTGAACTTTTAGTCATATATTTGCAAAGATCGATTTTCATATTAATCTATCAATGAATTTTCTAACACATAAGTAATTATGAACGAATTAAAACACGGCTATAGTGGCATATGATGTTTCATCTTTCGCCACAAAAACTCATCAGACTATTTTTGTTGTAATTATAATTATTTGTTTTACCAAATAAATTATAATTGAAAAAATGCAAGTTGAAAAAATTTTATGTGTTTGGTGTTGGCCGGAGATGAACCGAGAACGTCACGGTTGGTACAACTCTCAATCGCAGTGCCAGTCGCTAGACCACTGCACCAACCTTGGCCTTCTTACATAGCCGACTTATTGCCAGTTTTGTTTGTGAGTTAATACGTCACAGAAAAATGCCATAATTTGTTGTTTGTGTTATTTATTGATATTTGGTATAGCTATTCCATTGGAATTAGATTCAATACCGTTTGGTCGGTTGCAAGTCTTACCACCTTATCAGGGAGTGTCCTCCCAAATAACTTTTTTTAAGAATTGAAAATTTCGTTAAAATCAGATCAAAATCCGAAGAACTATGAATTTTCACACATGTGAGTATCTAAAAGTTGGATCGGACTTCATTTGGCCGCCATCTTGGATTTTTTCGGAGTTTCGAAAAATCATTTTACCACAGTTATGCGTATGTCAAATACTAACTTTTCAGAAATTATCATAAAAATCGGAGATGTCAACCCAAATCTTAATCGATTACGCAAAGAAACACTCATAAATGTTCTTGAACGTAAATGTTTAAGCGTTATACGAATACAATATTATTATTCAGTACCAACTGGGCAACCAACGAATACCAAAATTTCGGGTAAGACGGAATATGCATCAACTTAACCTACAAAGATAATTAGTGAAGCGCCAGCGCTCCAGCGAATATCAAATTGTGCTCGCTTAAAATTCGCGCCTAAATTGGTTTGCTGCTCGTTCGACCGGGTCGAAATTTATATTTATCCCTAAACCGACTCGAAAGTTAGAGGGACTCTTAAAAACGATATCTGCGTCATTTTTTTTTTTCATCCTGAGAAAAACCAATGGAGTACTTTTGATTATACTGTGTAATATGTTTGAGTTGTCTTTATTAACTAACTTTGCTACAATGTCAAAGGTACAAAAGAACTTAACACCTGCTTATGTAGTTTAAACATTAGAAAGAGAGAGTTGACCGTTATACGTTTATGCTAAATACATAGTTAATGTTATGAAGATGAGAGCACTTAAACAGGGTGCTTTACATATTCTTACACTTCCCCCTTAAGATATTATCCAAGCAATTCAATTAAAATTCAATTTAATTATTCAATGATATCTAATGAATTCAGTTTATTAGTTATTAAGATACGGTCAAATCTTAAGAAATACATAATTGGTATTACACATTATTGAAACTAAATTATATCTCGAATATTAAGTAATAACAATTTGATGAAAATTTAAAATTAATTTTATATTGGAATTTGTTTGTGTACATTAATGTCAGTATGTGTATTTTAAAATGAAATAATTTTTTTTTTATGTGTATATTTTAATTTACAAAATATTATATATTAGTTGTTTATTGAGTGCGTGGTCTCGGACGTAACAGATAAGGTGATCAAGCTACAATTCCTTTTGATGTGTCATCTTGTTTTTCAGAATTGACTACATTAGGCATTACAGCCTAATTTTTCAATTGTTTTAAGTGACGTGTTGTACGCTGATACACTTCCTCTGTGTTGAGAAGGAGAAAGGGTACTGGAAGAAATTTTCCTGGTATATAGCAAAGTTTTAGTCTGTATTTTTCTAATTTCAGTCTCATGCGCTGTAATCGCATTGACGGTATTTTATTAATGCTTTTATCAAACAGAGGAACCAATGGCTCATGATCTGTCTCAACTAAAATATCACGGCCATAAATATAAAAATGAAATTTTGTACACGCAAATAAAATCGCAAGCAACTCCTTCTCAACTTGACCATCATTTTTCTCTGTCTCACTTAGCCCTCTTGAGGCCCATGAAACTGGTTTTTTGTTTTACAAAAAACAAGCTCCTATACCATACGAGCTAGCGTCAGTTTGAATTACTATATTCTGCAAAGGGTCAAAATTTTGAAGCGTAATGGCATTTACCAACAACTTTTTAATTTTATCCATTGAGCTAGAATGTTTTTGTTGCCAATCAAAATGAACATTCTTTTTTAAAAGATTCCTTAATGGTTCAACCTCATTTGCTAAATTCGGTAAAAACTCTCGAAGATAATTTATCATTCCCAATATTTTTTGGAGTCCAACTTTGGAGTCTGGATTTTTTAATTTTAATACAGATTCAATTCTGTTTTCATCAACTGATAAACCCTCTTTTGATAAATTGAAACCCATATATTTAACTTTTGATAGTTTAAATTGCAATTTTTCTTTATTGAAACGTACACTATTCAGTTGTGCTGTTTTCAGTACTTTTTCCATGATAGCATCATGTTTCTCAACAGACTTGGCAAAAATAAGAAGGTCATCAAAATATATATGAACCCCTTCTATAGCTCCAAATACTTGGTTAGTGTACCTTTGAAAAATTAACGGTGCTGGTTTTAACCCAAATGGAAGTCGAAGGCGCCGGTATGAACCTAAAGGAGTACTAAATGTGCAAATAAAACTTGATTTTTGATCCAACTCAATGTGAAAAAAACCATCCTTTAGGTCAAGAACCGAAAAAACTGTCATTCCCGCTAATTTAGATCTCAAATCTTCTAGCGTTGGAATGTTAAATTGCTCAACAACTAATGCATTATTTAAATCTTTAGAATAAAGACAAATGCGAATTTTATTATTAGGTTTTGTAACAATAACAATATTTGAAACCCATTCAACTCGTTCCTTAACTTTTTTAATGATTTGCATTTTCTCTAGCCGATATAATTCAGCTTCTAACGGCTGCATTAACTTTTGTGCTACTCTACGAGCAGGTTTTACAATAGGCTGAGCCTCACTCTTAAGTTTCAATGAGTAAACCTTAGGAAATCTACCCACGCCACTAAAAACTTCTTTATATATCTTCTGCAAATCATAAATTCCCATACCAGTCTTACTAACTGTTTTCATTTTAACCTCATTAACGCGTTTGATAAAAATTAATTCCTCACAGGCATTCCTTCCTAGCAGTGGTACTACCTCAGACTGATCTTTTACAACAATAAATTTATATGACTTTGACATGTTATTCACTTCGCAATTGAGAAATATTTCGCCTTCAACTTTAATTTCTGACCCACCAAAAGCTTTAAGCGCCACTTTTGATTTTCAAATACTTCACATTTGTAACAGAAAGTATGTTTTCATCAGCACCTGTGTCTAATTTAAATCGAATGTTTTTACCGTTCACTTTAATAATACCGTACCACGCTCTCACTCCACCACCAACAGCAGCAACAACATCTGTATAATATACAGCCTCATCATCACATGAAGAATAAGTTTCTTCCATATTAACAGCATTTACTTTTTTATTCTTACGGTACTTGCAAGCTGCACCAAAATGGTTTAATTTTTTGCATACAAAACAAACCTTATTATATGCTGGACAGTTATTTTTCATGTGACGACTTAAGCACTTATTGCAATTAAATACATTTTCTGAATTTTGAAAATTTTTAGTTTTAGCTCTATTGGTGTCATTATTTATAAATTTATTTTAACCTTTGAAATTACCTTGCTCTTTTGTTTGTTTTACAAAATTAATATACCCATTCTGTGATCCCGATGATGAGGGGCCATCTTGGATTACCCTTGTCTGATCTTTATTCAGCTCAAACAGCTTGCATATCTCCACTGATTTTTCCAGCGACAAATCCCGATCAGCCAATAATTTTTCCTGTAGCTTTTTATCTTTAACGCCCATGACAACCCGGTCTCTTAAAATAGACTGCTCCGCTGCACCATATTTACATGATTTTGCTAGATGTCGAAATTCCTTTAGAAACAGCTCAAATGACTCATCGCCTTTCTGCACTCTTGAATTAAAGACATACCGCTCAAATACCACGTTCTTCTTTGGAATGCAGTAGCTATCAAATTTGTTCAGCACTTCTTCCAAAGACTTCTCTTCGTCTGATGTAAGGTTCAAAACATTGAATATCTCCATCCCTGCTTCACCAACCAACAGTTTAAAAATTGCCACCTTAGCCTCCGCTTCAGATTGTGCT
The DNA here is from genome assembly GCA_951812925.1 of Calliopum simillimum. Taxonomy (NCBI): domain Eukaryota; kingdom Metazoa; phylum Arthropoda; class Insecta; order Diptera; family Lauxaniidae; genus Calliopum; species Calliopum simillimum. Next base: position 67,197,941 of record OX638368.1, read on the forward strand.
ATACTAATTGCAATCGTGTATATCATGAAATTCTGCTTGAATTTTTACCAGTTATCTGCCAAGTTTCCATTAATATCCAATGGACTTGGAGTCGGCAAATTTGAAGGCATCATCTTGGAAATCTGCTTGAAATTTTTCACTGAGCTTACGGAAGATTCGGATGATGTTGACCCAGACGAAGACATGTGGTGCAACTCGTTAATACACGTGACTTACAATTTATTGTTTTCTTTTTTTTTTTTCTTTTTTTTTATAGTCCACAGAAACTTTGTTGTCCTTTGTCAAATTAATTTTCTTTAATTTAACTGCAGCAACTTATTTTTCTTTATAAAATTTTTTTTTCCATAAAATAAAACTTGAACTTTTTATTTCACTTTGTCCGCAGCGCCATGCAATATGTTTGAGTTGTCTTTATTAACTAACTTTGCTACAATGTCAAAAGTACAAAAGAACTTAACACCTGCTTCTGTAGTTTAAACATTAGAAAAAGAGAGTTGACCGTTATACGTTTGTGCTTAATACATAGTTAATGTTATGAAGATGAGAGCACTTAAACAGGGTGCATTACAATTCTTACAATTGCAAACTGTTTTTTTATTATTAAATCGATACCCAAGAGTGCTTTAGAAATAAAGACTATTCTCACAAAAATAGATAATATTTGGTGCCAAAAATCGATTTTTTTACGTTTTTCAACAACGTGGTCGGAAAAACGATTTTTTACTCAAAAGCACAGAATGTATGTATGTATTCTCCTTTAACTGCTAGGAGAAGCATAGGGCCAATATGAGACGTTTCCATTTGTTGCGATCCCTTGCGATGACTTTGATCTCTTGCCACGACTTTCCCAATTCTAGTATTTCCTTTTCCAGCGACCTTTTCCAGCGACCTTTTCCAGTTGGTTTTGGGTCTACCAAGTCCTCTACTGCCTTGTGGATTCCACTCAAGAGCTTGGCGACAAACTTCGCTGTTTGGTTTCCGGAGAGTGTGACCAATCCATCTCCATTTGCGCAGCTTGACCTCGTTTGCTATAGTCTTCTGATTGCATTTTTAATGTAGCTCGGCATTTGATATAGTGCGAGTCCACCAAATCTTTAGTATACGCCTTAAGCATTTGTTGACGAATACTTGCAGCTTGTTCGTTAGTTGTTCAGAAACAAGCCATGTTTCGCACCCATATAGCAAAACCGATTTCACATTCGAATCAAAAATGCGCACTTTCGTTTTGGTGGATGTAACGGAAGAAGACCATATTTTGTTCAATTGAGCAAGCACGCCTTTTGCTTTTTCTATTCGTGAGTTAATATCCTCTTTTGCTCCACCATCCATAGAGATAATGCTGCATTAGTGCTTTAATGTGAAAAACGGTTCGGTTGCGGTCGGCTTAAATGAAAAGACAAAATTTTAAGACAAGTTCTTGAAAAGTGCAAGTACAATTTTGGAAAGTGACTTAAAAAAAAATGTATAAGAAATGAAAAGTGATAAGTAGAAAAGCCTAAAAGAAAAGAAAATAATAGAAAAGTTGAAGTATCACGAAATCCGTGTGAAAGTTCAATAGAAAATCAAAAATAAAACTTAGAAAAAAAACCATTAAAAGTACAGCAAACGATTAAACGACAAGTGCCTTAAATTAAAACCAAGGTCAAGCATTGGAAATTCGCCGTTAAAACAGAAGATTTGGTGAGTTCGTTTCATTACTTTGTTTTGTTATTGTAGTTTTGCATTGGTCATTGGTAATATTACACAGTGCAACATTTTTCAAGTCATTGACGGTGAACTAAAATCCGTTATAAGGGTCGAAAGTACTCGCCGAAACAAGTAATTCTGCCAGAGCGTTTTGCAAAGTTGGCTCATATAAGGATTTTATGGTCATTTTTGCGATTTTAAGGCACTAGATGAATTTTTTTCGGTTTAGTTTGTTGGGCATTTTTTTTTCTTCTATTCAATAGCTACAACATTGCTGAAGTCATCAAAACAATATTTTCGGCTCGTTACCTAGATGTAGCCGTATGAAAAAATCGAAAAATCGCAAAAAGTTGCAATTTTCAGCTGGATAATTATAATTATGTAGCTGGATAGTTATAATTATGTAGCTTAAAATTGCAACTTTTTGCCTCAAATTGGATTTTGAGCGATTTTTCGATTTTCTCATACGGCTATATCTCGGTAACGAGCCGAAAATATTGTTTTGATGACTTCAGCAATGTTATAGCTATTGAATAGAAGAAAAAAAATGCGCAACAAACTTAAAAAACTTAAAAATTCATCTAGTGCCTTAAAATCGCAAAAATGGAGATATAGCCAAAAAAAAAATCGCTCAAAATCCAATTTGAGGCAAAAAGTTGCAATTTTCAGCTGGATAATTATAATTATTATTATTATCCAGTTGAAAATTGCAACTTTTTGCCTCAAATTGGATTTTGAGCGATTTTTCGATTTTCTCATACGGCTATATCTCGGTAACGAGCCGAAAATATTGTTTTGATGACTTCAGCAATGTTGTAGCTATTGAATAGAAGAAAAAAATTGCCGAACAAACTTAACCGAAAAAAATTCATCTAACGCCTTAAAATCGCAAAAATGACCATAAAATCCTTATATGAGCCAACTTTGCAAAACGCTCTGGCAGAATTACTTGTTTCGGCGAGTACTTTTGACATCTTATAACGGATTTTAGTTCATTTTTCATGTGTCGCACTGTGTTATTAAATGCAAGTCCCTGAAAGCATCGAATCGTTGTCAACTAAAAAACTTAAGGAGATTTTGAAAAGCCGAGGCTTATCGTATCGCTATAATTTAAAAGTCGACTTGATTAATAGGCTGCGAATGTCAATTGAAAGCGAGGCAACTAAAATAATAGAAACCAGCGCAAGTTCAGAAACAGGTACTGAAGATCCAGGTACAGTCACAGATTTGATAGATTCTTTAATTGCTGATGTAATAAAAACTACAACAGAGGACGATACTGTTTCCGAAATGGGTAATAAGGACGAGGCAATTCAAAATAATTATCCGTTCAAGGACGTAGAAGACGCTTTAGAAAAATTCGATGGAGAAACAAAAGGCGATGAGTTATGGCTAGCAAATTTTTAAAATGTCACTGTGGTTTGCTGTTGGAATGCCGTATAGAAATTTCTTTACGCAAGGCGTTTGCTGTTGGGAGCTGGTAGGCTAGCTGTAGAATTAGAACCAGAAATTTGTGATTGGGATTCGTAAAAATCATTCCTTATTAAGGAGTTTGGCAGTAAAGGAGTTGAAAATTTTCACAAGCTGTTGTCAGATGCGAAGAAAAGTTTGACAGAATCTTATCTCGAATATTTTTATAGATTAAAAAAGATAGCAACAAGAGGAAAAATTGATGATTCGCATTTGATAGGGTACTTAATAGGTGGTATCCAGGACAGTGCTTTAAATAAAAGTATTCTTTATCAATCTCAAACACTAGAAAAATTTAAGGAAAATCTGAGAACTTACGAAAAGTTAAAAGAGGAACAAGATAAGGAAAAAGAAATAAAAGAAAAGTCGCAGCAAAGTACAAGTAATTTTAATAAAAGAGATAATAGAGAGGTAAAAGCAAAGCGGTGTACGAATTGTGGAGCTACATCTCATGTACACTGGAATTGTCCAAATAAGTCGAAAGGAATGAGGTGTTTTTATTGTAATGAATTTGGGCACATTGCTCCAAAATGTCCCAAGAAATCACATGGTGATCATACGACGAATCAGCAAAATCCTTTTAAAAAGCCAAATGCCAGTGTTAATATTGTAGCTGTTCCTGATTTTACGGTTGATGTTATCATAAATGGAGAAATACTTAGTGGGCTCATAGACACTGGAAGCGACATCTGCATTATTAAAAAACAGTTCATGAATAAGCTAGGTATATCTGACTACAAAGAATCTGGCATTCCTGTTGTTGGATTTGTACAGAATAGCAAAACGACTTTTGGTGCTGTAGCTGTAAGTGATTTTATAGGTTCAGAGTCCTATGATCTTTTGTGTCATGTCGTTCCAGATAATTGGTTACCAACCGATATGATAATTGGCAAGAACTTTTTCGCAAATGCTTCATTAACTATTGAAAATAGAAAGCCAACTATTTTTAAAGATGGAAACAACCGATCTTTCCTCGACAAGATAAATGTAATAAGTTCAAATGTTGATTCTTATCCAGATAGTTTGAATTTAATTGCTGATTTAAATATTAGAGACCAGATCAAGACAATAATTAACAATTACCAGCCGCAGAAAATTTCAGAATGCTCAGATGTTGAGATGAAAATTATTTTAGAAGATGAAGTACCTGTACATCAGAAAGCTAGAAGATTATACAGATTACAGAATGGCTAAGCAAAGGGATTATTCGTGAAAGCAATTCGGATTACGCTAGTTCAATTGTTATGGCTAAGAAAAAAGACGGAAGTAGAAGACTTTGCGTGGATTTTAGAAAACTGAACACCAAAGTCATAAAGGATAGATTTCCTCTACCTAACATTGAAGAAGTACTGGAAAGTTTGCATAAAGCCAAAGTCTTTACCACAATTGACTTAAAAGTCAAAAGACTTGAAGAGTCAAGTAGAAAATATACTGCTTTTGTAATACCAGATGTGCAGTATGAATTTAACTGAGTTCCTTTCGGATTGTGTAATTCGCCTGCTGTTTTCCAGCGTTTCATAAACTCTATATTTAGAAAAATGATCCAGGAAGGTATTATTCTTGTTTATATGGTTGATCTCATCATACCTTCTGAAGATGAGGCAAAAAATGTCGAGTATCTCATGAAAGTTTTAGATGTCTGTAGTCAAAATGGCCTTCAAATAAAGTGGAGTAAATGCCAATTTTTTTCCAAAGTTGTTAAGTTTCTCGGGCATATAATCCAGAATGGTAGAATTAGAACTTCGGAAGAAAAAATTTTAGCTGTAAAGAGATTTCCAGTTCCAAAGAATGTAAGAGATGTCATGTGCTTCCAAGGCCTGACAGGATATTTTCGAAAATTTATTTCTGGATATGCGTGAAAAAATACTGTGTTTACTTGGCAGCGAAAAGAAGAAGAATCGTTCATGAATCTGAAGGAAAAGTTAAGCAGCGAGCCGGTGTTACATCTGTTTGATCCTGGTCGTTCGATACAGTTACACACAGATGCCAGTAAAGAAGGGTACGGTGCGATTTTGCTTCAAAAATGTGACGACGAGTTTTGGCATCCAGTTTTTTTTCCTCAGCTATAAAACTTTGCCTGCGGAGAGAAACTATTCCACATATGAGTTGGAAGTCCTAGCTATTGAGCGTGCTCTTAAAAAATTACGTGTGTACCTGTTGGGGTTAAAGTTCGAGATTTTTACTGATTGCAAAGCATTTCATCAGACGATGTCTAAAAGGGAGTTGAATAGTAGAATTGCTAACTGGGCTTTACAGTTGCAGGAGTACAATTGCACTGTGCAGCACCGATCTGGTAGCTCAATGCGACATGTTGACGCTTTGAGTCGGTATCCGGTTGTTTTAGTAATAGAAGATGGCTTTATCGAGTCAATAAGAAAAGCTCAAGCCAGCGATGAATTTTGCAAAGTTCTTTTGGAAACTTTGAAGACAAATTCTATTGAAGATTACGTTCTGCATAATGGAGTCATCTACAGATACGAGAATGGTGATTATCGCGTTGTCGTACCAAAAAAGTTGGAACGGCAGATTGTTCGAAATAAACACGAGCAAGGTCATTTTAACGATCGGAAAGTTGAAGCACTTATAGAACAAGATTTTTTTATACCAAAGCTGAGTAAAGTTGTTGAAGCAGTTTCGAGAAGTTGTATAAGTTTTTGGAAATCCACGGAGAATTATAACGGACAAAGGAGCAGCTTTCACTTCAAACCAGTTTAAAGAATATTGTGAAGCCCGAAACATTTATCATCATCTTGTGACTACTGGAGTTCCGAGGGGAAACGGGCAAGTCTTAACAAACTTATCATTCAGGTGCTGTCGAAGGTTTCCGTGGCAGACCCAATGAAATGGTGTCAACATGTCAACAGAGTGCATTATATTCTTAATTCTACTACGTCAAGATCAACGCAAAGAACACCTTTTATGTTGCTTACTAGCGTACCAATGCTTACCGGTGAAGATTTGCAGTTAGCGGAAATACTAGAAGAAGAATTACGTTTAGATTTTGAACAAAATCGTCAAGAAATTCGAAATTTAGCGGCACAAGAGATCATAAAAGTACAAGAAGAAAACAAGAAGAGATACAACAGCGGCAGGAAAAGTTCCGCCAAGTACAAGATAGGTGATCTTGTAGCCATTCAGAGAACAAAATTTGGGCCAGGGCTGAAACTGTATCCTAAGTTCCTGGGTCCTTATCAAATTTCAAGAGTCAAGCGAAACGATCGATACGATGTCTGCAAAGTTGGTAAGCACGAAGGTCCGAATCAAACTTCGACGTCAGCTGATATGATGAAAACGTGGGAAGTTTATTTCTCTGATGAAGAATCTGGCAGTGATGACGAGTCTGGTGAAGATTATGGTGCAAACGCCGATGTTAATTAAGATATTGTTGAAAGCGGTATGTACCTAGTATTGGATGGCCGTGTAGATAAAGGGCTATCAACCAGTGCTTTGTGTACGGCCCGTGTTAAAGCTTTTGACAAGTCGAGCAGAAGTCAGTTTTTATGTATAACTCGAGAAGTCAAGTTAAGCCGACCGCGCGTGTTCGCAAAGTTATTTTTTTTTTTTTAATAAATCTTCATATGTTTTTTCTAATTAAATTCTTAGACTACATAGTATTCTTAAAATATAAGAGAACCCTTACATAAATGAATTAATTAATTGAATTAAACATTTAATAACTAAGTTTTCATTAAAATTGGAAACCAGATACTTACATAGATTAAGAAAAAAAGTCAAAGATAAATTTGCGCACTTAGGCACTCCCAGGGCTTAAAGTAGACATAACACTTGTAACGAATTCCGGTTACCCCCGGTTCTATAGCTGGGATATACTCAGCCAATCCAGGATTCAAGGTTCGCTTCAAGAAAAATATGAGAGTAACGTTTTTGATTATTCGTGGTTTTTTTATTCAAGTTTTGTGTTGTTATAATAATTCAGTCTTATTTCTAATAACAATGTTTATAATACTTATGATCAGCTAAATGTGATGCGTTCTGTCGCTAAAGGTTGTAAGCTGAGCTACGGTATTAGACGGTCACGAATAGTACGACCTCTAATGGAAGGCAGGTATTGAAATGGAGTATTAGTTGGCCTCGAATAGAACGACCATTAATAGAAAGTAGATGTGGAATATTAGTTACCCTCGAATGGAACGACCACTAATAGAGTTAATGTAAAAATAGAGCATTAGTTAGCCTCGAATAGAACGACTACTAATAGAAAGTAGATGTAGAAACAGGGTATTAGTTAGCCTCGAATAGAACGACCACTAATAGAAAGTAGATGTAGGAATGGAGTATTAGTTAGCCTCGAATAGAACGACCACTAATAGAAAGTAGGTGTAGAACTAGAGTATTAGTTAGCCTCGAATAGAACGACCACTAATAGAAAGTAGGTGTAGAACTAGAGTATTAGTTAGCCTCGAATAGAACGACCACTAATAGAAAGTAGATGTAGGAATGGAGTATTAGTTAGCTTCGAATAGAACGACCACTAATAGAAAGTAGGTGTAGAACTAGAGTATTAGTTAGCCTCGAATAGAACGACCACTAATAGAAAGTAATGTAGAAATAGAGTATTAGTTAGCCTCGAGTAGAACGACCACTAATAGGAAGTAGATGTAGAGATAGAGTATTAGTTAGCCTCGAATAGAACGACCACTAATAGAAAGTAGGTGTAGAACTAGAGTATTAGTTAGCCTCGAATAGAATGACCACTAATAGAAAGTAGATGTAGGAATGGAGTATTAGTTAGCCTCGAATAGAACGACCACTAATAGAAAGTAGGTGTAGGAATGGAGTATTAGTTAGCCTCGAATAGAACGACCACTAATAGAAAGTAGGTGTAGAACTAGAGTATTAGTTAGCCTCGAATAGAACGACCACTAATAGAAAGTAGATGTAGAAATAGAGTATTAGTTAGCCTCGAATAGAACGACCACTAATAGAAAGTAGGTGTAGAACTAGAGTATTAGTTAGCCTCGAATAGAACGACCACTAATAGAAAGTATGCTAGGGAAAGCAAAGGTATGAGGCGCCCACGAATGGAACGACCCCTAATGAAAGTAGCTCTTGCTGCTGTGAGTGCTCAGACTCGACTGCCTTACTACGACAGAACCTCCGCCTTTTATACAAAGTTTGTCTGCTATGCATAACAACAATTTTGCACGTCTTCTTTGTGATGCTGCTGTTGACCTTGATGCTGTGCACGTGGCTTCTGTATGCTGTTCCCGTTATTGTATGCCGCCGTAGTGTTGTTGTTGCCGCCTGTCTGAATATCTATTGATGCACAATTTCACTTGCCTGTTGCTGAGGAGAAAATCTTGTTACAGTTAATACTCTCTTTCCTTGTTTTTTTTCTTCGTTATTTTAATTCAGTACTTTTTCTAATTCAGTTTCTTATAAAATAATTAATGAGTTATGCAAAAACACTTAATAATAATAATAATATGTAATGAAATTATAATAGTAAATAATATATGTTGGGCCAAATATGTGGCCGAATATTTGGGTCCTGACATCCCCTCCCTACTTAGGGGACTTATTGAAGACGAGCAACTTTCCTGGTTTACGGGCTACCATCTGGTAGCGGTCCGCTCCGTACTGTTTGCAAAACGAATATTTTCCTTTGCCGCTTTTCCATGCCTCGAGTAAATGTTTGGCCAGGTCCGCCGGAATCCAGTTGCCGGAAGCGGCCTCGATTTCTCCAGTAGAAGCGAATTGGAAGACTGGCATTCCGGTTTTGGAGATGACGACATCGATGTTTGGCGGTGTTACTTGCGTCACTTCTTGGCTGGTTATAGCGATTTCGTGTGGCGCGGTGGTGCTGATGGCTATCGGCGATGGCGTCGCAGTGCTGGCGGCCGTGTTGTTGGCCCAGGCTGCTACAATGAGGGCTTGCAGCTTGAGTGTAGGCACCGTTATGAACGACATCTCCTGTGGAGGTGTGGTGGCAGTCACAGGAGTTGTCGGCCTAGGCGGGGTGTACCAGGGCGATTGTGGCGCTTGAATCACCTTTTCATGGGTGGAGTCTGCTGCGGAGACGGTAGGCCTCTCTTTGGCCCAGCTTCTGGCGCCCGACGGGTGGGCTTTGCCACTGATGTGGCTAGTGCTGCCACCGCTGCTGCTGCTACTATTGCTGCTGCTGCTGCTGCTGCCGCTACTGCTACTGCTACTGCCACTGCTACTGCTGCTGCTACGGCTGCGGCGAGAAGTGGTGGAGGTTGTCAACTCTTTGTCCGTTTTCATTGCGTGGTCGTCAATCATTGTCATATCATCATCGTCATCATCGACATCCCAGATTATGCTGCTCACCGTAGGGCTTACGTGCCTGTTGCTCATACTGTTGTCGTTGCTCCTGAGCGAGATGACACTCCCGCTGCGACTGCGGCTGCGGCGAGGAGTGGGGAGATTTGCCTGCTCTTGGTCTTGGTTCGTTCCATTGTCGTCTGCCATAGTTTCGTTATCATCATTGTCCATTTCCGTGCCTTGTTTGTCCGCCGTTGTTGCCTTATCATCGTTAGCCGTGTGTGCGCCGTGGTCGTCAATCGGTTCAATATCCTCGTCGTCAAAGGAGGAAAGTACCGGGAAGAAGGGACTTGGGGATCTGCGACTTTTGGGCGCCTTAGCCTCCGTCATTATCACCTTCCTTCCATCACCCTTCCTAATGATCCCTGCCCGTAGCTCCTCCTTGATTTTGTCGCTGAGCACTGGTCGTGTGTTGTTCCTTTCTCTCTTTCTCTACTCTGGATCACTGGATAGGATTCAGGCGCAGACTCTTCCTAGCAGCCTTCACCTCCCACTACCGGGACTCTAAAGGTTGGATCCGGTGGACCTTGACCCTCAGATTCCTGGTCTTGGCTTCGCACGCGGCACGAGATTTTTCGAACTCCGTTATATATTTTTTTTTTCCACTTAGACACTTCCAAACACTTTGAATTAATTCACTTGAATGATTTTTCATCCCGTAGGAGGTTCTACTTATATGCAAATTTATTTGCATAAATTAATTCAATAAATTTTTTCCCTTCTATTTTAAATATTAAATTTAATTTCTCCTGGTTTTCCATGCAATTTTTGGTTGGTAAGAATTGAATTTTTAAGCCGATTCGTGGCCTCCATGGAACATTTTGACCTCGCCCACGTAGGCTGTTCGTATCTTTGTTTCATCCTTTTTCCGTAGCTGGAGGATAACTGGAGAAGTATATGACAACACCTGGTAAGGACCATCGAATTTTGGTGCGAGTTTGCCGTGAAATTGTCGATAGCTTTTGATAGGTTGTGCTGTTTTACAAGGACCCATTCACCAACTTTTGGACGCCATTCCCTCTTCCACAGGTTATAGTGTCTAGCCTGATCCTGTGCCGCCTTTTCCATGTTTCGTCGTACGATACGGAAAATATCCTTCAACATGTCACTTTTCTGTGTGGGAGATTGTGAAATTTGCCCTGTACCGAGTGTCGTTTCATCGAACAAAGTATTGGGGAGCCTGAGCTCTCTTCCTTGCACCAAAAATGCGGGGCTGAAACCGGTAGCGGCAGATACTGATGTATTTACTGCGAGAGAAATTTCACGCAAGTGTTCATCCCAGGTTGTCTGTGAGGGTCCACTGAATTGCGCTATCTTGGTTTTAATCGTTCGGTTTATCCTTTCCGTCGGGTTCTCCTGTGGGGTGTATGGCGCGGTGAACTGCTGTTTCACTCCAATTGTTTTGATAAATTTTTGAAAGTCTTTACTTGTAAATTGCACTCCGTTGTCTGTTACTAAGACCTTGGGTACTCCAAATCATGCCAATATCCGCTCCCTAAAGGATTTCTGCAGATTGACGCTTGTTGCTTTCCGCAAGGGTGTTGATGCTATATTTCCCTTGCGATGGGAAATACAGCTGAGCTGTTTACCTGGAGATGAAACAAAAGAAACGACAGGGTTCAATTTGGTTAAGGTTACTTACCGCTGGTTCTGCTGCTGCTCCCACTTCTTGCTGCCACTACTTGTAGTGGATATGGCCTTGTTTGTTGCGGTGCCCCCAACTCCGGCTAAATTAAACGCTTAGATAATTAAACGCACGAGCAAATTAAACACTAGACGTTTGTTTCAAGTCCGATCACTAACTGATTTCTTTATTTTAAAATCACTTACCAGCTAGAGGTTTACAGATGCCTCTAGCTACATACATGTATGGTTACAACTTAGATTATCTGTTTTCATACTATTTCGCAGTATTGCGAAATATATCTTACTTGACTTTATTGACGTGCCCAATAAAGTCACATATCTATGATATAGGGGTCAGATTGCTTCCGCGTTGAACACGCTGTTCTTTAATTCTTTTGATTACCGTTCTTTACTAGCAGCCCCTAAAGGTATGCTAGCCTAAATAACTCTGGCAGTACTAAAACTATCGAGAGTATAGTATGAATAACATAAAATCCCTAACGGTAGGCAATGAATATTTCAACGCAGCGTGTGGTCAACACACAACAAGGGTATGATTTCCGTCCATTTTGAAAATTTATCAAAGAAAACCAAGACCATCGTGTTACCATGTTTGGATCTTGGCAGAGGTCCGATGAAATCCGCGCAGAGGATAGAAAAGGGTTCCTCTGCGATCTGGGACAACATTTTCCCGGCTGCCTTTTGTTGGCTGGCTTTGAACTGTTGACAGCTTAAGCATTTTCGTACGTAGTTTTTCACATCTCGAAACATTCCTGGCCAGTGATATTTATTGGTGACTCTTGCTAGTGTTTTGTGGGTGCCCAGGTGGCCTGCTCCCGGTTGGTCGTGATTTTCGTTCAGCACATTTTCTCGTTGGTGCGATGGTACGCACAGCTTCCAGGAGACACATCCCTCGTCTTCTGTAGGATGGGAAATGTGGCGATATAGCTGTCCATTAGGGATGTTTTAGTGCACGAATTTTGGATTTTGATACTTGACACCCCTCAATTTTGTGAGGTTGGAAAAAAAAATGAGTTTGAAAAAAAAATTTTGGGGGTGGGGTGAGGGTAAGGGTTGGCGCATCGAAGTCAAAGATGAGAGAAAAGGAGAAACAATTTACTTACAGCCCTGCAAGAGGGGCCACCTCTAGAGGGGTCAAATGTATGACCGACCCACATTATTTTTTCTCCCCCAACTTTTTACCAAGCATATTTACCCCCTATCTCTAATCCCTAAGGGGGCTTCCATACAAAATTGACATTTTTAGGAAATCGACCCCCACCACTCCCAGGGTGCCCTTAGAAGGGTCAAATGTATGACCGGCCCCTAATATTTTTTCCTCCCCAACATTTTTCCCCACCTTACTTACCCTCTATCTCTAGCTCTTTATGGGGCTCCCATACAAAACCGACGTCATAGATATAAAAAATATGGAAAGGAAATCGTCAAATAGACCCATAACTTCCCAGGAGTCTCTCCTAGAGGAGTCAAATATATGACCGACCCCTATTACCCCTCCTCCAAAGTTTGACAGCTTACCTACCCCCTATTTCCAATCCTTAAGGGGGCACCCATACAAAGTTACGTTTTTTTTTAAAACTGCCCCCACTGCCCTAACTGGACCATGGGTACCTCTAGAAGGGTCAGTTGTATGACCGACCCCCATTATTTCTAGGAAAATTTATAAAAAAAATAAAATTGTATGGCAGCCCCTTTCAGGGTTGAAAATAGGGGGTAAGTATGAGGGAAAAAAATATAGGTCGTGAAAAAATAATGGGGGTCAGTCATACATTTGACCCTTCTAGGAGTACCCGTGTGCCAGTTAGGGCAGTGGGGGAATTTTATATAAAAACAGTAACTTTGTATGGGAGCCCCCTTAAGGATTGGAAATAGGGGGTAAATATGCTGAGAAAAAACTTTGGAGGGGACTAATGGGGGTCGGTTATATATTTGACTCCTCTAGGAGTGACTTCTGGGCAGTTATGGACCTATTTGACGATTTTCTTTCCATATTTTTCATGTCTATGGCATCTATTTTGTATGGGAGTCCCCTAAAGAGTCAGAGATAGAGGTTAAGTATGTTGAGAAAAAATGTTGGGTAGGAAAAAATATTAGGGACCAGTCATACATTTGACTCTTCTAGGGGCACCCAGGGAGTAGTGGGGGTCGATTTCCTAAAAATGTCAATTTTGTATGGGAGCCCCCTTAGGGATTAGAGATAGGGGGTAAGTATGCTTAGTAAAAATGTTGGGAAAGAAAAAATAATGTGGGTCGGTCATACATTTGGCCCCTCTAGATGTGACCCCTAAACATTTGTAAAGCTGTATGTAAATTTTTTCTCTTTTTCTCTCTTGTTTGACCTCGATGCGCCAACCTTTACCCTCACCCCACCCCCAAAATTTTTTTTGCAAACTCATTTTTTTTTCCAACCTCACAATATTGAGGGGTGTCATGTATCAGAATATTGTTACTAAGCATCTCCATACATTCTTAAAACACCTCTACTGTCCATTTTCAATATTGTAGTCGGAAAATTTTTCTGGCTCCTGCCGGACTGTTTCCATCTTCCTTTCTAGCCATGTGCACTTTATGGTAGTCTCTGCACTAGCAGTTGATTGACACAATGTCTCCATTGGCTATCGGGACAGAGCATCAGCTAGTACGCTCAGTTTTCCTTGGCGATATTGTTCCTCGAAATTATATTGTTGCAGTTCAAGAGCCCATCTTGCTATTCGGCCAGAAGGACTTTCAATCGAATTAAGCCATTTTAAAGATAAATGGTCGGTGATTACCACAAATTGATACCCTTCCAAGTAAGGCCGCATTTCCCGTATTCCCCAAATTATTGCCAAGCATTCTTTTTCCGTTGGGGAATAATTTATTTCAGCTCCACTGAGGCGTCGGCTTGCATATGCTATCACCCTTTCGGTATCATCAATTTGCTAAGTCAAAACAGCGCCTAGTCCGTAATCGCTGGCGTCGGTTTGTAATACAAACGTTTTGGTAAAATCAGGGCATGCCAGCACGGGTGCTTCCGTCAGCCTTTTCTTCAATTCTTGGAAAGCTTCCTCCTGCTCGGTGCCCCAATTCCAATGCTTCCCTTTCTTCAATAGTGCCGTTAGTGGGTGCACGACTTCGGCGAAGTCTGGCACAAAGCGTCGGTACCATGATGCGATTCCAAGGCATCGGCGAAGTTCTTTTAGATTTGTTGGGGGTTTTATCTGCTGAATCGCGGAAATTTTGTCCGGATCCGTGTGCATGCCTTTGTTGGTCACCAAGTGTCCTAAATATTTGGTTTCCTGCTTGAAGAATTCGCTTCTCTCTGGATTGATTTTAAGATTCGCCCTTCTAAGTCTCGCGAAGACCTCCTGTAGGTTAGCTTTGTGTTCTTCAAGCGTTTTCCCAGTAACAATTATATCATCAAGGTAGGCGAATGCATGTGGCTCCATGTCAGGGCCAATAACCTGGTCCAGCGCGCGTTGAAAAGTAGCGGGAGCAGAATGTAGGCCAAATGGCATAACTCGCCATTGAAAAAGGCCACGGCCTGGTACTGTAAATGCTGTGTATTGCTTGCTTCCTGTGCTCATCGGAATTTGCCAGTAGCCATTCTTCAAATCCAGGCTGCTTATGTATTCGGCGTCTCTTAGGCGATCTAAGATGTGTTGTATGCGGGGTAAAGGATAGGCGTCAGGAACGGACTTTGCGTTTAGCTGCCTGTAGTCTACGCATAATCTCCATTTTCCATTTTTCTTCCGGACCAATACAATAGGAGCGCTATGTGGGCTATGGGATGGCTCAATACAACCTTGTTTAAGCAACTCATCAATTTCTTTGTTAATGATTTCTTGCATTGCCGGATTCTTTGGAAAATATCGCTGTTTGATCGGTTGTTCGTCGCGCATAACAATTCTGTGTGATGTAATATTGGATACACCGTGGAGATTTTCAAATTTAGGCAATTCCTCCTTCAAGAATTTATCTATTTGTTCTTCCTCTGTTAAATGGCCTTGGCGTATAGTTGTTATGTTTGCTGAGTTTGTTTTTTCAAACGTGTTTTCCCTCAACGTGATTTGGCTTCCACCAATCGTTAGCGTTGTTCATAAACGTTTCAAATAGTCCATCCCCAGGATTAAATCATCGATGACGTCAGCAAGTATGAGAAGTGGTAATTTGCAGCTGTAGTCTCCTACTGTAAAACCAACTTCCAGCGTTTTATGAATGGCTTTTGTGGATCCGTCGGCGAATCGTATTATAACTTATGGTATGTCCGTGGTTGAAATAATATTTTCTTCAGCTAATTCTTGCGCCAATGATTCTTTTATGAAACTCCTGGTTGCTCCTGTGTCGATGGTGGCACTTACTATTTTACAACATTAGCAAGAATGTGATTATCTCTTACTTCAAGTGGTATTACTGGTCGTGAGAGGATCTCCTGGTAGACGGCTCCATCACCCCTCGATTCTGACGGCCGTCGTCTCCGTTTCCCGATCTCCGTCTGCAGCACTCGTAGGTTCGACGTTTCTCCGTTCGCAATCCCAGCAGAACAGAACCTGTGCATTTCGGCAGTCTTGTGTAAAGTGGCCGCGTTATCCGCATCGTCGGCAGGCTTCATGGGGCCTGATAGGTTCTTCGTTGACTTGAGTGGCTATGCGATGCCGCTCGCTCGCTGTGGATGTGTTGCTGTAGATATTTCTTTCCGTGCCTGGATGTCCTCAAAATCTCCACTCAAAGATATTAGTTCATCCAAGGTGTAGAAATCTCTTCTCTTTATATACATCTGGTAATTTTCATGGGAGTTACTGTAGATCCTGTCTAATTTTTGCTGTTCAGTGTAATCCGCATGTCGCATCAAGTTTTGCATGCATATGACATAGTCTTTGAATTTTTCTCGAACTTGCTGTCTCCTTTGGCGAATTTCGTCTTCCAAATTTTCAAAGTTTGACGGCAAAAAGAATAAGAGGAAATCCTTCTTAAAAGTAGGCCAGCTCTGCCAATGTCTGTTGTTATTTCGAAACCTTATTAGCGCAATTCCGGCATTGTTCTCGGTAACAAATCCATGGTGAGGCCATATGTCTCTGTTAATTCTTCAACACGTTCCAGGAAGCCCAATGGATCCCTACCTCCATCGTATTTGATTGCCCATTTTCGGACTTTATCGATCATAGCCGAGTAATTTGTTGTTGGAACAACTTGCGTACATATTTCGTGTGTTCGGGTTTGTGACATTGCTTCATGTGTATTTTTGACTTGAGTATTTGTTGTTGGTCTCACTTCTGCCGGTATCTCGAGCTGAGTTGTTTTCCCGTGTTCCTCCGATTTTATCTGCAGTTGAGGTAGTTGACCAGGATCTTCTGGTGGTGTTTCGGGCTGAGTAAGTTTAATGTGACCTGGTACTGGCGACGTTGACCGTGAGTGTTTGCCGTCTAGCTCCTGTAGGCGTTACACTCTCCCCTCGTTGTGTTCGCCGTCTGTGATAAAGTTTCCAAAACGCTTGCGTAGCTCCTCCACAGTTCCAGTGCTGCTGAAGCCGAATTCCTCTACATAGGCTTCCAGATCCTTTCGGCACAGAGATTAGGCCCACTTGCAGCGAAGATTTTTCGTCATGTTATTGGTTGATACTTTCGATGTTTTACTCTCTATATTTTTTTATTTATTTGTTTGAACCAAAAGGTCCCTGCTCGGGCGCCACTTGTAACGAATTCCGGTTACCCCCGGTTCTATAGCTGGGATATACTCAGCCAATCCAGGATTTAAGTTTCGCTTCAAGAAAAATATGAGAGTAACGTTTTTGATTATTGGTGGTTTTTTTATTCAAGTTTTGTGTTGTTATAACAATTCAGTCTTATTTCTAATAACAATGTTTATAATACTTATGATCAGCTAAATGTTATGCGTTCTGTCGCTAAAGGTTGTAAGCTGAGCTACGGTATTAGACGGTCACGCATAATACGACCTCTAATGGAAGGCAGGTATTGAAATGGAGTATTAGTTGGCCTCGAATAGAACGACCATTAATAGAAAGTAGATGTGGAATATTAGTTAGCCTCGAATGGAACGACCACTAATAGAGTAATGTAAAAATAGAGCATTAGTTAGCCTCGAATAGAACGACCACTAATAGAAAGTAGATGTAGGAATGGAGTATTAGTTAGCCTCGATTAGAACGACCACTAATAGGAAGTAGATGTAGAAATAGAGTATTAGTTAGCCTCGAATAGAACGACCACTAATAGAAAGTAGGTGTAGAACTAGAGTATTAGTTAGCCTCGAATAGAACGACCACTAATAGAAAGTAGATGTAGGAATGGAGTATTGGTTAGCCTCGAATAGAACGACCACTAATAGAAAGTAAGTGTAGAACTAGAGTATTAGTTAGCCTCGAATAGAACGACCACTTATAGAAAGTATGCTAGGGAAAGCAAAGGTATTAGGCGGCCACGAATGGAACGACCCCTAATGAAAGTAGCTCTTGCTGCTGTTAGTGCTCAGACTCGACTTCCTTTCTACGACAGAACCTCCGCCTTTTATACAAAGTTTGTCTGCTATGCATAACAACAATTTTGCACGTCTTCTTTGTGATGCTGCTGCTGACCTTGATGCTGTGCACGTGGCTTCTGTATGCTGTTCCCGTTATTGTATGCCGCCGTAGTGTTGTTGTTGCCGCCTGTCTGAATATCTATTGATGCACAATTTCACTTGCCTGTTGCTAAGGAGAAAATCTTGTAACAGTTAATACTCTCTTTCCTTGTTTTTTTCTTCATTATTTTAATTCAGTACTTTTTCTAATTCAGTTTCTTATAAATTAATTAATGAGTTATGCAAAAATACTCAATAATAATAATATGTAATGAAATTATAATAGTAAATAATATATGTTGGGCCAAATATGTGGCCAAATATTTGGGTCCTGACACACTGATTAAATAAAAAAAGTTTGGCAGAAATATGGAATGGCCATTTTTTTTTTTCGAAAATGTTTTGCAGAATTCAGCGTTTTTTCACATTTATCTCCCTAAATTCTATTCTATAGCGACAACATTTTAAAAGATTTGGTTTTGAATTCATAATATTTCCATAAAAATATCTTGGCCTTAATGTGTGCCGATTTTCAACTCTTTTCGATATTGGGAAGTATTAAAAAAAATTGTGAAAATAGCAACTAATTTCATGGACACAAATTTGGAAAAAATAATTTTTTAGGCCGACTTTGACAATTTTTGGTATTTTATGTAGAAAGCGGAGGTAAGTAAAATTACTTATGAGTTAATTATATATTTTCTGATATTTTTTCATATTCGGAATGTAAAAATTCGATTTGGATCTAGCTTGTACTAATCGCCTGTGCGGCGTTCTTAAAAGAACAAAGAAACTGCCACTGCGCATGTACATTTTTGTTTGCTAGCAAAACATGCGATCAGCATCGAACAAAGAAACTGTAACTGCGCATGTAAATTATTCCGCTAGCGTGACATGCGGTCGCTTTGCAGTTAGTCAGTTGGTGTCTAGTTCTTGTGTTGCACAGAATCGAGTTTTCAGTTGGTCTTGTGCGTGGCAATTGATTTATTTTTCGTGGCGAAGAGACAAAAAACAAGAAATTCACCCTAAAATCCGCGATCTTCGTGCAAAAAAAAAGTTGATTTTTGGTGTCAAATCGTCTAGGTTTTTTTTACGCGTGTCGAGTAAAAATCAAGAAAAAAAAAGGAATGACAAAAAAAGAAAAAAAAAAATCGGTCAAAGTTAATGTGTAAAATGCAAAAATAAACTCAACACAAAAAGAACAAATTAAGAGTTAAATTAGTGCTCAGACCTTTGTATTTCTTTTTTTAGCAGCCTTAAAACATAATTCAAAACAACATAAAAAAACATCTAATGATTTAATTAAAAAAAAAGAAAAAAAAACAAGACTTAAAATAACAAGGTGCTACTTGCTGCCCTAACTACGAAAAAAATTGTTGGATCCCTAGCGTTCCCACGACGAATTCGATGCTAAACAAGCCCAGAGAACAAAAAAAAGAGACAGCATCACGTGCAAAAAAAAAAAATATATTAAATGATTTTTCACAAATTTAAATGATTTTAATTTTGCTTTTTAAGACTGCTATTGAATATTCCATTAATACGGACTTGTACCGTAAAATTTGCAATGAACAACAACCGACGCTACAAATATTAACTTGGAAATTGATGACATATGATTCGGCTATAACCACATACACATATATATATTTGTATATATATATATGTATATAGCCTCATCAGACCTATTTTAGTTAATCTTTGCTTCTTACTAGAATCGAACCACAGCCTTCCGCATTCTAATGAAAGAATGCAGCAGACCTCTACCACTTGGGCCACCCTGACGGAACGATCTACCGTGTCAAAGATCCTCACATAAATAACACAACAACAGTGTTATTTATGTAAGTACACTTGTTGCTATCAGCTGTGTTCATTGGAAATATTTCTTAATTGTTATTATGTTGAATGCACTCTCAAATTGGGTTTTGAGACATGCTATAGTATCTTCCACAATTCACAATTAATATCCCACTGTTGTTGATTAGTTGTCCACTGCTAGTGAGATTCTTGCTCTTGCAAGGTTATAATTGTAAATGTTTGAATTCTAACATTAATGGGCGGGTTCGCCTTGTATGTATGTGTATGTGGTAATAACCGAAACATATGTCCCCAATTTCCAAGTTAATATTTGTAGCGTCGGTTTTTGTTCATTGCAAATTTGACTGTACAAGTCCGTATTAATGGAATGAAAAAAAAATATAATTGACATTGACGAAAAGTGCTAAATAAAGAACTGTCAAAAGAAGCGGATGAAATAACAAAAAAAGGGTGACATATGTACACCAAAATTTCCCTTTCGCTTGACAAGACTTTTTTAAATACACAAAAAAATTGTTGGTTAACGAGTTCCACCACCGCCTCAACAATTAATACCAGAGCCACTGCAGCAAACAATCATCGAGCGACGTTTTGAAGCAGCGACATATACAGAGAAAAGCCGCAAGACGTAGGTATCCCAAATAAATTTATTACATTAGCCTTGTTCGTTGAAAAAAAACTTCATAAATATTTGTAAATATTTATAATGTTTTTGTGACGCAAATATCAAATTTTTGTTTCAACGAACGCTTTCTGTTAAAAACTTTATGAATATTTTCAAATATTTATAAAGTTTTTTTTTCAACGAACACGGCTTTTATTAGTATCATATCAATATTTTTCTCTTGATGCAAAAAGTTTTTCTTTTGTAACCTGCATATCGCAGCATAATTTAAGATTTTCTCAATAAGGTTAAACTTTTATCTTTTGTGGTGTCCCTTACTTCATCTTGGCAGATTGGCAACTTTCCCGGCTAGCTCTCCGATTTTTCTAGGGTGGTCCACAACCCAGCCAATCTACCCGAAGGGTCCGACAATAAGAAGATTTTCTCTTCCTAAAGAAGAGGAAACCTTCCTTAAAAAAAAAAAAATCAAATCAAACTGAATAAATAAAAAAACAAATCAAATAAATTTTGGCAGAGAAGGGAAATATTTTCGCATATGAAAAAAATTACTACTCACATATTTCGCACTCGGGGGATTAAAACCTCCTTATCCCTACCCCTACGTCATGACCCACCTTTTGAAAAACCTCCATCCGCAAAAAAAATTTATTCATTTTAGATTTTCTTATGTAATTCTTTTTTTATTTACAAAAAAAAAAATCATTTTCTTTTTTGGTTTCTTACTCTAAAGTTGAATAATTAAATTTAAGCAAAACTAACCTAATATTATTTTTTTTCTGGGCGCCCTTACAATTAGAAAATACCAAAATTAAATATAAATCTTAGAATATTAATTCTAAGTTTGCAGCTTGTATCTGATTTTAATTCTTAGTTCATTTTACAAATTTTTTCTTTCATTTCTAAAAAAAACTTTTATTCTTATTTGTGAAAAAAAGTTATCCTTTCTGTTTTCCTTTTTTTTTGATTTTGTTTCTATAAATTTTAAATTTATTTAATAAATTTTTCTTTTACTTGCTGGCTTTTCTCTTTAATTTAGTTTAGATATTTTTTTCTACGTGTATGGATAGTAATAAAAAAAATTGTACCTTTTTGTACTTTCTATTTAATTGTGAAATTTACTGCTCTCTAGTAAAATCTGCTCACTTATGCTCCGACGTAATGGATGCCCTTGAAAGCCGCTGTTGTTGTGTAGCACAATTTTAATATTTGGGTGTTCCTTTACTTGGTGCTTTCAGGAAAGTTTAAATCCGCTTTAGATATGGTACATCGAATATAGCTTTCTCCGCCAGGCTTAATTTTAAACTGTGACAGCGAGCAACCAGTTCAAACCTTTTTTTTTAGTTCTTTATCTTTTTTTATATATATATATATTTTTTTTTTCTTTATTTTTTTACTGGAGTTGGTCGGTTGTCCACTGGTATAGCCAATACATTTCCTTCTTTAACATTAGTTTAAGGCTATTAAGTGCACTTAAAAACACTAAACTTTCGCTTCGGTGCGTTTGTATTTTTCTTTTAGGTAGTTTTATTTTTCTTTGATTGACCTGCACATACAATTAGTTCGATTATATTTACTTATTTTGTTCATTTGCAGTCTCACAAAAAAAAAATGATTTTCTTTCGGTTCTTTAATCTTATTTTTTTGTTCAAACTATTTTCTTAATTTTTAAGTTATTAGATCACGTTTTTCTTTTGTTCGCCATTTTACTTTTCTTTTACCACGTTTTGATTTTTTTATTATTTTTCTCCGTGGACACGACCGGCTCTTTTTAAACCCCAAACGCCACTCCTCTTTTTCATAAAAATTCGATGCCAACAGCCCAACTTTTCGGTATCCATTAACTAATACCTATAAACAAAATCTTTCGTCAAGTAATTATCAACCTATTCTGGTCTCCCTCATTCATATGGATTTCGGTGACGTTTTAACATCGCGCCAAAAAATATTGTCTAACAATTCCAATGTCATTTGAAAGTGACATTCAATTACCCGATCTTTTATTGTTTCGTGTGATAGTATTAGTATGGATTACGGGAAATATCACATTAAGCATAGGGTGTTTCATGAACTGAAAAATTGAATTCATTAACCCTGCCGTACACATTTTATATTTTTTTTTTTTTTTTCAAAGGCAGTCACACGCTACACTTTCAAAAGAATAAAATGAGTAATTGTAAAATCAGCCTTTCATTTAATAAGCTTTAATTCATTTTGTGAATTCGAAAATTTTCAAATACAGCATTAAATTCAAATTACAATTAATCTTAAGGTTGCGCACGAATTTAAATTAGTTCTATAAGTTTTTTTTTTATTGCAACTTTTATTTTGTTTAAATTTTTAATTGAATTGTAATTGTAGTTTAAGGATATACGAAAAAAGGAAACACAAAACCAAAGCAAAAAAAAAGGGCAAAGCCCAATCAATCGTTTGTGTCAATTAATTGACAGTAAAATCAAAATGAAGCGTTAGATTTTTTAATGGGGGAATGCCGGGGAAGATATACGGCTGGATGCAGGAAAGTAAGCGACAGTAGATGAACATGGTGTTTAAAGTTAGTTTTCTGTAAATTCAATTTTTTTTATGATTGCGCAAGGGAAATACGGGGAAAAGCAAATTGAACCCCAGCCGGAACGTTTGCCGGAACTTGTCCGAATTTTTAGAATTCCAAAATCGTGTTGCTCGCCCCGCGTAACACTAGATAAAGCTCTTAATAAGGCCAAAAGGGGTATCCAATGAAACTTTACCGAACATCTAGAAGATCTCGAATACGCTGACGACATTGGCCTCTTATCGTCCAAACACTCAGATATGCAAAGCAAAATTGAAGACCTTGTCTTGGAATCACAAAAAAAAAAAAATTTTCAATATGTAAAAATTGTAACTTTATTATGCTCTTAATTTAAACTTAAAAACTTTCTACACATTTTTAATAGAAAATTTACAACAAACGTGATGAAAGACCAGGAAGCTGGTATTTCTTGGTGGAGAAATCCAAAAGACCATTGACACCTTCATAGAGCGTATCACGTGAGGCTTTCGATTCAAAAACTGCACTTGGTAATGATTTTATTTTATGTTTTTTTGTTTTATGAATTTTATTTTTCAATGTTTTTAAAATGTTTTTTTGATAGTAAATGACAAACCGTCAAGAAATAAGCCAGTGCTACCAAATAAAACCCATATATTTCAGAACACTTCCATGAATCCAAAAAAGGTTTCCGAACGCATTCATGGATCCAGAAAATGGATCCAAGATCTGAGCTGGTTCTGAATTTGTTTTTGTTTTGCTTGAAAGTGGATCTGAACCGGATCAGATCCGCTGCCATTGGAACGCAGCTATTATCTCCATGGATGGTGGAGCAAAAGAGGATATCAACTCAAGAATAGCAAAAGCAAAAGGCGCGTTTGCTCAACTGAACAAAATATGGTCTTCTTCCGTTATACCCACTGTTACGCGCGGTTCTATATCCTGTCACAAATGACAAAAATTCAAAAATTTCGGTATTCAAAATAAATTGGAAAAATCGCATGAAATTGTTTGTCCGGCTAGTTCTATCTAAGGTTGTGTTTCTCCCATTATTAAGAACGCGTAATCATAGAAAAATTCATGCATATTTGATAGATTGAAATCAGAAGCAATAACAAACGCTGATTTCCTAAACGTCAAATACAAAAATTCAATTCAACTTAAAGTGGCTAGATCTTAAACCACTTGCGCGCACCTATCCCACCCATCCATGAGCAATTAAACGCGCTAAAATAAATAATGAAATTGCTCCCTAACGCAGCCATGTACCCCCCCCCCCTTAGCACTTACCCATTTCCTACCTCAGCATTCCTCCATTTGAAAAAATTTAGCTATTCATTTTTTGATTAAGTTTAATATTTAATTCAATTCATTGTTTATTGGGTTTTTTTTCTCTGTTTGTAACATCGATTGTTTCTCTTTTAATTATATGTTTTTTTTTTATCTTTTAGTTTCTAATTAAACATAATTAAATTTGTAGATTCTGGTACGCGTACTACCCCCCTTAGTAAATAAAGAATAATAATAATGTAAATATAATAGGTATCATAAGCAAGTTAAGTATACACAAAAACAATAATGGATATATAATATAGTAAAAATAAAAAGATACTGATCTTATGATGCTGCACAGGTGACTTCTGGATAGTTGCTGTCGAATTGATGCTTGTTGAATGTTGTTATTATGGTCAATTGTTGTTTCTCCGCCGTTGCTTGTCTTTTTCGGTGCTGCTTTTATATATGTACGATGATTGTTAATCTTTTTATTTATTATAAGTAGCTTACTTTTTTTTTTTTGTTATTTTGTTGTTATTTCATTGTTATCATTCTTTCATATTTTTAGTTCTCATATTTGTGCTTGTCTTTTTATTTAAATTTTGCGGAAATCATTTATTCGATGCACTGATACACTGATTTTAGTTCTTCAGCACTAAACGATTGCGTTATTTTATGGTTGTATTGTTTTAGCTGCAATATCATAAATTTACCACAAAGTTATAGAATGAGTCTATAGCTTCGATTGCCGTACGAAAAATCGCCCTGCAGTAATTTGTCGCCTTGACCGATCCGCTACTGCACTTCTGACACACGTGCCATTTCTTCATCTGCTTGGTGTCGCCATAAAATCGGAACGCTAGGGCTCCAAATACTTCAGCTTGCACTCAATTTTAGGATTGCTACTTGTTGTGTTATACAAGGAACTTTTATTGTTTTTTTTTTGTTTTTTTGTTAAAAAAAACACAAACGTGTGGCACGACCCACGAATAGCCGGGCAAAACAAAATATCAGTTTGACTAGTCAGTTAAATTATGGAAGTGTCCATGGGTCCAACATCACCATAACGAAGACCCCCCGGTAAAACCTCCACCGTTTAGTCCAAAAGAGGACCTAGGGATGTAGACTGCGTCTGCCCTCGGTCGAACCTTCAGTGATTTAACTCGCAAAAGACTGGCCAAGCGCAAACGCAGTCTTATCGTTATGGCTCCGCTGTCTGGAACGAGTTTTAAAACAAATATAAAAATTTAAATAATTATTAGCAGCCTGTCTTGACAAGACTGTATGCCGAGCGGTCTCGAACATAGCTCAATTACCTTCGGCTAAAGTTGCATTGGATACACCTCGTACGTAAATCCAGCCGCACGAGGAAAAAGAAATGCACGCCCCAATAAAGTATGTATAAGCTACCTTCCCAACATTCATCACCTCGTACTAGTGGCTGACAAAAACAAAAAAAAAAAATTTTGGTCGCATCAAGCGAAGTCGTACGAAAAATACAAGGAGATGAATATCGAAAAGTCAACCACACACCTCTACCGGAACATGATTTGGTCGTACGACCGAATTGTCGCACGAAGTTATACCCAATGCAACCCCAGTCTTAGGGTAACCTACAAAAGTACACAGCCGCCCAATCTGGGAACAGACGCTGACCAATAAGCCGCCCACTGTGGGTACAGACGCTTTTTGGGTTCACTAGGGTACGCAGGGTCGTTACTCCCGTCATCTCTCCTTTATGAAAAGATGCCCTTGCGGGCGAAACAATATTATGAAATAAGCTCATAAGACAAAATTTTAGGGTTTGATTTTATCGGCGTGGTACGGACCAATGTAATTTCCATTTAAATCTTCCAATTCATACAGCGCGTTGCCAATTTTCTTTCTTATGCGGTATTTAATGAATTTTCGGTTAAATTTAGAGCTAATGCCTTTTGAAAAATTACTTTGGCTAACATTCTCTCTAAAAACCTCCTGTCCAATACGATAATCAACCGGTTTTGATCGAGTATTGTAAGTTTTAGTCGCTTTTTCATGTGCGATTTCTAAGTTTTTTCGAATCTTATCGCGTATCCTATTTAGACGATCAAAATTATGCTCGATTTCGACCTCATCGTTTTTTAAGCAATCTAGCTTTTGAAGGATCACATAAGAAGAAGCGTGTTGGCACATATTCTGTCCGAAGACAGCGAAATATGGAGAACATTGTACTGCCGTGTGGTAATCGCTACGAAGAATGGAAAGTATTTGGGGAATATATCTATCCCAATTACAATGATTTGGTAATGATTTCACGATTAGCACGCTCCGAAGCGTTCGCTTGAGGAGAATAAAAACCGGTTTTAATATGATTTATACCATACATGGAAAAAAATTGTTGCATCTCCTTTGACACGAATTGCTTTCCGTTATCGCTGTGAATAACCTGAGGCACACCAAATGTTGGGAAATGTTTTCCAGAAAGTTTATCACATTGACGGTTGTAGCCGCCTGCATGGGCTTAAGAAAAATAAACTTGGTCAAATGATCCAGTGCAATGAAAAGAGCAGTATTTTTGGTAGCCTTGTTCATGGGATACGGACCCAGAAAGTCGAAATACAACCGTTGGAACGGACGTTCAGTCAAGAAAGCTTTACCCATAGGTGGTCTTAAAATTTGGTTTGTCGGTTTCACTGACTTACAAGTGTCGTAATTTGCAACAAAGATCTTGATATCTTTTGCCATGGATGGCCAAAAATATTTTTGACGAACCCTCGTGAGTGTTTTGACATATCCGCCATGACAACCAGCAACTGAATTGTGAGCAAATTTGATGGCTTCAGTGGCCAAACTTTTTGGTAACCATAACTTCCACAAATCCTCCTCTTCTTCTTCCCAACCTTGTCTGAAATTAGCACGCTTAAACACTAAACCTTCATTTGGGCTAACGCATAAATCAGGTAACGAAGCATCATTTTCAGTGATGGTCTTACGAAGATTTTGGCATTCAGTGTCATCAAATTCGGAAGAAGAAAGGTCAATATCAGGCATAATATTTTGAACACAAATTTCATCGACATCGAAGCGTGATAGAGCATCTGGAACTACATTTAAAGATCCTTATCGATGTTCTATTTTGAAATCAAAGCACTGGAGTGCCAAATTCCAACGCGCCAGTCGATTGCTTAGATCCTTTTGAGTCATTAGCCATTTAAGGCTTGAATGGTCAGTTATGACTCTAAAAGGCAAACCTTCAATATAAGGTCGAAACTTCTTGATGCAAACCACCGCTGCCATGCACTCGAGCTCCGTAACTGTGTAGTTACGTTGAGCTTTGTTAAGCTTTTGTGACACATATGCAATGGGGTGTTCTTTGCCTTCATCATCGCACTGAAAAAGTAACCCACCAACACCAATGCGAGAAGCGTCACATTGAATTGAAAATTCACGAGTGAAATCTGGCTGAGCCAGGACAGGGCCTGAAGAAAGTGCAATCTTGATTTTATCAAAGGATTCAATGGCTTCATCAGTTAGTTGAATTCGACCAGTCTTTTTGCGCAAACAATCTGTCAAAGGACCAGCCAAGCTAGCAAAATTACTAATGAAAGAACGTTACCAATTGGCCATGCCAATAAAACGTCTTACTTGCCGAGGGGATTTAGGTAAAGGAAATTCTTCAATGGCTTTGATTTTGTCAGGGTCAACCTTCAGGCAGCCATGGCCTATCCGATATCCTAAATATTTTATTTCCCTTTGGCAAAATTTGCTTTTAGCTACATTTATGGTCAGATTAGTGTCTTTTAAACATTTAGCTACATCACTCAACAGTTGCATATGGGTGCCAAAATCTGCGGAACAAACCAATAAATCATCTAAGTAGATGAATACGTTTTCTCGGAACTTCGAAGGGATAACTTTATCCATCAGACGGCTCATTGTCCGAGGACCATTACAAAGCCCAAAGGGCATTACTTTGTAGTGATACAGGGGTCTCCCTGGAATAACAAATGCAGTTTTCTCCTTTGAAGAATCCGATAATTTTATTTGCAGAAACGCATCTTTAAGATCGATTCCACTTATGAAATAAGTATCTTTCAATCTACTTAGTAACCCGTTTATATGGGGTAGCGGATAAGAATCCTTCTTAGTTAAGGCATTAAGCTTTCGCGAATCAATGCACAGCCTCACTTTTCCCGGTTTGCGAACCAAGACGACAGGACTGCACCATGGTGAATTCGACTCCTCTATCACTCCCATATTCAATAGTCTATCGACTTCTTGATATGCTTCCTCTTGTCTTGGAGGTGAAAGAGGAAAATGTTTCGATTTCACAGGTACTGCATCACCTGTGTCTATATGGTGTTCTAATAAATTTGTGCAACCAAGTCCCATTTTTTCGAAAGAAGGAAACTGTGAAATAACTTTTTCAAGCGAAAACTTCTGTTCGGCAGTCAAAACATGAAAATCAGGTATTTCTAACGCGCTTACTTGTGGGAAAATGTCAGGAGCGATTGCGAATGCTCGCCAAAAATCAACTCCGAAATACGCTTCTTGAGTCAGTGATGGTGCAATATAAAAATTTATTGTTCTAGTAACATTTTTGAAAGTGACAGGAAATTCACAGAAACCAATGATGTTTTGTCTATTTCCATCCGCAGTAGATAGTGCAGACTTAAAAGATTTTATAGGAATTTTATGTTTTTCTAAAAATATATGGCAATCCTTTCCTAAAACGGAAACACTGGCTCCTGAATCAAGAAGGCCAAGTAAAAATCCGTCAAAAACTTTGACTTTAACAACAGGACGATCGTCGCTACTACTGGATAGCACAGTGGCTTCTAGTACTTTCTTATGACGTCTGCGTTTTTTATACCGCAATCTGCACTTTTTAAGCCTATTAGTTTTATTTAAAGAGCAAACTTCACTTTTAAAAATTCTGTTTCTAACGGTTTCATAATTATGTAAACGATTGTGAAAGTCAGAGTAAGTGGTGTCTGTTTGACACGAAAAATCACGGGTAATTGGTTTTAAAATTTTAATAACTTTATCAAAATTAGGTTTTGGTAAAGTTATGGAATCTTCTGCTATATTTGAAACAGATGAATTTAATTGTAACTCGGGGATGAGTGGGAAGAACGTGAGTCCCCGGTGGCCATCACGCTCTGAGTGTGGTTTCCCTGATGATTGTTAGGACACTTTGGAGTTACTACTCCTTTTTGTCCACACTTAAACCAAAAAGTATTCATTATTGCCTCTGGGCAATAAATATAGGAATGTCCGAGTTTCATACAATTCCAACATTGTATCTTAGAATAGTCTGGTTTGGAAAAACGCCTAGTCAATTGTAACGCTTCTATTTGAGGATCACGCTCAGAGTCTACAGCAGAATCTTTTGACTCGAGATCAATTTCATGTACCTGCCTTTGCGGGTTTAAAAAAAGTGTGTGATGTTTATTCTCACGGAGAACCTCTTCTGCCTTTCGAGCTTCATCACGAAAGCTGTCTAAATGATTCGCTTTGCAATTAAAGAGCATGTATTTAAGATTGACATTAAGATTTTTTTTTCATAATATCAATCAACACGCCATCGGTCATAGGCTGTCTTAAACGAGAATTCATTAAGAGTACGTCACTATAAAAATCGTCAAAAGAATCTTTATACTGTTTCCTAAGTGAAATCTTAAGTACAACTTCATGGTCACTCTCAAGGTTTCCAAATTCTTTTTTTAAAGAATAGCAAAGAAGCGGATAAGTGGAATTCGGATTTTGTCTGATAAATTGCCAAAACCATTCATCAGCTTTTCCAGACAAAAGAACATGAAAATTGGTCATCAAATGGTCAGTGGAACATCTAGTTCGTTGAGAAAGTGTATCAACCTTAAATAGAAAATCTTGGGCATTGCCAGATCCATCGTAAGAAATTTTCCAATCTTGAAGCTTTGGAAAATTTTCAATTCTTGAACTAGGAATAGGCTGTGAGCCACTAAAAGATGCTTGCTGAATAGGTTGCGAGTTGTGTAACTGCCTTTCTTGCAATGGCTGTGCGCTTTGTGCCGACATTCTACTATTAAGGCGGTCAATGTTGCCTCTAATGCATCTTAGCTCCTCCTGGTTACTAAGAATTGACTGTTGCAGCAAAGTGGCAAGTGCATTAACCGACACCATATTTGAATTTGCTTCTTGATTGCCATGATCTTCGACAACATCGAGAGGTTGGTTAGTTCCAGAGTTTTCCGTATTTGGAAGTGGATTTTGCGCTGGTGGCTGTTGAGTCATGGTGGAAAAGTCTAGTAAATGTTTGTCTGATTCGAGTGAACCGGCTTTAGAGGGTTGTCCCAAGTTTGATATTGCGTACTGAACAACGGCAGGGTCCTGAAATATTTCCTGCTGAATATCAAGGGAAAGTCTAGAAGTATGAGGTGAGTGCAAAACGGGAGGATTACGCGTTGTCCCTAAGGATACACCTGAATTGTTAACGCTTGAACCTCTTGCGTATGAATTACCTCTACTTATTCCAGGAGTTCCTCGAGAGCTAGTTGTTTCACCCTTTGAACGAAGGTGCATAATGAATGCAACCAAAAATAAAGTTGAGTCAAATTTTTCAAAATTATATGAATTTGTTATAATTTTGAAATGTTGATTAAAATAATAAGTTTTTATGTGTAATTTATAGCCGAACGATTACTTTAATTTCCCAATACAAACCCCACCGTCACATACGGATGCCTCCCTTTTATATAAAACAAGAAAAATAATTCAAAAATAAAAAGAAACACCCTTTCCCCTGGTTAATGAACAAAGGAAAAATTTTACTTAAGATATCGGTGTGATTTTGCTCGGTTTAGCAAGTTACGCTATATTTCGATTTCAGAAAAGAAAAAAAAATTCATAAAAAAAAATAATGGAATGCTGAGTTGTGTCCACGGAATAAGGTAGACAGGGGTACATGGTATGACAGTGCACAAGTACATAATACTGAAGGCTTATGTACGGACTACTGCTAAATAAAAAAAAAATTTCGAATATCGTTTTAATTTAAACGATGACTCGACTAAGTTTAAAAAAAAATTCCACATACAAATTTCGTGTGCTGTAATTTTTTCACCAACTAAAATCAATCGCAGCATGAAAATTCTTTAGGTATGGCATGCTAAAATTCTTCATGACTATGCAACGTGCAACGCAAGTGACGGATGAAAAATAACTCCGATATCTGCGGACTAACATTGCAAAATCCACAAAACTTTAAGCATCCATAAAGCTATTTAATAAACTCGATTTTCAGATAATAAAATCTGTATAAACAGTCACACGAGATTTTAAGTCCCTGAAGCTGGATACCACATTGCTACTCAGTTTAGAATTTATATTCCAAAAATTCTGATGACTCATGTTGGATCTCAACTTTCGGCTCCGAAACAATTCGGATGAAAAACTAAAACTTAAAAAGTTGAAATAAAAAAAAATATTTGAATTTGGTTTCGTTAATGTTGGTTACCGATCAACATAAAAAAAAAATAGATAAATTTAAAAGAAAAAAAAAATCGTATCTGTGCTTTTACGTTGGGCTGATCTTTGTCACCGACCAACAAAATAAATCGTTTATGTCTTTAAAGAAAATCTCTATTCTTGCTTCTCGTTGGGCGCCATCTATGTTACACGACCAACAAGAAAAATAAATTAACTTCAGAAAAATAATAATTTTTGAAAGAAAGAAATTCTTATGCTTCCATCCGTTGGGCGCCATCTATGTTACGCGCGGTTCTATATCCTGTCACAAATGACAAAAATTCAAAAATTTCGGTATTCAAAATAAATTGGAAAAATCGCATGAAATTGTTTGTCCGGCTAGTTCTATCTAAGGTTGTGTTTCTCCCATTATCAAGAACGCGTAATCATAGAAAAATTCATGCATATTTGATAGATTGAAGCAATAACAAACGCTGATTTCCTAAACGTCAAATACAAAAATTCAATTCAACTTAAAGTGGCTAGATCTTAAGCCACTTGCGCGCACCTATCCCACCCATCCATGAGCAATTAAACGCGCTAAAATAAATAATGAAATTGCTCCCTAACGCAGCCATGTACCCCCCCCCCCCCTTTAGCACTTACCCATTTCCTACCTCAGCATTCCTCCATTTGAAAAAATTTAGCTATTCATTTTTTGATTAAGTTTAATATTTAATTCAATTCATCTTTTATTGGGTTTTTTTTTCTCTGTTTGTAACATCGATTGTTTTCTCTTTTAATTATATGTTTTTTTTTTATCTTTTAGTTTCTAATTAAACAGAATTAAATTTGTAGATTCTGGTACGCGTACTACCCCCCTTAGTAAATAAAGAATAATAATAATGTAAATATAATAGGTATCATAAGCAAGTTAAGTATACACAAAAACAATAATGGATATATAATATAGTAAAAATAAAAAGATACTGATCTTATGATGCTGCACAGGTGACTTCTGGATAGTTGCTGTCGAATTGATGCTTGTTGAATGGTGTTATTATGGTCAATTGTTGTTTCTCCGCCGTTGCTTGTCTTTTTCGGTGCTGCTTTTATATATGTACGATGATTGTTAATCTTTTTATTTATTATAAGTAGCTTACTTTTTTTTTTTTTGTTATTTTGTTGTTATTTCATTGTTATCATTCTTTCATATTTTTAGTTCTCATATTTGTGCTTGTCTTTTTATTTAAATTTTGCGGAAATCATTTATTCGATGCACTGATACACTGATTTTAGTTCTTCAGCACTTAACGATTGCGTTATTTTATGGTTGTATTGTTTTAGCTGCAATCCCAATAAAATTTTTTAGTATATTTGTAGCCCCTTATACGATAATTGATTACCTAACGCATTACTTGAATGTTAAAACATTTTAAATATTACATGTAATGCAATAAATAATGAAATACTTTTTCAATTACATGTAATGCAATGGGTAATGTGAGAACATAAATTTCGAAAGTTTTTTACTTAAGATTTTTTGAATTTTAAGTCATTTTGACGTTAACATTTGTTAATATTTCAAAAGAAATAAATAGTAAAGAGATAATATTTCAGATAATGTTTCCTCCGATGAACTTTTGGCCAAAAACAGAACCCAAAATATATCTATAACGTCCTACTACATTGATACAATTTGTTTTAGATTACTCGATCAATTACATGTAATCGAATGTTTTGTTGGGGTAATCGATTCCGCCCAATGAAATGCGTATGCTAAAATAATGCCTTTGTAACCCAGAAAGTAATCGATACAAATAATTTTTTCGATTACTTGATCGATTACATGTAAGCGAGTGTTTTATAAGGGTAATCGATTACGCCCAATGACATGCATGTGTTAAAATAATGCCTTATGTAACCCAGAAAGTAATCGATGCAAACAATTTTTTAGATTACTCGACCGATTACATGTAAACGAAGATTTTACTGGGATATCATAAATTTACCACAAAGTTATAGAATGAGTCTATAGCTTCGATTGCCGTACGAAAAATCTCAAGAGCCTTGTTTGAAAGTCGCCCTGCAGTAATTTGTCGCCTTGACCGATCCGCTACTGCACTTCTGACACACGTGCCATTTCTTCATCTGCTTGGTGTCGCCATAAAATCGGAACGCTAGGGCTCCAAATACTTCAGCTTGCACACAATTTTAGGATTGCTACTTGTTGTGTTATACAAGGAACTTTTATTGTTTTTTTTTTGTTTTTTTGTTAAAAAAAACACTTTTTTTTTAATAAGAATACTTTATACACAGTCGCCAGTTTTGTGCAAAATTTTTATTTTAATTCACGAACCGGTTGTTACAGTTTTTTTTTCTATTTCTACTTAATTATGGAAAAAATTAATAATTAGTTTCTGTTCTTTAAAACGTATTTCTTTTTTTATTTTAGCTAACACTTTTCGCCATTTGTATTTTTCTTTTAAATTCGACGTAACAAAATCGATGGTGACAAACTTCAAGCGCCACTCAAGAAGATCAAAACCGCAACTGGCTGATGCAATAATTTTTCCTTTGTCTTCACCTAACGTTGCTAACTGACACTAACACACTCACAGTATTCGATACTGATCACCTCATATCCCAACGGTCACCATAAAAAAAAACATGAACAAAAAAAAATTTGCAAAATTGCGCGCTTTTCAAAGTACCATCATTCTAATAGACGAGAGTGAGACAAGAATAGTATCGTTAAAAATGTCAAGTATACTGTGAGAGTGTTAGTGAAAGTACCAATAAAAAAAAATTTTACGATGAATACAGGGTGTTCCACAATTTAGGTACGTGGTATAATTTGCAATTACCCCAGTTGACAAAATGTTTGAATGGTGACATCCGAAACCCAGTCACCAAATTATTTGAAAAGCTATATCCGTAACACCACCAAAACGAAAGTGCGCATTTTTGATTCGAATGTGAAATCGGTTTTGTTATATGGCTTGTTACTGAACAACTAACGAACAAGCTGCAAGTATTCGTTAACAAATGTTTAAGGCGTATACTAAAGGTTTGATGGCCTCGCACTATATCAAATGCCGAGCTACATCAAAAATGCAATCTGAGGGCTATAGCAATCGAGGTCAAACTGCGCAAATGGAGATGGATTGGTCACACTCTCCGGAAACCACACAGCGAAGTTTGTCGCCAGGCTCTTGAGTGGAATCCACAAGGCAGAAGAGGACGTGGTAGACCCAAAACCAACTGGAAAAGGTCGCTGGAAAAGGAAATACAAGAATTGGGAAAGTCGTGGCAAGAGATCAAAGTCATCATATGCAATGCAAGATTGATGACCTCAACGCATTCAAGACTAAAAGCCTGACCCGCGTGAAAAAGAACGGTGGCCACTAATAATACTCATAAACACTAATAGTGCATAAGTGTTTTCGCGGTCGAACCACTAATGAACACTTACCGTGGCAAATAAACCACTGATGACCACAAATAGTGGCAATCGAACCACTAATGACCACAAATAGTGGCAATCGTACCAATTATGACCACTAATGGTGGCAGAGGTGATTTAAAATTAAAAAGGCAAGAAAATAGTGTCACACTTTCGTTTCTTTATTGTTCTACAGTAACTTTTTTCTTCTCTTTCTGCTTCAACTGCCATTCCTTCCTCTTTTCAGGGTTTCGTTCCTTTTTACGCGAGTTAGGGCAATTGTTAGTAATTTTTTTCTTCAAGGCAAGGTCAATCACATTCTTTTCGGTGGCAGGAAATTTCTTGTAAATTTTGCCTGAAAACGAAGCAAAAGGTTGTTACAGCAAAGTTGTATCATTTAAAAAAAATTACGTGAAATTTATACTTTTTATGAGCTCAAGAATCGTGCTGTCCACTGCTGGTTTCGGCAAATTATTTCCCACCCTTGCACCTGTTGGAGAATGGTTTGCAAAATAGGCGTTGTTGAAGCACGCCGTTAAAAGATCAGCGGCCATATTATCCACTGTTCCAACTCTGACTTGGTCGAATGTCGTCAAATCATGCGTGCCATCATCCTTAACAATTAGAGTTAGCACCTATAATGAATAAGTTCATTAAAAGAAATCAAACTATATTTGAATTGCCCTTGTGTAAATAATTTTACCCTTTCAACGCCTTTGACTTGTTTTTCGCAATCAAAATTTTCAAGAACAGGTTTGGGGATAGCTGGTGGCGTTTTTTCTTGCACATTTCCAAAGTTGTTCTGGTTTATCAAACATGAGTTATTTTCATGGCTTGTATTTAGAAGATGGTCATCTTGAAAGTCGGGTCGTAAATTTGAAATCAATTTGTCCCCTATTTTCCCTGCTTGGATGAGTGCTGAAAAATTAATGCAGTTTATTAGTTTCGATTGGATATAAGTTCATTTCTATAGAAAGTAAATTCAACTTTCAATTATACTTTTACTACATTATGCGCTTACTTTCATAAACTGTCAGCGTCTTTTTGAGGTTGGCATTCTTTTTCTTTACAGCCTCTAACTCATTTTGGAGGTTTTGAAGAGAAGGCTCCATTTTGAAGTCATTCAATTCATCGTTATACAAATCATCCACTTCCTGAAACAAAGTTGTATTACACTGTGGAACAAAATTTGGTCGAAAAAAGTTAACTCGGATCTGACGCTGCGGGGTGAAAATATAGGTAAAAAAAAGACAATTTGGCCCATTTTGTTCAAGTTGGCTCTAGTTTTCGAGAAAAGGCCGTTTATGACATTCGGCTCAATAGTTATCACCCGAGTGGTGGATTTATGCCTTTTAACCTATAGCTGAGATCCATACAAACACTTTGATATAACACATGTGGCATATGGGCAAGAATTTCTCAAGTGAGCCACCTAAGAAATTAAACGTAAAAAAGGCTTTAACAAAATTATGTTTTCTGACAACTAAGAAAGATTTTGCAAAAAATGTTTTTTTGGAGATATTTAGCGTAGGTCGGGAAATACAATGGTACTTTTTCTTTGGACCAAAATTTTTAATTTATTATTGAAAATCATTATTTCAAATAGGTACATAAAATTAAAGCAACTTCTCCACTTGTCAAGAAACTATATCATAGAAAAAAACTTGGGGTAATCGATATTGGTTCAAAAGTTATTAACAATATAGTGATGTCGTGCAAGTCAGCATTAGAGAAAAACAACGCATCTTACTAAAAAAGTGTCTATGGCATAAAATGCTTAGAATTATCTAAGGAATGAATATGTGTGAATTTTTTCAGAATTTTCTGAGACATTTTATAATTTTTCAAAAGGTCCGAAAAAAAAATTTGATATGTTCCAAAAAAACTCACACGTATTCCTTAGATAATTCTAAGCATTTTGTGCCATATACACTTTTTTCGTAGGATGCCTTGTTTTTCTCTAATGCTGAAAAAAGACTTGCACGACATCACTATATTGTTAACAACTTTTGAACCAATATCGATTACCCCAATTTTTTTTCTGGAATATAGTTTCTTGACAAGTGGAGAGTGCTTACCTATTTTTTAAAGTTTTCTCAGAGACGAAGAAGTTGCTTTATTTTTATGTACCTATTTGAAATAGGGATTTTCAATAATAAATGAAACATTTTTTTACAAATCAAAAACACCATTTTATTCCCCGACTTATGCTAAATATCTCTAAAAAAAACATTTTTACAAAATCTTTACTAGTTGTCAGAAAACATCATTTTGTTAAAGCCTTTTTTACGTTTAATTTCTTAGATGGCTCACTTGAGAAATTTTTGCCCATATGCCACATATATTATACCAAAGTGTTTGTATGGATCTCAGCTATAGGTTAAAAGGCATAAATCCACCACTCGGGTGATAACTATTGAGCCGAATGTCATAAAAGGCGAAAAATATCACTTTTTTGGGAATTTTGTGCTCTAACTTGCCGGAAATGCATTTTAAAGGACCAATTTGTTGGTAAAAGTTGTAGATATAGACGAGACGAACAAAACCTCATCATCAGATGCAATAAAACTTAATTTGCTTAAGAGATATATCGAAAAAACCACATAGTTCAAGGTCCAAAATTCAAACGGCCTTTTCTCGAAAACTAGAGCCAACTTGAACAAAATGGGCCAAATTGTCTTTTTTTTACCTATATTTTCACCCCGCAGCGTCAGATCCGAGTTAACTTTTTTCGACCAAATTTTGTTCTGCAAGTAAACATGAATGCAATAAAAAAAATAAGCTTATATTTACTTCTGCGTTAGACAGCTCAACAGCTAATTCCTCCTCCCTCTTCACGCAAAGCTTCTTCTTTTCCGTCTTGGATACTTTTTTCATCTTAGAAGGTACATTGCCATCATCATTTTCCTGGAAATGGTTTACGTAAGTGCTTTAGTTCCAAAACGTAACATTTTTCTCCAAATTTTATAAATGTTATACTTTATTAAAATTTTCCGTGACATAACCAGGAAAATCCCTTTTCATAGCGGTTTTCCTGTCCTCTTTCCTAATTTCTGCTACGCCATGTCTCTGCAAATTTTTCCTGCATTCGTTGACTTTCTTCCAATCTGTGACATACGTGAAACATTCATTGAAAAAACTAATTTTCATTATTAATTTAACCCAAACATTTTTGAGCCGTAAAGAATAGAAAATAATGTAAATTAAATTCATGTAGGGGAGACTGGGGCACATTTGACACTAAATTTTCAAAGCCCTGTATCTTTGAAAATTATTGCACGATCTTAATACTCTTTACTGTTTCTGAAACATTGATTATTTAAGATTAAAACCAAGAAAAAAAAAATTTCAAAACATTGCATTAACCCTTTCAACCCGGCTGGGACAATATATCCCAATTTACATATATATATTGTCCCAGCCGGGTCGAAAGGGTTAAGAGTCCTTTTTAAAATTTTTTCAAAAAAAGTCATTTTGTCAAATGTGCCCCTGATACGGGGCACATTTGACATTGCAAGGGGCACATTTGACACTCACAAAAATAACACAAAAACATTAAACAAAACATTAATACACATATTTTATTCATATAAATGCAAATAATAAGTATGTTTGTATTAACGAAGACTTATTTTATATATAAGTTGATGTCAAATACGTATTTAGTGCGTGAACGTGAAGTTGAGGCTTGATTTGTTCGAGTTGGTAGTTTAAATCAATTGCACTCCTCAAAGTCAGGCAAACATCAAAGATTAAACAAGTTTTTAATATAAAGTACAATTTCCAATAATACCATTAACGAAAACATCAACATAAAATGTTAAATTAGATAAGACCCAGTTTGGTGGAAATTTCTTTGGTCTGGATTTTGGGTAACACTATTGTCAAGATATCTGCAGCGCTTTCACATGATGGAACGTATTTCAAATCGATTTGATTATTAGTAAAAACTTCGCGTACATGATGAACTTTGATGTCAATATGTTTACATCGGCAATTCACCCATCCAGATTTTCAAATTAAAATAAGTGGTAAAGGTCCTGGAAAGCATCTTTCAAAAATCTTGTATTGTAGACAAAACAAAAGTAACAAATTATATCAAATCAAATGAAATGGATTCTGTGGCGGAAGTCGGGGTTTCTCATTGGTTTCCGATATTAGAAACAGCGTGTTTAACTTTTTTCATCGCCTTTGCGTCTGTTTGTCTTCATTTTGTAGTGGCATACCATATCTTTAAAAAGATAAAACAAGAAAATCTTATAAAATACACAAACACATATGTCTGGAGAACGTCAAATGTGCCCCTTCGGCAAAAGTCAAATGTGCCCCAAAATCTCTTGAAGAATTAAAAATATTTTAAAATTCAAACTATTTGACCTTGATAAAAAATTCTTTTATTCTATTAATTATAAAGGTTAGTGCTACCAAATTTGCATAACTACTTTTAATAAACAATACAACTTTATTTGCAAAACCCTTACGAACAAGATGCCAAAAATTACAAAAAAAAACACAAAAAGTTAAAAAAACATATAAGCGCGGGAGGAGTTGAAAGAGATCTGCCAAAGTACATTACGCTGCTTCAACTCTAATTAGTTATGTTTCTGCATTTCAGGTTTTTGGTTCGAAAGGCGTGTTCACACCGAAAATGGCAAAGTCAAATGTGCCCCAGTGTCAAATGTACCCCAGCTTACCCTACATATATAAAATGAAGAATGATGTATATTTAATGTTTAATAAAAATTTTAGCGTATTTTTTCATGAATTATTACCGCCAACTTCTAAGATTTTTATCGAGTGTTCCTCCCAGGATTTTGCTTGCGGCAATTTTTTTTTCATCGAGGCAGGTGGTTGAGGCGCATCGATACCATTGGGCCAATTCAATAAAACACTCAATTTCTTATTCTTCACAGTATCCAAAGTTTCGTCTTCAGGTAAGTCTACCCATCCACCGTAGGCGACATCGATTTTGTTGCTGTAATTCTCGAACTCGCACAAAATGCAAATTTCCAGATCCATTCTGTGAAAAAAAAAGCACATTCACTCTTACCTCAAAACATTTCGCAAAATCCAAAATTTTGGTCGTAACAACTATCGTTCATGCACAAACCGAATTTACCTTTTCTTTTCTATATTGTCGGAAGCCATTTTCACTTTTGGATTCACACGACGGGAAATTGCACGTAAATTAATATGTACTATTATATCCGCACATCGATTATTGATCCCACATGTGATCGGACTATCGAACGATTGCGCATGTGCAGACTTATCACGTCAGCACTTTCGCTGGTACTGTATATCTGTCTCTGTATTTCCTTATGAACACAACAAGGACAGACATAATCCCTCAGCAATGGTGCACTGTAGTGGTTTATTAGTGGTTATTAGTGATAAGTAAGTGGTCATAAGTGGCGTATTAGTGGTACTTTAGTGGTCATTAGTGTCTATAGGTGTGCATTAGTGGCGCATTAGTGGTTATCAGTATTCATCAGTGGTGCATTAGTGGTTATTAGTGGCCACCGTTCTTTTTCACGCGGGGAAGCTGAACGCAAACAGAAATGACATCACGTTTAAAGCTGGCAGTGATGACATCGAAAACGTCGACAGCTTCACGTATTTAGGCAGCATTATCTCCATGGATGGTGGAGCAAAAAAGGATATCAACTCAAGAATATCAAAAGAGAAAGGCGCGTTTGCTCAACTGAACAAAATATGGTCTTCATCCGTTATATCCACTAAAAAGAGAGTGCGCATTTTTGTTATATGGGTGCGAAACATGGCTTGTTACTGAACAACTAACGAACAAGCTGCAAGTATTCGTCAAAAAATGCTTAAGGCGTATTCTGAAGATTTGGTGGTCTCGCACTATATCAAATGCCGAGCTACATCAAAAATGCAATCAGAGGGCTATAGCAAACGAGGTCACATACTCCGGAAACCACACAGCGAAGTTTGTCGCCAGGCTCTTGAGTGGAATCCTCAAGGCAGTAGAGGACGTGGTAGACAAAAACCAACTGGAAAAGGTCGCAGGAACAGGAAATACAAGAGTCGAGAAAGTCGTGGCAAGAGATCAAAGTCATCGCAAGGGATCGCAACAAATGGAAACATTTCATATTGGCCCTATGCTCCTCCTAGGAGTTAAAGGAGCGCCGCAAACCAAACCTTACAACTTTTTCGGAATTCCGACTCAGTCGAAACAAAGTTGGAACTATTTCGAAATTTCTTTACGCATTCGTAACTATTTCGTAACGTTGCGTCGTAATAATTTTTTAAAATTTTTCTTTCGGCATTTCTTTACGATTTCTTAACTATTTCGTAAAGATTTGTCGTATCAATTTTTCTTTCGACTTGTCGGAACAAAGTCGGAACTCTTCCGACGTTTTGTTACGAATTCGTACCTATTGCGTTAGATTTATCTTAACAATTTTTAAACACTTTCTTTCTTTTTTCCATTTTGTTGTAAACAATTTTTACGTCAATATTCTATCATATGCTTAGTAAATTATATATTTCACAGATAAAATAACATTTTGTTATTATTAAAAACCGTGAAATATGTTATGTATGTATGATGGGAAATTTATAAAGATACGTGCAATTCTTTAGATAATACACATGTACACTTATATACATATTACATATATTAAACGGAAATAAAAAAAAAAAAATAGGAAGAACAAGACAAGAAGTTTCAATTTTGTTCCGAAAACTCGTAACGATTTCGTAAAGACTCAGCGTAACGAATTCGTAAAGACACTGCGTTAAGAATTCGTAAAGACAAGGCGTTACGAAATCTTGTCAACCCTCTCATACAAAATTCGTAAAGATTTCGTAACGAATTCGGTACCGAAATCGGAAAAATTTACCGACTCGTCGTAACAAATTCGTTACGAAATCGGAACGTTTAGTTTGCTGGGAGAATACATACATCCATCAACAATTTATGCCATTAAAAGAAAAGATGAGGCGCTACATAAATTTTAAGAATTCGTTGAAATGGCTGAAGCATGGTTCAAACTGACAGTTTGACTTTGAAGTTGTACGTGAATTTTGACAGACGATGTAAATTTTAAAATTTTTGGTAAGCCCTATGACATTAAAAAAACATTAAAATTTCAAGCGTTTTATACGTTACATTAATTATTTTTTATTTAAAGGTTTAAATATATTTTTGTTTAATTTCTTTATTTTTTAATTACAATAATGTCTAGAAATAAACATTTGCAATAAAATGATTTGATGAAATCGTGACCGCAGTCATTTTCAACTTAAACGTTTAAGACAATTATTATCCTTGTAAATTTATAATACAATAAAATGTTTCTTTTAAGAAAATTTAATTTATAATAAATCAATATAAAATTATATTCTGGTTATATAAAAACTTGAATCGAAATTGGAGAATATCTTATTTTATAAAGAAGCTATCTTAAACTATAGTTTTTATAGTTTTTTTTTAAGAATAGTAAACTAGTGGCTTACAAATAAGTTTTTAACGTAATTATAATCTATGTTGTATTTTTAATATTTATTCAAGTTCGATCTTGATTTTCATTTACTCTCCCCATGTTTGAACTTAAGCTGTCATCATTCAATTCTCTTTCTAAATTTGCATTGTTATTGTTTTCAGCAATTTCATTAATATTATTTTGATCCAACAGTAAGTTGTTAGCGTCTGTAGTTTCATTAACGATATTTTCAGCCTCTTCATTTAAAAGTGGAGCTAATACATATGAAGCTGCAGCAGCTGATGATGCAGTGGTCGATTCAGGCAACAACGAACTATTAAAATTGTCACTGCTGCTAGACGAAATGTCTTCCAGATAAGGATGCATTTGATTGAGCAATAATGAAGTTGTATTTATGAAATTATGGACAACTTCGGAATCTGGTGTCAATGTTATCGAATTTTGTTCGGAGGCCTCAAGGTTGAAGTGATTTTGTAGTTCTTCCAAATCACTCTCTGTCGCAAGTGTAATGTTATTTTCTAAGGTTTGATCAATATTTCCAGATGGACTTTGTTCGTGAAAAGGCGTCGCTTTCAAACTTCTTTCAGTAGATCCTGTCATCATACCAACAATTATTTCTGTACTGGAAGTGTCTGCTGCTTTATTTATATCTATGAGTATGTTTTCATGATCTATTCGGATACATGCCGTATCTTCTGAACTTTTTGATGTACTTAAATCGGCTGTAGCATATTCTGGTATCATGCAATCATTAACATCTGCAGTGCACCCTTCTAAAATACTTTTCGTTTCCGGAGTGCTTATATTAAAAGATATATTTTCAACTTCTTTTTCAGCAGCAATTTCAGCATTATTTAATATTTGCAAGTCATTCTTAGTAGATTCTATAATCAATCCAACTATTGTGTTCGAACTGCAAATGTTTATAGATGATGAGCTCATATCAGAAAACATAATTTCATGTTCTTTCACGGTATTTTTTGGAACTTCCAAACTTTCAGAACCTTCAAAGTTTATTCTAGTGGATTCTAAAGTAAAACCTACTGATGGAGCCGCACTATCTTTATTTGAAATATCTCTAGCTATGGGTAAACTTGTATCAGAAGGTATATTTTTACATTCAGCTCTAGTATCAGTTGCACTCGATTTGTTTGCATTACATAGAGTTAATGTCGAGCTCACATCTGAAGATATATTTTGATACTCCTCTCGTGTGTTGGGAATTTCCAATCTTTGCGATATATCTGGTAGTATTTTAAATTGAGTTTGTTCAACAAAATTTGCGGCGTCTTGTTTAGCGTTCGTTAGAATATCAAGGCTTTTTTCTACATAGCTTATTCCTTCGCAGTTTTTACTGTCGCTATGAATTGCTCCAGATCCTTTGGCTTCACTTACAACATTTGTAATGACCAGTGTCATAGGGCTCTGGGCAAGATCGATTTTGGAATGTTTACTAATACACTGATTAGTGTCCGCTTCATTTCCTTGGGAAATTCCAAGATCTCGGTCTATATTTGAATCAATGTTTGTCTTTGATGAACAATCTTCTGGCTCAAGTTCTCTCAACATAGGAGGTAACTCCAATTCTCGATATTCGCGTTCTTCTTCAATT
This sequence comes from Calliopum simillimum, assembly GCA_951812925.1. Lineage (NCBI taxonomy): Eukaryota > Metazoa > Arthropoda > Insecta > Diptera > Lauxaniidae > Calliopum > Calliopum simillimum. Next base: position 67,241,810 of record OX638368.1, read on the forward strand.
TCATCTTGCTCATAGTAGTCTTCATCATCCTCTTCCTCCTCACCCACTTCTTCTTCTATTTCCCCTTCAAAATCGTCTTCTTCAAATTGCTCTTCATTGTCATAGTCATTCCCTTCCACTTTAGTACAGTGGTCTTGAAATTTCTGTGTTTTACTCACAAGTTTTGTTACATTTGTCATTGATTCTAAACCATTTTGAACAATAGACATATTCATGATTGATTCGTTAAACTCGACCTCTGACACTTCAATATCTTTTTCACGCTTAATTGCAATATTACTAAAATCGATGCTGGCAATGTATGCTTCTTCTTCGTTGAAATCTGGCAAGTTTTTAGTACCTACAATATCCTCTTGATCTTTGTCACATTCATGTCTGTCATCTACAGGATACACAACTCCGGAACGATTTTCCCCATTTTCCGTTTCCTGATTTAAAGGCACCTTATCGCCATAACCAACATCAAGACGTTCTTTCTTAACAACAATTTTGTTCAAATCCCCACATAACGCGATATCGTCTGCACTGCTTACAGAAACAATTCGTGGCACAGAACATGTTTTATCTTGACTTCTCTTTGCACCACTTGTGGATTTAAGAGCTTTCCCAGAACTAGGTGGCAAAACAACGGCTTTAATTTTTTTAGGCTTTGTTGATTTCTTTATATTAGAATGTTCTAACACAACTTTTTGATGTAGCTCACTATGAGATACCTTAACGCCCCCGCTTACATTAGATATTTGTAGCAAAAGTTCTAAGTCTTCTATGCAGGGTTTAACATCTTCAATTTCCGAAGCAACCATAGAATCGATTTCGGGATTAATGTCATCTGAAATATTGGTAACAAAATCTACACCACTAGAAACACAAGAAATTTGAAAATCCATTTCATGAGGTATTGATGTCATAACCAGACTCATCATTTGATCTTCCTCATTATAATTAGGTACATGCATTGGACAGGTAAGATCGTCATCGACACGTTCCTGTTTAATCCTTATTATTCCCGGTTGGGGCATTACCATGGAGTCTGAAGGACTGTCCAATTTCGTGATGTTCCCACCTTCAGTTTTATCTTTTATAGTTATAGTTTCACTTTCGCCCTGTATAATAGTCTTTTCATTTTCCACGAACTAAAATTATTTCAAGATATAACTTAAAAACACGAATTATAAAATTTAAAAATTATAAATACCTTCTCTTTCGCTTTGTCTGCATCTTTTCTCTTTTTCTTTTTCTTTTTCTTTTCGCTCTTTGCATTCTCTTCTACAAGTGACGAATTAAGTTTGCCATGTTCCATAGTAATTTTTAGCTTCAGCACAGGAATTTTGTTTACAGGCAAATCCTCAGCTTCTTTTTTAATATTGTCTGCAGCCTTAATGTTTTCCTCTTTTTCGACAAGATCTAAACATTCCTGCTTTATAGTGATTGCATCTGAAATCGGTTCTTCCGTTTCATTACCAGCGTGAAAATCATCTTCCGCCGTAGACACTTCATGAGCTTCCACATCCGCACCATCATTATTGTCTTCAATTTCAGCAGCTAATGTTACATCGGTATCCATATGAATTTCCGGCTCATGTTTAATGCTTACCAATGTGTCCATTGTAGACTTTAGTAATTCATCGACACGCTTTAAATCTTTTTTAGAAACACCTTTCTTATTATTTTTTTTTGCTATTTTCGAAGTGGATATTGTTTCTTCATTTTCAATACTACGCGGTATTAATACACATTGATTGGCATTCATTAACATTGGGACTGTGAGACGTGTCAAAGACACTACTGGTGTCATATCAAGAGAAGTGCCTGCGCTACGTGCTAATGCTTCTGCAGCTGCTGCAGCCTCAACATCATTTTCGTTTTTAATCCGGACACATGACTCTTCAGCTACAGCTGCAGCTGAAATGTGTTTAGAATAATTTATATAAACTTTCGAACAAAGAGCAGCATGTCTCAAATATTCAGTCTCATTCCTTTGAAGGCGGTTACAACCGGCGCATCTTTTTGTGTTTACTGAACAAGGATGTGTGTTGTATAGAAAATTTGTAACAAATGTTTGTTGGCATTGTGGACATTCACGGTCCAAAACCAACAGCGTGGTGGGTGTATCAGGAGTATGATCACGGAGATGCCTAAGGGTTGAAGTTACAAAATATCAGCTTCAAAAATATCATTAATTAAAAATAAAAAAAAAACTTACTTTGAATAAGCATATACACTTTGCAAATGTTCTCCACAGAGGCCACAAATGAATGGTGTCTTCGATAGTTTGTGCCACAATTGATGATTTTTTATATCATTGCTTTTCTTGATAGTTTCATTGCATGCTGTACATATAAATCTCGGAATATTTGGTACATGTGATGAATACAAATGTCGTTCCAGTTGTACTTTGCTAACGAAACGTTGATCGCAAATTGTACAGCACTGCTTAAATTTGCCAAATTTAAGGGAAGTAGAATTGGGAGCACTAATAGATTCGAGTTTTTGATTCCCAAAAGATGCAGCTTCAACTGGTTCATCTTTGCTACAGTAGTAAAAGTAATTTATACATATTAATCAATCGATGGCGTATTATTTTAAGTATTTTGTTTACTTAGTATTGTAAGCTTTTATAATATTGCGTATTCTTATGTACTTAACAAAAATGTACTTTACTTTATTGTATAGAAATTATTTAGAATCAATATTGTTTGTTTATATTACTGTATTTGTATTTTTAAAATATTCATTCAATAATAAATTATCAAGATTAAAACTTCAGATGGGGGGTAAAAAAAAAAAAAATTTTTAAATATACATACAGGATAATTTTAAATTTTCATCACAATGGAGCGATACTCAAAACAAAAAGTTATGGATAAATTGCAAGAAGCTGGTGTAGTATTCCCACAAACTGCGACTAGTGACCAATTAAAACGTTTGTACGTGGAATACTTCGGAAAAAATGCCGTTAAAAGAGGATCGGAAATGCTGCCTCTGATGATCCTATTGATGCTGCCGTTGGAAGAGCTACCGAAAATGCTGCTACTGTAAATGTTGATGCTTCCGTTTCTGGAAATGGCAGTTGTGATGCTAAAATTATGTTCAATCGATGTCAATGCAAATGTTTCTGCTCACGTTTCTACTCCTGCTAACAACAATGAGGATACATTGGAAACGGAACTGATTTTGCTTCGAAAGAAAAAATAAATTTTGGAATTGCGACAACAAATTAAGGAACTTGAACATGGAAGTACACACAATGAACAAAAATTTTGGTTTCAGTGAAATTGACCACAGCATTCCCAAGTTTTGTGGAGATGACAATTTACGCTCAATAAGACATTTTATTTGTGATTTCGAAGAAATAATTCATACAATTAATGCTGATAATAGATTTTGAGTTTAAGACGTTCTCTAGTCGGAACTGCCCGTGTTTTTCTTTCGACAACTTCAGCTTTAAGTTATACAGAATTAAAACACGAGCTAATAAAAGAATTTGATCTTTCTGTTACTCGTCAGGACATTTACCAAATTTTGGCTCAACGACGTTGGAATAAACAAGAATAATCTTCATTGTTACGTTCTCAACATGCAAGCAATTGGCAGATGTTCAGATATTACTGAAATAGAAATCATTGACTTCATAATAGAAGGCATTGGCCCAAACGTTACCAATGTTAATTTATTGCTTGGTGCTCGAACAATTGATGAACTAAAGTCCTTAATTATTCGTTATCAACAAAAATATTTGAATAAAGGAACAAAGCGAAACTTGGAATTAAGTGTGCCGAAGCCAAATATAAAACCGAATGATAAGATTGCAGATAAATTGAAACTTCGAACTTGTGTGAAATAGACACTTCTCAGCAAACTACTTATTATGGCATTGGAGGACAAAAACTTGAAATTTTAAATGAAATCGAATGCTTTATTAAATTCGAAAACCAAATCAAACAAATTAAACTTTTTGTCTTTTCTGACGAAATTATGCTTTTACCAGATATTTTGGGACGACATTTTTTGAATAGTTTTAATATACAATTGACAAGAATATGTTTTAGTTATACTACAGAAAAACTTTTATTACTCAATAAATCTAAACTTTGCACTAACAAACTAAATGATTCTCTGAAAGTTCTTGAAAAATTCAACCTCCTACATGATAAATCACATTTTAAGAAATCAAATACTGAAACTTTTGATTTAAATCCAAATTCGAGTAATTTATTTGATGTTCCAAGCATATTCAACATTGAAACTGAATCAACTGATAACGAAATTAACATCGATTGTAAATTAGATAAACTGCACCATGCTGATTTAAAGAAGCTAATTTTAGATTTTTATTTAATCCCCATAGATAATCGAAAGCAACCGTTTTACTATGAAATTAAAATTCATTTAAGGGGAGATATACACCTAGAAGTTTGAAAAAATCTATTTTATTTTTTTCGCATTTTCTGTAAGTTTGACGTTTTAAAAACACCTGGTGAAAACGGCATAAACGGTGATAAATAAGCGAGTTACAGCCGAAAACGTAAACGGGTCGGCGCTGTTTTTTTTTTGCTGGTTTTCTGGCAGCATGCACGTTCAATAATGGTGTCACCTCACTACTCGAAATTATGAACATGTTGGGTCAGGAGCGCATTTATTCGCTACGCTTCAAGCGCAGGAACAGACAAAAGAAAGTCGAATACGGCGCCGACAACAAAATTTAGAAGCCATGAGCATTCCGCCGACCGTAGACGACCTTCACTATGGGCCTGGTATCGACGATTCCATGTAAGTTGATAAATTTTATCATTTATTCATTCTTAAATTTTCAAACGCGTTTTTCTCGAAACTACGTTTTTCAACTCGGTACCCAAAATTTCTCCAAAACCAATGAACCGATTGCCTTGAAACCGGTTGTGCTTTATTCTATACACTATTTTCTAGTAGATGTCATAGGATTTTTTTTTTCCTTACTTAGTTTTTTTTTATAAACAAAATAATTATTAATTTTTGGCCCAAAAATCATTACTTATGTTCAAACGTTCGCCATTTTGTCATAAATCGATATTTTCGAAATCGGCTATGACATCTACTAAATTATAGTATCTATTTTAATAACCTTTCTGATTTTTTGCTTTCAGATGATTTTTCAAGAAACGCCAGTGGGTACCGTGTATGAAGATTTTTTCACGGCGATTCAAGGAACATGCGATATCTCGAAATATTTTCAATGTTTTGTAATAAACAAAAATTTAACATATACTTAAATGTGTATACTTTCATTTAGTTTAAACTCCGATCCAAATTTAATATAGTTTTACTACAAAAAAATCTCAAAGATTACCTTTTTTTGGCCTTCTAGGTGTATATCTCCCCTTAAGCACAGATGTACCATTTCATTGCACTCCTCGCAGACTTTCGTATTCCGAAAGGGGTAATTTCGAAACAATTATTACCGACTTGTTAAAAGACGGTGCAATAAGACCAAGTATCTCACCTTATGCATCTGCTATTGTCTTAGTGACAAAGAAAAATGGACAGACGCGTATGTGCGTTGATTACCGTAGACTTAATAAAATAACGGTACGAGATAATTATCCATTGCCATTAATAGATGATTGCATTGAGTATTTGGAAGGCAAACAATTTTTTACAGCCTTAGATTTAAAGAACGGTTTTCATCATGTTCGGTTATCTGAACAATCAATTCAATTCAATTCCGCTGCTGCGGTTTTTTAACGCTTTATAAATAGTATTTTTCAGGACCTTATTGATTCTAAGAAAATTATAAATTATATGGACGATATTTTGATAGCTACTTCTAGTTTTGATGAACATACTCAGAACTGTACTAGAAAGAATAACTACCCGTGATTTGAAACTGAATATTTCGAAGTGTAAATTTGGATTCAAGCAAATAGAATATTTCGGGTATTCTAAATCATCTTCAGGAATTTTTCTTAGTGAATCCCATATTGTAGCTATAAACAAATATCTACTACCATCTAATCAAAAGGAATTGCAATCATGTATAAGACTGTTTTCATATTTTCGACGATTTGTTCCATCATTTTCTACAATTGCAAAGCCACTCCAAGATTTATTAAAAAACGAATACTGGGGGTCGATTCTGGTTCAGTAAAACTGTGAAGTGTAAACAAATTTATCACTTTCATTTTGTGTGAAAAATAACTGACATTCTCTAGCTGACAAATTGATTTAAAATACAAATTTTATACACATATGTAATAAGATTCTGTAGCTGATGTGATAGAGGGTTTGCTATTTTAATATTTCCTAACACAATAGGAGTTCAATCCCAATGGGGGACAATTATTTTTTTTTAAATTTTTTTTTTTTTAATAATTAACGCTTACCTCTTTTTTGTTAAGCAGAGGTGAGCGCTTACTCCCTAGGACATACAATGAAACGATGCTTCTTATGGAACGTATGTGCTTGTTGCTGACAAATACATAAATGCTAATGAAAACCTTTTAAATCACACTTTTCCCCTTGGTCGAAATTGATTTTTAGAATACAAATAAACCACGATTACGGCCACACGGTTCTAGTTAAGAGAATGAAACTTGGTACAGATAATACTTGGGGTCGAAGTGTGATCAAGATTCAAATTCAGGCGGATAGTTTCAGAGTCTACAAAGGACAGACTGTATGATTTGCGATCCGATCCAAATCACGCTGTCCACTTGCTTTAGGTGGTCAAAACGAACTGGACTGCGATGGAATAAACGGCGTTAAATTGAAGCAAATCGAATATAGAATCAATCGGGGTCGTGGGGCGAAAATTCCTTATATTTTGCAATTTTAAATTTATCCATGTGATTGAACACCTTCAATTTCCGGCCATTTACATGAACTTATTGTTAATTTTTTATAAGAAACGGCATTTGAAATATTATTGTTGATTTGTTTACGTTTGTTTTTCATTAAATTAAATTTTTATCACTGTCGAATTTGTCAGTGAAAACTTTTGCTTGAGGTGTAAAAAAAACTTTTCACATTTTTTAAAATTTTAAACAACAAGAATCGCTTTTACGGTGAAGTGATAAAAAATCTTTTCACTTCGACTTTTCACTGAACCAGAATCGACCCCCTGATTTTAATATTAACGAACGTTGCATTGAAGCTTTCGAAGAATTAAAAAGTAGGTTAATAAGGGCTCTTATCCTTGCTATTTATAGTCCAACTAAAGAAACAGAACTGCATTGCGACGCTAGTTCGATTGGTTTTGGTGCAATTTTATTACAACGCCAAGTTGACGGAAAATTACATCCGATTTCACATTTTTCGAAAACCACTTCTGCGTCTGAATCTAAATATCATAGTTTGGAGCTAGAGAGTCTTGCAATTATATATGCATTAAAACGATTTAGAGTGTATTTAGAAGGAATTCCTTTCAAAATCGTTACTGATTGCAATTCTTTAACGATGACTTTAGCAAAGAAACAAGTCAATCCACGGATAGCTGGATGGATATTAGAGCTAGAAAGTTATAATTATAAAATCCAGCATCGTAATGGCTTATCTATGGGTCATGTTGATGCTTTGAGTAGATGTCCAGTTGGTGTAATATTGAATGCAAATGATGTTGACTTTCAAATTCATGTAGCGCAAGAACGAGATTTAGTTATATAGAATTTAAGAGCTTCTATGGAAATTGATGCGGTAAAAGGTTTTGAATTAATTGATGGCTTAGTCTTTAAAGTAAAAAATTATGGACTGAAAACACTGTGCATGCCGAAAGAAATGGAGGATAATGTGATTCGGTTAATTCATGAAAAATTAGGGCATCAAGCAATTGAAAAATGTTACGATAAAATTAGTTCATTTTATTGGTTTCCTAATATGCATGAAAAAATAAAAAATTTTGTGCAAAATTGTCTGAAATGTATTATGTACTCTATACCAGTGCGACACTTGGAACAAAATTTATATAACATACCAAAGGAACGTAAGGCGTATATTAAAGGTTTGGTGGCCTCGCACTATATCAAATGCCGAGCTACATCAAAAATGCAAACAGAAGGCTATAGCAAACGAGATCAAGCTGCGCAAATGGGGATGGATTGGTCACACTCTCCGGAAACCACACAGCGAAGTTTGTCGCCAGGCCCTTGAGTGGAATCCACAAGGCAGTAGAGGACGTGGTAGACCCAAAACCAACTGGAAAAGGTCGTTGGAAAAGGAAATCCAAGAATCGGGAAAATCGTGGCAAGAGATCAAAGTCATCGCAAGGGATCGTGACAAATGGAGAGATTTCATATTGGCCCTATGCTCCTCCTAGGAGTTAAAGGAGAATACATACATACATACAAAGGAACGTATCCCTTTTGACACAATCCATATTGATCACTTTGGTCTATTACCATCTATTAACTCAAAAAGAAAACATATTTAGTAGTTGTTGATGGTTTTACAAAATTTGTTAAACTGTACCCAACAAATTCCACTAGTAGCAAGGAAGTAACAGCCGCATTAGAAAACTATTTTAGATATTATAGCAGACCAAAGCGTCTTATTTTAGACAGAGGAACCTGTTTTACTTCTATAGAGTTCAAAAAATTTTTGTTAAAACAGAATATAACCCATATTAAGATTGCTACCGCTGCACCTCAAGCAAATGGTCAAGTTGAAAGAACAAATAGAGTAATCAAAGCAATGTTAGGAAAGTTAAGTAATAAATACAATTAACCACGCTGATTGGTCAAATAAATTGTTTCAAATCGAATATGCAATAAATAATTCAACTCACAAAAGCACAAAAACTACACCCAGTATGCTCTTATTTGGCGTTGAACAGCGTGGTAAAATTGTTGATGAGTTTACTTAGTACTTAGAAGATAAAGTTAAGCCTGAAGTTGACCGAGACTAAGGTCATATCCGGTTACAAGCCTCAGAAACAATAAAAAAATCTCAAGAATATAATTTCAATTACTTTTTGAAGCATAGTAGAGCTGCTAAAAATTATAATGTGGGTGACTTTGTAGTCATTCGAAATACTGAAGTTGGAACTTATCAAAAATTTATACCTAAGTATAAGGGCCCCTATATGGTTCATAAAATTATAGGCAACGATCGATTTGTTGTGCGTGATGTAGAAAATTGTCAGTTGACACAATTACCATATGATGGTGTTATTGAGGATAACAGACTGCGAAAATGGTTAAAAAAATGTGGTGATAAGCTTGAAAGTTTAAATGAATTCAGCAACAACTCAAAATTTAGTCTTCTTTGTTTGCCCGTTTCCACTGTTTCCGTCGAAAGAGTTTTTTTCTGGAATTAATTAAACATGGTCAGATGAAAAATCGCATTCAAAAGTGGAAACTCTTCTTACAGTTAATAAAGGTAATCTCAAAATGACATGCCTAGAAGTTTTTCGTTGGCTTCAATCGCAGCCTGAAATGCTTCGCGCAATCCGGTGCTCTGAAAAATATACTGTACGCACCGATACAAAAGTCACAATTAATGACGAAGCAAGTGTTAAGGCTTCAATCATAGACTCTAATTATAAATGCATCAATATAACAGGTCATTCAATAAGTTCGTAGGATGACACATAGATGGCTTTAGTAGAATTTTTTCCATATAATTATACCCTACACCCAGGGTATATTCACTTTGTCCTTCCGTTTGTAACGCAGAGAAGGAGGCGTGGCAGATATGGAAAAGTATATATATTCTTGATCAGCGTCACCTCCTGAGTCGATATAGCCATGTCCATCTGTCTGGCTGGCTGGCTGGCTGGCTGGCTGGGTGGCTGGCTGGCTGGCTGTCTGGCTGGGTAACGGCTGTGTGTGGGAATACATTTTTTGGGAAAACTAAGCAAGATAATTCAATGAAATTTGCTACAAAGCCTCCGTCGTCAAAGTTAGCTCGGGGGATTGAAAATGAGTGAAATCGGTCAACGGACACGCCTACCGCCCATACAAAAATATCTTCAAAATGCAAATTTTGGAGTATATTTCACATCAATGCAACCAAAATACACATAAATACTACGAATTGCTAGCGCAAGCTCTGAGAAAAAGCTGGTCGAATTCGGACAAGAGGGCGTGGCACCTCTCATATAAGCAAAAGCTTCAAAACGCTGTACTGAAAGTGTTTTTTGAGATAATCAAACTAGATTTGACTCGGACACTAAAAACTATAAATGCAAGCTTTAAGCAAAAACTGGATAAAATCGCACAAGAGGGCGTGGCTCCTCCCATATAAGCAAAAGCTTCAAAACGCTATTCTGAAAATATTTTTTCAGACAATCCAACCAAATTTCACTTAAATACTAAGAACTATAAATGCAAACTCTAAAAAAAACTGGGTGAATTTGGAAGGCGTGGCACCTCCTACATTAGCAAAATTTTCAAAATACTGCTGTGTAGGGTATTTAATGTTTGGCCAGGCCAAAGGTAACACCCTTACTAGTTTTTATTTAGTACTAACCTTCAAATGATACGTGTATAAATTTGACTGCAATCGGACTATTGATTCGTGAGTTATAGCATTTTGTGTAAAGCAACTTTTGTAAGTTAAATAAAAATGGAAAAAAGTAAATTTCGAGCTTTGATAAAGCATTCCTTTTTGATGAAAAAAAATACAGTGGAAACCCAACAATGGCTTGATAAACCTTATCTGAACCCTGCTCCATCGAGACAAATGGTAGAAAAGTGGATTGCTGAATTTAAACGTGGTTGTACCAGCACAAATGATGCAGAGCGCAGTTGACGCTCAAATGAGGCTGTTATTCCAGAAAATATAAAAAAATCCACAATTGGTTATGAACGATCGCAAATTGAAGGTGCACGAGCTAGCTGACACTGTAAAGATATCAGATGGTAGTGTTTTTACCATTTTACACGAACATTTGGGTATGCAAAAGCTCTGTGCAAAGTGGCTGCCGCATGAGCTCACAGTAGACCAAAAAAAAAACGAATTGATGCTTCAGAGGAGTGTTTGGCGCTGTTAAGCCGCAATAAAATCGAATTTTATCGTCGATATGTGACAATGGATGACACATGGTTTCACTGTTACACACCAAAATCCAAAAAAACAGTCAGCTGAAAAGACATCAGTCGACGAACCGAAGGGCGTCTGTATTTTGGGTTGCGACTAGCTCCAAAAAGGAACCACCATTAACAGCGACTATTACTGTGCACTTTTGGATCGATTGAAGGCTGAAATCGCAAAGAAACGGCCACATTTGCAAAAGAAAAAAGTGTTGTTTCACCAAGACAATTAACCGTGTCACAAATCGATGAAACCAATGGCAAAATTGAATGAATTGGACTTCGAATTGCTTATCCACCCACCGTATTCTTCAGATTTAGCACGCAGCGACTTTATCCTGTTTTCAGATCTCAAGAGAATGCTTGCTGGAAAGAAATTTAAGTCCAATGATGAAGTAATCTCTGAAACTGAGACGTATTTTGACGAGAAAGAGAAATCGTACTATAAAAGTGGTATCGAAAAGTTGTAAAATCGTTACATTCGTTGTGTCGCCCTCGAAGGCAACTATGTTGAATAATAAAATCGAGTTTTGTCAAAATTTTATTTTTTTCTTACTTATCCTACGGACTTATTGAATGACCTGTTATTTTATATACATAACGCACTTAACTTTAAACCATTTATGTACATGATGCTTAATGCGTTATGTATATTTTGGTTATTAAATAACTTTCCTGTCAAAAGTACTGTTTTCTAAATATGAAAACCTGTCAAATGGTGGTTTTTGGTCAGATTTTCCTGTTTTTCGGTCAAAAAAAATATGGGCACCTTACTTATGTATATACCATTTTTAAATGTTACGAAGTTAATTTTAACTAGTAATAACCCTTAAGCAGTGCCGGATTAAGCCAAATGGGGGCCCTAGGCCATTCCAATTTTGGGGCCCTCTTTTTTTTAATAATTGTATAATTAATCTTTATTTATGCATTAATAGAATTTAAAAAGCTTATTTAAAGGTTGTAAGCACAATAAAACAATCAAAATAGTTTTTTCTGACTTTACTTTTTTGATTTTACATAATTTACAGTGTAGTAATTTGTAAAATAATCTTTGGACATCTCTTTTAAATATTAAAACGACGTTCTGGTGGAGTCAATAAAACAAAAAACAGGAAAAATGGGGAAATCCTCAAGAAGAGCTACGATTTTGATGATTTTTTTTTTTTTTAAATTTTGTTTTTTTTGTTTTGGCTAAGGTGGTTTTAATGAAACTTTGGAAAATGATGCGCATTAGCATGTACTAAAGAATGAGATAGACTTTGACCATTTAATTGATTTGGTCATATCTTTTGAACCGTATTAAATTTTTTGAACAAAAATTGGGCGAAATCGAAAAAGTGACACGCCCACTTTTTAAGCATTGAAAATTTTGATTTCCATCAAAATCTGTATTCGAGTAATATCAAAATCAAAATATCAAAATTTGTAATGGTTAAAAAGTGGGCGTGTCACTTTTTCGATTTTGCCCAACTTTCCCATTATAGGGCATTGATAATCAGTAGCTGTGTACTAATTTTCATGAAAAAATTTTATACGATTCAAAAGATATGACCAAATCAAATTAAAAGTTTGGGGCGGTGCCACTCCTCTTCATAAGTATATACTAAGTCATAATCTATCTCATCCTTTAGTATATGCTAATGCGCATCATTTTCAAAAGTTTCATTAAAACCACTTTAGCCGTTTTTGAGAAAAACATAGCAACCGTTTTTATATACACAATTTTAGACCCTATAAAAAGAAGAGATATCTCAGAAACAATATACGATACAGCAATTCTAATGCCAGATTCGGATTTAGAATTGCCAAATACATATAAAATATGTATGTTGTATTCTTTTCCAATTTTTTTTATGAAAACATAAGTTTTTTAAATATTGTTTAAAAAATTATATAATTCCGACCGCGATCCAAAATGTTTCTGATTTTAAATAAAAAAAAAACAAAATTTAAAAAAAAAAATCATCAAAATCGGAGCTGTTCTTGAGGACTTCCATCTAAAAGGCTTTATTGACCCCACTATTCATCCTTAAAAAACTTTTCTCCTACATTTCAGATCACTAAAATCATTAATGACATCTTCAAAATCAATTTGACGAAGAACATCCGATTCAATGGACATCAGTCTTAGCATGTCCAATCGATCTTAACCCATAACACTTCTTTGCTCGTTTTTTATGAGTTACAACTTTGAAAAAGAGCGCTCTGTTTTACAATTTGTAATCATAAGAGTTTTCGTTGCTTTCGTCGAGCATTGGGAATTCGAATTTTGTCATTGATTTGTTGTTGTCATTGCGTCCCTCGAATTCTCAATTTATATGTTTTCATTTTTTTCAAAGCATGCTTAGACTTACATTTGCCAAATTTTGTGAGCTAGCTCTTTTAATCAGCAGATTAAATATTTTAGCTTTCAGATTTTCGTGGGGGCCCCTGCTCGTCGGGGGCCCTAGGCCATGCCCTAGTCTGGCCTAATGGGTAATCCAGCACTGCCCTTAAGAAATTAAAACTTTTCTAAAAACACATTTAAAGCTGTATGTAAGGGTCATAAAAAATATTGTCAAGAGGAAAGTCTTTTGATGCTATAACTCAAGGGTGTCAGCGTAGAACAAATAGCTTAAACACAATTGGAGCGTACGACGAATTTCGCCCGACGAATATTCGCTGTCAAAAATAAAACATACAAGAGCATATGAAACTGAACACAACCACACCGGACGACGAAATTCGCCCGACGAATATTCGTTGCAATAGAACTAGTTTTAATTTTGTCGCCGGCGGCAGCGATTTTTGGAAATGTCAAACTGGAAAATTACGTGTCAAATGTATAATTTTTAGATTTTTTAGTAGAAATATAAAGAAAATGAGATTTTATAAAACATTTATTTATCAAAATTGTCATCAGAAAACATAAATAACAATTTAAAATAAAAACAACTATTGCCGTCGTCACTCTGATTGTGTTTAACAGAGCGAACTTCGTTGACGAATTTTTATTGACAGCGAATATTCGTCGGGCGAAATTCGTCGTACGTTCCAATTGTGTTTAAGCTAAAACGTGAGCCAATTTTAGCTCAACTTCAACATTCACAATATTTTGGAAATTTATCGGAACTGCAACACCCACTAAAATTTGTTTTTGCCTGGCTCAGTGATTTTGAAACGCTGACACCCCTGCTATAACTCATGAACGGTGACATGTACGATAAAAAATAATGGGAACTCTTATTGATCATCATAATCATAAGAACTTTGCATATGCTGCATTGAATTTTTTGCTGTGATTCTCGTATAATCTATGCAAAAAATTAATAAAGCATGCTTGGTCGAGTTCTTGGTTTGTAGGTGAATTCGACTGAAGATCCCATATGGTTATGGGTGAAACGTATCGAAAACCAACCTACCAACAATTTTTTGGTTTTTTTACCTATGCATTTTGCCTTGTTTTTTGTGTTTTTACTCAAAAACATAGAACAGTAAGCTCACACCACAAAACCGCTTGACACGTGATTTGTTGGTAGCTAGATAATCTAAAAATACCCAGAAACCGATGATGGAAAATTTCAAAAAGTATAGTAAAATGTAAATTATTGAAAACCATCGAATCAAATTATATATTATCAAAACGGTTCACGAATGTCGGAAAGCATTGAACAATGTAAATTATTGAAAACCACGGTTCACGAATGTCGGAAAGCATTGAACAATGTCCTAAAAGATTGTAAATTGCGGAATTTGTAAGAATTTAATAAATAATATCAAAATTGAAAAACTACATTAAGTGGCGGAAAACAAAGAAAAAGATTTGAATACCAGAAAACATCAAAAAAAGTTGAAAAGTATCGAATGGTATCGCAAAATACCAGTAACGAAAATAGTCAAAAAGTATAAAAAATCGAAAATATTCGAATGGCTTCCAAAAAATCGAAAAGTCTATAGAAAACATGAAGCTTTAACATAATGCTTAGGTCGATTTTTGATTAGAATAAATTTTGTTTTATATGCATAGATTGAATGTTGCATTGCTTTATCGAATATCGACTTAAGCAATTTTTCCTTATTGCCACAGATATATCCGTTATAATTAGAATGGGGATTATATCGTCGGGTTAAAACTACAACTAGACATCTACATTTTTATTGTTTTGAGAAACACGCTTTTTAAATAATTTTTAAAAAAACCGACTCAGTACAATCAATATGAAGTAAACGACTGGTCATTAATCGTTATAACTTTCGGACCGTACGCAGTTCAACGAAATGAATAAAAATTATTCTAATTGTGTATTTTATTAGGCCCCTATTGCGAATAGAGCTGGCAGTGATGACATCGAAAACGTCGATAGCTTCACGTATTTAGGCAGCATTATATCCTTGGATGGTGGAGCAAAAGAGGATATCAACTCAAGAATAGCAAAAGCAAAAGGCGCGTTTGCTCAAATGAACAAAATATGGTCTTCTTACTTTATATCCACCAAAACGAAAGTGCGCATTTTTGATTCGAATGTGAAATCGGTTTTGTTATATGGGTGGGAAATATGGCTTGTTACTGAACAACTAACGAACAAGCTGCAAGTATTCGTCAACAAATGCTTAAGGCGTATACTAAAGATTTGGTGGCCTCGCACTATATCAAATGCCGAGCTACATCAAAAATGCAAACAGAGAGCTATAGCAAACGAGGCCAAGCTGCGCAAATGGGGATGGATTGGTCACACTCTCCGAAAACCACACAGCGAAGTTTGTCGCCAGGCACTTGAGTGGAATCCACAAGGCAGTAGAGCACGTGGTAGGCCCAAAACCAACTGGAAAAGGTTGCTGGAAAAGGAAATCCAAGTATCGGGAAAGTCGTGGCAAGAGATCAAAGTCATCGCAAGGGATCGCGACGAATGGAGATGTTTCATATTGGCACTATGCTTCTCCTAGGAGTTAAAGGAGAATACATACATACATACATTGCGAATAGAAACGAAATTTCGTTTCGTTTCTAGTCGAGAGATGAAACGGAAATTTTATTTGACATTGCGAACTTACATTAATTTTAGTTACTTTTTCATTAGTTAAAAAGTTACAACTATATTACTCCAAAAACAAGCGTAAATTTGTAAATAATTCTTCATTTTAGTGTGTTTTAATGTGCCACTCCAATCATGCGGAATTTTTACTGAACGGTTGCATGCAAAATGTCAAATAACAAAAGCTCAGCAAACTTGATTGAAAAATTAACGAATTTGTTCGAATATTTTCTACTCTAAACTGCTGAAACTATTTGGTATTTTTACAACTGCAGAAGGCCATAAAAAACATTGAAATTGTTCGCGACAGTGAGACACCAACACGCAAAAATGCCAAGTAAAATCTGACTTGCATATTTTATGTCCAGTTATTTAGTTCAACCCTTTTTCTAAGCAGCAGTTGTTTTGTTAATTTTGTCCTGCTCACAAATATTCACATTTTACAAAATTCGCTAAAGTAAATTCTAACCGAAAAAAATTGCTCCAAAATAATGATCCTGAACAGTCCAAGTGTATAATCTACATTTTGACATCATTTTGGAACATTTTACATTTCATACCAACACAATTTGCTAAAATTTTATAACAAAACACACCAACGAAACTGCTACTGAGCCCTATTCGCAATAGGGGCCTTAGTGTTGTTGCTGATATGCCCAGCGGAGCAATCTGCCAGCGGTACCAAAACGTAAAAGAAGATACGCATGATACTTCTTTACTTAAAGTAAATGTGGAAGATTCGCATCTTGTTCCCTTACTTAGAAGCAACAAAAAAGCTCTTTGAAACTTTAATTATTCCTTTGTTAAGCCCTGAACACATTCTATGCGATTGCAAGAGAAAACTGTTTTTGCTCAAAAAATTGTTTGAGCTTTTTCTCGTGCGTGAAAACACAATCAACTCGTTGCGAGCAAATTTTGTTTATGAAAATTGGAAACAAATGAAAATAAAAAACGAAAAAAAAAGTATTTTCAAAATTATTTAAATTAAAAAATTCAGTTAGTGCAGTCAAATCGTACGATGCAGGGCGCAATTTTTTTTGCTTAATGTTTTTAGGACCACTAAAAAAGCTTAACGTCAAAAAGGTGACCTCCCTACCCGTGCGCATTAGCCGATATCTTGATATATGTTTGATTCAATTTATCTCATTTCCTGTTGGTCAAACAGAAAAATTTTTGAACAAAAGATACGGGCAATAAAATTCTACGTTTTTTTTACCTTGGACGCGATACCCATAAGTTGATATTTTTAGCGGTAGAGGACGCCAAAGTTACAAATAAATCAGTTTTTTTCCATTTGCACCCACTGGGTGTCAATTTTTCAAAAAGTGCTGATAACATAATTTTTAGCGCTTGCAAAAACTAGCAAAATAATTTTTAAATGGAGTCATTACCTCAATTGGTTCTCGAGTAATTAAGTATTATGTGATCAATGTTCAAATAAAAACATAAGCAAAAAATTGAATTTTTTACACGCATTTTATTTTTAACTTCTACTAACTCGAGAACCAATTGAGATAATCATTTTATTTAAAAACTATTTTGCTTGTTTTACAATAGCTAAAAATTTTGTGGTCCCAACATTTTGAAAAATTAACACCCAGTAGGTCAAAATGGATAAGAACCGACTTTTTGTAACTTTGGCAGCCTCTACCGGTCAGAATAACAACATATTATGGATACCGCGTCCCAGATGAAAAATACTTAAAATTTTAATAATTTTAATTATTGTTCAAAATTTTTTTCTGTGCGACCAATAGGAAACGAGATAAATCGAATCAAAAATATTTCAAGATTGTGGCTGAAGCGCAGGTGGGGCGAGGTCCCCTTTTTGGTTTTAGGCCTCTACAGTGGTCCTAAAAACATTAGGCAATAAAAATTGCAGTGCGCAATTTTTTTTAGGTCTTTTTACGTACATTTTAGGATATATTTACTGTACTATAACTTGAGAACCAATTGAGGTAATGACTTCATTTAAAAATTTTTTTGCTTGTTTTTTTTTGCAAGCGCTAAAAATTATGTTATCAGCACTTTTTGAAAAATCGTGCTTTTTTCGGTTGGGTTTCTCTCGCACTCGCAGCTCGCACCGAATGTGTTCAACACTTTAAACTGATTTTGGCTTTCAAAATAAAAATAAAAAAATTAAAAAAAAAAAAACACTTTGAATTCAATCCATTTACCTCATATACAAAGGTCGGCAAGGGGTACCCCCAGAGAACAAAATTCACATGTATACAAAATGTGAGCATAAAATTTTATTTCTATGTCAAAAAATATAAATATTTTCATTCAGTATGAATCGAGCAGTCGACTGAGAAAGTCAATTTGCGTCACCCATTCGTAAAATATGAACACTAAAAAAAAAAATTGTATAAATTGCGATTAGGCTATAATTTTTAAGAATCTTGGCGTGATAGAGAATAAGATTTCTATAATGAAAATTACTTCAGATATGACCCTTTGCTGTTTTATTATTGATGCAGAAGGACTTGCTAGCAAAGGGTCTCCAACTGACACAATTTCTAAAACAAATGTTATGAAACCACTTTCATTGACTCAAAATTTATTTTGTGGGCTAATCTTAGATGGTCTGATTTGGCAACATGTTCTACGTCGAAGGCGATATGGCCACATTATGACGCTAGTAGAACAAGAAGAATTATCTCATTGGATAGGAGATGCATCTGAATTTTATTTTGGGTCATTACAGGGCACTATTTTATAACCAGGCACATTTCAAGATTCAAGCTCACTGATGTAAGACATCTTTGTAGAATTTGTAAAGATACTGACGTCGAAGAGTCCATTCTTCATTTCTCTTGCAGATTTCGCTCTAAAGAGCCCAAAACTATTTTAGAGTTTATAAAAAATTCGAAATGGTTCTTGGACATTGAAGATATAAACCGGATATAAGATGGTCCAACTGCGGCCTAAGTTTATTTCTTGTTTTATTTCATGACATCGGTCATCTCCAGTGCTATTCTTATGCCCCATCCACAATCAATGCGGGACTTGCAGGAAGCTTTTAAAGTTTTTTCTTATTTCGTTCTCATTCCCGCATTGACAATAAAAAATGGTCTGCAATCACTGCTTGCAGTAAAATTTGACGTCTATAATTAAACATTAAAATCGATTAAAATGTGTAAAAAAGAATACAAATTTAGTTTACCGTTTTGTTGGCGTCGAGCTGAATTGATATTTATCCGTTATTTCTGTTTTATTTAAATTATTTTTTAAATAAATTTGACGTTTTTCAAACAAAAGTTTATAGTGATGCTTATTTTTTCTTGCTAAATCTGCACGTAACCGAATATAGAGCAAGTACTCGCAACTTTTTGATATATATTTTACAATATATGTAATAAAACGAAACCAATTATAATAATAATGTGTAAAAGGAAAAATGTGAGACAGACTTCCTAAACTTATGTACACAATGTTCACAAAAAGTTTTGTGACAGCGTCTAAGCTAAAAAGCATACAACATTATAAAAATATGCTTTTCTGTATTTTTGCATAAGAGAACACTTTATTTGCAAAGTTTGACATTTCACTGTTCGAAAATAATAAAGTTGCAAAAAAAGTAATTAAAAAATTAGAACATGTTCGTCAGTTTTGCTCAATTTGAAGATGGATGCAGAAAGCGATTTTTTAAAAGAATTTATTTATAGTTCTCAATTGTCAACCTGAAATAGTTTTTGAGGTCTGCAGGCTCAGAGTTGCTTATTTCTTTTAAAATATTCACGTGTGAATATTTTTTTCTCGCGGTAACCCATCTCTTTACCCATTTGCTCCTCTTTTATTGTTTATTGTTTTTTCAGCAAGCGCAATAATTAAATTTTCTTATTTTCCATGTTTACTACTCAAATTTTATAGCTGACTGACAGTTTGAACTTTGGACATGAATGATAGTTTGACCGCTACCAGCAACCATTCAAAACTGATGAAGTTTTGACTGACGAACATGATAGATAGTCTGTACCCCGTTTAGGAAGTCGCCCAAGATTTTAATTACACTTTTAGTATATTTCGAACATGAGTATGGTACCGACTACTTTTAAATGTATCCATTTACTACACACATTAGAAAAAAAATTGTCACTAGTTCGTTTTCCTGTTCCTGCATCGAAGGAACAAGCAACAACTTTGCATGAAATCGAAAAGCTTTTTCTTACTCTCTTTTCTATTTTTCTCAATTCCAACATGCGGTAAAATATAATTTTCTGATCTAACTCATGAAATTTCAACTAACTGTTTCATTTGCACCTGTTCCTGCATTGATTGTGGATAGGGCATTAAGCTTCCTTAATATGTTTCTGAAACTATGAGCCAATGATACAATTTTTTTTCAGAAATAATGGTTTAAAAAAAAAAACTACCAATTTCAAGAACTTGACCGGTAAAAGACTAAAAGATTTTTTAAACATCTTTCTTTTGACCCTAACAACTTTGAAAATATTTAAAGAACTTCTTCACTTTTAGCTAAATCCGGATCTTTTGACGGCTACCTCCCCGAAACTGGATCCGAGCGAAAAATTTTGTTGTTCTTGTTGTAATTAAATCTTGATCCTCTTCTACTTGATTGAGTACCAAACTTGTTTCTTTGTCAATTCAATAAATAAAACACAATTCAACTACATACAATTTTAAAAAATAAAAATTTTTGTAACACATGTTTTCCCGTGTACAACCAAACTGATATTTTTTATAAATTATGATTTGACAACAAAATAAAATAATTTATTTATTGTTTTATTTTTTCTCTCTTTGCACAACTACAAGCTATTGTTTATGTAGTGGTGCCGACCTTTGCTCATATATTTTTGGAGGGAAATAAGAAAGAAGATGCACACCTTCCTATTTTCCTTTCGGAAAAGAAGCGGATCTTCCTCATTTCCTGTTGGAAAGGAGGAAGAGGCGCATCTTGTTCATATATTGGTGATGCGCATTTAAAGCGGATATGCCGATGGAAAGTGGAAGGGAAAAATCAGCACGAAAGATACGCTTGTTTGCATACAAAGATGTGCTTAATCAGCAGAGGAAGATCAGGAATATTCAATGCCGCTAACAAAAGTGAACTACACCACTTTCTGGATGCACGCCATATGTCTGAAAATAGCGTTTTCTGCACTTTAAACCAAGGATAACTCGAACCTCAGACTTGATAGAAAACTAGTAAGGGTGTAACCTTTGGCCTGGCCAAATACATTAGTTTACAAAATTCAAAAAAATCTCTGTGACCAAGACTTCTTTAAGCTCAAAATAAAATTAAAAAAAATATTCATGGACAGGTATCCGAGATATCGGCCGAATCATTTTTTTGCTTTTTTTGAAAAAGGTGACCAATCATTATTCCGAATAAATTCCGTTTGGACTGACGGATTTGACCAAAATTATATTTTATGAAAGACAATTAAATTGTCAAGAATGTTTTATACATTTCATTCTCACCCGAACTGCGGAGATATGAATTTATATTTACGAACTTTATTATATTTTTTTTGGGAATTCTGTGATCGAAAACTCTTTTTATCACCTCAAAAAGAAAGAATCTGCCAAATGACCTCACAATTTATACCTTTTTTGCAAAGCATAGACTTTTGCAAAAATTTTAAGCCTTTAATGAGCAAAATCCTTGGACTGATAAGGAAGTTACAGACCTTAAAGTGAGATCAATTATTTTTAAAATTTTTCTAACTTTTCTTTAATTTGGATTTACATCTCTCAAAGACTTTATTTATCATTTTTATTTTTAAAAATGGTTAAGACTTTTTCTATTTTCCTTGCTGCCATTTCGTCGGCTGATTATTATTTTGCCGTAAACGCCACTCTGTTGAAAAAGCAAAAGCACATAACTTGTGTAGAAATGAGTACAAGTTATCTGCTTTTGCTTTTTCAACGAAGTTGCGTTTACGGCAAACAACTCATATTTTCGGAAAAATCTCCACAGGAAATGTTGCCTGACGCTAATTCTAAAGCTGGTTACGTTACGGATTCGACCAATGGATAATCTATTTTCATAAATTGTCCAATGCCCAACTTTTTTGTTGCACAAAAGTAGCAGTCACTATCATGGTTTACAGGCTGTCGCAAGGAATTTGAATTTTCGCTTAATGCAAAAAAAGTTAGTTTTAATGCAAACCTATTGATAAAAACCAATTACTTCTTGCCAATGGACCAAGTACTTAAAGTCTCTTGACAGACATGACATATAATGTCTGGAGTCCATGGCTTTTCCACATTCTGAGCTTTCTCTCCGAAGTACTGATAACACGCAGTTTGTAGCGCGTCAGAAAACAAACGTCGCTTTCGAGACTTTTCAACTAAAGTAATTTTGACTATTTTTACATTTAAAAACCCGGCTTTTTCTATTCATAATTAATTTATTGAGGATTATGTTTTTTTGTTAATTTCATTTTCTTGGACTTACGTCCAGCTAGCACAATTAATTTTATTTAAATAAACTTCAAACATTTTCGTTTTGACAATTTTAATTTCAACTCTCCGTCTGACAGATGTTCCGTTTATCTTCGCACCGACGAATAGTACCTGGCCAGACCCCTATATATTTACACGTATTTATATGTGATAGAGGCTACATACAGACACCTTTTTATACCAAGCAGGCATATTTTTATATTCCTCAACTTTGTTGCGGATCGGTTCAATTTTGCAGATTTATTTTTGCTAGTTGATTTTTACGCAAACGCTTTTCGATTTGATTGTAAATTTAAAATTAACCGTCGGCCACCTACCGGCAAAAAGCACTCAGCTTTTGCACAAATCGAAAAGCTTTGTATTTTTGTAAATACATAAATGACCCTGAAATAAACTTGTTTGATATATGAAAACTGTAGTTGCAGTCCCATCGTAACGGCGCACAGTGGTCTATAAGAGAGCGCTAGCCGGTCATAACTCCGAAAATTTGTGTATTAAAACTGATATTTTTTTTACACAAATTTAAAGTTTGATATTTAGATAACATATTTCAAGTACCAGAATACCAAGAAATAATACCATTTCTGAGTTTTCGCGACTTCAACTTGATGAATTCAGAACATGGTAATTTTTTCCAACAATCTCTTAAAATATGTGAAAGTTTAAATGAGTATATCTTTTAAACTAAGTGGT
This sequence comes from Calliopum simillimum, assembly GCA_951812925.1. Taxonomy (NCBI): domain Eukaryota; kingdom Metazoa; phylum Arthropoda; class Insecta; order Diptera; family Lauxaniidae; genus Calliopum; species Calliopum simillimum. The sequence goes on from OX638368.1 coordinate 67,264,953, forward strand.
CTTACTTCATGAAACTTATTGTGAGCATAATTTGATCTATTTGCTGAAGATTTGCACACCTAGAAGTTAGTTTTTTTAATACAAAAAGTATATCCGGATCATCACAAAAAATCTCTAATTTCATTTCGCAAATTTACGAATTTTGCACTCTGTGGACTATAACTAATATGTTTCATGGAGTTGCAACGGCTAAATCATTTAAATGTGTAATACCAGGTTTTTTGAAGGTTCTACGCATTTATCTGACTCTCCCATCACTCCCCTTCATGGACTACGGTGAGTTTTTCTTCAGCGACTTTTCTGTATTCTTGCAACGCTCCAGTTTCGTGAAACTAATAACAACCAAAGTGTTTGAGGTAAAACAATAAAATTCGATTTCTGATATAGTATTAGCAGCATCAATTTATTTGTTGAAAATGGGCGTATTCGGGTCAAGGACACTCCCGCCTCCTATATAACCAAAAATTTGGAATCGCCATAACTTCGTAAATATTTAAGGTACAGCAATAATATTAATTATCTGAGTTAGTATTGAGAGCATTAAGTCATTTGGTAAAAATGGGCATTATCGGGTCAAGGACACGCCCACCTCCTATATAACCAAAAATTTAAAATCGCTATAACTTCGTAAATGTTTCAAGTACAAAAATAGTATTTAATATCTGAGTTAGAATGTATGTATGTATGTATTCTCCTTTAACTCCTAGGAGGAGCATAGGGCCATAGAGTTAGAATAGATATCAATAAGTCATTTGGTGAAAATGGGCGTGATCAAATCAAGGATAAGCCCACCTCCGATATAGGCTAAAATTTTAAATCGTCATAACTATGTGAATATTTCAGGTTAAACAATAATATTTAATATCTGCGTTAGTATTGAAAGCATTAAGTCATTTGGTGAAAATGGGCGTTTTTGGGTCAAGGACATGCCTACCTAACTTAGGCAAAATTGCATTGCGTTAAATCATATTAAGTAGGCAATTACTTTGTCCGTCAATCAAAAAACGAGCGAGTTTTTTCAATTCGTCAGTGATTTTATTATTACCGAATTCGTAATCAGCGACCTCAAAAACCTGTTTGGCCAAAATTTTGTCGTGATATAATCAACTTTTTAGAAAATTGTCCGCCATTTTGGATCCGCCATTTTGTTTACAAAAAAGATGATACCGAATTCGTAATCAGCTACCTCAAACACCTCCTTAGCCACAATTTTGTCGTGATATAATCAAGTTTTTAGAAAATTGTCCCCCATTTTGGATCCGCCATTTTGTTTAAAAAAAAGATGATACCGAATTCGTAATCAGAGACCTCAAAAACCCCTTTAGCCACAATTTTGTTGTGATATAATCAAGTTTTTAGAAAATTGTCCGCCATTTTGGATCCGCCATTTTGTTTACAAAAAATATGATACCGAATTCGAAATCAGCAACCTCAAAAACCCCCTTAATCACAATTTTGTTATGATACAAATAATTTTTAAGAAAATTGTCCGCCATATTGGAGCCGCCATTTTGATTTTTAAAAAATCGTTTTCAGATTTAGAGTCAGCGACCCCCAAAACATAGAAACTGATATTTTTTTTTGTAAAAAATAACCAGGAAAGAGTTATGACCAGCTAGAATAGCATTCTAGACCACTGTGCGGCGTTCAAAAAAAAAAAAGAACAAAGAAAATGCCACTGCGCATGTCAATTTTTTATGCTAGAAAACATGCGATCAGCGAAAGAACAAAGAAAATGCCACGGCGCATGTCAATTTTTTTTGCTAGGAGACATGCGGTCGCTATGCAGCCTGGAGTTACGAGTTGGTTGTTGGTCTGTAACGTTGTCGGGTGTCGGTCGGAAAAATAAAAACGCTGAAGTAAAAAAAAAAATGGAAAAAAAAAATTGTAAAAAAAAGAAACGCGGGTGCTTAAGTTTAGAAAAAGTTAAATAAACCCTTGAAAAAACATAAAGAAAACTTTCTTTAAAACGATTTTAAGTTTAAAATAATAAAGAAAACATTCGATGTATAAAAAAAAATAAAAATAAAAAGACAATTTTGTGTAACATCATAAACGGAAAATCGTGTGACAGTAAAGAAAAATGTGCACAATAGCATAAAAAAAAGAAAAACCCAATAAGATTTTATAAAACTATAAAAAAACACAAAAAAATACGTTAAAAAAGTGTAGCTTGCAATTCTATTTATTGCTTAAAAAGAAGCGCTAGCGCTCCATTATCACACAATTTGCAATGTGCACGCACACACACCAACAAAACCGTACCAACTGTACAGTGGCAAGAACTATTACCGGCAATTACAAGTTACAGCAGCGGCAAAAATAAGACCCATCAAAGTGCAGGTGTCAACGGCGATAAATAATTGTGATGTGTTAAACTATAAAACAAACACAAAGCATAAAAATAAAAGAGAAAATAACTATGATTTTATTAGATATTGCTAATAAGCTACAATAATGATATAAACACAATAAAATAAAAAAAAAAATAAATCAGAACTTAAACACCAGAAGAAAAAAAAAATCTACGAAAGAAAAGCTAGCCGTAAAATTTGAACTACAGAAAACCGAGTACCTGATATTTGCCACTTCTCCAGCTGCATCACGGATTTACATTCAACACACCGGATACGACATTTAGCATAATCCAACTAGAGTAACTATGTATTTCAGTATTTTTTTGTTATTGAAATTAAGTATAGTAAGATCATTTAGATTTTTTTTTTTGAAACATCAGTAAAATTCTAAATTTCTTTTGTAATTTTAAGATTTATTAAAGCTAGTAATACATTGATAAGATGCGTATAGGCCTATACATTTCTTAATATGAATTTTTTGTAACAAATACTATTGAACAAAATTTTTTTTTTAATTAAAACCTAAGTCAACTTAAAGTTTTGAAACATGAATTGCTAAATTTCTATTTTGGGGGGGAATTCCGGGGAATTTTTCGGACAGGACACTGCCGCATCGCATAAGTAAGTAGATGAGCATGGAAATTTAAATTATTCTTTTTTTTATGATTGCGCAAGGGACATACGGGGAAAGACAAATTGAACCCTAGCCGGGACGATTGCCGGAACTTGTCCGAATTTATTTATTTAAATTTCGAAATCGTGTTGCTAGCCCTGCGTAACATAAATGGCGCCCAACGGAATGCTGTCTAACAGTATTGTTTTTTTTTGCTGAAAGTTTTCAGCCCAACGAAGGCTTCTTAACGAAGTATATTTTTTTTATTTTGATTTTGAAATTTTGCTGAAGATTTTCAGCCCAATGCAACATTTTTTTTTGCAAATTAACTTAATAATTTTAATTTTCGCGTTTCGCCTCCGGGGGAAATTTTCAGTTGCTTCGACAGCGTATCTTAGCGTCAACCATTATTAGACCCGGATTAGTTAGATAAATATTTCTTCGCCGTGAAGCAATAATGGACTACGATCGCAGTCAAAGTAACCTGGTGTTTGGTGTGCTGTACAGAGCAATATTTAAAACCTTTTGCCCAGCTTCCTTAATAAGAACTTGTTAACTTTGTTGCAGGGTTAATTAGTGAGTTCGAGTCTGAGTTTAGGAAACATTTTCTTTCTCGAGTCCGAATATTATTATTTTGCTTTGCGACGAAACTAATTTTAAAAGAATCATGAGTCACGATTATTTTGATCTTAAACGGAATATCGTTTGCAATGACTTCTGCTGTATGGCATGGCACACACAAATTTTTGAAAATAGTCCATTTCGTGATAAATTTTTTTTTGTTTGTCGCAAATGATGCATTTGCATGGAAACTTTTCTTGGTTGTGAGGCGTGAGATAAATTTTGTTCAGATTTTTTTTTACTGTGCTCATTGAAAGTAAATAGAGTAAAGGCAGATCACTAATTTTCCAAATTAACAATATTTGGTGATCTTTTGTATGCTCTATAATTAGTCTTTTGCGAATGCAGGTCCTGCTCGGATTTAACCGGCATTCCCCTAATTTATAAATCGATTTTCTTTTTTTCCAATTTTTTCTCAACGGGTAAATTTTACGCGTTCGACATATCGTATCGGTAATCAATTTTTTTTCTCACGATTTCTTTTTTAATATAAATTACACAAATTTATATTTTTACAGATTAATTTTATAGCGATTAAGTTCTTTTCTTTATATCAACATAAATTTGCTCGTGCGACCAATTAATTTTTTTTCTTGCGATCAAGTATTTTTCTTGATGTCAATATAATTTTGTTCGTGCGACCAATTAATTTTTTTTCTTGCGATCAAGTATTTTTCTTGATGTCAATATAATTTTGTTCGTGCGACCAATTAATTCTTTTTTCTTGCGATCAAGTGCTTTTCCTTGTTCTTTTAGTGTTTTTGTCCCACCGGGGCAGACTTACGGGAACGGAGGATACTTTTTTGCTTATATAGGGTAGAATGTCTACTTCGAAAAGGTTTTCTGCTACGAGAGGAAAGAGTCTTACTCCTAGCAGAGGTAGAGGAAGAGGTAATAACGCTTCTAGGAATTCGAGTTCAAGCTCGCTTAATCAATCCTGTTCTAGACGACCAGTTACAACCAGCGGTACACAGAGAGTGGCACATTCACCACCTTCTAATAATTTACAGCCTTTGTTAGATCAGGGAGAAGAAAATTTAAATCGCGGTCCTGTCCGTAACGAAGACCACGAAATTAGTTCAGGCTCTGAATCAAATTTGATTGGTTTTGGTCCAGACCCTGTGAACATAGACCAACTTATCCCACACATCCAAAACGTGAACGAAACGATGGCTTCGAGCTCTAATAATGTACGAGCGGAGGGTGACGTCCAAGCTGACCGTAATTCTGCTGAGGAAGTAGCCAATGTTAGCAATGTAAACGAACTTCTTGCCCTTATGAGGGAAACTTTTCGCTTGACACAGGAAGGCATGAACCGAAAATTTCAAGCTTTTAAAAATGAGATTTCGGCTATGAATTTAGCCATGCGCAATCCAAGTGCACCTCCGGTTAATCATCCACCTAGTCAGTACGAACAAGCGATGCCTCGTGAGCAGGCCCGCTCAGAACCACTGCGACCAGCGTTAAATATGTCGGCAATTTCAAATCAACGCGCTTCAAATAGTTCCATAAAGTTACAAGAATGGAAAATATCCTACGATGGCAAGGGAAATGTATCTGATTTTCTTTTTAAAATAGATATGTTCCTCCATAAATTAATTTATACCCGAAGTCCGCCATATCTTTACGACAAATTACGTTTCAGCATATCCAATAGATGCAACAACTTAATTATTCCAAAATTTACATACCTCAATTCAACTCGAAAATTCTTCATCAACGCCATTAGAATCTGGAATTCACTTAATAGTGATTTAAAAAGTATTTCGAACTTCGGCAAATTTAAGCAGTTAATTTTTGTTCATTTTTCGCGTTAAAATCTTGTTTTAATTAAATTGAAAATTTTTATCTTTTTATTTTTTAAATTTCCAGATATTTATAAATTTTAGTATTATTATTTATTCGTATAAGTTATAATGTTTCTTATTATATAACTGGCTGTGTCACCTCTAGTATGTAAGACCTAAATTGTTTGTTAGATTTTACGTAAATAGTTTAATTATGAACTGAAAATGTATCGACCATCTCTTATTGTACGTTAAAAGAATCAATTTCTTATTGTACTAATGACTGTTGTTTTTTAAATAAATATAAATATATATAAATATATAAATATATACTCTGGTAGAAAGAACAAATTGTTGTCCAAACCATCTTCTAGCTAACTTTCATATTTTCCTTACTGGTAAGGCTGAAGAGTGGTATTGGATTTTTACTAGGCATAACCCAGCAGCTGCATATCCATTTCTTTGTTTTTCTCTTAGAAAAGAGTTCGGTTTACGCGAAAGCGATCACGAGGTTGTTTTTTAAAAATTTCACTCCGAAAACAAGGAATTAGAGAATCTTATGACGACTTTCATTCTGACATAGTTTCGATGAATTCACGATTAAGAATTCCTCTTCTCGAAAGTTCGTTAGTAGACATCATGAAAAATAATTTAATTTCTAGTTTGAAAGTTTTACTTTTTAACGCCCAGCCTAATACCCTCAACGAGTTAAGGGACATGGCCCGAAAAGGAGAGCAAGTTCTACGCGAAAACAAATCGATTCGCCAGGTTAATGAAATTTCAGCTCCGAAGAGCGATGAAGAAAGCGAAGTGGAGGGTGATCCACAAATAGAAGCTATTCAGGCAAGCTGGCGCAAGCCTGACTATTCGAAAATTCAATGCTGGAATTGCAATGCTTTCGGGCATTCATACATTTATTGTCCAGAGGTGATTCGAAACATTTTTTGTTTCAAGTGCGGACAGAAGGGGGTTACCACTCCAACATGTCCAAACAGGCATCCGGGAAATTTAAAAAGGAGCGAGATGGCGACCGGGGACACTCGTTCTTCCCACAAAACCCCGAGTATATTAATAAAGCGGAACTTAACGTTCAAAACTCGTACTTAAATTCTTCAGACACTACGTGTCAAATATACCTTGACGTTCCATTATTACCCTGCTTTACCAATAAAAAAATTCTGAATTGCAGGCTTCGATACAAAAAACTACGACATTTTCGTAAAATTATAGAATCTACCAAATTAAGCGAAGCTGACGATGATCGCCCTTTTGCGAAAATTAGTATAGGCGATGAGTCAATTTTCGGTTTGCTAGATTCTGGCGCAAGTGTCTCAGTATTGGGCCACAATTGCAACGAATTTTTACAAAAACTTCGTTTACCATTTAAATCGATTAAATCTTCAGTATCAACTGCTGAAGGTTCGAAGCAAAGTGTCATTGGATACTGTTCCCTGCCGGTTAAATATAAAAACTTAACCAAAACTATTAATTTTTACCTGGTTCCGACGTTAAAGCAAAAAGTTTATCTAGGTGTAGAAATTGGCGAGAATTCGCTCTAGTGCCTGAAATTATACCACAAATTTCTGAAATTGAATTCGACGAGTACGCAGTTTCTGATAATTTTCATAATTTAAATTCAGATCAAAAAAATGAACTTGATAAGGCAATTTTAAAATTTCCATCCTATGAAAAACAGGGTTTAGGTTGCACTAACCTCCTTCAACACCATATCGATACTGGCGAGGCCGAACCTGTCAAGTCAAGACATTTTCCATTATCTCCTCCACGTCAAGAGGAAGTTTACAAAGAAATCGATCGTCTTCTTGATTTAGGCGTTATTGAAGAATCAAATTCGCCATGGTGTTGCCCAGTAGTTCTGGTTCGAAATAAACCTGGAAAGGTTAGGATGTGCCTTGACTCTCGAAAATTAAATTTGCTCACGAAAAAAGATTCGTACCCACTTCCTCATATTAATGGCCTTTTAAGCCGACTTAAAGACACTCATTTTATTAGCGGCATCGATTTGAAAGATGCATTCTTTCAAATTAAACTCTCTGAATCGTCGAAAGAAAAAACAGCCTGTACCGGGAAAGCCTTTGTACCATTTTAAAGTAATGCCCTTTGGGCTTTGCAATGGTCCACAAATCATGAGCCGACTTATGGACAGGGTCATACCGTCAAGGCTCAGAGAAAATGTTTTCATTTACTTAGACGATTTACTCGTTTGTAGCCCGGATTTTGAGTCGCATTTGAAATTATTGAGTGAAGTTGCAAGTTGCTTACGAAAAGCGAATCTAACTATAAATATTGGCAAGAGCAAATTTTGTCAAAAAGAGATCAAGTATTTGGGATATCGTGTAGGACAAGGTTGCCTGAAGGTCGATACCGAAAAAGTGGATGCCATTTCCAAATTTCCTTTGCCGAAAACGGCTAAACAAATTCGTCGATTCATAGGAATGGCCAATTGGTACCGATTGGTCCGCTTACCGAGTGTCTCAAAAAGGCAAAATCTTTTAAACTAACGCCAGAAGCAGTTGATTCCTTTGAGAAATTAAAAGATGCTTTATCATCTGCACCTGTTCTTGCTCAACCCGACTTTAGTAAAGAGTTTTTTATAGGTTGTGATGCGTCGAAATTAGGGGTGGGTGGTGTTCTTTACCAGTTTGACGAAGATTCGAAAGAACGACCAATTGCCTTCGTTTCAAAAAAGTTGAATAGGTGCCAAAGAAACTACACAGTCACCGAACTGGAATGTCTAGCGTCAGTGGTATGTGTAGATCGCTTTAGGGCATATATTGAAGGCTTACCTTTCCGTATTATAACCGATCACTCTTCGTTGAGGTGGCTTATGTCACAACAAGACTTAAACGGTCGTCTAGCTAGATGGAGCTTAAAATTACAAGTTTTTGATTTCAAAGTGGAACATAGAAAAGGTTCCCTTAATGTAGTCCCAGACGCTCTGTCCAGATCCGAAATTGATGAACTTTCCATCACAATTAGTCCCGTTGATGTAGATTTATCAGCACCTGATTTTGAAAAGGAGGAATATCAGAATTTGAGAAATACGATTCTCAAGAATCAAAGCTCGTTACCTGATCTTCGATTGTCAGATAATTTAATCTACAAAAGGGTACATTTACATTCGACTTGAAGACGAAGAACCAAACCTTTGGCGACTGTGGATTCCCACAACACTCACAAACCTTGTAATTCGAAGTGCACACGACTCCGTCGTAAGCTGTCATGGCGGATATGCCAAAACTCTAGCTAGGGTTAGACAAAAATATTTTTGGCCAACAATGGCAAAAGACATCAAGAGTTTTGTTGACGGTTGTGATACATGCAAATCGGTAAAACCAACCAATAAAATTTTGCGTCCACCTATGGGCAAAGCCTTTTTAACCGATCGTCCTTTTCAGCGTTTTTATTGTGACTTTTTGGGTCCTTACCCCAGGAGCAAGACTTCCAAGAATACTGCTCTTTTTATTGTGCTTGATCATATGACCAAGTTCATATTTCTCAAACCAATGCAGGCTGCCACGACGGCGAATGTAATCGATTTTTTTTCAAATGATACATAGCGACAATGGCAAACAATTCGTATCGAAAGAGATGCAAGAATTTTTCACAGGTTATGGTATAACCCACATTAAAACCGGTTTCTATTCGCCTCAAGCAAACGCCTCCGAGCGTGCAAATCGCGAGATCATTATAAAATTGCGGATTTTTCTTGAGATCCATAGTGACCATTGTAGCTGGGATAAATATATACCTCAGATCCTTTTGATTTTGCGGAGCGATTCCCATTCGGCTATAAAGTGCTCTCCGTATTTCGCTGTCTTCGGACAGAATATGTGTCAACATGCTTCATCCTACGAACTTCTTAAAAACCTAAAATGTTTATCCTACGACGAGGTTAAGATTGAACAAGATTTTGATCGCTTAAATGAATGCGGGACAAAATCCGAAAAAATTTAGGAATTGCCCACGAAAAAGCTACCAAAACTTACAATGTTCGTTCGAAACCCGTTAATTATCGTGTAGGTCAAGAAGTTTTCAGAGAAAATAACACCCAAAGTAACTTTTCAAAGGGCATCAACTCCAAATTTAATCGGAAATACATTAAATGCCGAATTAGGAAAAAACTTGGTACTGCATTGTACGAGTTGGAAGATTTGAAAGGAAACTATATTGGTCCTTTTCACGCTGATAAGATCAAACCCTAAGTTTCTGTATTTGCATTTTTCAATTTGATGGCTTATCTTTGTTGGCCCGTGCCACCTGGTTAGCCCGCAAGGGCATCTTTTGTAAAAGAAGATGACGGGAGTAGCGACCCTGCGTACCCTAGTGAAGCCAAATCGCGTCTGACCCATAGTGGGCGGCTATTTGGTCAGCGTCTGTACCTATAGTGGGCGGCTGTATATTTTAAGTCCAAGAAAGCGTCTGTTCCCAGATTGGGCGGCTAATTGGACAGCGTCTGTCCCATATTGGGCGGCTGTTTCCCCTTCTGTAGGTTACCAAAAGGTAACTGAGCTATGCTCAAGATAACTCGGCATGTCAAGGCATGCTGCTAAATATTTCATTAAATTTTTCCATATTTGTTTAAAATTTGTTCCAGACAACAGTACCGTAACGATAAGTATGCGTTTGTGCTTGGCCAGCCCTTTTGGGTATCACACTCACTGTAAGTTTGACCGAGGGCAGACGCAGACTAACGCCCTATGTCCTCTTTTGGACTAAACGGTGGAGGTTCCACCGGGGGTTCGTCACTATGACGAAGTTGGACCCATGGACGTCCAAGCCTTATAGGATTTCTTTTCTCAATCTTTCAGGCAAATTGCAAGTTTCTAAAAATTTACGTCAGCTAACAGCGGAATTGAGTAGTCAGACTTGTGCCCGGCTTGTCGTGGGTCGAGCCACACGTAGTTTTTTTGCCCGGCTTGTCGTGGGTCGAGCCACACGTAGTTTTTTTGCCCGGCTTGTCGTGGGTCGTGCCACACGTAGTTTGCTACTATAAGTAATTGAAGACCTCTGTTCCTGTTTGTTCTAGCGCCCGAAGGACTTATAACAAAGCAGGTTTATTGCGGATCGGTTCAATTTTGCAGATTTATTTTTGCTAGTTGATTTTCACGCAAACGCTTTTCGATTTGATTGTAAATTTAAAATTAACCGTCGGCCAACTACCGGCAAAAAGCACTCAGCTTTTGCACAAATCGAAAAGCTTTGTGTTTTTGTAAATACATAAATGACCCTGAAATAAACTTGTTTGATATATGAAAACTGTAGTTGCAGTCCCATCGTAACGGCGTTCAAAAAAAAAAAAAAAAAGAACAAAGAAAATGCCACTGCGCATGTCAATTTTTTATGCTAGAAAACATGCGATCAGCGAAAGAACAAAGAAAATGCCACGGCGCATGTCAATTTTTTTTGCTAGGAGACATGCGGTCGCTATGCAGCCAGGAGTTACGAGTTGGTTGTTGGTCTGTAACGTTGTCGGGTGTCGGTCGGAAAAATAAAAACGCTGAAGTAAAAAAAAAATGGAAAAAAAAAATTGTAAAAAAAAGAAACGCGGGTGCTTAAGTTTAGAAAAAGTTAAATAAACCCTTGAAAAAACATAAAGAAAACTTTCTTTAAAACGATTTTAAGTTTAAAATAATAAAGAAAACATTCGATGTATAAAAAAAAATAAAAAGACAATTTTGTGTAACATCATAAACGGAAAATCGTGTGACAGTAAAGAAAAATATGCACAATAGCATAAAAAAAAGAAAAACCCAATAAGATTTTATAAAACTATAAAAAAAAACAAAAAAATACGTTAAAAAAGTGTAGCTTGCAATTGTATTTATTGCTTAAAAAGAAGCGCTAGCGCTCCACACACACACACACACCAACAAAACCGTACCAACTGTACAGTGACAAGAACTATTACCGGCAATTACAAGTTACAGCAGCGGCAAAAATAAGACCCATCAAAGTGCAGGTGTCAACGGCGATAAATAATTGTGATGTGTTAAACTATAAAACAAACACAAAGCATAAAAATAAAAGAGAAAATAACTATGATTTTATTAGATATTGCTAATAAGCTACAATAATGATATAAACACAATAAAATAAAAAAAAAATAAATCAGAACTTAAACACCAGAAGAAAAAAAAAATCTACGAAAGAAAAGCTAGCCGTAAAATTTGAACTACAGAAAACCGAGTAACCCCTGCCAGACACCTGATATTTGCCACTTCTCCAGCTGCATCACGGATTTACATTCAACATACCGGATACGACATTTAGCATAATCCAACTAGAGTAACTATGTATTTCAGTATTTTTTTGTTATTGAAATTAAGTATAGTAAGATCATTTAGATTTTTTTTTTGAAACATCAGTAAAATTCTAAATTTCTTTTGTAATTTTAAGATTTATTAAAGCTAGTAATACATTGATAAGATATGCGTATAGGCCTATACATTCCTTAATATGGATTTTTTGTAACAAATACTATTGAACAAAATTTTTTTTTAATTAAAACCTAAGTCAACTTAAAGTTTTGAAACATGAATTGCTAAATTTCTATTTTGGGGGGGGAATTCCGGGGAATTTTTCGGACAGGACACTGCCGCATCGCATAAGTAAGTAGATGAGCATGGAAATTTAAATTATTCTTTTTTTTATGATTGCGCAAGGGACATACGGGGAAAGGCAAATTGAACCCTAGCCGGGACGATTGCCGGAACTTGTCCGAATTTATTTATTTAAATTTCAAAATCGTGTTGCTAGCCCTGCGTAACACCTTTCTCATTCGTTTTGGCATATAATGAACTACATGTGTGAGGAAAATAAATCCAAAATCTATTCTAAATCGAAGGAAAAACATGTTTTTGTTTCATGTGTTTTTGTTCTGAATATTGAATCATATAAAAATTGTTATAATACGAATTGCTTTATTCGTTCTGAGGAATGCAAGCAAAACACACAAGTAAGTTAACAATGGGGTTGTTTACACGTATTGGCCCAGTTGCTAGACTAGAAACAGGTGAAAATGCAAATTTCGAAAACCTTTAAAAAAAGGTGATCTCACTTTAACGTCTGTAACTTTCTTATAAGTCCATGGATTTTGCTCATTGAAGGCTTAAAATTTTTGCAAAAGTTTATGCTTTGCAAAAAAGGTATAAATTGTGAGGTCATTTGGCAGATTCTTTCTTTTTGAGGTGATAAAAAAGAGTTTTCGATCACAGAATTCCCAAAAAAATATAATAAAGTTCGTAAATATAAATTCATATCTCCGCAGTTAATATTCGAATGAGGTCGAAATGTATAAAAAAGTTCTTGACAATTTAATTGTCTGTCATAAAAATATAATTTTGGTCAAATCCGTCAGTCCAAACGGAATTTATTCGGAATAATGATTGGTCACCTTTTTCAATAAAAGCAAAAAAATTATTCGGCCGACGTCTCGGAAACCTATCCATGAATACTTTTTTTAATTTTTTTTTTTTTTTGAGCTTAGGGGACCATAGCAAAAAGGAATTTCACAATAAAATCCTCGTCATTTTCGGACTATAAACTAGTGATATTAAATACCCTACACTGCAATATTTTGAAAATTTATTGTTCTTAGTGACTGATTGAAATTTGGTTGGATTATCTCAAAAAACGTTTTCAGTATAGCGTTTTGAAGCTTTTGCTTGTATGGAAGGTGCCACGCCCTTTCGTCTAGTTTTAGCTCAGAGCGTGCATTTATAGTCCTTAGAATTTTAGTGAAATTTATTTGGATTATCTTAAAAAACTCTTTCAGTATATCGTTTTGAAGCTTTTGCTTATATGGAACGTGCCACGCCCTCTTGTCCGATTTCACCCAGTTTTTTTCCAGAGCTTGGATTTATAATTCTTAGTGCCTGAGTAAAATTTATTTCAATTATCTCAAAAAACGCTTTCAGTATAGTGTTTTAAAGCTTTCGCTTATATGGGAGGTGCCACGCCCTCTTGCCCGAAGTCTCCCAGTATTTGCTCAGAACTTGCGCTTACAATTCGTAGTATATATATTAAGGTGCAGCAAAATTCAAAAAAAATGAGTGCATCAAAAATTATCATAGATGAATGAATGTCCAAACGACAAAAATCATTGTTTTTTCGCAATTTTTTTTATTTTATCTCAAAAACCACGAAACTATTGGTAGTAGTTCTTGCTAAATCTTTGAAAGGGATTAATTTTCTACATTTTTTGTTTTTTTCTCATTGCTCTACAGTGAAGTTTGCCCTATGGAAGTCCCGGAAGAAGTTAAAATTTTTTGATTCAAAAAACGGTTTTTTTCCTATAACTCAAGATACAAGAGACACACAAAAACTTTAGAGCTCAATAAATGTAGGAAATCTGCTTTCCTATAGTTTTGCTTTGAAATCTTGATTCCAAAAGTAAACGGTTTTCCGCTAGAGGCCGAAATTTAATAAAAATAATTGTGTATCATGAAAAAGCGACCTTTTATTGTTTGGTTTTAAAATATACTCAAAAATTTGATTAGAAACTAATGAAAAAACTAAAAGCTTCTAAACATGGTCTTTAGAATGGAAATCGGATTGAAATTGCGCGAGATATGATAATTCTTACATACTTGGTATTTTTTGTAAAGTTCTAATTTTGGGTATTTTTGTTTCACAGTGTGTTTTGCATCCACAACTTAAGATTTTTTTATGATTATTACTTTACGTTAAAGGACAATAAACAGCGCAACTTTCAGGACCAAGAATGTTAAAATCGGTTTGTAGTTTCCTTGCGAATTTCAGCCTGAGAGTTTGGATTTTTTTCCATTTTTGTCAAATACGTCTTTTTTTGAGTATGAGCGACTGTATACCCTAAATACCGTAAAAAATGTGTACTATTATATCCCAAAAACTGTAGGAAATATATTTTGCTATATTTTGTCCTACAGGCCGATTTTTGTGATAAAAAAAATCGAATTTTTAGAAATTTTTATTTCGAAGTGACCTTTTGATGTTTTTGCTTGCAAATTTTCCAAAAATTTTAAAAGGGCACTTAAGAAAAAGTTAAAAGCTTTCAAACGTAGTCTTTTAAAAAGAAATCGGTTGGAATTCACGCAAGATATAAAAGTTATAAGAGAGAGACATAAGAGTATTTTTTTATTGTGCAGATATGATTTTTGGTTATTTTTTGTATCACAGAGTATATAAAAACTGTCATATCTCGCGTATTTTTCAACCGATTTCTATTCTAAGGACTACGTTTGAAAGCTTTTAAACTTATCTTAAATTTTTTACAAAAATTTTGGGAAAATTTGCAAGCAAAAACATCAAAAGGTCGCTTCGAAATAAAAATTTCTAAAAATTCGATTTTTTTTATCACAAAAATCGGCCTCTAGGGCACAAACTGTTAGCTGTGGAAAGATAACTATCAGGAGCAAAATATAGCAAAATATATTTCCTACAGTTTTTTGGATATAATAGTACACATTTTTTACGGTATTTAGGGTATACAGTCGCTCATACTCAAAAAAAGACGTAATTGACAAAAATGGAAAAAAATCCAAACTCTCAGGCTGAAATTCGCAAGGAAACTACAAACCGAATTTGATATTCTTGGTCCTGAAAGTTGCGCTGTTTATTGTCCTTTAACGTAAAGTAATAATCATAAAAAAATCTTAAGTTGTGGATGCAAAACACACTGTGAAACAAAAATACCCAAAATTAGAACTTTACAAAAAATACCAAGTATGTAAGAATTATCATATCTCGCGCAATTTCAATCCGATTTCCATTCTAAAGACCATGTTTAGAAGCTTTTAGTTTTTTCATTAGTTTCTAATCAAATTTTTGGGTATATTTTAAAACCTAACAATAAAAGGTCGCTTTTTCAATTATTTTTATTTTTATTATTTTTAATAAATTTCGGCCTCTAGCGGAAAACCGTTTACTTTTGGAATCAAGATTTCAAAGCAAAACTATTGGAAAGCAGATTTCCTACATTTATTGAGCTCTAAAGTTTTTGTGTGTCTCTTGTATCTTGAGTTATAGGAAAAAAACCATTTTTTGAATCAAAAAATTTTAACTTCTTCCGGGACTTCCATATGGCAAACTTCACGGCAGAGCAATGAGAAAAAAACAAAAAATGTAGAAAATTAATCCCTTTCAAAGATTTAGGAAGAATTACTACCAATAGTTTCGTAGTTTTTGAGATAAAATAAAAAAACTGCGAAAAAACAATGATTTTTGTCGTTTAGACCTTCATTCAAGCCCCGGGCGGGCCTTCTTTTTGGGGGTTTTGACCAAAACTAAGTATGCAGTCTTTGTAATAAGGCCTGCTCCTAAGATAATCTTTGATGCAACCTATAATTTTTCCATTATTTCGAAAAAGTGCTGCACTCTAATATATATGTGTATATTGATTGCATTGTCGTGAAAAACACTCCTAAAGTTGCATTTTGAATATATTTTTTGTATGGGCGGTAGGCGTGTCCGTTGACCGATTTCGCTTATTTTCAAACCCACTAGTTAGCTTTGATGACGGAGGTAGTGTACCAAATTTAGTTGAATTATCTTGCTCAGTTTTTCCAAAAAATGTATTTCCACACACAGCCAGCCACCCAGCCAGACAGACGGACATGGCTATATCGACTCAGGAGGTGACGCTGATCAAGAATATATATATATATTAGGGTGGGCCAAATTGTATGGAGGAAATTTTATCGACCTCGGCTACCCCCCTATGTGAAAGTTCATTCAATTCTATGAATATTTGCCCAAAGAACTATATCTCCGCGTTCAACTTTAGTTCGGCGCATTTTTGATCGAAAATTGTATCAATATTTTTTTTGTTTTCATACTAAATTTTAAAAATTTTTATAAAGGCAAAAGTAATGTCATTATATGATTTGGCTGGTATTCTGTCAGTAATCAATTAAATTGGGTTCTGTTTACATAAAAAGTTTACTTGATAGAGTGAAATTGATGCTATATATTTAAAAAATGATATGGGTCAAATAGCCGATTATTATGACCGACTTTCAAAATGAACGATTCATATTTTTGGATAA
Source organism: Calliopum simillimum (assembly GCA_951812925.1). Lineage (NCBI taxonomy): Eukaryota > Metazoa > Arthropoda > Insecta > Diptera > Lauxaniidae > Calliopum > Calliopum simillimum. Next base: position 67,281,379 of record OX638368.1, read on the forward strand.
ATTTTTTCAAACAAAATACCAACCTAGGCTTAAAGTTAATTCAATTCTTTGAATATTTGCCGAAGGAACCATACCTCTACGTTCAAGTTTAGTTCGGCGGATTTTCGATTGAAAATTTTACCTTAATTTTCAATAGAAAAGTTGATATGGTTCCTTGGGCAAATATTCATAGAATTGAATGAACTTTCAGCCTAGGTTGGTATTTTGTTTGAAAAAATTCATCCATAAATATGAATCGTTTATTTTGAAAGTCGGTCATAATAATCGGCTATTTGACCCATATCACTTTTTTTAATATATAGCATCAATTCCACACCATCAAGTGAACTTTTTGTTTAAACAGAACCCAATTTAATTGATTACTGACAGAATACCAGCCAAATCATATAATGACATTACTTTTGTCTTTATAAAAATTTGTAAAATTTAGTATGAAAATAAAAAAAAATATTGATGAAAGGTACAATTTTCGATCAAAAATGCGCCGAACTAAAGTTGAACGCAGAGGTATAGTTCCTTGGGCAAATATTCATAGAACTGAATGAACTTTCACATAGGGGGGTAGCCGAGATCAGTTTTCAAATCGGCCCACTCTAATATATATATATATATATTAGAGCGCCCACAAGATATATGAAATTTGCAAAGTTGTGAATTTGTTTGCTCCCCGTCCATTTCCTGAAATTAGAGGTCAAAAAAATAAGATCTCAAAAAAAAATTTGGAATCGGTAGTGGAAAAAACCCAGCCGGTTTTCGATCAAAGGTCGAAAAATTGACTAAAAAAAAGCAAGTCGCTTTGACTTCCCGTTACTTCAAAACTATTAATTTTTTCTTAATATTTTCAAGACAACTTTTGTAGAGCATGACTAGGTCAAGATTATCTTCTTAAAAAGTTTTGGTCCAATAATTAAATTTTTTGGTGTTTCGGTACAAAAACTTAAATTTTTTAAGAAAATTTTCATGACTTTTTTTCTATAAATTGGTTTTTGCTATTTTTAAAGGGCGGAATATTTGTTCCTGATCTTTAATATTGCAGAGGATTAAATTTTAATTAATTCAACAAAAAAAATTATTTAAAAATATTAATTTTTAAGGTATAGAGCCGGTCTCAATGTTGGAAAATCGCTACTTTATTGGATGCACGAAAATGCATTGATAGTTGTTATTAAATGCATCATTTAGAACTGCTTTTTGCCTTCAAAATGAGCTATGAAATGGGTTTGTGCGATTTTTTTTCAAAAAGTTATGATCATTTTAAAATGACATCATGAAAGTTAAAAATCATGTATGGATTTTCTATAGCAATTGCCATATTACTATATCTTTTATGTTATTTTAAAATGGTCATAACTTTTTAAAGAAAAATCATACAAAACTATTCTGTAACTCATTTTAAAGAAGAAAAACAGTACTAAGTGACACATTTTATAAAACAGACCAAAACGATTTTGTAAGTGTTTTACACAACCTCAAAGATCGTGTTTTTTGAACATTAGGGGTGAGATATCTCACAAACCATACGTGATACAGAAATTTCACGTCCAGTTTCGAATTCAACGTTAATAACAACATCTAGAATAACTATTTTGGTTTTGGTTTGTAGTCGTTCTTTTTAAGTACCGTTTTTCGACCTCATTTTAAAAACCATGCGATGAACCGATTTTGAAATCTTTTTATTTTCTTATTCAGTATATGCTCACGTGCAATTTCACATCTTTGTGTAGTTCACGACAACTTGATTGAAATTTTTTCCTGACCTGCGTGCACGAAATTCGAAATTTTCTATTATCTCTGCTGGAACAGCCCAAAAATGCACTAAAACGAAAATATATGCTACTTTCGTGTTCAGCGATCCCAAATTAGTTTAGGAAATATGACTACTAAAATGGTTTCTTACCAAATTAAAAATTAAGATGAAAAAATAAAAAAATAAAATTTTCTTCTTAACTTTGAAACTGGATCCATTTCTTAAAAACTAATATTTTTAAGTAATTTTTCTTTTAAATTAATCAACATTTAATTCCCTACATCATAAGAATTCCAGAACAAATATTCCGGATTTCGAAAATTACAAAAAACTAATTTATAGAAAAAAAGTCATGAAAATTTTCTTAAAAAATTTATGTTTTTGTACCGAAGCACCAACAAATTTAATTTTTGGACCAAAACTTTTTAAGAAAATAATGTTGACCTAGTCATGCTCTACAAAAGTTGTCTTGAAAATATTATGAAAAATTAATAGTTTTGAAGTAGCGGGTAGTCAAAGCGACTAGCCTTTTTTTAGTCAATTTTTCGACCTTTGATCGAAAACCGGCTGGGTTTTTTCCACTACCGATTCCAAATTTTTTTTTGAGATCTTATTTTTTTGACCTCTAGTTTCAGGAAATGGACGGGGAGCAAGCAAAATCAGAATTTTGCACATATGGGCGCTCTAATATATATATTCAATATATATATCACAATGATATCTAAAAATGATATCAAAAAAAGAAATCAAAATGATATCAAAATGATATGCAAAAATTGTATATCATTTTGATATCCATTGTGGTTGATCGCAACAAGTTTTTAGAAATCGCCCGCATGCAGCAACTGAATGAAGTGTCGGTTTTTTTTTGAACTCAATTATTTTTTTTGTGCTTTTTCACTAATTTCATGAAAAAATTCACTTCTTCATCACTAAAATTGGCTGCGCGTCCGCTTTCCATAGTTTTTGTTTTGTCGTGTTTAGTTGTAGCGGTTAATGGAGCCTTCCCTTTTCGAAGTAAATTGTTTTACTTTATTCTCTCCCTTGGAGTTATCAAGCCAAGTTGTGGGTTATTTTTTGCATACAGTTATTATCTTACTATATAAAGTCGTTGGTACGGATGTTTGTCATCGCTTACCGCCTAAGCCACTTAACGTATACACCATGATTTTTTAGTGCTTCAATTGGTTTATATTTAATATGAAGGAAATCAAACGAGGGGGTGTGGTACCCCCCATACATGTTGTCATCGCATCACGCCTAAACCAGTTAATATGTGGAAGTCATATTTTCAGCATATCTGCGCCTAACCGTAATCGTAAAAAAACGGGACAAAATCATGACACGTTCCACCGCACAAATAAAAACTGTGTACATAAAAAAAAAACTCAAAACGCAGTATCTCCGTAAACCGTAAATACGCTATATTTCTGTATCTATAACGCTATCGTTATGAAACTTTATAAGAGGTTCTGCCCTTATACAAAAAAAAAGCGAACTATCTGCACAAGGGAATGCAATACCGGTATTACCGATACCGGGATCCCGGTCCAAAAATCTATACCGATAAACCGGTACTTCGGTATTGAAGTTTTTTTTATTTTTAATAAAAAATTTAAAATTTACTTCGTTTTAAAAAGAAAAGATTGTTTTTCACGGTTAAAAACTAAAGTAAACAATTGACATTTCGTCAAAACCGACCCAGAAGTTGTAAAGAAAAAAAAAATAGTTTTTTAAAAATATATTGAGAGCATTCCTTAAATCATATAAATGCCTCGAAAACTCGTATAGTTGTCAAAATAGATATGAATTTTGACAATTTTTCGAGTTTAAGGAATGCCCTTATTGATTAAAAATTATTTAAAATTGATAAATAGCTTGACCTAAGAGGGAATATGAGCTAAAACTTTTTTCCTACTGTGCGCCATTTTGCAAATTTTTATTTTTTTTTTCCAACGGCTCTACGCAGAAAAGATTAAGATGTCATCTTGAATCGGCCATTACTTTTTAAGGAAGTATCGTATGACATCCTTTAAGAAACATGACATCTTAAAAGAAACAGAATAGAACTACTTGATAAATTTGGTAAAAAAAAAATAATGAAAATTTTTTGCAGTCCGCAGCCATTTTTCGTGTATTTAGCCTCAAATACTTCCAAATCCTGAAGTGGTGGGTCAATTCTGACCCCAGTTTCCGATTCTACGCATAAAGTTACTTCAGAAATGCTTGAAAACAAAACCTAGGTGGTATGTGTTATTAATTTCAAAAAAAATTATTACGTACCATTTTCGACCCGGTCGTACAAGGGTTAAGATATTTTCAGAATTGTTCTTTTAGTCTAGAGCCAACATAAATACTACATTTGCAGTTGGTCACCATGATAATATGGACGTTAGAGGTTTTGGCCAGAAAAATGTGCATTTTGACCTATAGTGGAACGTTTGGATTCTAATGAATGCACTATAGGTCAAAAAGCACACTTTTTTGGCCAAAATTAAATTTTTACAAATATTGCTACTGAGTTTTCGTTGATGCAGTATAACGGAGAATACTTCAATACAAACAAAAGTGTTTTTTGTTTTGGGAAATAGTAATTTTCCGTTCCTCAGCGATGTGTCAAAGTTGATGCATTTGCATTTTAATGCAATAACGCGATTTTAACTCCTTTTTTCAATTAATAAAAAGTAATTAAAACAATTTGTTTTTTTCTAAAATAAAAATGAGTAAAATTGATGATGTTATGTTTAACGCAATTTAAGCCCAAGATACAACTGTGCGAGAAGCGTGCGTACGCGACGCTCTAGCTGTCAAAAAAATATTCAATACACGTAGACGAATACTGCGTCTGCGAGAGATATCACGCACGCAACAGTTTTCGTAAAAATGAAAATTGATGTGCGAGAGAAAAAATTTTAAGCTGTCAATTTTTTGTTGATTGTAAAAACAAAATTATTTGTGCATTGAAAAGTGAAAATATAAAAAAAAAAACCAACAAAAAATAAAAAATTATTGAAACAATTTTTTGTCGAATTTTTTTTTTTTTTTGTATTTTGACATATCGTCGGGTTAAAACTACAACTAGACATCTACATATACTGATGTTTTGAGTTAAGTATACATAAACATGAAGAAAAAACGGCTCTATGCCACTGTCTAGTCGGTTTTTTGAAATGTAGTACCCACTTAATTTTATGCAAAGAATAAAAATCAGAAAACTGCAAAATCCTATACAAAAAACGAATTTCAAAAAACTTAAAACGCTTTTTTCTCAAAACATGAAAAATGTAGATGTCTAGTTGTAGTTTTAACCCGACGATATAGTACAGTCATTTTGTAGTTTTACCTGTAAAGTTTTGCGGGATTTTTGCAAATAAGTTATTTTATAGATATCGATGTGCTCTTTCAGAATTTCAACTTTGCTACCTCGAGTAGTGTTCGTTCGCGCCGCCATATTGGAAAAATGGCGTCCAAAATCAGTTTTTTACAAATATCTCTTTAACGGTTACATTTAGAGAAAAATAATGTGGCGCAATATTGTAGCTTATAAAATTTTCTATAAAAACGAGAAATGTGTCTATGGAGTTGCAGAACTTGATTTTCTTGGGCATCATTTGAGGAGTTATTTTTCAAAAGGGCGTAAAACCATGTAAAACAAATTTTCAGAAATGAGAAAAAACTTTTATGATCGGTTTACAATAACATACTTTTTTTAATGTCTCCTGTATTATAGTGAGTTGACCAAAGATTCTAATCCCCTTAACATTTTTGTTGTTACCTATTTGCAGTAATTGCAAAAACTAAAAATTTCTATGAAATTATATGGAAATAAGCCCTTTTGTTCTGAAATGCGACTTTTGATCACGATTTTATCTAAGAAAAATGCATTTTTTGTGATGAATTTTGGACTAGAGGATGCATTTTAGCATGGTAATGGCGATGGCATCCTTAGGTTTGTTCGAGGTTGGAAGTGGTTTTACGCTCTTTTGAAATATCACTCCTCATTTATCGGCAAATGGCATAACACCTACTATTCATAAACATCAAACCGTTTCGAGAGCCTTTGACATCTGAAGAAGTGCGAAGTTTTTTGGACCTGGTCAATTATGTAGGCAAATTCATATTTTTTCAACAAACCTGAAATTTAGAAAAAAACCGTTTTTTCAAAATAGCTCCAAAAAGGTTCGTTCTAGAAAAAAACATTTCTCGCATTTTATAGAACGTTAAATTCCCTATAAGGGTCTCTCCGAACTGTTTTTTCGTCAGTCTTACCGTTCATTAGATGTCGCGTCTTGAAAATTATTCAAAATTGGGTATTTAACGTTCTATAAAATGCGAGAAATGTTTTTTTTTCTAGAACAAACCTTTTTGGAGCTATTTTGAAAAAATGTTTTTTTTCTAAATTTCAGGTTTGTTTAAAAAATATCTCGTAAACTATAGGTCAAGTGAAAAAAAAAAAAAATGAAATGAAGCTTATGGTGAAAGTAATTCCGTATAAATAGGTGCTTTTACTTTGAACGTGTGACACACCGTTCATGAGTTATCGTAAGCTCAACACAACACTGTGCCTACTCATAAGTGGCATGCACAATTTACAAATTTTTTTCAAATTTTTAATTAGGATATCTCCTGAGTTATAAGTCGTACGAAAACAGTTCAGGGGTCATTTTTATAGATATAAGCTACAATATTGCGCCACAATATTTTTCTCTAAATGTAACCGTTAAAGAGATACATATTTGTAAAAAATTGATTTTGAACGCCATTTTTCCAATATGGCGGAGCGAGCGAACACGATTCGAGGAAGCAAAGTTGAAATTCTGAAAGAGCACATCGAAATCTATAAAATAGCCCTTTTGCAAAATTCCCGCAAAACATTCCAGGTAACATTGTTTTATTCTCCCAAATGATTGTACTAATACATTTTTTCGTTTTCCTTGTATTTTGACAGTCGCAACGCAGACGTGTCTCGCATTATTGTATATTGGGTTGCGCTGCGATATCGCAGTCCAGCATCGCACTCGCAACTCGCTCTCGCACAATTGTATCTTGGGCTTTAGGTCAAAACATTAAAATATATTTTGGTTTTCTGTGGAAAAATCTAATTTTCAAATTAGACCCCTGACTTTTAATATTTTTTTTAAATTTTGAACTTCGTGTAAGCTTTTAAAATTTTGTTGGAATTTGTCAGTCCTAAGAAACCCGAAACTAGTAAGACTTTGCTATTGTTAATGTTATTTAGAAATATAGACGCCCGATTTTGCCCGTTTTTTTTTTTTCAATGAATTTTTTTGTCAGGTAACTTTGCTTCCATAATTTCGATTTATTCGAAATCTGGTTGCAAAAGACAGACAAAAAAGAAAACAAAGAACCTGTTTTTCAATTTCTTATTAGAAAATACTGAAGATAAAATGATAAAATTCAGATTGCGCCATGCGCAGGTTGAAGAGTAAAATGACGTCAGTGTTGAACTTCCAAGGTTGCCAACCTATGCCCTAAAAAATCTATTATTTTTTATTTCTTTGTACGTTTCTTTTTGTATCACAAAGTTTGTTTTGTACCTAAATATTGTAATTCATTAATAAGTAATATGTTTTTTGTGCCGATTTAAGCTAAAAATTAATAAACATTGTTGGCTTACAAGAAATCTTTAAGAAAAAGTATAAATATTTTGAGTTGTGGCAACTCTGAATTGTGTATTTTAAGAGAGCCTATGTCAAAATAATTTGACAATTTTAAATATTTAATTTTTCACTAAAACGGTTTTTTCGAGCTTTAAGCATTGTTTGAAGTTTTAGTTTAATACTATCGGTTCCAAAAATAAAAAAAAATGGAATTATAAACTCAAAAAAGTATACGTAAAGTGAAAAACAAACGAAAATTAAAAAAAAAACGTTTCATAAGAATGAAGTGTACGGTGAAACAAGACAGTCGGAAAAAAAGTAAGATATGTGTTGTGCATTTTAATAGTGGTGCAAGCAAGTCCATTAAGAGGCAAAAGTAACATCAGAATATGAATTGGCTGGAATTTTGTTAAAAATGTATAAAATTGGGCTTTGTTTTCACGGAAAGTTTACTTAATAATATTCCAAAAAAGCATACTTGTCAAATAACCGATTATTATACAAATACTTTTGCCCTGCAAAGGACTTACATCACTATTCAAATTTACGCCACATATGCACTTATGCTATATTCATTTTCCTTACTGATTTATTTAGGCATATTTAAATCAAATAAAGCATTACGAATGCTTTAATTTACAAATACAAATGTTGAAGTTGATGATACGCCTAATTTAGAAGCAATTGCATATCCTTTAACAGGTATTTTTTTATAATAAAACATAATTGCAAATGAAATAGTACTACATCACTTCTGATCATGTCCTAGGTACTATATTAAGGTCCGTTAACGCAGGAGCTGAAGAACCTCATGAAAATGTAACAGAAGATGAATACAAGGACCTTTAATATGGCATGCTATATATGACATACAGTGAGTCACATATGTATTTTGCATAGAAAAAATATTCAAAAATTCGAATTAATACTCAATTTTTAGCCGATTCATCCTTGGAAAAGTAATATTTTTTTTATAAACTTCGAGTCAATGGAAAGTTAACTATGATACCACTTCAAAAAAAATTAAAATAATGCGTTCTAATCACTTAAAAAGCAAAGAAATGATTTATTCATCTTTTTTATAAGGTCACAAAAGTATTTTGCTTTTTAGTAATATTTTACTTTGAGATTATTTATCAAGTAAAAGAGGCTTTTTTAATAATAACCATGGTAGCCATTATTTGAAGAGACATCATATAAACATCTTTGCGAGGACTCCATCCCTTTACGACATTTTCAGTCAGTGTTTTTCCCATTTTTCTTGCAGTACTTGTTTGAGCACATTTTTTGATAAAATATGGTATTTACTGACCTTTCCGCTAGATAAGGCCAAAAAATTTCTATTGGATTCGAAAAGAATATCGCGCTGGTGTTTTAATCTCTTTGGTGTTGTACAGAAGCGTCCCAGGATGTGTATTTAGGGTCATTGTCTTTTGAATATAAGAAGTCATCTTGTGGTAAATCCATTTTTTAACTACTGGGTGCAATTTATTTTGTGGAATTGGACTGATGTTCATGTCTATCCATATTGCCACCGATAAGCTTAAGTTTCCCCGTTCCATAAGCCGAGAACAGCCCACGACACACCATCATGTAAAATTATTGCTTTTAAGTTATAAAAGTTTAGGGTTTTATTTGCTTTATGCCAGACCATGCGGCGTCCATCGGATCCGAAAATATTATTTTTGCTTTCTATTGGATCCAATAATATAATATTTGCTTTCCATTGAATCGATAGACGCCGTGTGGTCTGGCATAAAGCAAATAAAACCCTTAACTTTTATAACTTAAAAGCAATAATTTTACATGATGGTGTGTCGTGGGCTGTTCTCGGCTTATGGAATGGGGAAACTTAAGCTTATCGGTGGCAATATGGATAGACATGAACATCAGTCCAATTCCACAAAAAAAAAATTGCACCCAGTAGTTAAAAAATGGGTTTACCACAAGATGACTTCTTATATTCAAAAGACAATGACCCTAAATACACATCTTGGGACGCTTCTGTATAACACCAAAGAGATTAAAACACCAGCGCGATATTCTTTTTCGAATCCAATAGAAATTTTTTGGCCTTATCTAGCGGAAAGGTCAGTAAATACCATATTTTATCAAAAAATGTGCTCAAACAAGTACTGCAAGAAAAATGGGAAAAACACTGACTGAAAATGTCGTAAAGGGATGGAGTCCTCGCAAAGATGTTTATATGATGTCTCTTCAAATAATGGCTACCATGGTTATTATTAAAAAAGCCTCTTTTACTTGATAAATAATCTCAAAGTAAAATATTACTAAAAAGCAAAATACTTTTGTGACCTTATAAAAAAGATGAATAAATTATTTCTGTGCTTTTTAAGTGATTAGAACGCATTATTTTAATTTTTTTTGAAGTGGTATCATAGTTAACTTTCCATTGACTCGAAGTTTATAAAAAAAATATTACTTTTCCAAGGATGAATCGGCTAAAAATTGAGTATTAATTCGAATTTTTGAATATTTTTTCTATGCAAAATACATATGTGACTCACTGTAGGTTGAAGCAATAAGTTCCCCCTCTCGCCTTTTCTCACGAATTTAAAAAGAAATATACTTGGGTCAACCATCTAAGTGAGGGCGGATAATCAAAACCGACAGAAAGTTTAATGGAGGCAATGGCTTCGTGCAACATTATTTTTAAAAAAATTAATGATAATGGCCAATAATTATATTTTGAAACATGAGCTTAAAGCGAAGTTAAAAAAATATTTTTTAGAAATATAAGAAAAACACTCTAATCGAAAGAGAAAATTAAATAAAATCACAACATTAAATATAAACAAAACTGCAAACTTTCTTATTTAACATACCATAAATGGTAAATATGTAGCCAAAGGAAAGATACTTAAATTAAAAAAATATTGTCTAAATATTTTCTTAAACATCATATTGTCACTCAGGCCAGATTCACGAAAGTGAAAATTATTCAGTTTTACAGTAATGTGGTTTTCTTATAGAAAATGGTTCAATAAAGTCATGCCAGAAGTATGAAAGCGATATCTGAAGTGGTTTAACAGCAAATGCAAAGTTTATTTCACAAAAAAACAAGATTTACATATAATAAATTCATATTTTCAACTTATTAAGCAAAAAAAAAAACATACTTCTTTCACTTTTGCCAAACTTTTTTTTATGAATAATAGTTGCTTACTATATTCAAAAAGGATTCATGAAAAAAAAATTTGCAAATTCAATGCAAAATAAAGAAAAAATCAACAAAAACAAAAAATACTCAATACTTCGATCATTACGCTGATAGATTTTGAAATGGGGTTTTCGGTCCCAGATAAACCCAAATTGTCAAGTTTTTTAATTGAAATGGTTAGATATTCTTTCGAGTTCATGGTTGTGTCTTTAAAGGATAAGTTTCTACTCCTCTGCCACCTCCAAGTCATAATACTAAATTTTTAAATTTTAACGATAGGAATAATGTTGTGATGTTAAAATTGAAAAATTTAGTATTATGACTTGGAGGTGGCAGAGGAGTAGAAACTTATCTTTTATAGACACAACCATGAAGTGGAAAGAATGTGTTACCATTTTGCATTAAAAAACTTGACAATTCGGATTTATTAGGGGCTGAAAACCCCATTTCAAATTCTGTCAGCGTAATGATCGAAAGCATAAGCGACTGTGGTGTGAATGTGGCTTCAGTTTAACTGTGACAAAGTGATGGATGCATTAGTCCAAAGTCCCGACTATAATCCTATCGAAAATTTGTGGGTCTATTTTAAGAAAAAGGTCGCTGAAAGGCAACCAAATACCGAACTTCATTTGAAAATACAATATTGGAAAAGACCGAGTAATTACAACCTGGAAATTTGATTCCTTCTATGTAAAAACATCTTGAATGTGTGGTAGATGCTTATGGTGGTCATTCAAAGATGGCTGTAAACAAGGAAGATACTAAAAATTTAGCATAAAAATATTTCTTTTTATTTGTAAAAAGACTTTCTTGACACTTCAAAAATCGAGTATTATTTGTTTTTGTTGATTTTTTTTTTATTTTGCATTGAATTTGCAAATTTTTTTCACGAATCCTTTTTAAATATAGTAAGCAACTTTTATTCATGAAAAAAAGTTTGGTAAAAATGAAAGAAATACGTTTTTTTTGCTTAATAAGTTGAAAATATGAATTTATTTTCAATGTAAAAAGACATTCTTGACAAACTGTAAATTTTTGATAAACAATCTTGCTAAGGCAATCGCCGCGTTAACTCTGTTTAGCAGTTATTACGGATTTTGATTCTCCGTTCACTTTTTATTAGTGTCTGACTTTCAGTGTCTTAACACTGACCGCTATTTTTTATTTTTGCTTCCTCTCTCTTGCAACTATCAACTTTTTTGTAATAAGCAATAGATTGGATTTATCTGGGCCTTAGTTACCCTACTATGAACCGGGGTGAATCCTTTTTTGGGAATAGATTTAAGGATCTTGATCCCGACTATATCCTTGGAAATATGAAAAATGTTAAAAGCAAAAGATTGCGATCGGGAGACTTTACACCACTTCCTGAAACTAAGCAAAATGATGACCATATTCCTCGTTACCTAATAGTTTCTGCCATTGGATCGTCAAATGAAGAAAAAGTTCGTCCTCTTTCTTCATATAATGTTTTTCAAATCGATAAAGGCTTAAATTTTATCTCAAGAGAATATTCAGAGGTAACTGAACTAAAATCAGGAGACTTGATGATAAAAACGCACAATTTAAAGGCAGCAGAGAAGTTTTTAAAAGCTAAATATGTGGACTTAGTTCCAGTTAAAATATCGTCTCATTCTAAACTCAATTCTTCACAAGGCAGAATTTTTTCAAGAAATATCATAGACATTCATGAGGAAGAATTAGTTGAATCTTTAGCGGATCAAAAAGTTATTGGAGTAAGGAAAATTATGAAGAAAATTAACGATTCTTTTGTCCCAACAGGGTCCGCTATTGTAACTTTTGACTTAATCCGACGTCCTGAAACACTGAAATTAGGTTGGGAAAGAGTTAAAGTACTATATATGAAAACGTCCCTAATCCATTGAGATGCATTATCTGCCAAAAGCTTGGTCATACTAAAAACTTCTGCAGAAATTCAGAATTATGCAGAGAATGTGCTACACCACCACCTTATGACAATTGTCCAAGAAAATATTGCATAAATTGCGATAGTGATTCGCACTGTTCTTACGATAATTCGTGTCCAACTTTTCTAATGCACAAAGCAGTTAATAAAATCAAAATTGATAGGAGATGTACAGCTCGTGAAGCATGGAAAGTGTACAATAGCAATCCAGAAGCCCACAAAATAGAACCTTTTGTAAGAAACGCAAAAAAGGCAACTTTCGCACAAATTGCTAAAAAATCATCAAACACCGAAGCAGAAACAGCAATAATTAATCTAGATGCACCATCCTCATCCAATAAAACAACTAATGCCGAAACTACTACTCAAGATATACAAATTCCAACTGCAGCAAATAATTCAACGACAAATTCTTCTACTAATTTATTACCTAATGACAAACCATCCCACATAAGAGAAACGATCAACACTTAAAAACTATCACCAACGAAAATCAATAAAAAAACAAGTAATTTTATTTCAAAACCTAAACCAAAAAATTTAAATGAAATCCTTCACAATATACTTCCTATATTTAACGTTAATGAAATTGACGTAGACATGCAGCCCTGTCCCCATCAATACATAAATCCTTCAGATGAAGTTCAATTAACAAAAAATTAATTTATCATATTCACCTTTAACTTTTTGCACAAACTTTATATACCTTAACAAGCTAAATGGATTCTGGCTTAGATTTTACACTTTTACAATGGAACATTCAGGGATTTATCAATAATAAATATGGTCTGGAAATTCTGGTATCACGACACAATCCTGACATCATTGCCTTACAGGAAACACATATTATCAAAAAAAATGAAAATTTTCTACACCTACCAAATTACAATATATTTTACCACAATAAAAACTACTCATATGCTAAAGCAGGAATAGCTTTTTTAGTTAAAAACAACATCAAGGTGTCACAACACAAAATTTCGCAGAACAATTTAATTTTTCATACCATAACAATAAAAGGTAAATCTGATCTTCATATCACCAATATCTACAAGGAGAGAGACGTGTATTTAACACCTTTTCATGTGGATGATATTCATTCTTTTGGCTTGGACCATCATCTCATAATTGGAGATCTTAATTCACAAAATACCTTGTGGGGTTCCCAAAACACTTCACCAAGTGGGACAATATGGGAAAACTTTTGTAACAATAGAAACCTTACGATTATAAATGATGGTTCTCCTACCTTGCTCATCACAAGAAATACATTAACAGCAGTAGACGTTTCGATGGCATCTGTTGATCTTGCACCTACACTAACTTGGAAATGTCTCCATCAACCAGAGTTATGTGATCATTTTCCAATTATCATTTACAATCGTCTTGCAACAAATGAAAAACTCCCAGTCATAAGATTTTCAGACAAAAAAGCCAACTGGCCCAGATTTTATGACAAAACAATAGAATATTCAACCACTTTCCAACAATCCACCAATGTTAATAGGGAAGCGGCACAAATAAAAAGAATATTAAGAAAATCAGCCAATAAATCCATGCCTCTGAGCAGGTCGGCAAACAATCGGAATAGTCCAATATGGTTTAATTCTGAAATCTCTTCGTTGATTCGGGAAAAAAATCAATTATGGAAAAATTTCAAAAGAGTTAGAAGTCAAACCAATTTTCTAGATTACAGAAAATCCTGTGCAAAAGTAAGGAGAGCTTGTAAAGATGCTAAAAGATCTACTTGGAACAACTTTCTTAATTCTTTGAATCCTTCGATGGATACTAGAATCTTATGGAACAAAGTCAATAAAATTAAAACTGCAAGAGTAAATAATTTCCCATCTATTTTCCAGCAAAATGATGTTCTATCTCTCCCTAAAGACAAAGCTGGAGTGCTATTGGTTCGGATCGATCATTTGACAGGGAATTGATTACAGCAAAACATTTAATTAATATTGAAACATTGCCTGAAATCACTTCAAACTTTAGACACATTGTTGAAGATGTAACCATTGCTGAACTAGAATTGATACTACAAAATCTAAAAGGATCTACTCCAAGTGCAGATAAGATCACATATTCAATGATCAAAAACTCATCTTTGACTTTAAAGATACGAATTTGTCAACTTTTCAGCAATATATTAAAAACGGGAATTTATCCTCACGACTGGAAGCATGCTATTTTATGTCCCATCCCAAAGCCTGGTAAGAGCCCTAACCATGTTACTGGTTACATACCTATATCATTATTACCTGTTTTATCAAAAACTTTTGATAAAATAGTTGCTTCTAGATTATGGTCTTGCTCAAAATATAAATTACTAAGTGGACAACATGCTTTTTTGCCAAATCAAGGTGTACACACTTTATGCCACCAAGTCGAATCTCAACTCAAGGTAAACATGAATAATAAAAAGCACAGTGTCGTGTTATCCGAAGACCTCGAAAAAGCTTTTGACCGTGTCATCTCAACTTTTGTTATTCAAGAACTTCATGAGTGGGGTATTCCAAAAAATTTACTCAAGGTCATTTTGTCATTTCTTACAAACAGACACATTACAACCTCAAGGTTCACCTCTTTCAATTGTGTTATTTACAGTGTATACCAATTCTTTAATAAGAGCACTGACAGTCTTTCAGTTATCAAGGCCTTAGCTAGCCGAAAAGAAAACATCTTTAACTATGTTGTTGGCAATATAAATTTTTTAAATGTTGTTTCAATCTTGTGGACTCCAGGTCATATAGGAATTCCTGGAAATGAATACGCTGACTCTGCTGCTAAGCAGGCTTTATTGCTACCTTTAGTTGCTGTCACCCCTTGCTTGGATTCGGCAATATTAAGTTGTTATTTTAATACTCAGAGAGAAATCCAGCAATCAAAATGGAACACTTCGAACATCTTTTAAAGCACACATAATCCTTCCTTAGTGAGACACAACTACAACTCAAAATTATCCAGAGAAGAGTGCATTTCTATAGCCAGAGTCAGACTTGGAAAGACATTATTCACCACAAAACATTTATTTGAAAGAACCACTCCAATGGAATGTGAATTTTGTACTGCTTCACTCACTGTTCAGCACATTTTTGCTGACTGTCCTGTTTCAAGAAAAAACCAACCAATTCAAAAATTATTAGACTGCAGCATAAGAGATTCCTACAAAATTATTAAAGAATGTTTAGCAAAACACAGTTTATCTATAACTGATATTTAATATATGTAAATACTTCTGTTACTGGTACTTATGGCCCTGTTGCCCCGTACCTTAATACTTTATAAATTTATTTATAAAGTAATATACTTAAATAAATAAATAAATATAATTTTCATATTTAAAAAAATTTAAAAAAGCAATTTCTCAAATTCAAAAATTTTCACATTCGTGAATCTGGCCGAAGAGTGACGATATATCAATACAAATTTCCTCGTGTCAGATTATCATTACAAAATATTGATTAATGTAAAAAAAATAACCAATTTGTCCCACTGTTGCGCTCTCAACATAATTTTATAATTTCATCTGTTTGCAATTTTCATCCAATAAGAATACGTTTCAGATGACGTCAGTGTTGAAAATGCGCAGAACAAAACAAATTTCATGTGCCTGATGTCGCAATCTTTATTTTATCATTCTTGGAAGATACTACTTATCCAAGTAACTTGGGTAAAAGTGCGCATAATTTTTGCTTTAGGTTTTTCGAAAAATAGAGATATTTGTGGTTCAAATACGAAAAATTAGTACTTTTTTAACTTTTGAGGTTAATGGTAGACTGCTCAAAATTTTTTTTTTTTAGTACCACTTTTTGCCTTTGAAACGAGCTCTTAAAATGTTTTACACAATACTTTCTTCAAAAGTTATTAAAGATTCAAGATGATATCATGCAATAAAAGTCGTATCGTTTTACCCGTTTCATGGGATTTCAAGATGACATCTTAATTCAGCCATAAGTTTTAAAGGAATTATTGTATGGCATCTTTTAAGAGCTCATTTTGAAGAAAATGAATAGAACTACGAGATACATTTGCAAAAAAAAATAATAAAAATTTTTTGCAGTTAGCATCTAACTTTAAATATAGCCAAAATGGTAATTTTTCATGAGTTTGACCTCAAATATCTCCAAATCCTGAGTTGGTGGGTCAATTCTGACTGCGGATTCGGATTCTACGCATAAAGTTACTTCGGAAATGCTTGGCAACAAAACCTTATTGGCATGTGTTATTAATTTAGAAAATTTATTACATACCGTTTTTGACCAGGTAGTACAAGGGTTAAGATTTTTTTCAGAATTGTCCTTTTAGTCTAAAGTCAACACAAAAACTTAATTTGAAGTTGGTCACCATGCTAATATGGACGTTATGAATTTTGGCCAACAAAATGTCCTTTTTGACCTATATGTACGGAAAAAACAATATGCTGCAGCAAGATTTTTAACACTGAAAATAAAAAAAATTTACTCGATTGAACCAGAGACGATGAAAAAAAAGCTTCAAATGGCGATTACCAAAAACTTGAATGACACGGCTTAGCCAAAAGTGGAATCAACTAAAAATTTTGCCAGAATTGTGAGACAAGAGCTGGGTTATTGTGAGAGTGAAAATCTCAACGTTCCTATTTTAATAATAATTATTTTATTTTAATTATAGTTTAAAACTTAAGACTAGTTTTTATGTTTATGTGAATTAAACAGTATATTTATTTTTGATACGGTTTTTTTTTTTATTAAATCAAAAGATTCAAATCCAAGTTTCTTTTATACTGAACCAGATCATTAGGCTTTAATCTATGCCATGCGGACTGATGCGTTACTCATATTCGCCCTCTTTTTGATTCCATTTTTATTGTTGAGAAGAATACCGGTGCATACCGGTATCCCAGTTTTGAAAAATATTTCAATACCGAATACCGGTATTGTTATTTAGCACCGGTATTGTTATAACACCGGTATTGCATTCCATACTCCGCACCCAAAGCAACTACCATTATAAAACTTTGTACATACATATAGCGTACATGAATGAGATTTGGTACATATGGAAAAAGCACCAAGAAAAATAATGTGTACTGGGAAAAATGGGAGTATCACGCCACCACAAAAATTATTTCATCATATCACTGAAAATATTTAACACACATGAATGAGATTTGATACATGTGTACAGAGCGCCAGGACAAATAATGTTCACTAGGAAAATGGGCGATGCCACGCCCCTAAAAAAATCATAATTTATCCATTTAAAATTAATAGGGACAAATGAGATCCTTTAAGTTTTCCGGCTATGTTATTAAGCTTGTAATTCGGTTATTTGTCGCATAGGCTTTGTAGTTACATACAGAATAATAAATGCAAAATATGAAATGATGAGTCTAAGTGGCGAAAGACTATTACCGTAGAAAATGCATTTAAAGATTATATGAAAATTGATCTTTGCAAATATATGACTAAAAGTTCAATTAAAAAATTAATTTTCCGAAATTAAAAACACATAACCCAGTGTGCCAAACGGACTCGTTTCGGATCCGTAACGGGTTCATATTTTCGTTGTTTTTATCCGTTACGGAATCCGTTACGTATCCGTTACTGATCCGTTTGCGGGAAGGATTCCTAAAAAAAAAACGAATCGTTTTTTCTTCTTTTATGGATCCGTTTCGAACCTGTAACGTACATCAAAAACGAATTCAAAACGGATTCGCTTTTAATAATGTTAATGCTGCTTATAAAAAAAAAGAAAACAGGGTGAAGCGCATATTTTTAATTAAAAAAAACAAAATAACAAAAAAAAAAAAAAACTAGTAAGGGTGTAAATTTTGGCCTGGCCAAAAAATAAATACCCTACACTGCAGTATTTTGAAAATTTTGCTTATATGAGAGGTGCCACGCCCTCTTGTCCGAGTACACCCAGTTTTTGTTCAGAGCTTGCATTTATAGTTTTTAGTGTCAGAGTGAAATTTAGTTGGATTATCTCAAAAAACTTTTTCAGTATAGCATTTTGAAACTTTTGCTTATATGGGAGGTGCCACGCCCCCTTGTACGATTTCAACCAATTTTTGCTGAGAGCTTTCATTTATAATTTTTAGTGTCTGAGTCGAAGTTGGTTCGAATATCTCAAAAAACGCTTTCAGTATAGCGTTTTGAAGCTTTTGCTTGTATGGGAGGTGCCACGCCCTCTTGTCCGAATTCGCTCAGTTTTTTATCAGAGCTTGCGCTTACAATTTGTAGTACTTATGTGTATCGTGGTTGCATTGTCGTGAAAAATACTCCTAAAATTGCATTTTGAATATAATTTTTGTATGGGCGGTAGGCGTGTCTGTTGACCGATTTTGCTCATTTTCAATCCCCCGAGCTAACTTTGACGACGGAGGCAGTGTACCAAATTTCATTGAATTATCTTGCTCAGTTTTCCCAAAAAGTGTATTTCAACACACAGCCAGCCAGCCACCCAGCCAGCCAGCCAGCCAGCCACCCAGCCAGCCAGCCAGCCAGACAGACGGACATGGCTATATCGACTCAGGAGGTGACGCTGATCAAGAATATATATACTTTTCTATATCTGCCACGCCTCCTTCTCTGCGTTACAAACGGAAGGACAAAGTGAATATACCCTGGGTGTAGGGTATAATTACTAGCCCGGCCGGGAGTCGAACTCAGGCTCCCGGGGTATTACTCTTTCATACACGAGACGTTAGACAACTAGGCTATTGGCCGATATGATGTTTACTTCACTGATGTAGACTTATTTGATGTTGAGATTTAAAGTTTGTATATTAAACAAATTTCTGTTGTTTTTTTATAAGTATTCTGTGTTGTTTTTCTTCCCTTCTTTTGATAAAAAATGTTATATACTCAAATTTGGAATCAAAAACATTTTTTCAAACAGAGTTTGAAAAGTTTACAAAAAATCATACGCAATAAAATAAAAAAACTAGTAAGGGTGTAATTTTGGCCTGGCCAAAAAATAAATACCCTACACTGCAGTATTTTGAAAAGTTTGCTTATATGGGAGGTGCCACGCCCTCTTGTCCGAGTACACCCAGTTTTTGTTCAGAGCTTGCATTTATAGTTTTTAGTGTCAGAGTGAAATTTAGTTGGATTATCTCAAAAAACTCTTTCAGTATAGCATTTTGAATCTTTTGCTTATATGGGAGGTGCCACGCCCCCTTGTCTGATTTCACCCAATTTTTGCTGAGAGCTTTCATTTATAATTCTTAGTGTCTGAGTCAAATTTGGTTCGAATATCTCAAAAAACGCTTTCAGTATAGCGTTTTGAAGCTTTTGCTTATATGGGAGGTGCCACGCCCTCTTGTCCGAATTCGCTCAAATTTTTATCAGAGCTTGCGCTTACAATTCGTAGTACTTATATGTATTGTGGTTGCATTGTCGTGAAAAATACTCCTAAAATTGCATTTTGAATATAATTTTTGTATGGGCGGTAGGCGTGTCCGTTGACCGATTTTGCTCATTTTCAATCCCCCGAGCTAACTTTGACGACGGAGGCAGCGTACCAAATTTCATTGAATTATCTTGCTCAGTTTTCCCAAAAAGTGTATTTCAACACACAGCCAGCCAGCCACCCAGCCAGCCAGCCACCCAGCCAGCCAGCCAGCCATCGACTCAGGAGGTGACGCTGATCAAGAATATATATACTTTTCTATACCTGCCACGCCTCCTTCTCTGCGTTACAAACGGAAGGACAAAGTGAATATACCCTGGGTGTAGGGTATAAAAAAAACATAAAAATATTTTTTTTATCATAAAAATATTTTTTTTATCATAAAAATTAAATAAAGCAAATCCGTTTTGAGTTCGTATTTGAAGTATTTACGGAATCGAAACGGATTTGCCCAGGTTCGAATCCTACCAGAGGTGGATTTTTACCCATTATTTTTCTTCCTTTTTTTCTTTTTATTATTTTTTAATTGCTAATAGGCGCATCAAAACGGTTTTTTTCTGTAAATATACAGCATTAACATATTTAAAAGCAAATCCGTTTTAAATTCGTTTTTACATAAGTTTCGGATTCGAAACGGGCCCGCACTGCGGAATTTAATTTTTTTTTATTCGCTAATAAGCGCTTCAAAATGTTTTTTTTTTTTATCTAAACAAAGCGTTTTGAATTCGTTTTTGATGTACGTTACGGGTTCGAAATGGATCCGTTACCGCGGATTACGTTTTTTATACCTTTATGAACTCGTAATGGATTCGAAACGGATCCTCATCCGTTTTTGTGCACATTGGGAATGTATAGAAAAGTAAACCGTGAGCAAAAAATTAAATCATCATACCTCTGAAACTATTTAACGTACATAGATGAGATTTGGTACATTTGTAAAAGCACCAAGACGTAAGACACATGTACTGGGAAAAATGTGGGTATCACGCCCCCAAAAAAATCACATCATACCTCTGAGAACATTTAACGCATATGAATGAGATTTGATAAATGTGTACATAGAGCCGGGACAAATGATGTTCACTGGGAAAATGGGCGATGTCACGCCCCATTTATGTGATTTGGCACACATGTAAAATGGGTCGGAAAAATGTCCTATGCAACACGTCCCGTGCGACCCTGATTAAAATTAAATTAAAAAAAAATACGAATAATTTTTAGGTAAAATCAAAACAATTTTTAAGACATCAATGCACAACATTCTAAAATTAGTCATATTGAAAAATTGCCTCAGGTTTCCCTGAAATCGTCCTTTAAACTGTTGGCCCTGAAAACCACTTCTGTTTTTGTCCCGTGCAACCGTCTTGGTTTTTTGCAATTATGTTGAAAACGAAAAATTGTCCAATTATAAGGCTAATTAAGAGCTATATATATGTTTCATCTTTCGCCACAAAGACTCATCACACCATTTTAGATTTGTAACAAAACTCATCAGACTATTTTGTTGTTGTACAAAATGGTCTGATGAGTCTTTGTGGCGAACGACGGAACATATGTCACCATAGCACAGTGGTTCCTGCCAGAGTTGGGAAAATTGCATTACTTTTTTAATGCATTGAATTAGTAATGCAAATGCAAAAAATTATTGTATTGATTTCTAGAATTTAATGCAAATGAAAAATCTATTGCATTGATTTTTGGAATTTAATGCTATTGAAAAAATATATTGCATTAATTTTTGAAATTTATTGCTATTGAAAAAACTATTGAAATGATTTTTGAAATTTATTGCTATTTAAAAATCTATTGCAATGATATTTTAAATGTATTGCTACTTAAAAATCTAATAACCGAATTCACGATCTTGTTGCATCGTAGCAAATGCAAAATTATTTTTAATTACAAAAACAAATTCTATTGAATTTTCAAAAGCAAGAGTCTTGTAAGCAAGGCCTAATTTGCAACAATAGTCTATTGTGACTGATTTTATTTTTTTCATTTGTGATTGGCACAATTGCTCAATGACTTTTATGTTTTTGACAACCGTATTTGTCACAAATTGAAATTAAAATGTAAACAAAATCAATTAAATTTCAATTATTTCGTTTTGATTTAATTAACAAAGATTTCTACGTAATGTTTGCACTAAGCACATTGTATGTAATTAATAACATTGTGATTTTTTTCTAAATACGCAAAATTATTCAGTAAAATTTCTTTTAAATCAAAATAAGATATCAAATAAATTTTAAATTCAAAAAATATTTGACAGCAAAACAAAGAACAGCTGTTCTGAAACGTTTGCAATATCAATTTACAACAGTGTGTGCTCACAATTGTTTACTCTTGCAAATTTGCATTTGCTACGATGCAACAAGATCGTGAATACGGCTATTGCAATGATTTTTGAAATTTATTGCTATTGGAAAATCTATAGCATTAATTTTTTAAAAATGGAAATTTTAATGCAATTCTTCAATTTGCCTTAAAATTTTCAATATATTGGTAGGTTTTAGGAAAAAGGAATTTTCTTAACTTTTGAATCATTCCCTTCCCCACCAACCAACCCAACCACCCCACCATTTTTATTTTCCTTCTTGTTCCTCCGAGGCTTCCCTTTAATTGTCCAGGTTGGTTTCCATTTCACTTCATCATTTCATAATTTATATTCAAATTTTTTCCCGTGTTCTCCCTTTGGAGGACTTGAACCTCGATCCAAACATGTTCCGTGATCGCACTTTAACGAGCTCAGCCAAAGCAACCATTACTGAGTAAAAAAAAAAAAAAATTTTTACCATCGTTGGGATTCGAACCCGAGCTACTTTCAACGTTCAGAATCGCGCATCTCAAAGTTCTCCTCCAAATTCGAATATTTTTTTGTATGAATAAAAAAATTTATAAATTTCTTTCAAAAATTACTTTAACACATTGACTGTCATGGCTATTGATTTCAATAGCCAGTACAGTTTCATTCAGGCTTGTGGCTATGGATTTCCATAGCCAGTAGTTTTTTGTTATTTCGCCTCTTCATGAAAAATGCATATGAACTTGGTTTGAGGAGTATGTGGTTTGCTTAGATTTTATAGACATTTATTTTGAGAAATAATAAAAACTATTTCATTGTGAGAAAATTCTAATAGCTAGAGTCGAAAAAATAATGCTTGCATAAAAATTATCGTTTGCATTTCAGTCGCTATAGCTTGCTGCGCCATGAGTTATGTGTTGTCTTTTCCGTCTCTTTCATTTATTGTTTTTTTTTATTCTTGATGTTGTGTTGTTGATGAGAGCAAAAATGAGAGTGATTTCGTCAGTGATGCCAACTCAATATTTTCAATATTTTTGGACTTTTAACGATGTTTTACATGTGTTTCAATATTTTTCAATTCTTTTTGACTTTTTCGATATTTTGGATGTTTTTGCGAAACACTTGGACTTTGACCGATTTCTTCGATGTACATATTTCACTATTTTTCGAAACTTTTGATTTTGTTTCGATATATTGGATGTTTTGTTTTTAAACTTTTACCGATTTCTTCAATGTGTTTCAATATTTTTCAAAACTTTTGGGCTTTTACCGATACTTAGGATGTTTTTCGATTTCTTTTTGTAATTTAACCGATATTTTGGATGTTTTTCGATAAACTTAGACTTTTGCAAAACTTTCGGAGTTTTACCGATATATAGGATGTTTTTCGACATTTTTGGACTTTAACCGATATTTTGGATGTTTTTCTACAAACTTGGACTTTACCGATTTCTTCGATGTGTTTCAATACTTTCCGAAACTTTTGGACCCTTTTCTATATATTGAATATTTTTCGATATATGTATTTGGACTTTCACCGATTTCTTCAATGTTTTCCAATAATTTTGGGCTTTTACCGATATGTAGAATGTTTTTCGATATTTTTGGACTTTTACCGATATTTTGTACGTTTTTCGAAAAAAATTTTTTTTTCTTTCACTATTTTTCTAAACTTTTGAACTTCTTTCGATATATGTATTTGATGTTTTTCGATATATGTATTTGAACTGTTACCGATATATAGGATGTTTTTTGATAAACTTGGACTTGATCCGCTTTCTTCGATGTGTTTCAATTTTTTTCGAAACTTTTGGACCTTTTTCGATATATTGGACTTTTACTGATTTTTTTAAATATAATATTTATTGATTTGAATCGTTCGAATAGAAGAACTTAGTCTTTAACATGCGACTTATTCATAATAATACAATCAAGTATTATCTATATATTAATACGTGAACAGTTTTTTTTGCGCCCCTTTTGCGAGCTAACCATTTAACCGATTTTTGATATTTTTCTTTTATATGATAGGTACTGTGGTGTAGAATCCACGAATCCAAAAATTATCCTCATAATTTGCCATTAAGGCATTTAAAAACAGGATCAAAGTTTTCCATATAATTACAACAACAACAGCACCCACAGTGTAATGCTCTGTTGTTGAGAAAGTGAATGAGACAGTGGAATGGGAGAGATTTTTTTGTTGTTGTTGTGTTTCTCTTGCTTGCAAAAACCTGTTTCGTTGCACTCTGTCCACGTTCTGCATCGATATTTTGGATGTTTTTCGATATTTTGGAGCTTTGCCGATATTTTAGATGTTTTTGCATACTGTTGGTCTTTTATCGATATTTTTGATGTTTCTCGATACTTTGGGACTTTTATCGATATTTTGGATGTTTTTCGATACTTTTGGACTTTTACCAATATTTTGGATGTTTTTCGATACTCCGGACTTTTACCGATATTTTAGATGTTTTTCGATACTTTGGGTCTTTTACCGATATTTTGGATGTTTCTCGATACTTTTGTACTTTTACCGATATTTTGGATGTTTTTCGATACTTTTGGACTTTTACCGATATTTTAGATGTTTTTCGACACTTTTGACTTTATATCGATATTTTGCATGTTTCTCGATACTTTTGGACTTTTACCGATATTCTGGATGATTTTCGATACTTTTGTACTTTTACCGATATTTTGGATGTTTCTCGATACTTCTCGATATTTTGGATGTTTCTCGATGCTTTTGGACTTTTACCGATATGTTGGATGTTTCTCGATACTTTTGGACTTTTATCGATATTTTGGATGTTTCTCGATACTTTTGGACTTTTACCGATATTTTGGATGTTTCTCGAAGCTTTTGGACTTTTACCGATATTTTGGATGTTTCTCGATACTTTTGGACTTTCGCCGATATTTTGGATGTTTCTTGATACTTTTGGACTTTTATCGATATTTTGGATGTTTTTTCGATACTTTTGGACTTTCGCCGATATTTTGGATGATTCTCGATACTTTTGGACTTTTACTGATATTTTGGATGTTTTTCGATACTTTAGGGCTTTTACCGATATTTTGGATGTTTCTCGATACTTTTGGACTTTTACCGATATTTTGGATGTTTCTCGATGCTTTTGTACTTTTACCGATATTTTAGATGTTTCTCGATACTTTTGGATTTTTATCGATATTTTGGACGTTTCTCGATACTTTTGAACTTTTATCGATATTTTGGATGTTTCTCGATACTTTTGGACTTTCGCCGATATTTTGGATGTTCCTCGATGCTTTTGGACTTTTACCGATACTTTAGATGTTTTTCGATACTTTTGGACTGTTACCTATATTTTGGATGTTTCTCGATGCTTTTGGACTTTTATCGATATTTTGGATGCTTCTCGATACTTTTGCTCGTTTATCGATATTTTGGATGTTTTTCGATACTTTTGGACTTTTATCGATATTTTGGATGTTTCTCGATACTTTTGGACTTTTACCGATATTTCGGATGTTTCTCAATACTTTTGAACTTTTATCGATATTTTGGATGTTTTTCGATACTTTTGGCCTTTTACCGGTATTTGTGACGTTTCTCGATACTTCTGGACTTTTATCGATGTTTTGGATGTTTTTCGATACTTTTGGACTTTTACCGATATTTTGGATGTTTCTCGATACTTTTGGACTTTTACCGATATTTTGGATGTTTCTCGATGCTTTTGGACTTTTACCGATACATTAGATGTTTTTCGATACTTTTGGACTTTTACCTATATTTTGGATGTTTCTCGATACTTTTGGACTTTTACCTATATTTTAGATGTTTCTCAATACTTTAGGACTTTTACCGATATTTTGGATGTTTCTCGATACTTTTGGGCTTTCACCGATATTCTGGATGATTTTCGAAACTTCGGGACTTTTACCGATATTTTGGATGTTTTTCGATACTTTTGGAGTTTTACCTATATTTTGGACGTTTCTCGATACTTTTGTACTTTTACCGATATTTTGGATGTTTTTCGATACTTTTGGACTTTTACCGATATTAGATGAGTTTTGATATTTTTGAACTTTTACCGATATTTTGGATGTTTCTCGATACTTTCGGACTTTTACCGATATTTTGGATGTTTTTTGATAATTTTGGACTTTCGTCGTTTTCTTCGAATTGTTTAATATTTTCGATACTTATGGACTGCAGTTCTGCAATGGCGTGGGCACACTCTCACTTATGTAAGGGTTTTTGGTTTTGTTTGGATAACGGCTTAGTGCCATTTTTGCAGTGAGATATGGTTTGATAATGCTCTGTCACGGCTGAAATTCAACACAGCATCTTATGCCTTAATATGCTAAGAGTTGAGGAAGAAAGCTTAAGAAAAATTTATATGCGAGTAGTGTCATGCGCCATCTCGGCTTATTTGGAATGGAGATAAACTGATTTTTGAGAAAGAATATTAATCTTTTTTTTTTAGTAGAAGGTGCCTCTCTCAAAAAATGAAATACGTTAGCTACCACACTAAGATACACTAAGCCTTCTGCATCCAAAAAAGGTTACAACGAGTATTGAACTCTGTCAGTACTTAATATTCTGGCTTTCTTTCATTCAAAACAGTACTCGAAAAATTGTATCTATCTATAGGAGAATGGCCAAAATTTGGCCACCGGCGATACTAGTTATTATTATTTCTTCGATGTTTTCCAATACTTTTGGACCTTTACCGATATTTTAGATGTTTTTCAATATTTTTCGAAACTTTTGGACTTTTTTGGATATTTTTCGTTATATTTGGACTTTTACCTATACTTTAGATGTTCTTTTATACTTTTAGACTTTTGCCGATATTTTATATGTTTTTCAATACATTTGGGCTTTTACCGATTTCTTCGGTGTATTTCGATACTTTTGGACATTTACCGATATTTTGGACGTTTTTCCATAAACTCTTACCGATTTCTTCAATGAACATTTTAATATTTTTGGATACTTTTGGAATTTTACCGATAAAATAAATATATCAGAGCATCTGTTTGTGGCACATTGTTTTAAACAATAAAAAAAGTTTTCGTTACTAGCTTTTTAGTGCAATTTGGTTTTTTATTAAAACCCGTGCAACGCCGGGTAAAACAGCTAGTTTCATATAAAACATGAAAATAAAAAAATGTTGGCACCCTGGGAAACAGTACAAAAATTGGTCTGGCAGTCAATGTGTTAAATTGTCATTTCCCCCGAGTTCCCAGATTTGGATTTTTTTTATTTTTTTGAGATTTTTTTCGGTTAATGCAAATGCAGGAAAGGTTAACAAGAAAATTTATTTTCCACATGAATTAAAGTTACTCATGCGACATATTGTTATTTAAAAAATGATGCATAGCCCATGCATACAGTGTTCGTGCGACCTGAACCCAAAATTCAGTGTACTGTATTTTTGGATCATCTGTATATGATATGGGACTACAGGGTGGCTGATTCGAAGTGTTACCAATTCAAAAGACTATATTTTTAGTTTCCATGCACAGGTTTTATTGATCAAACGCTATAATTGTTGGGAAATGTTCAAATTTTAAGAATCTACTTGAGATTTTCGATATGGCCACCTTTGGCCTTAACTATGGCCCGTAGACGGTCGAAGAACGAGTCGCATGCTGCACGAATTTGATTTTGTGGAAGTTTGCGCCATTCTCGTTGAAGGGCCACTTTTAGCGCATCAACGCTCTGGTATTTTTTAGTCAAGACCTTCCTGTCCAATATACCCCAGATTGCGAAATCCAGCGGATTCGCATCAGGCGAATTTGAGAGCCATTGTTGAGCAGAAATGAAGCTAGGAACGTTTTTTTCTAACCATTCTTGATTCACACGAGCTTTGTGTGACGGTGCCGAGTCTTGTTGGAATGTCCATGGCTTGCGACCGAAATGTTTGCGTGCCCACGGTAGTAAAGCACCCTTCAACACTGATTCACGATACACCTGGGCGTTTACTTTGACGCCAGCGGCCAAAAAAACGAGTGGTGAGCGCCCATCAGCAGTCACTGCAGCCCAAACCATCACATGCGGTGGTGCCTGCGTCCTGGTGGCCAAACGAACATTCAAATTTTCGTAGGACCTCTCTGTCAAGTAAACCCGATCATTTTGTTTGTTTACATATTGCTGGATACAGTAATTTTTCTCATCAGAGAAGACAATTTGTGACAGATTTCCGGCGGCGTGCAAGCGCAACAACTCCTTGGCTCTATCGAGCCAAACTTTTTTTTGAGCAGGAGTGAGATCATGCGCCTTTTGGAACTTGAGGGCCTTTAGTCCGAGCTTGTTTGACAATATGTGTTGCATTCGTTCACGCGATATTTTCAGCTCGGCAGCCATTTGTCTGCCACTGCGTCTCGGATTTCGCTCAATTCTGGCCTTCACCTTTCGAACCATTTCTGGTGATGTTGCAGTTATTTTCCGACCACCACCATGTCGGTTGGCAACGCTGCCGGTACCATTGTAACGTGTTATGGTCCGATACACAAACATTTTATTCACTTTTAAATGTTTCAGCTCACGAACAATTGCTGGTTGCGATTTTCCAGCCAAATAAAGAGCAATCACACTATTACGTTTGAATTCTTTCGAACCATTTCTGGTGATGTTGCAGTTATTTTCCGACCACCACCATGTCGGTTGGCAACGCTGCCGGTACCATTGTAACGTGTTATGGTCCGATACACAAACATTTTATTCACTTTTAAATGTTTCAGCTCACGAACAATTGCTGGTTGCGATTTTCCAGCCAAATAAAGAGCAATCACACTATTACGTTTGAATTCCATTTCGAAAATTTTTTATTTTCAATAAATTGACGCGCAAATGCTTTTTTTTGGTTACTTGTTGACAATAGAATGAACTAACATCATGCCAATTTTTAGACAGCTGTCATGTTCCATCTGTCAGATAAGTATATCTGAAGTTGGTAACAGTTCGAATCAGCCACCCTGTATTTCCAAGGATTCCATTTACAGTCTTTGCCGTGAAGACAACACTCCGCCATAACAGAAGAGTTAACTTAAAACAGAAGTTTTGTCTCCAAAGGGTCTACCAAATCTTAGCCTACAACGATAGAACTCTAGATTTGATCAAAGAGCGTAGACTTGGTAGTCCTGCTACCGCTAGTTCGTCAATCAATCTGTAGTATATGGTGAAATAGGCTACTGGAATAATTTGAAATCTTCCAAAAAAATTTTGTGTGGTTTCGTTCTAACATACGTAGGTGTCCGTTATATGTTCACATATGGGTATTTCTTAAAAAAGTCTACCGAGTATGAACAAAAAAAATATGTTTTAAAGTTTGATTTAAACACCGGTAGTTATGCAAACATATTCAAATTTATATATGCAAATAATACATTTAGCTTTTCTCAATTGTAGTCCACAAAAAATGGCTGCATAAATTAAATTTTCTCCAATTTAGTTTTTATCAAATTTAGTAGTCTTTTTTCTTTATGCAATAAAGGAGCTCGCAATAGCAATTATACAAATAAAATTATAAAAGTGCAACTGGAGTCTAAATAAGGATAATTTTCCGTTTTGGCTTAAGTGAAGTCCAAATGTCGGGTTCGTAGTTCAAAAATATCATTTCTTATTATCATTAATGCAATAGCAGTCACACCTGATCGAAACTCTATATCTTCAGCAAGATCATAATCCATTAAAAAAATACGTAGATGATAAGTCTCGACAAAGTATATTGAGAAAGTTATAAGTGTTTGAAATGTGTCACGTCCACAATTATATGTAATAAATCCATATAAATAAAACTAAAATTTTGTATGTAAGTATCAGAGGTCTTCAACAAGTGGCTTGTATTTACGAACACTCGTCATTAATCGAGCATTTCAATCTGTTTGTTCCTATTCGCTTTTTGGAGTATGAAACTCTATCGTACTCTTCAAAAATTTAAGAGTGCAAGTCGCATACGAACTCTCTGCTTAGAAACACTCTCACTGTTTGGTTTTGGGAAAGAGTTAAGAGTATGGACGAGTTTTAGCTAGCGTAGTTGACACGCTGCGTTTGAAAACATTTTTTTACTACATAATTGTGCTGCTGCTGTTGTTATGTTATTTTTTTTTTTTTTTTTTTTTTTTTATTTGTTATTTTAGTGAATTGTTTTCGTTTATTTCTCTGTTTTTGACACCAACAACAATAGCAACTTCTTTCGGAATAAAAAATTTATAAGATAAAAATCCTAAATACAAAAAAAAAAAAATAATATGATCGCAAGCAATCAAAACAAAACAAACGTAAAAGCTGTTACATAATACAAATGATGTATTTTAAAATAGATTTCGTTTTGTTATTTTTTACTCTCCTGCTCTCACTCAGAATTTTTCATTTTCACACATATCCCGTACAACACGGTAGTAATTTTGTGACAGATAAATACAAAAAATCTTTTTAGCTCCATATCCAAAATATGATCGCAAACAGTTAAAAGAAAACAATTGCAAAAGCTGGTGCAACGAATTTTGTTTCTAAAAATAGATTTCGTTTTACTATTATGTACTCTTTCGCTCCCGCTTCTACTTACAATTTTTCATTTTCAAACAAAACAAACTCTAACTAGACTTCAAAATTCCTCTCAGGTCTCTGTTTGCATTTCATCTCCGAAAACACCTTATATTACGCTACTCACAAAAAGGGTTAAACTAAATAATTGCTCACTAAATGACGGGTCAGACATTATTTCGCCTGAGTTCTCTTTTGCCACTTCGTAAAAAAGGCAAAACTAAATAACTATGGCTAGTATCGATACTGGTTATGTCTTTTTGCTTTTTAACAAATTCAGATGCCAATTGTCGCTTCAATGTTTTTACGCCTTTTCGTTAAACATACACACATACATTTTTTCTGCTATGAACATACACGAATTCATATATTACCGTCCTTGCATGCAAAAGCAAAAATAAATATTTGTATGCATAACGAAAAGCAAAGTAAAAATATGGAGAAAAAAAATTTGCTTTGAAAATATACAAAATTTGCGAGTGTTACGAATATTTTAGGAATAGCACGAGTACTTCGTAATGTTTCCGGTACTCCTAGTCTACTCTCTACTCTAATTGTGCGCACTCTGAATCTCGAGTGTGGTTACTCTCAAACGCTCGTAAAAAACGAGCGACAATTTTACTCGCACGTTTATTAGAAGCACAAGCTACACTCTGACTCTTTTTATAGCGAGTGACTTGAGAATACAAAATAACGAGCTCGTGCAGATCTCTGGTATGTATGTCCGGAATGTCACGTCCGTTATTACATTTTAGCTTATATAAGAGAAACTAAAAAACTAGTAAGGGTGTAAAATTTGGCCTGGCCAAACATTAAATACCCTACACTGCAGTATTTTTAAAATTTTGCTCATATGGGAGGTGCTACGCCCTCTTGTTCGAGTTCACCCAGTTTTTGTTCAGAGCTTGCATTTATAGGTTTAAATGTCTGAGTGAAAAATGTTTTCAGCATACTGTTTTAAAGCTTTTGCTTATATAGGAGGTGCCACGCCCTCTTGTCCGAGTTCCTCTAGTTTTAGCTTAGAGCGTGCATTTATAGTCTTTAGTATTTGAGTGAAATTTGTTTGGATTATCTCAAGAAACTCTTTCCGCATGGCATTTTGAAACTTTTGCTCATATGGGAGGTGCTACGCCCCCTTGTCCGATTTCACCCAATTTTTGTTGAGAGCTTTCATTTATAGTTCTTAGTGTCTGAGTTAAATTTGGTTCGAATATCTCAAAAATCGCTTTCAGTATAGCGTTTTGAAGCTTTTGCTTATATGGGAGGTGCCACGCCCTTTTGTCCGAGTTCGCTCAGTTTTTTCTCAGAGCTTGCGCTTACAATTTCTAGTATTTATGTGTATTTTGGTTGCATTGTCGTGAAAAATACTCCTAAAATTGCATTTTGAATATATTTTTTGTATGGGCGGTAGGAGTGTCCGTTAACCGATTTTGCTCATTTTCAATCCCCCGAGCTATCTTTGATGACGGAGGCAGGGTACCAAATTTCATTGAATTATCTTGCTTAGTTTTCCCAAAAAGTGTATTTCCACACACATCACACAGCCAGTGGCTAGTATTTTGGTACTGCATGCCCGCTCGACCTCTTGATTTTTTCCAATAATAGTCCTCCCTTAGTACTAAATTATGCACTAAATAAAAAGTCAAAGTTTCCTCTGGACTTGATTATTTTTAAAAAATATGCGTACGAATGTCACGTCCGTAGCCTGTGGAAATACCCATATGTAGTTATTAATAAATCTACCCAATCGACGGAGTTACAAATTTCTTTTAGAGAGATTATCGATTAGTTGTCATATCTAAGAGTACTTGAAAAATGGGGATAGCCAAGATCGAGAATGCACTCCATCCGGAGGTCCAGGCATACCTGCAGGGTGTACAAAGATCCCTCGAAATCAAAAAATGCACCATTTGTGGGATTTGTTATTACATACAGCTAAAGAAACGACTTAAGTTTTGTGGCACACAAGTTTTAAGTGAAAATAGGTAAAAAATTCAAATAGGTTGAAAAATAACAAATAATAATAAGCATTATGTGTAATCATAAAAGGTACCGTTTCAAACATATTTAAAAAAAAACTTAAAATGGCAAAAAATCGGTTTTTTGTGAATATTTCCTTAGTAGTAGAGTACCCAGGGCGTTAAAAACACGTATACGTACGATTTCTACAAGACCGCATGAAATTTAATTATTAAAAGTGGAATGTTTAGCTTATAATATAAATAAAAAAGTTACCTATTAAAAAGTTGTGATCTTTTTTTGTAGTGCGGTCATTTGGTAGTTTTACCTAAAAAGTTTTTCGAGGTTTTTGAAACTGAGTTATTTTTTTAAATTGTGATAACACATAAACGGAGCGTCGCAGCAAAAAAAAATACCAGCTAATAGGAAATTGCTTGTTCTACAAAGAGCATATTGCTTTTTTTTGTACAACTTAAAGCTTAGGAGATATCTTTTGACAACCCTAAAATTTAGGAAAAAAACTGTTTTTGCAAAATATTCCGAAACGATATGCAATAAAAAAAATTGCCTTCTTGGATATTGCAGAACATTCAATTTTCTACGAATGTCTCTACGAACACTTTTCCGTCCGACTTACCGTTCATGAGATATCGCGATTTGAAAATGAACATAATTTTATGAAAAGTCAGACGCAGTATGCCTCTTCGTTTTGCTTATTTGGACAAAACACCGTACTCGGTGTTGGAAACAACTACAATTACGAAGAAATTTACTAGAATTTTTCTCTGGAAGTACCCGTTACAGAGATACAAATAGTAATTTTCAATATGTTTTACGATTAGTGGAGTGGCTGGGACTTTTAACCTAGGATTTTTATTAGGGTGAATGAATTTATATAGTCGAGGTGGGATTTTGTTTTTTATACTATAAAAAGAAAAGTTTACCAAAAAATTTTTTGTGCATTTGGTTTATTCTTTTTTTAAGCAATAACTATAAAAAGTTAATACAACACTAAATTCAAAATAGATGTAGCATTTTGCAAACTATGTTTTATAAACTAATTTAGAGTCGCTGAACACGAAAAACCCACTTATTTTTTATTTCATTGGACCGTTCCCGAGTTATTCGGACATTTCTATTTTCGAGGTTATAGCTTCATATACATCAATATATTTATACAACGCCAAGTCCGATCGATTTTATTTTACGACGCTTACAAAAAGTGAGTAATGGCTCTTCTAACGAGTATACCAATGATTATCCTCCGATCAAAATTGGATAAGTTATAGCAAGAAAAACTTCGATTTTTTAAAAATTTTTTAAAAATTTTCATATCAACCTCAAATGACACACTTAGTTTTTCGCACATATTTGTTTTTAATAAATTTTTTTTGCAATTTTATTTGATGACACATTAAATTCCAAACATTTTAAGCTTATGCTGAGCAAAATCAAATGAAATTTGGTGATGATATTAAGGATTTAGTGCAATAATGATGGTGAGAAGTTGTCCTGAGCATTTTCAAAATGTTCAGCCTTAGTCAACAGATCCAATTTTTCTGCTTCCAGATCGGCCACTCTACACTCATTGAACATTTTGAAGATGCTCTAGACAACTTCTCATAATTTTCTGTAGAAGGACATTGCGGATTATGTTGCAATTGTATCAAAAATACTAATTTTTGAAAGAAATCGAAATGTCTCTATTGCACTAAAACCTTAATATCTTCTCGAAATTTCATTCGATTTTGCTCAGCATAGGCTTAAAATGTTTGCAATTTAATGTGTCAGTACCTGGAGACCGATCCCTCGGTCAGCAATCTGATCTTATTATTTTAGTCGATGTTTTTATTCATAGCTATTTTTTGTAATGAAACTCGTATCTTTTCACCTCCAATGCTTTCAAAATGAAAAATAACCGATAAGAAAAATAATAAGAAAAAACTCGGAAAATATCGAATGGTATAGAAAAATATCAAGAACTCCAAATTTTTTAAGAGAAATAGAATGACCTAAAATAAATAAATGGGATACGCCACGCACCAAAAATATTTCGTCTCTTGTATCATCATGCCTCGGAAAGTTCATTCCATTTTTTTTTTTGTGCATGAGTTATTAACTAAAATTTTTATTTTGGTAAAAAGTGGGCGTGACAGTTATTGAACAAAGCCCACTTTTCGTTATGCTTTAGATGCTCGTGATCCAGATCCGCATACCAAATTTTATCAAAATATGTTGTACCATTTGCGAGAAATAGCATTTAATTTGTTTTACTTGTATGGGAGGTTCCACGCCCACCTGCGAATTTTGCCCACCTTCAGTTCGTAGGTGCCTCATAAAAAGAAAACTCCCTACAGTAAAATTCAGAAAGATTGCTTCAGTAGTTTTCTTTTTATATCGTATTAAATTATTGTGGGCGGTGCCACACCCTCCAACGAGTTTTCCTAATATAACGGCATATCACATATTAATACTTGTTTTCAGGGGAAAAATATTTAAAATTTTCATTAAAATTGTTGAAGTCGTTTTCGAGTAATATTGAATCAAAATTTTCAATGGTTAAAAAAGGGGCGTGGCACTTCTTCGATACCGTCCACTTTTCGGTAATTACAAGGCATTGATAAGTAGTACCTACATACCAAATTTCATTAAAATACCTTGTAACATTTGCGAGAAATAGCATTTAACGTATTTTGCTTGTATGGGAGGTTCCACGCGCAATGGCAACATTTCGCCCACTTTCAAATTAGAGATGCCCTATTGCAATTAGGCTCCTCACAGTTAATTTCAGAATGTTTGCATTATTAGTTTTCTTTTTATACCGTTTTATATTTTTGTGGGCGGTGCCACGCCCTTCAACGAGTTTTCCCAATATAACGGCGTATCACATATGAATCCTTGTTTATAGAGGTAATATCTCCTGAATTTTCGTTAAAATTGTTGGAGTCGTTTTCGAGTAATATTGAATCAAAATTTTCAAGGGCTGAAAAGTGGGCGTGGCACTTCTTCGATCCCGCCCACTTTTTGTCTGTTACAAGGCAATATTAAGCCGTACCCGCTGACCAAATTGCATCCAAATACTTTGTATAGTTTGCGAGTTATGACTTAATCAAATTTAAAATTTAGTGCATATCGGGGCAGCTACAACAAACACTTTTATAATCCAGAAACGTGGACTTATATTTGAATATAAGAATCAATTGGGGATTCGCGGGGGTAAATAACTAAAAGTTTAAGTGATATAATAATAGACGGACGAAAGATATAAAGAAACTGCATGGAAAAATTTATGATTTTATAAAAAGTACGCCACAAGTTATAAGAATTTTTTTAATTAGAACCTTAATTTTCAATATCCATTTTAATTAATTTAAATTTGAAAACTTTTTAGATAGTTTTTAAAACATAAATCAAGAAGTTCACAACGTAATCACACTGCATTTATTAGCAGCACACGTTGGATGCTTTTTTAAGGAGTACCGTTAGAATAAAAAAAAAAAAAAAAGAAGAATTATCTTTAAGAAGCTTATGAACAAGAAATTGTGCATATCGATACCTTAGAGCGCTATAGTCCTATCTCTTCTTGCGATTTTGAGATTTTTGCAGTTATGGTATCATTGTGGGCTTCTGTACCGTGTGGAAAACTGTGTGATGTTAAAATACCAGTAAAATACGAAAATATTCAATAATTAAAAAAAATCCTATCTCCAAACTGTAATTTTTTGAAGAGTGCTACTTCAAAAGATTTACTAAATATGTCGCTTATTTTAATAGTAGTGCAATTCTATATAGTAATGGCATACTATTTTAATTAAAAAAACATTTTTTTTTTTACCCTCGTTGGGCTTCGAACCCGAGCCACTTTCAAGGTTCTGAATCGCGCATCTCAACGTTATCCTCCAAATTCAAATATATTTTGTATGAATAAAATTGCTAAAAAAATATATGCGAAAAACTAAGTGTTTCATTTGAAATTGATATGAAAAATTTCAAAATTTTTTCAAAAAATCCAAGTTTATCTTGGTATAACTCAGTTAATTTTGTTCGGAGCAGAATCATTGGTATACTCGTTAGAAGCGTCATTAGTCTCTCTTTGTAAACGTGGTAAAACAAAATCGATCGGATTTAGCGTTATACAAATATATTGATATATATGAAGCTATAATATCGAAAATAGAAAAGTCCGAATAACTCGAGAACGGCTAAAAGGAATAAAAAATAATTGGGTTTTTCATGTTCAGCAAACTGAAATTAGTTTAGAAAAAGTGGTTTGCAAAATGTTACAATTATTTTTAATGTAGTGTTGTACTAACTTTTTATAGTTAATACACAAATCAAAAGCACAAAAAAATGTTGGGTAAACTTTTTTTTTATGGCATTAAAAACAAAATCCCATCTCAACCATATTAATTCATTCGGTCTTGTAGAAATCCTAGGTTAAAAGCCTCAGGCACTCTACATACTGTAGAAACATTTTAACACTCTTTAACTATTAGTACCATTTTATAGGAAATTTCTTGAGCTACAAATTTGTGCCACATTTTTCTGTAAAAGTAAACGTTAATGAAATATTTGCAAAAAACAGATTAAAGTAACCTTAGATCCCGAATAACTTTTTATGCGCACACGACTTCGCAATAGACTTTTCACACTTTGTTTATCATGCATGAATAAAAACAATTCCGGTGAAAAATATCGACTTGGAATTTTTTTCGCAGAAAAATTTTAATTTTCCTGGGCTATGTATCATTTCTGAAACAACATGTTGCATAAGTAACATTTTATTCACATGGAAAATAAATTTTCTGATTAACATTACCTGCATTTGAATTTACCGAAAAAAATCTCAAAAAAATAAAAAAAAATCCAAATCTGGGAACTCGGGGGAAATGACAATTTAAATAAATTTTTGAAAGAAATTTATAAATGTTTTTATTCATACAAAATATATTTGAATTTGGAGGATAACGTTGAGATGCGCGATTCAGAACCTTGAAAGTGGCTCAGGTTCGAAGCCCAACGAGGGTAAAAAAAAAAATGTTTTTTTAATTAAAATAGTATGCCATTACTATATAGAATTGCACTGCTATTAAAATAAGCGACATATTTAGTAAATCTTTTGAAGTAGCACTCTTCAAAAAATTACAGTTTGGAGATAGGATTTTTTTTAATTATTGAATATTTTCGTATTTTACTGGTATTTTAACATCACACAGTTTTCCACACGGTACAGAAGCCCACAATGATACCATAACTGCAAAAATCTCAAAATCACAAGAAGAGATAGGATTATAGCGCTCTAAGGTATCGATATGCACAATTTCTTGTTCATAAGCTTCTTAAAGATAATTCTTCTTTTTTTTTTTTATTCTAACGGTACTCCTTAAAAAAGCATCCAACGTGTGCTGCTAATAAATGCAGTGTGATTACGTTGTGAACTTCTTGATTTATGTTTTAAAAACTATCTAAAAAGTTTTCAAATTTAAATTAATTAAAATGGATATTGAAAATTAAGGTTTTAATTAAAAAAATTCTTATAACTTGTGGCGTACTTTTTATAAAATCATAAATTTTTCCATGCAGTTTCTTTATATCTTTCGTCCGTCTATTATTATATCACTTAAACTTTTAGTTATTTACCCCCGCGAATCCCCAATTGATTCTTATATTCAAATATAAGTCCACGTTTCTGGATTATAAAAGTGTTTGTTGTAGCTGCCCCGATATGCCCGGTGCTGTGTAATCTTATAAAGACCTACGCTTCTTCGCTTCCACGCCCCAACTTCGTATGGGAGGTAGGCGTGTCCGTGGATCGATTTTGTTCAAAATCAAACATTTTTATTGTGTCCACTCTAGAACCACTTGTACTTAATTTCAAGAGCCTAGTTCTATTATTACTACATATTTATGGCCACTGTTCCCATACAGATGGAACCACTGAGCATAGCCGTGTTTTTAATCCGATCCCCAAATTGTCATAATAATGTGTTAGAAAATGCATTGAAAAATTTATAAGAAAATTGACCTTTGCAAATAAGACTAAGAGTTCAATTAAAGAAATTATTTACCGAAATTAAAAATACTTCTTCACCCACCATTACAATAGTTTTGGAAATATGTACTTCAAATGAAAGCTCAATTTCTTATCTTTAAAATAGTATACCATTCATAATGGGACTCAGTCGACATAAAATGTTTAGAATCGTCCAAAATTAATTTAAATTATTTTTTTTTTTTTTTTGTTAAATTTTTGACAAATTATAAAATATGTTTAAATTTGAAAAAAAAGTCTTCCTACGAAAATCACAAAAATCGAAACTTTTAACACACTGTATTTTAAAAAAATTCTGTATTTTAAAAAATTCTGTATTTTAAAAAAATCCTGCAATTTAAAGAAAAACCTGTATTTTAACAATAAATAATACTAGAACAAAATCCTTCCGCATTTTTTGTGCCACGTTTGGTTTTACAATAATGTCAAAATTGAGGAGTGGCCGTACTAAAAGGCCTAAATACCAGTTAGCACGAGGCAAAAATAATGCCATAAATATTGGGGGTTATCGTGAATCAAGATTCCTGGGGAATTTTTTTAAACTGCAAAAGAGAATGCACGGCAGTCTGAGAAAATTCCCCGGGAATATTTATTCATGATAACCCCCATTATGTGCCATAATAATCAGTTATTTTGACCGGTAACATTTTGCCATCAATTCTACACCATCAAGTAAATTTTACGTGAAAACAGGAAATAATTTAAAGCATTTCTAACAAAATGTAACACAATTCATATTAAGACATTATTTTTGCCACTTCAATTGGTATGGCGAGTTTTTCTTCATATGTTCAGAGAAAAAGGAACCTTATCTAAACTGACAAAACAGCACAGCTAATAATAGAGAAAGGGTTAATTTTACCGGTTTAAATGTGGAATTTAGTGCTTAGACATGTTCTGAACTTTTAACAATTATTTTGAGGTCGGCAAAATTAGAACTTCGATGTCTACAAACTTGGAATTTTGCATTTTAAGAAAATGCTAAAATAAATACTGTTTTTGATTTTGTGACGATAAGGTCCTTTTTCCTCTGGACGGTCACATGTATGTAAATAGATAGATGTAACCTAATGTAGCGCAATTTTTATGAATTCCATGTTCTGCTTTATAATGAAAAACCCCACGAACTAATAAAATTTTAAACCTTTGCTTAAACTATGAAAACCATGTTTTAGGTTATTAGATTAATCTTATGATTTAACAATTTACATCTACCTTAAAAAAATTTATACAAATTTGAACCTTACATTTCCTCTTTAGGTTTCAGTTCTTTTTTCGATGAATCTTCCTTCGATTTGAGTTCCTTTTTTGACAAATCTTCTTTCGACTTTAGATCTTTTTTCGATAAATCATCTTTCAATTTTAATTCCTTTTTCATTGAATCCTCTTTAGACTTAGTTTCTTTCTTTGTGACATCCTCTTTAGTTTTTAATTCCTTTTTTGACGTATCCTCCCTCGACCGCAATTCCTTCTTCATTGCATCTTTTTTAGATTGTTCTAAAGCGCGCCTTTGCATTGGTGTAAGGGGTTTATTTTTCTTTTGTGCAGCGGAAATCGCGGCAACTGCTATAGATGCTACTGTTATTGGGCTTGAATTCACATTTGATGCCGAAAACCTCAATTTTTTTCTTAAAGGTACCCCAGAACTAGAAGATTTTTCAACTTTAACTTCAACATCCTCCTTCGGATCTGTTTTTAAGGTAATTTCTTCATGGTTTCGCTTGCGTTTATTTTTTCCAAATATAATGCGCTTAAGATGGTGTGGAGGCAATACATCTTTGACATCATCTCGGATCTCAGGCTTAATATTTGCCGATTTTTTAGTCTCTTGCTTAAGACCCAGTAGTTTCCTGGTCTGTGCATTTGTAGCGAAACACATTTCACGAAATTCATAAAAATC
The DNA here is from genome assembly GCA_951812925.1 of Calliopum simillimum. NCBI lineage: Eukaryota > Metazoa > Arthropoda > Insecta > Diptera > Lauxaniidae > Calliopum > Calliopum simillimum. The sequence continues at coordinate 67,322,017 of OX638368.1, forward strand.
ATTTATTTTGTCTACACATAATGTGCACATTGTTTGAGGCATCTTATCATCTATAGAAATCTATAAAACAAAACTATATTTATGTATTTAAGCATATAAATACCAAGCTTACGATAAATCCAATGCAAACTTCAATTTTTCGGCGCAACTCTGGCTCGCCTTCATCCACATTAACGGCACTCTCTGGGTTTCCCAAAATATTTACCTTATCCGGATTATCAATACCACAGAGACGACAAATTTTATATAAATTTGCCTTCAGGGTTTTGTCTATTTTAAATGCGAATCTCTCCATTTTTCATAAAATTTTTGGTTTAAAATAAACACAGGTCAGTGCATTACTAAATCGATAGTAAATAGCAAGTGCACAATATTGATATATGTATATAGATTTTTTTAGAGAACTCTTTCCCACAGCGACAGACAACGCAGCTCAAAAACACGATGAAAGACCAACTGTCAACTGTCAATTTTCTCATACATCTGTTCTCTTTTAAGAAATTTCAGCAAAACTTTCTGTTCACTACATTTATAACTTAATAGGTGGTGTGAATTTTATAGTTAACGAAACGATTTGGCCAAACATTTTTTCATTTTCTTGGAAATATTAAAAATTATGTTTGGATAAATGGAATAAACGACGAGAGCGAAATTATAAAGTTTCACATAGTAGAGTCATTAAATACTTATTTAACATTTTATAAGAAAAATTTAATTTTAAATGTGTAACAAAATATTTCAACCAAAACTTCAACTTTACAGATCGCGATAGTAGAAAAAATTAAACTTTTCAGAATGTATATAACTTCTTTGACAGCTTCAACTTGACAGTACTTAGATCTTTCACAAGGGCTGTCAAGACAAAGTTTGAGAAATATAATAAGATTCACACAACAGACAGGATAGTTGCGCAACTCAAATAGTACTTTAATTGGCTAAAATATTTGATATGTTTTAGACGACGGCGTGTTATCACATAGTTATACCTCCAATAAAGGTATTCACGATCTAGAGTAACATCCTGAGTAACAGAATAACAGGGTAACAGTGCACAACCACAACAACAAAATATACGTAAGTTACTCTTTTACCCTTTTAGTCAAGCTATTTTCTAGTGTAAAATAATCTTACACTTTTGCCTTTTTTTACCAATTCTATTTCTATAGACACGTTTGAATTTGTTTGTGATTGATAGGAAATTTTCGTTCATCAATAATAAAAATTTAAATGAGAGAAAAATATACATTTAAAAAAACTTATTTTTTTGTTGTCAGCTAAAATTATTTTGAGAAACAAAAAGCAAATATACGTGCAAAGTCTTGAGTATGCTCACTATTCAGAGTAATTGAGTGCACTTTTACCCAGTTACTCAGCTCGTTACTCCAGATCGTGAACTATATTGTTCTTCTAAAAAGAGTTTGAGTGCTATCTCCTCCCTCTTAGAAAAACGGCACGAAAACGAAACGCCGGCGAAGTTTATAACTCATACAAGACTTCGGAAACGTACCGCTTTGGCGATACGAATGCGAACCGTAAACGTAAATGTTAGAATAAGAACAGTAGAATTTAAAACTTAGTAATTTCTATATATCGGCACTACGTTTTTAGCTCGCAAAATAGGAACGTTTACGTAACATCAAAGCGTGCTTTTCATGACAACCATAGCAGGTGAGATGCCAATGCGCCTATTGAATGGTCTCAATTGAATCTATTGTGAGAAAATTAAAACAAAAAATCAATATTAATGTAAGAAAAAAATTACAAGATTTGTAAGCTTACCTATGGGTTCCAAAAATATGGTATTGGTGAAACGAACTTTTGTTATCCAAAGAACACAAACAAAGTACACAATTTACCGGTGTAAGCAACGGCGACAGCAGTCTTGATGTCCGGCCAGATTAAACATGTCACCGCCAGATTTTAAAGCACGAGAAGCAGCATCAACAATCTAAATGAAATCCAATTAAATATATTGAAATATAATTCCATTTTTAATTCATTTCGCAAATTTGTATGCTTTCTGAACTCATAGTATGTACAAGTCAGGCCGTGCCTTCAATCTGTCGCTTAAAATGCATTTATATTGCATGTAATAGCTCTGTCATGAAAATTATGCGTTTTTTCATTGATCTATTTCGGAAAATATACAAATGAAAAAACAATTCAAATAAAAATAATATTTTTGCAAGACGTCATGTTGCTATGAAAATGAAGTATTCCGAAAACGAACTAGGTTTGCGCAGGTAAGACTGTGCGTGTGGACGGCCTGTTGTGAGTTTGTTTAACGACCATAAAAACTTGGTCACTCTTAAAAAAAAAAAATACGTTTACACAATAATCGGTTAAATAAAACCAAAAGATATTCTTCTGCTTAAGCAAGCTAATAGACCAAATAGGTCAATTAAGCAGAAAAACGATTATTGCGTAAACTGTTGTACGTGACAAACTGCAACTGGAGTTAAATGCAACTATGCAAACTCACAGCGTGAACTCTCTCCCTTAAGCTAGAACGAGGTCCAACATCGGACAAGGTGAAAAGCTCATCTAACCAAAAGAAAAGCTCTTTCTAGCGTACCAGGCATAATCAATAAATAGAGTAAGTAAATTAAGAACTGTTGTAGTATTTTTCTGTGTGGAAACGGCCAATGAGGCTAGGTGATGTTATATAGTAGGAATAAAAGTAAAACAGTTAAACGGGAATTCGCAGTGTTGTTGTGTCGGTTTTCTTTTCCCTAAAGGTTTTCAGGGTTATAAAACATCAAAAGTATTCGCTAGACGTAGCGACTCCGAGACCACTACGTGGGATATTACCAACATTTCGGCGCAGCCGGTAGTCCGAGCCAGGACTACGCAACGTGGGACAGGTAGCAGTTAAAGTGGTAAGCATTAAAAAAAAGAAAAAAAAAAAAAAAGAAAGCCTTGTGGCTAATCTGAATAAGCGGGTGCGCATATAATACACAAATTACACTCACACTACACTACACTGTTAGGAAAAGTGAAGAAAAGGAGTTTTTTTTTGTTGAATCATAAGTTGAGCTGAAGAAAATTTTGTTTTTGATAATTACAATAGGAGTTTAAAATTTTTGTTTACCGGTAAACTGGCTTCCCCACCCGTGATAAGAAGTCAGTTGAGTGATATCGGTCTCGTTTTCGTTTGGGGGAAAAAAAAAGTAACTAAACTAATAAGTCGAGGAATAAAATTAGGAAGTTTGTGGAAAATAGTGCGGAATTGAAACTGTGTTAGGGGAAATTGTGAATTGAATTAAATCCGTTGCTTTAAGGAAAAAATTGTTTTCATAACCGGGAAATCTTGCTGGTTTAGTTTTGGGATCTCAAGAATTATTTTCATGTGATTCAAGAATTCCGTGTCGATCAGTAAGATTACGCGAAATTTTGGGTATAAATAAAAAGTATTTAATTGGTAAAACTATTTCTGCCTTCATGGAAGAAATAGAATAAAATTCATTGCTACCGATCAGCAACTAAAAGCTTTTATTCAGAACACATCGGAGCAAGAATAACATAAAGCGGAAAAATAAAGATTTTATTTTTTAGTATTGCTTTTGTTTTCATTCAAATAACCAAAAGCTTTATTGTGCATATGATTAATCGTTTCATTTATAGTTGCGGTAGGTCAATTCAAAATTAAAGGGGAAAATATACATAAAGTAAAACTTATGCAGAAAACTGTTTACAGTGGAGTTCATTGCATGCGGAAATAAAGCAAAAAGTTAAATTCGTTTGTTTCTTACAAGCAACTAAAAGCTGTTATATGCAAAATAAGTTGTTTAATGTAATGTTGCGATAGGTCAAAAATGCAAGTTCATTGCACATAAAAAAGCGAAGTCAGCAGTTTTTACCGAAACTTCTTCATGGCTTTAATGCAAGTGTAACTTGAAGCTTTTGTTTATAAATTGACAAGCAACAATAAGAATATTTTTGCTGCGACAGTGGCAACGATCAATAAAAAACTGAACATTGTGAAATTGGCCCTTAATAAGCTTTAGTTTGATCATTTGTTTTGTTTGTTTGTTTTATTTGTAACAGTGGAAACGGTAAACGAAAAACTAGATAGATTTTTGGTGGGATTATTTGAAGAAGTCAATTATTATAATATATTGTAAAATTTGTCAAGGCCAGTTCACTGAATGCATAATATCAAAGTTGGCAATTTTGAGTATTTCATTTGCTTACGGTTAATGCTTTAGTATAATTGTAATTGGAGGCTTTTTGTTGTTTATTGTCCATGACGGTGAAGCAAAGTAAACAAATAACCAAATATTTTTCAATTAATGATTCATTTGTGAAGAAAAACAAGTAAAAAATGAATGATTATGGGCAAGGAGGAAGTCCAAAGGAAGATTTGGAAACTCATTACGGAAACCGGGAAAAATAATTTAAGCCTATACAGTGAATTTGAAAATGCAAACGAACCACTAACCACTACGAAAATTATGCAGAAATTAGAATGAGGGAATTCGCGGAACTTGTCGCAAAGCAAAAGGAAAACACGGGATTGCTACAAAAACAGTTTGAGGATTTTAATAAAAGTTCACCGGAAGAACAGAATAAAGATTATTTCGTTGAAAATTTGGTGAAGTTAGGAATAATATGGACCAGAATCACAGAAACGGATCGTGAGATTTACATGAGACGAGGTTCAGAGAATGACAAATACTTTAAAGAAAGTATGTTTAATCAGTCAGAAGAATTGTATAACTTTTATGAGGGAAAATTAACTAATGAATTAAAAGCCTGTGCTGTAGAGGTAAAACGGCAACAGACAGAAATAAGCACTCAAACAAAAGTAAGCACACGAATGCAAAGCGATAACTCGAGGAAAAGTTTTACACTCATTGTGCAATCGGTTCGGGAAACGATTCCGGCTTTTTCTGGTGGTGGCTCGGGTTTTTATAGGTTCATAGAGGCATGCGATGTAGTTAAAAATACGATTAGCCCCGATGACAAACCTATTTTGGTATCTTGTGTTAGACTTCGGTTGTGCGGTGATGCATACGATTTGATTAGGTGTTATCAATTTGATACAATGGAAGAATTGTACAAAATTTTAAATAGCGCGTACATAAAAGAAAGATCTATTGATATAATCCGAAGTGAGATTCAGAATTCAACCCAAGGACCTGAAGAGGAACTCAATGCGTTTGCTAGGTGTATGAGTGCGTTACAGGCAGAAGCATTAGATACAATTAGATCAATTTATGGAAATGTATCTAATGACATATTTATTAGCGAGTTAAGTAAATTTGTGATAACTGCATTTAAACGGGGATTGAAAAATAAATCACTAAGCAAAATTCAGTAGGTTAGCACAGATACTCACAATGAAAATTTGCTCTATAAGAAAACACCAGTGAATAGTTTAAAAAGGTCACTGCTGGAGGATGAAAGTACGAAAGATAGTACTAAGAAACCATCCATCAGGTGTTCATTTTGCAATATGAAAGGACATTTGAGAGACGAATGTCTTACGCGGAAGAACTTGCCTTACTGTGAAAAATGCCAAACATGTGGCCATGAAAACAATAAAGGATGCACAAAATATAAATGGAAAGAAAAGGATCCACCAGATAATACACCTCAGGCGGAAATAAAAGATTTAAAGAAAATAATAAATTAATTATTGAGTGAAAAAGAAAAAAATTTTATGGGAAAACAGAAAAACCCTAGAAATCAGGCAATGAATAACTGTACAGATAGGGAAATATTTGATTCGGGAAACCGAACGGGGCCCAACCAATACTAATGGTCGGGGAACCCAAAATAAACAGTAAAATTAATAAAAGTAAAATGGGGTCGAATAGTCATACGCAAAGTATTGTAGTGCACACGTTCCCCAAAAATGGAAAAGTGAAACATACGCAGAGTATGTAGTTGACACGTTCCATAAGAGGAAGAAAAGTAATAGTAAAATTAAATTAAAGAATCAACAGAACATAAATGGCATTTACACTGCTAAACAGAATACGGCTACAAATAGTACCGAACGGGCAACAGTAAATTAATCTAAAAATAATACGGTTGGTGCGATAACTATAGAATATGGAAAGGATAAGAACCACAGCATGCCAGTAGTAGAAATAAATCAGCCTACGAAAAGTACGGTCGGTAAAAATACTATGAGTTGTGGAAAGGCTAATAAAAGTTCAGTAGAATCAAGAAATCATTCTACAGAAAATACGTTTGATAGATGCACTGCAAACTATAGCATGAAAAAATTCCTAATTGGACTCAGCGAAACGCAGAATGACGTGTTCATGGAGGTTCCCTGTAGAGAGGCCAAAAATGGAAAACTCATTCTTTAAGGCCCAATTTCACAGTGTGAGCTTAAGCGTAGTTTATCTGTTGAGTGTAGCTTAGCTTCAAATTTCAATTTCACAGTCATTTTAATTTAAGGGCCGCTTAAGCGCCAGTCAATCGACACTACAAATAGTTAGGGCGGTTTAAGCGGCGTTTATGTCACAATTGACGTTGTCAAAAACTAAAATAAATGAAAACAAAATATTTTTTAAATATTTTGAAAAGACCGCATATTGCTTTTTTAGACAAAAATCAAATATCAGCAAATTTGTAATCATATAAGTTTCACGTGATGTGCTCTATGAAGACATTGATGGCCTTTTTAATTTCTGCACCAAGAAGAAACGTGGATTCTTGGAAAGCGCTGAGCAAGAAGGATTAGAAATAAGCGTATCTTTGGCACCGTTAAATTGAAGCTCATGCTACGTCCCAAGATAACGGTCTGCATTATAGGTGCTCAAGAACATTGTTCACTTTTCTTGGGTCCCAGTTTAAACAAAGCTGAGAAGTTTCCTAGTCTTTTGTCACATTGGGAATCTATGATGGACAAATTTGGAGAAATAAGGTTACAATCAAATTCCAGATGAAGACAGAATTGTGGTTGTTAGTTGCAGTTGGACACGTTGATATAAAATCCGATGAATTGATGCAAAATATACGCTGTTAAAGAAGAATTGCAGAAATGTTCGTGCCCTGGACATTAAATTTTTTATGGGACCGCCACAAAAATTGTACTTAATTTTCAACTTCAAAATTTATAGAAAGTTTCTAAGTGTTAATAAGAAAAGTTTATTGGCGAGGATACATAATAAAATAGGACAATTTTTATACACATTGATCTTTATTTATTTTTTCCTGTAAGTAAACAAGTTCTTTATGTTTTGGCATTGGCTTCGAAAGTACCTTCAAGGTACGTTGTTAAGCTTCAATTGCTTTTCTCCTTTGCACAGCTGAAACGGCATTGCGCATTATCTTCTTTACAGCTTTGACTTTGTGAAATTCCGAAATTTTTCAAATTTTTAATATTGAATTTTCTTCAAATCGTAAACAATATTTAACGTCAAATTTGTTAAATGTCAATTTTGTTTACGTTTAATTTCGGTTTGTAACTATGTTAATGACAGAAGTGAGCTAGTCAACTGTGAAATTGAAAATTATTTAAGGGCCGCTTAAGCTACACTAACGGTTTAGCTAAGCTAAAGCTTAAGCTCACACTGTGAAATTGGCCCTTAGTCGAATTCGATGTCGCATTCTACGAGAACCGACAGGAATATTAAAAAGAATTTAAGTTGAGCGTTTGGCAACCAAATATTTTAATAACATTAGGAACTACTACTATCTAGCATAGCTATCAACCAGATCTAAGTTTAACACTACATGTGGTATCACTTGATCACGGGATACATGCTGATTGGATATTAGGTAGGGACAATTTGTGGAACCGGTCTGTCATAAATGCCATCCAAAAGAAACTGTTATTTTATGATGAAGAAAATAAGGAAATAATGTCTTTCACACTAGATTCGTTGAATGCATTTGATAGTGTACTATATAACACATTGACAGCAATTGAGGCTCGTACTGCAAAAATAGTACCATTGAGAGTGCAAACCATGGCTAAAGAAGTGATTGTACATAAACAAGAGCTTTCACAAGGAGTTTATTAAGGGGAAACTTTAACTAAAGTGAAGAATGGGATAGCATACGTCCCAATTTTGAATTCCTCTGAGAAGGAATATATAATAAATCAAAATTGTTCATCAAAATTTTCTTTGTACGAAGAGTGCAAAAATATAACAAATAATCTCACCAAGTACTTCGTCTTGGAATTCACCATTATTGCTTGTTCCCAAGAAAAGTGGAAAAGATGGAGAAAAGAAATGGAGGCTGGTAATAGACTTCAGGAAATTGAATGAGGCCACCATAAAACAAGTTTTTCCCATCCCACGAATAGATGAAATCCTAGATCAATTAGGACATAGCAGATATTTTTCAACTTTAGATCTTGCAAGCGGATATCACCAGGTATTAGTTAAAGAAGGTGACAAGAAGAAACAGCGTTTGGCACAGGATTAGGACATTTTGAATTCAACAGAATGCCATTTGGTTTAACTGGAGCACCAGCAACTTTTCAAAGAATAATGAACCATATTTTAACTGGGCTTCAGGGCTTAGAATGTTTTGTTTATTTAGATGACATAGTGATATACGGCAAAAATTTACAGGAGCATGAAAACAGATTGCGAGAAGTTTTTACTGTGCTAAGGGAAAATAATTTGAAATTAAACACTGAAAAATTTAACTTTTTGCGTAGGGAGGTAATCTATCTTGGGCATAAATGCTCTGAACACGGCGCTTTGCCGGACCCACAAAAAATAGAGTGCGTAAAAAACATTCCAGTGCCTAAAAACAAAAAAGATGTACAGACATTTTTGGGTCTCGTCAATTATTACCGAAAGTTTATTAAGAACACAGCGAGATTAGCACTTCCAATAAAAAACTTCTACGAAAAGATGCAAAATTTGTATGGACAACAGAATGTCAAAACTCATTTGAGGACTTAAAGAAAGCAATAATATCTCCACCGATATTAATATATCCTGATTTTTCTAAACAATTTTTATCAACAACGGATGCCAGTAATGAAGCACTAGGTGCAATACTTTCGCAAGGAGAAGTTGGTAAGGACAACCCGGTAGCTTTCGCTAGTAGATCGCTGAGTGAAACCGAAAAGATATACTCTACCATTGAAAAAGAATTTCTTGCAATAGTTTGGGCAACCAAAAATTTCAGAGCATATTTACTTGGCAGACATTTTAAAATTTTCACAGATCGTCAACCACTACGTGGAATAGCAAATTTAAAAGATCAAACTTCACGTTTAGCTCGATTTAGACATAAAATGTCGGAATATGATTTCGAAATCATATAGGAAAAAAGAATTTAAATGCTGATGCGCTTAGCAGAATACCGCAAACAAACACGCAAATAACTGTAGTACAAACAAGATCTAAGACTAAAACTAATGACCATGACAAAATAGAGGTATCGAACGAAGTTGATGAGGACACTCCTGCAGAGGAAATAGCTAAACCAAATATCACAATATTAAGCAATCCACAAGACATAAAGACAATATTAAAAGATTTTCACGATAGCCCACTGGGAGGTCATCAGGGGGCAGTAAAAACTTTAATGCGAATTAGAAAACAGTTCAAGTGGCCAGGAATGCAAAAAGACGTGAAAAACTACGTAAGGGCATGCATTAAATGCCAAGCAAACAAAAGTTCCAAATTAACAAAAATGCCCATGGTTTTAACTGATACACCAAATCGTCCATTTGACAAAGTACATATGGATATAGTAGGCCCACTACCAGAGTCAATATCAGGAAATAAATACATATTAACCTTTCAAGACGATCATTCTAAATATATGTCGTGTGTAGCAATCCCTGACGCGGAAGCTAGCACAGTTTCTAAGCAATTTTATAATGAGATCATTGCCAGATACAATATTCCGAAGATATTAGTCACTGACAATGGAACAAATTTCACATCAAAATTGTTTTCAGATACGTGTAAAATGCTTGGGATCAAAAAACTACACATTAAACTTTACCACCCGCAGGCTAATGGCTCATTAGAAAGAAGTCATAGAACTTTAGCGGGATACTTGAGGAGTTTTGCAAAGGAAGACGGGTCTAATTGGGATCAATGGCTGGCTTCAGCCATGCATGTACATAACAATACAGTACATACTTCAACAAAGAAAACACCTTTTCAGACGCTGTATGGGTTAACTTTATAATGCCAACAAATCTAAAAAGAAAATGTGCACCCCTGTACAACGTAGATGATCAATCAAAAGTACAGTAGTTTCAGATTCAGCGATCACATGAAATAGTGAAGTGAAATCAAGATAAAGCTAAGGAAATAGGGGAAAAAAATAGAACAAAAAGTATCTTATCTTATTAATACAGGAAAATTAGCATCGTGTAATATGGAGATAACGTAATTTTGATAAATGGAAAAGAGGCGTAAAACATAACTGAATATATAAACAAATTCAGGTTTTATGCACAGGTTTCAATTAAATTAAATGACGACACACTAACAAAAGTAAAAAGTGTGTAACACAGTTTCAAAAGCCAAGTTAATGTTTTTCAAAAAGGGAAAAAAAATAAATAAATGGAAAAAAAAAATGTAATGACATAGTAAAATTTGTTATTGTTTTGTTTTTATATGGAAAGTTAAAAACAGAATAGTAATATAAACAACAAGATTTTTTTATGAAAAGTGATACCATTTTGTCATGACACAATTTTGATTTTGAGGCATTTCACGTCACGTGATTGTCAATTGCTGAAGTTGCACATTTGCAAGAATTTAAAAATTATATGCAGCGACATATATTTGTATGCACGTATAGATATAAATGCATATACATATATGAGCATTTATAAATGAAATATAATTTTTGGGCAGCTAAAATATGTATAGATATAAAATACACGAGATAAATATATATACACATATTTACTCCTAGAATTTTAAACTAAAGAGATAAAAAAATTTTATTTTTAATGGTCCGAAATACCAATTTAATTTAGTAAAGAAAGTCAGTAGAAACTACTCTAAAAATTAATAACTCAATTTTAACAATAAAATAATATTGTAACGGGATTAAAACCAAAAGAAAATATTAATTAAAATTTGAACTAAACGGAATGCAATGCCGTGAATAAAATTATGTCTATGTATATGCATGAATAGTGCTGGATGCATATAAATATAAGAAAGGTTGCAAAATTATAGTAATTAAAAAGAGAATGTTAGTAGATTTTTCAAAAGAAAAGATTAAGAATAATATGTACATAACGAAAATGAATATAAGCAAAGTGTATTCAGATCATATATATGATTAAAAGAGTGTAAGGAATTTAAAGATTTTAAGTTGAAAGATGTTAAGGTGTTATTTGTTTATAATGTTGTTAAATAATGAATGTATATAAAATCAAAGAATCAAAATAGAACCTTAAAACTATAATGGTTTGAATTAAATTTAAACTGAAACAAAAAAAAAAAAAAATTATTTATTAATTAATAAATCTCGTAATATAGAAATATGCAAAATATACATTGATAAATTAAACATTTAAAATAGAATCAAACTTAAAATTTGACTATGCAACTAAAATTATTTAAACTAAGTTTAAATTTTGATTGAAAAAAGTATCTAAAGCTTAGGGGAATAATAATGTAGAGAAAAAAGTACTTATCAATTGAGGTTATATGATTCATGGTTTAATGCATCATAGCTAAAAGAAAAATTAAAGAAAATAGTCCAGCGGGAGACAACATTAATCGGCAAAATCCGCAAATGAAGACATCAATAGCGGATAATCATATCCAAAGGGTGAATGCATTGCTTACAACGCTATATTGATGAAGCCACAAAATGCGAAATCAGCGGATTGAAGATCCAGCAACTTTAAAAGAAGTTGACGTATCAACTGGTTGTCAAAACTTCATAAAACAACCAATCAGAAGAAGGCAGGGGGACCCATGGTCATACATCAGGGGATCTAAAAGAAACCAAAAACCGAACAGACCCCAAAGGGAAACCAGCATCTAAAGACTATCATCAAAGCCATTCACAAAGTAACGACTTGATCCATCAATAAAGCCAACACCGACTACAAAGTCAAACAGTAGTCGAAAAATTAATCTAGTAAACTAAGCTGAGAAAGAATGTGAGGTGAACCAGAAGGCCAAAACCAATCAAACCATCAAGCAAATGCAAAACAATCAATTCAGAGAAAATTAAGCTGTGTTGTTGACTTGCTACAACCAAATGCAAATCAACGAACCAACAAAACTGAGGGGGTGTTATTGACTTGCTACCATCAACGGCAAGATCTATAGCATATCAGATGAGATGAGCCATATCACCAGAATTCGAAGTTGATCCACAGTCCCGTCATACAACAGAACGACGGACAGATATTTTAAAATAAAAAAAAAGAATCGATCATCAGAGCAAACGAAGGTATACTCCAAAGAGACGTCCCGTTCAACGCCGTGCACATAGCAAAGCAACAGCAATGTATTCCCTAAAAGAAGAGATTAGACCATCAGACAACATTGAGAAGACATCACAGCATCAACGCTGCGGGACGACAAAGTCAGACCATGAATCAACTAAGTTCCATTTCAATTTTAATATTTCTTTTTAATATATCTATATCCTTTATTATATATACGTAAGTATATTGTATTAATACACATCTAGAAAAAAAAAGTACATACTTATCAAAATTTTCTAAAAAATGCAATCAAAATTAAACACTTTACAAGTTTAATAAGTAAATTGCACTTAAGGAATTTCTTTTGGACATTGTTAAACACTGTTTAAGAAATATGAAAAAATTTTTTTTTTTATTTTTAGTTTCCCTTAGCTGCTGTAGAGGGCGCCATCCAAAAGTTACTTTTTAAACGGTAGAAAATATTTTAGGCCTCCTGTAACAGATATTTGAAAAATTCAAAATGGATTTTATTCTTGAAACCCAAAACTAGACAATAAGCCTTTAAAAATCATACTTTTTTATATTTTAAAGTTTTTGTATGAATATTTATGAAAAATGCGAAAAAATTGAGGGACTTTACCTCAAAAAATGCCCCGTAAAAAAAAGGGGGGCGTATTTTTTAAAACTTTCAGATATTTATTGTTTAATATTTTTTATGAGTAATCGAATGCTTTTTGGATTTTTAAAATCCGTCGAGCAGATTCGGAGAAAAATTTCCTACCAGTTTGAAAAGTAACTTTTGGATGACGCCCTCTACAGCAGCCAAGGGAAACTAAAAATAAAAAAAATAAAATTTTTTTCATATTTTTTGGACAACACTTAACAATGTTCAAAAGAAACTTTGTCAATAAATATAATAGTTTTTCATAATAAAATTTTTAAAAAGTGTTTTTTTGTTTTCAATTACAAAAGCGAATGTCCCCTTAAAAGTAAACAATATATTTGAATTTTTATTTAGTACAATACATTAAGCTATCTATCAGCACAATACGTTAAGAAAAAGTTATTTAGTAATAACTCTAGAGTACTCTAGTTTTTTCTACTCTAGCTTGCTCTATTCTACTCTGAAAAGTGTTCGAAGAGTCTGCTCCAAACTGCTCTGTTTGCTCTTTTCTGCTCTAGATTTTTATGTAGAGCAGATTGGAGCAGCAAATTTTCATAAAAAAAACCAAAACAAAATAAATATTTTAAAAATTTGTCGTCAATTTTGATATTTATATTTTATTTTTAACGTAAAATATGTAAATATTTCAAAATTTTTGCTGATTTTCTTAAAGTTGCTTGTTTTTTGTTTTTTGAAATTTCTGCTCTGCCCTACTCTACACTACTCTAGCCTTCTCTAAAAGTAATATGACATTTTTCAAAAGCTGCTCTACTCTGCTCTGCTCTACTCTGATCTTATTTCGTCAAACAAAGATAATGTATAATAATGTTATTTAGGATTAAGATTTTTAAACTTATTGTTAGTCTCCTAAGAAGAGAAGATTCAATAAATAAATGAAGTATTAAAAAAAAAAATGCATTTCCATGCTTTCTTTTACCTTAAAAATGCTTTGGGCAGACGTAATAAAACCAATGATACCGGTATCAGCGTAATTGGCGTTAAGTGTAGCAAAGTTTACCACAGCAGATGCCACAGCCAACCGATGCTTCCGTTGTTGTTTCCACGCTTGGTAGCAGCATTTGAGCCAACAGCTTTTTGCAGAACGGCAAAAGCTAAAGCTTGATTGATCAGAGAGCCACCAACAGCAACATGCGCAATATGGCTGGCGGTATCCTTGCGTGCATCACGACCATACCAACTGGGGAATAAGCTGTACCATTTCCAGTTGCAAGTTCAAGAGCCCTTGTGTGCTGGTCTCTTAAAAAAATTTCGGTTTTTGTTTCACAAATTTCTATTTTTGATTTTTGAACTTTTTTTAAAATTTAAAACTGGCAAATAAAACAACGTTTATATGTACATAATGTATGTATGTGTTAGCGAAATCGCAGTTCGTAAGCGATTCGCTTTGGGTACGCAATTTACGAACTGTACATTTTTCTTGGAGGGCTTCTGCTTATCTTGTTTTACTTAATTATGCTTTTCGTTTCCGCACCATTTCCGTCCGTTTGCCATGACAACCGATAAAAATGTGGTGCCACAATATTAAAACCCGATTAAACAAAGCTGATATTCAATGTAGTATGGCAACATCAACAGTTTAATTTTTTGTTTTTGGAGCAGATGATGATTTACATTATAGCTACCAACAATGAAAATACATTGATGGTTGGAGCTTACTGTTCAGTGTTTTTGAGTAAAACAACAATAAAAACACAAAAAACAAGGGAAAAATACACATAAATAAAAAAAGCAAAAAAATGTATCGGAAGGCTGGTTTGCGTTACTAGTTTCGGGACCCACCACAGGTCAAAATTCACTATAATAAGTCAATTCCTCATCAGACGCATTGCCGACATCTTATAGAATTCTGCAAGCATACTTTATTTAACTTTTAGCATAGATTAGACGAAAATATTGATGTCATAGGTATTTTACCGGGCTAAATAATTGCTCCAAAACATTTTTCAATTTGAGTCATAGTTTTCGAGAAATGACAATTTTTCAAAAATTCACCATATTTTTTTCACAAAAAACCGTTATTTTTCCCAAAAAATGTATTATTAACTTATAATTCTAATAACTAAATTAGGAAGTCCAATTTATTTCCTTTCATTTGATATGCGACATGTATCTGAAATTGCATCATTAATAAATTTTTATAGAAAAAAACAAAAATGGACCAAATAAATTTTCTTGAAATTAGGAACTTTAAACAACAACAATGCCAGAACAGACAACAACAGCAGCTTTTCATCAACAATAAATTTACTTCTACTACAACAACAGTAATTTTGCACAAGAGTAGGGGTAAGAGGGCGGCCTGCGGCCGTAGCTCAGACTTTAAAACTCCCAAAAATCCAACACCGACTTCTCGGCTGCCTTCGGCCGCGGATCAGTCTATAATATATCCAACGCATAGTTTGCTAGCCAAATTGCACGCGCAATTTTTAATAAAAATTTCTAATTTTTTAAAATGGTCCATTTTTGTTTTTGTCTATAGAAATTTATTAATAATGCAATTTCAGATACATTTTGCATATCAAATGAAAGAAAATAAATTAAGCTTCTTAATATAGTTATTAAATTTATAGGTTAATAATAATTTTTTTGGGAAAAATAACGGTTTTTTGGGAAAAAAATGTGGTGAATTTTGGAAAAATTATCATATCTCGAAAATCGTGACTCAAATTGAAAATTTTTTGAAACTATTATATAGCTCGGCAAAATATCTTTCATATGACATCAACATTTTTAAAATCTCTCCAGGGGTTCCGAACTTATATATGAATGAATGAATGAAAATGAATATTTTTATAAAAGATATATCCCGATTTTCCGATGGCTATATCTCTGAAAGTAGATCCGTCCAGACATTTTTGATTACATATTCTTTCTAAGGATTAAAAGCTTAACAAATCAAACTTAACAAACGAAATATTAAATATCTTAGAGTCAAAAAAATTACTTTCGAACACCTTGTAACGTCGGTTGGCCATTCACAAAGGAAATTAAAAATGAACTATTCGACATAAGGATCTTTACAGCTTCTACAAAGATTTCCTACATCGGTAAGACCCGGTATCGGTAAGTAGTTTCCTGTTATGACACCAATTAAGGTTCTGGGGGTTTGCCTGTCTAATGAGATAATTTTTCATGTTCTATTAGCGTCATAAAGTGACCATATCGCCCTCGACGTAGAAAATGTTGTCAAGCTAGACTATCTAAAATTAGTCCATAAAATACATTTTGAGTCAATATTGGCTCTAATTAATGCAAGTGGCTTCATAATATATGTAGGTTTCGGAAATTGTGTCAGTTGAAGACCCTTTCCTAGCAAGTTTGTCAGCATACTCATTGCCAATGAAATTGCTGTGTCAGAGTTGTCATGCGATTAAAAGGGGCTGAAGCCATGTAATTAGTTCTACTGGCCAGTAGATAAAATAATTGATTAGAAATACGATTTCTTCTTCGGTTGGTATTAAAATAAAGTACCTGGAGACCGATCCCTGCTCGGTCAACAATCTGAACTTATTATTTTAGTCGAAATTTTGTTCATAGCTATTTTTTGTTATGATACTCGTATGGTCATTCTTTGAAATTGATATATTAATCGATGAGCATAATAATAAGAAAAAACTCGCAAAGTATCGAGTGGTATAGAAAATATCAAAAACTAAACATTTTTTTTTGGTGAAATAGAATGCCCTAAAATAAATAAATGGGATATGCCACGCATTCAAAATTTTTCGTTTTATGTATCATAATTCGGAAAGTAAGTGACCTATCGGAAAAATCTGAAAGGCTATTTCCACGCGCACCGGCGATACTTTTCCCACTTTTAGATCGTAGGTGCCCAATAGCAAGTAGACTCCCTACAGTTAAATTTAGAAAGATTTCTTTAGTAGTTTTCTTTTTAAAGCGTTTTATATTTTTGTGGGCGGTGCCACGCCCTTCACGAGTTTTTCCAATATAACGGCATATCATATGTTAATACTTGTTTTCAGGGGTACAATCTCTTAAATTTTCATTCAAATTGTTGGAGTCGTTTTCGATTAATATTGAATTAAAATTTTCAAGGGTAAAAAAGTGGGCGTGGCACTTATTCGATCCCGCCCACTTTTCGTTTATTACAAGGAATTATTGAGTAGTACCTACACACAAAATTTCATTTAAATACCTTGTAACATTTGCGAGAAATAACATTTAACGTATTTTGCTTGTATGGGAGCTTCCACGCGCAACTGTGATATTTTGCTCACTTTCAGATCAGAAATGCCTTGTAGCAAGTGGGCTCCCCACAGTTAATTTTAGAATGATTGCTTTATTAGTTTTCTTTTTATTCCGTGTTACATTTTTGTGGGCGGTGCCATGCCCATCAACGAGTTTTCCCAACATATTGACATATCAAATACAAATCATTGTTTTCAGGAATACCATCTCCAAAAATTTTGAGAAAAATATTGAATTAAAATTTTCAATGGTAAAAAAGTGGGCGTGGCATTTCCTCGATTCTGCCCACTTTTCGTTTATTACAAGGCATTTATAAGTAGTATCTACATACCAAATTTCATTAAAATACCTTGTAACAATTGCGAGAAATATCATTTAATGTATTTTGCTTGTATGGGAGATTCCACACGCAACGGCGATATTTCGCCCACCTTCAGATCAGAGATGCCTTATAGCAAGTAAGCTCCCCTCAGTTAATTTCAGAATGATTGCTTTATTAGTTTTCTTTTTATACCGAATTATAATTTTGTGGGTGGTGCCGCGCCCTTCAACGAGTTTTCCCAATATAACGGCATAATTCATATTAATTCTTGTTTGCAGAGGTAACATCTCCTAAATTTTCATCAAAATTGTTGGAGTCGTTTTCGAGTAATATTAAATCAAAATTTTCAATGGCAAAAAAGTGGGCGTGGTACCTCCTCGATTCCGCCCACTTTTCGTTAATTACAAAGCATTGATAAGTAGTGCCTACACACCAAATTTCATTAAAATATCTTGTAACATTTGCGAGAAATAGCATAAAACGTATTTCGCTTGTATGGGAGGTTCCACGCGCAACGGCGATATTTCACCCACTTTCAGATCAGAGATGGCTTATAGCAAGTAGGCTCCCCTCAGTTAATTTCAGACTGATTACTTTATTGGTTTTCTTTTTATACCGAGCTATAATTTTGTGGGTGGTGCCACGCCCTTCAACGAGTTTTCCCAATATAATGGCACATTTCATATTAATCCTTGTTTGCAGAGGTAACATTTCCTAAATTTTCATCAAAATTGTTGGAGTCGTTTTCGAGTAATATTAAATCAAAATTTTCAATGGCTAAAAAGTGGGCGTGGCACTTCTTCGATTCCGCCCACTTTCTGTCCGTTAGAAGACATTGACAGTAAGTAGATGTGTACTAAATTTCATCAAAATACCTTTAATGGTTTGGAAGTTATGACTAGATGAAGTTTAAACTTTAGGGCGGTGCCACGCCCCCTAGTGGGCAGCTATAAAGTTGAAACCTTATTTATTCTCCATGTTATGCTAGAGTGCATCCTTTGATAAAGTTTCATTGAAATCGCTGCATCCGTTCTCGAGAAAATATATTTATAAATATATAAACATATAAATATATAAATAAACATACATACAATTTTATCTCGTATAAGAAGAGAAGATATATTTAAGAAGCTCTAGTGCGGCAAGAGAACCTATAATAAGCTGATGCTGATAAAGTATATCCGCTATACTTCTACGCGTACTCAATATGTATATTATAAAATAGTGACCAAAGTTGGCTAGCGTACTCTAAAGGGCTTGTTATATAGAGGGCAGTGCGTGCAGCGCGTGATTCAAAAGCTTTGACAGTTGATTTGAAGTTGATTAACTTTCAGCTTTTCGAGCGCATCATTTGCGTTTGACATTTCGCTTTTTTTCTTCATTTATTTATAAATAATTTTTGCAGTTGATAAAATAAGTTAAAAAAGAATTAAATTAAAAATGCGTGTGTTGTCAAGCGATTGATGCGCGCTGCACGAGCTGCCCTCTATATACTGGACCCTTAAGTGAGGACGCACAATTGTGTAATATAAAGTCACCGCTACTATGTATGTATGTATGTATGTATTCTCCTTTAACTCCTAGGAGGAGCATAGGGCCAATATGAAATCTCTCCATTTGTCACGATCCCTTGCGATGACTTTGATCTCTTGCCACGATTTTCCCGATTCTTGGATTTCCTTTTCCAACGACCTTTTCCAGTTGGTTTTGGGTCTACCACGTCCTCTACTGCCTTGTGGATTCCACTCAAGGGCCTGGCGACAAACTTCGCTGTCTGGTTTCCGGAGAGTGTGACCAATCCATCCCCATTTGCGCAGCTTGATCTCGTTTGCTATAGCCTTCTGTTTGCATTTTTGATGTAGCTCGGCATTTGATATAGTGCGAGGCCTGATATAGTGCGAGGCCACCGCTACTATAGGGCTATTAAATTCTTTTGCTGATCGTTTAATAAAGCCAAGCAGTGATGAAGATTTTTTACAAATTTGATTAATATGTTAATGTATACTAAGATCTTTAACTGAATCGACACGACAGATTTGCTTATCATTGAGTTTATAATAAATTTCTACTACATTACTCTTCCAGAAAAAGTCATTATTTGGCATTTATCAGAATTAAAATGTAAGCTATTTTTAGAACACCAAATTTTAAATATTTCAAGTCAGACTGAAGTGGGAAAATGTCTTCATCACCCTTCACGATCCTGTATATTTTCATATCATCTATATACATATAATAGCAAATGAAAGGTTTTAATAATGTGAGTAACATAATTTATTGCTAAAATAAACAGGAGCGGTCCCAAGTGGCTTCCTTGCGGAACACCTGAAGACACAGTAAATAGAGATGACAACACTTTCAGAAATCTTACTTGATATGACCGATCAGATAAATAAGATTGGATCCAACTGACAAAATTTAAAGGAAATCCAAGATTTTTTATTGTAATTTAAACAAAATTAAGTTATGTGGTAGTTTGTCAAATGCTTTACTGACATCTGTGTAGTTACAGTCAACTTACCTACCAGAGTCCAAAGAGTTTAATGTAGTAATCCAGATATAATGCAGATCTGCCATTAACAAAACCATGCTGATGTGATGTAATGACTTCACCACAGCACACCTTGACTTGATCATATATAATTTTTTCAAACAGCTTCGGTATTGATGACAGCTTGGCTATGGGCCTGTAATTTGAAACATTATTTTTACATCCTTTCTTAACGATTGGACTTATGAATGATTCCTTCCAAAATTGTGGAAAATAATTAATGTTGATAGATTTATTAAATAAAAAGCTGAGTGGATGACTAAAGATTGTTTGTCCATTAAGTTAGCAGAGCGAAAATGGCAGAGCTGAAAAAAAAGATGCCATAATTATAGGCTACTAAAAGGCTAATTAAGTGCCCTAACGCCGAATTTTAGGCTCTTAATTTTTTTAAAAAAAAAGTTAACTCTGCTAGCTTAAGTTCACTACTACTCATACAAAAACAACAAAGAAAACACATCAGCTACTTATTAATTAAAAATATTAAAAAATTTTATCAAAAAATGCGCGCGCAATTTGGCTAGCAAACTATGTGTTGGATATATTATTACGAAATTTCCTGTCTCTTATGACGATAATTTCAATCTCTTACTGTTTTCTGAGTTCGATCACTGGATTGTGTAGCAATCAAAAACACACACTTTATTTAGTTATAAAATGGTTTATTTAAATCACAAATGTTTATTTTCACACGGTACAATTGTTTATTTCACTATTTATTACATTTAAAATCTAATATTACAATTAGCACTTTATTTACTTTCACTGGCACTGTGTGTACAACCTTTTCGCTTTATTGCTTAAAATCAACTGTGTTCAGCTCTCATGAACAGCTCTGTTTATACCCATATGAACGTTCTAGAATTGCATTAGCGAAACATCTGGCAACATCTCGTTGATTCCCTTTATTGACATCTCGAAATGTCAAGTACTTCCGTGACGTCACTGGTTTTATTGACATCTCGAAATGTCAAGTATTTTCGTGAAGTTTCTTTTCATGTGTTCTTATTTTTCGTCACACTGCCCTCCACTTAAACAAGAGATTCACTATCGCCTCCATATGGCGTTAGTCTTTCAATGTGTACCACTTTTAATTTACCTTTGTTACCGGGGTATTTTTGGATTCGATACACAACATCGTTTATCCTTGTGACAATCCAGTAAGATCCCTCCCAGTGAGTCCGTAATTTAGGGAGCAAGCCTCGTTTTCGTTGTGGGTTGTGTAGCAGCACGAATTGACCTTCTTTGAACCCTTCAGTATTTGCTCGCAGATCATATCGAGCTTTCATCTTGTCGCTAGCCAATTGAGTACGTCTCCTGATAAGCTCATGTATATCAGCCAGTTCTTCTCTTTTTCGCGACATGTAATCGTCAGCATGGGTCGTTTCTGAGACAACGCTTACTCCCTCCTTCAAATCTGCTGGAAGCCTTAAGTCCGTACCAAAAATGGCTTTTGCTGGCGTGACTGTAGTGGTATCGTGTAATGACGAACGATAAGCCATTAGAAACATTGGTAGACGCTCATCCCAATCGTTTTGTCCTTTGTCGACAACCTTTTTCAGATGCTCCTCTAAAGTACGGTTGAACCTTTCGACCATGCCATCGGACTGAGGACGCAATGCTCTGGTACGTGTCTTCTGTATTCCAAGCATGCCACAAACCTCTTTAAAAAGTGCCGGCTCAAAATTTCGTTCTTGGTCGGAATGCAACTCAAGTGGAGCTCCATATCGACAAATCCAATTTTTGATGAAAATGTCTGCCACTGTTTTTGCTTCTTGATTGGGAATGGGATATACTTCTGGCCACTTACTGAAGTAATCAATTACCACAAGAATGTATTTATTTCCTGCATTGCTGATTGGAAAAGGTCCAGCTATATCCATGGCTATCCTCTCAAAGGGAGCTCCAACGTTATACTGATGCATTTTCCCGCGAGTTCGTCGCCTTGGTCTTTTAGCAATCGCGCATTGGTCACAACGGCGGATCCAGTCAGCAACTGTTTCTTGGCATCCTACCCAGTAAAACCGTTTCTTTATTTTCTCTGTGGTTTTTGTTACACCCAGATGTCCACCTCTCGATACACTGTGATAATCCTCGATTATTTCCTTAAATTTTGCCTTTGGAATATCCAGCAGTTTTGAGCGAATTTTGCCATCCTCGCTTTCCCAGATTCGATATAGGCAACCATCATGCAACTCCAAACTTTGCCATTGCGCCCAGTAAGCTTTACAGATTTGGCTTTCACTTGAGATTTCTTGCCACGCCGGCTTCCTACCCAGCTCCTTATACTTAATTATAAATTCCAAATCTGTATCACTGCGCTGGTCCCGTTGTATCTCCTCATTTGTCCACTTTTCTTCAGGCAAAATATTCAAAAGGCGCACAACAGTCGTTCCAGCTTTATTTTCCGTTCTTAAACAATGACCGCATTCAATCTTACATGGATGACGTGAAAGTGCATCTGCATTTCCATGGTGGCTTCCTTTGCGATGTTCTATGATGAAATCATAGCTCTGCAAGCGTTCTATCCACCGTGCGATTTGGCCCTCAGGATCCTTGAATTGAAGTACCTACCTTAATGCCGCATGGTCTGCCCTCAGAAGAAAGTGCTGTCCATACAAGTACTTATGGAAATGTTTTACGCATTCCATTACTGCCAGTAACTCTCTCCAAGTTACGCAATAGTTCCTCTCAGGTTTAGACAGAATTTTGCTGAAATAAGCGACGACTTTTTCCAGTCCATTGATAACTTGGGACAAAACTCCTCCAATACCATAGCCACTCGCATCGGTGTCCAATACCAATTTTTCGCTGGGCATTGGATACGCGAGTACTGGCGCTGTAGACATTAATTCTTTCAGCTTTTGGAATGCAGTTTCCTGTGTGCTACTCCATTCGAATTTCCGATTCTTCTATGTCAGCTCAAGTAGACTGCCTGCGATGTTTTCAAAACAAGGAACAAAACGTCTGTAGTAAGTGCATAGGCCCAGAAAACTTAACAACTCATGAAGATTAGATGATTGTGGCCAATTTTTGACAGCTTTTATTTTATCCTCATCTGTGTGTATTCCTTCTGACGTTACCTTGTGTTCCAGATATTTGACTTCACGCTGGAAAAGTGAGCACTTTTTCACACTTAATTTTAGTCCAGCTGCCTCCAAGCGCTCGAACACTTCCTCCAGATTTTTCAAGTGGTCATCAAAATCTTTTCCCATGATGATTATGTCATCAAGATACACTAAACAAGTCCTCCAATGTAGTCCTTTGAGAACTCGTTCCATTAACCGTTCGAACATAGCTGGAGCGTTATAAAGACCAAACGGCATGACGTTGAACTGCCATAGACCATTTCCAATACTAAAAGCAGTTTTCTCCTTGTCTTTATCATCTATTTCCACTTGCCAATATCCACTTTGTAAGTCCAGGGTGGAAAACCATGTTGCTCCAGATAAAGTATCCAGTGTATCGTCGATCCTGGGTAACGGGTAGCTGTCTTTTTTGGTGACGTCATTCAATTTCCTGTAATCCGCACAGAATCGCATACTTCCGTCCTTTTTCTTGACAAGTACGACCGGTGAACTCCATGGGCTTTCCGATGGTGAAACGACATTTTTTTGCGCCATTTCCTCTATAAGGCCTGTCACTTCTTCTCTCTTAGCGAGTGCTAGCCTCCTTGGAGGTTGACGAATTGGCTGAAAATTACCTGTATCAATGCAATGTTTAACCACTGACGTTCGGCCATTATTTTCTCCTTTGGACGCAAATATCCGCCAATGCTTTTGCAGAAACTTTTTTGCTTTATTTTTGTTCTGGGCAGACAACTCCTTCGTCCATTCTTTCGTCAATACTTCCAAGGCCGATGATTTTATTAAAGTTGCACCTTCCTGTCCTGTTGGTCATTTTCACAATTTATAACAGCCGTAACTTTCTCACAATGCGCTATTAGTTCACCTTTTTGCATCCATTTCGGCTGATTTGTTGGATTCAAAATTTGTACAGGTATTTTGTTGTCCACTCTTGGTTTTACTAGGGTCTTTTCAATAATCAGGTCTTTCTTTACGTTTTTCTTATCTGCTTCCACTAACCACAGATGGCTTGTCCCACAGTCTTCACTTGTTGTAGCCCAAATAATTTCTTCGGTGTTGGGTTCAATTCGACAGCGCTCACTTATGTAGACTCTTGCGATTTTTAAATTTTGTCCACAACCAATGTCCAAAGGCAACTCCACATTGGCATACCTTAACGTCTTTTTCTTAAGGTCCAAAGTGAACCCGTGTCGAATCATGAAGTTCACGCTAATAATAACCTCATCGGTGATGTTTGCAACAATAAAATCATGTTCCACAGTTTTGTTGCCGATAAGAATACTCGCAGTAACTTTCCCTACTATTTGGGCAATTTCTCCTGTCGCTGTTCTCAATTGGATCCCATTTAACGGCGTAACTCGTCGTCTATCAAATAAATCACTCCTCACAATTGAATGCGATGCGCCCGTATCCAAAGTCAGCTCACATGTTCTTTCGTTGATTTTTCCACCGATGGTAAGGCTGTTGGAATTCCGGCAGAGCTTCGAAACTAAGAGTATGGGGCAATCATAAGTGGGAGTCAGCTCACGCCCCGCTGTACTGACTCTCTTTAGTTTAACGATTGCTCTTCGTTACCATTTTCGTCATCGTTCACCTTATTTTAAATTTTTCGTCTTGGTGAACGTGATGCAGCTCGTTTACGACGTGATCGGCAGTCACGTGCCATGTGTCCCTGCTTACCACAATTATAGCACTTTCCGCTGAAGCTACTGCTGGCAAACGATGAATTTTTATTTTCAGCCTCCATCCGACGAGCTTTCAATGTTGGGCGGCATGTCAATGCAATCGTCTCTTGAGTGAGGGCAACCATTACTGTTTCATTAAATGTTGCCTTCGGGCTCCTCATTGTCTTGCGTTTTGTCTCAGAGTCACGTATGCCGTCAATAAACGCCTCTATTTTGAATTTTTCAGCTACGACACTTAACTCGTCAGGATAGGAAAGGTGTGCCAATCGTTCAATATCCGCAGCATACTCCTGCATGGACTCACCAGATTTCTGGATACGACTTTTCAACTCCAGTCTGTGAATCTGTTTCATGTGGTCACTGCCATATTTCCGCTGTAAGGCATCCATCACCGCCTTGTAATTTTTCTGCTCCGCCACTGGAACCATGTGCAATACTTCTGCAGCTGCGCCTTTTAAAGCGACGATAAGCGCTGCTGCTGCGCTATCGTTATCCCAAAGGTTATGAGTGGAAGTTGTTTCGGATTGGAGCTTGAAAACACTGAATGGCGTTGTTCCATCGTATGTGGGTGCCTTAAGCCTCACTGCGCTGTTTTTTCTTATCACTTGAGTTGCTGGTTCGCTTATTTCCAACTGTTGAATCTGTTTATTAACATTTTCAAGATTATTTTCAACTTTTTCCTTGAAGGATTCAACGTCATCTCGTAACTCAGTCACTTTTACATCGAAGCCATTTACTATTTTCCCAACCTACGTTCGAACAGCCTCCATATTTTGATTCATTGTGTGCATCTGCGTCGCGTTCTGACTTAACCTCTTATCAATCTGCAGTGCATTTTGATTTATTGTCTGCGTCATCACCATTAACATTTACTCGAACCTTGACATATCCACAACGTCACCACTTGCCGCCGGTCCAGAAGCTTCTTCCACTTTCGATGTCTCTTCTGTTGAACTATGTGCAAAGTCAAACGCATCAATATTCACACCATCTTCTTCAAAAGCACTCCACAATCGCTGCTGCAGTTCCAACTTTCTGCCAGCAGTTTGTAAATTCCGCTTTTCCAACTCTTTTTTAAGTTGATCAATGATAAGATCTTCAAACTCAACCATTTTATTATTGTTATTGACTGCAAATTCTTTTTACACAATCCCACTTCTGACACCAATTGTTACGAAATTTCCTGTCTCTTATGACGATAATTTCAATCTCTTACTGTTTCCTGAGTTCGATCACTAGATTGTGTAGCGATCAAAAACACACACTTTATTTAGTTATAAAATGGTTTATTTAAATCACAAATGTTTATTTTCACACGGTACAATTGTTTATTTCACTATTTATTACATTCAAAATCTAATATTACAATTAGCACTTTATTTACTTTCACTGGCACTGTGTGTACAACCTTTTCGCTTTATTGCTTAAAATCAACTGTGTTCAGCTCTCATGAACAGCTCCTTTTATACCCATATGAACGTTCTAGAATTGCTTTCGCGAAACATCTGGCAACATCTCGTTGATTCCCTTTATTGACATCTCGAAATGTCAAGTACTTCCGTGACGTCACTGGTTTTATTGACATCTCGAAATGTCAAGTATTTTCGTGAAGTTTCTTTTCATGTGTTCTTATTTTTCGTCACAATATTATAGACTGATCCGGGGCCGAAGTTAAATTGTCGTCCCTGAGAATTCGTCATACAACTAACTTGTTGTAAATCCGTTAAAATGTTGTTGACAAATAAGTATTTGTTGTTGTCGGGTTTTATTACAAAATGCATAAGAATTAGGGCTGTGCAACGAGCTGATCGAACCTGTTCGAACTTTCGCCACACACAACGAACAAGATTGATTGGCTCATCTCAACTTAGTTCTAAAGCTCGCGAGTTTTGAGCTGATCGTTTGATCGATCAGGTCATCCAAATTGAGATGATCTTTTGTTTGTTCAGCTCAGAAAGGCTCAGATAAACTTTTTTTAAATTGTACAAAAACTTTCAGGGTTGCCACCTGTTTTTTTATTGTAAATTTTGCTTAAAACGCTAGGATTAACTTTTTAAAAATCCAGCATATATTTAAGGGTTGCCACCTAGTTAATTCCGAAATTTTGTCAAAATCATAGCTTTTGTGACCAAATTCAAATTTTTGGTTTAAGATCGCTCAGATACACTTTTTCCAAATAGTTAAAAAACTTTCAGGGTTGTCATCTGGTTATTTTTGTAAATTTTTCTTAAAACCTATATTAAACTAGTAAGGGTGGTATCTTTGGCCTGGCCTGGCTTTTGTGACCAAATTCAAATTTTTGGTTTAAGATCGCTCAGATACACTTTTTCCAAATAGTTAAAAAACTTTCAGGGTTGTCATCTGGTTATTTTTGTAAATTTTTCTTAAAACCTATATTAAACTAGTAAGGGTGGTATCTTTGGCCTGGCCCAAAAAAATTTTTTTTTTTTGTTGTCAGCTAAAATTATTTTGAGAAACAAAAAGTAAATATACGTGCAAAGTCTTGAGTATGCTCACTATTCAGAGTTATTGAGTGCACTTTTACCCAGTTACTCAGCTCGTTAGAATAAGAACAGTAGAATTTAAAACTTAGTAATTTCTATATATTGGTACTACGTTTTTAGCTCGCAAAATAGGAACGTTTACGTAACATCAAAGCGGTTCGTTTTTGATACGTTAAAATAGTATCGCTTACGAACTGATTTAATACATATAAAATTTATGGTTAAAATAAGATTCCATTTTTAACTTTTAATAATTTATGTTATTCATTGAGAAAAAAAAAAATTTAATTAATTTATATAGTTAACAGTTTGATAATATTCATTACATGGTGATATACAAGCCAGCAAGTAGAGCACATGTGACATGGATGGCTCACCAGCATACTTTTCATGACAACCATAGCAGGTGAGATGCCAATGCGCCTATTGAATGGTCCCAATTGAATCTATTGTGAGAAAATTAAAACAAAAAATTAATATTAATGTAAGAAAAAAACTACAAGTTTTGTAAGCTTACCTATGGGTTCCAAAAATATGGTATTGGTGAAACGCACTTTTGTTATCCAAAGAACACAATTTACCGGTGTAAGCAACGGCGACAGCAGTCTTGATGTCCGGCCAGATTAAACATGTCACCGCCAGATTTTAAAATACGAGAAGCAGCATCAACAATCTAACTGAAATCCAATTAAATATATTGAAATATAATTCCATTTTTAATTCATTTCGCAAATTTGTATGCTTTCTGAACTCATAGGATGTACAAGTTCCTATAAACTCTGGAGACACATTTAAAGGGCCGCCTACACACACAGTTTTACCTCAAGACTTACCTGCGCAAACTGGTTTGTGCAGGTAAGTATGTACGTGTGGACAGAAAAGGTTAAGGTTGCACAGTTCAAAAGTGCGGCCTGTGCTTTCTTTGAATTTCCAAAGATTTTTTTGTGCAAACTAGGCTTGCGCAGGCAAGTTGAAACGTGTGGACGGCGTACAGGCCATGCCTTCAATCTGTCGCTTAAAATGCATTTATATTGCATGTGATAGCTCTGTCATGAAAATTATGCGTTTTTTCATTGATCTATTTCGGAAAATATACAAATGAAAAAACAATTCAAATAAAAATAATATTTTTACAAGATGTCATGTTGCTATGAAAATGAAGTATTCCGAAAACTTCACAGACTTGCCTGTGTCGTGTGGACGCGATAAAAAAAGTAAGCGCAAACTCTCTAGTTTGCACGAACTAGGTTTGCGCAGGTAAGACTGTGCGTGTGGACGGCCCTTAATATGAAATTATATATTAAACATAATAATGTATAATAATGTTATTTAGGATTAAGATTTTTAAACTTATTGTTAGTCTCCTAAGAAGAGAAGATTCAATAAATAAATGAAGTATTAAAAAAAAATGCATTTCCATGCTTTCTTTTACCTTACAAATGCTTTGTGCAGACGCAATAAAACCAAAGATACCGGTATCAGCGCTGTTAACCGAGCTAACACTTCAGCCAAAGACATTTTTTTATCAGTTGTAAAGTAACATGATATTTCTTTTCTTGTTGTCATATTTTCAACAGCACAAGATGGAGCAGCATTTCGTTTATTCAAATTAATTTTATGGATATTTTTAATGTGGGGATGAAGTCCACTTGTACTTTCTCACTTTGCAACCTGTAATTTTTCTTCCCACTGGAAGTAAAACCGTATCGAGTTTTCATCAGCGACCTTATCTTTGAATATGAGATCCG
Source organism: Calliopum simillimum (assembly GCA_951812925.1). Taxonomy (NCBI): domain Eukaryota; kingdom Metazoa; phylum Arthropoda; class Insecta; order Diptera; family Lauxaniidae; genus Calliopum; species Calliopum simillimum. Next base: position 67,351,150 of record OX638368.1, read on the forward strand.
CCATAGCCCAAACAAAAGTTCTTATGCATTTAGAAACAATAACTAGTGAGGGTGTAAAATTTGGCCTGGCCAAACATTAAATACCCTACACTGCAGTATTTTTAAAATTTTGCTCATATGGGAGATGCTACGCCCTCTTGTCCGAGTTCACCCAGTTTTTGCTCAGAGCTTGCATTTATAGTTTTTAGTGTCTGAGTGAAAAAAGTTTTTAGTTTAGCGTTTTGAGGCTTTTGCTTATATGGGAGGTGATACGCCCGAGTTCATCTAGTTTTAGCTCAGAGCGTGCATTTATAGTCTTTAGTATTTGAGTGAAGTTTGGTTGGATTATCTCAAAAAACTCTTTCAGTATAGCATTTTGAAACTTTTGCTTATATGGGAGGTGCCACGCCCACTTGTCCGAGTTTGTCTTGTTTTAGCTTAGAGCGTGCATTTATAGTCTTTAGTATTTGAGCAAAGCTTGGTTGGATTATCTCAAAAAACTCTTTCAGTATAGCGTTTTGAAGCTTTTTCTTATATGGGAGGTGCCACGCCCTCTTGTTTGAATTCGCTGTGTTTTTCATAGAGCTTGCACTCACAATTCTTAGTATTTATGCGTATTTTGGTTGGAATGTCGTGAAAAATACTCCTAAAATTGCATTTTGAATATATTTTTTGTATGGGTGGTAGGCGCGTCCGTTGACCGATTTCGCTCATTTTCAATCCCCCGAGCTAACTTTGACGACGGAAGCAGTGTTATAAATTTCATTGAATTATCTTGCTCATTTTTGCCAAAAAAGTTTATTTCAAAACACAGCCAGCCAGACAGACGGACATGGCTATATCGACTCAGGAGGTGACGCTGATCAAGAAGATATATTCTTTTCTATATCTGCCACGCCTCCTTCTCTGCGTTACAAACGGAAGGACAAAGTGAATATACCCTGGGTGTAGGGTATAAAAAGCACAAATTCCTCTACCTTAAATACACAAGCTCGCTGTTTTCTCTGCAAACAAATCGTTTTGTTGTTTAATTACTGTTGTTCGTAGACCAAAATAGTGAAAAAACTTGTTTTTTGCACTTTTTTAACTTTTTGGGCTAGAATATCTCCGAGAAAAATAAAGCTATTGACATAGTTTAAATGAAGTTTTAAAGAAAAAGATTAGAACTGTTAGATACTGTAGTGGATTTTACGAATGAATGTTTGATATTCTAGTTATGTAGCTTCAAAGTATACCAAAAACGATCTTTTTTCCTTGTTTAGACTAATGAGATATGCAATTCTAAGGCCGGATTCGGATTCAGCATTGCAAAATGCATAACATATAACTATTTTTATATTTGTTTGTTCTGTTTTGTTTCTTCATTTTTTTTTATTTTATATGGGATATGTATTTTTGCAATATTTCGCGGAGATGATCTGCTACGATTTCGGGGTTTGCATTTTTCAGACCACTTAACTAGAACAAACGAGACCATTCACAGATTTTCTCCACATTTTCATCAATCCCATCGACTGTTCAAGAGCACCGTGCTTGGCTTTTGTTTTTTTTCCGAAGTTCTCGGGATTTTTACTATTTTTTTTTGAAAAAATACTTGGGATCCGACCCTCGAATAAGAAACACTGGATGAGCGAGGAAAAAAGAAGAAACGCGAAAAAACTGAGAGATGACGCTAAAACTAGAGCGCCAAAGAACGACGCCGAAAAGATCTTTAACAAGACAAAAGAAGAATGTGTAAAGACCTCACGAGCGAAGCCAAAAGCGCTGCTAATGCTCAAACCCTCAGGCAGCTTTACGATATCACCCGCAGACTATCTGGCAGAAAACACCAACAGAATCGCCCTATTAAAGACAAAAACGGAAATCTCTTAACATCTGCGGACTACCAACTAAGTAGATGGGAAGAGTATTTTTGTGATATTCTGAATCCCATGTCTACCACATTCCCGCAACCAGAATCACCAACTACAACTGCCACAGGGACTCGCAGTAGTAGTCGAATACAAACACCACCGCCTACAATCGATGAAATAGTGAAAGCTATTTAAAGCATGAAAAACAACAAGGCCACCGGTATAGACCAAATAACAGCTGAACTGCTAAAAGCATGTCCCATTACATCAGCTAAGATTTCCAGAATCTGGAGCGAAGAGCGTTTGCAAGAAAATTGGATACATGGAATGCTAGTCAAATGGCCGAAAAAAGGTGACCCAAGCGAGTGCCGAAATTATATACCATCAAAAGTACTGACAAAAATGCTTCTAAACAGGGTGCGCGAAAAACTTGATTCGACCATCCGAAGGCAACAAGCAGCATTCCGGCCAAACCAATCATGCGTGGATCAAATCAACACCCTTAGAATAATTGTCGAGCAATCATGTGAGTGGTGTGCTGCACTTCAACTTGTCTTCGTAGACTATAGCACTGCCTTCGACAGTGTCTCCCGAGAAAACATCTGGGTTTCACTGCAACGAAGAGGTTTTGCCGCAAAGGCCATAAACATAGTACGTGCACAATATAAGGCTTTAAATGCAGTGTATTACACAACGGGTTGTTGTCTTCGACATTCATCACTGATTCGGGCGTACGGCAGGGGTGTTTACTATCACCATCACTCTTCCTTATCATTCTTGATGATATCCTAGATAAAGCTCTTAGTAAGGCCAAAAGCGGTATTCAATGGAACTTTACCGAACATCTCGAAGATTTCGACTACGCTGACGACATCTGCCTTTTATCGTCCAAACATTCAGATATGCAAAGCAAAATTGAAGACCTTGTCTTGGAATCACAAAAGGCCGGCCTAAAAATCAACGTATCCAAGACTAAAAGCATGAAATTAAACGCAAACAGGGATGACATCACGTTTAGAGCTGGCAGTGATGACATCGAAAACGTCGATAGCTTCACGTGTTTAGGCAGCATTATCTCCATGGATGGTGGAGCAAAAGAGGATGTCAACTCAAGAATAGCAAAAGCAAAAGGCGCGTTTGCTCAACTGAACAAAATGTGGTATTCACCCGTTACATCCACTAAAACGAGAGTGCGCATTTTGATTCGAATGTGAAATCGGTTTTGTTATATGGGTGCGAAACATGGCTTGTTACTAACTAACTAACGAACAAGCTGCAAGTATTCGTCAACAAATGCTTAAGGCGAATACTAAAGATTTGGTGGCCTCGCACTATATCAAATGTCGAGCTACATCAAAAATGCATTCAGAGGGCTATAGCAAACGAGATCAAGCTGCGCAAATGGGGATGGATTGGTCACACTCTCCAGAAACCACACAGCAAAGTTTGCCGCCAAGCTCTTGAGTGGATTCCACAAGGCAGTAGAGCACGTGGTAGACCCAAAACCAACTGGAAAAGGTCGCTGGAAAAGGATCTCCAAGAATCGGGAAAGTCATGGCAAGAGATCAAAGTCATCTCAAGGGATCTCGACGAATGGAGATGTTTCATATTGGCCCTATGCTTCTCCTAGGAGTTAAAGGAGAATACATACATGGGGTTTCTGAGATATCTTCTCTTTTTATAGGGTCTAAAATTGTGTATGTAAAAACTGTTGTCATGTTTTTCTCAAAAACGGCTGTAGCGATTTTAATGAAACTTTAGAAAATGATACGCGCCAACATATGCTAAAGAATGAAATAGACTTTGTTTTAGTATATACTTATGAAGAGGCGTGGCATCGCCCCAAACTTTTAATTTGATTTAGTCATATCTTTCTTGCTTTTTACTTCCCCGTGTTACAACTAGTGCTCTTTTTTTTGTATTATCGTCTTCTGTTGGTATCATTTTTACCAATATTTCTACCATTTTTACCACTTTCTTTTCTTGTAAACACTACTTTCATCATACCAGCTTCCACAAAGCGTTTTATCTAACGCTGTGGCCATAATGTTCCTTCCAGCGCTTTTCGTCGAGATAGTGGTTGCATTGTATAGCGTCCTTCTAGCGCTGGGGTGGTTCGCGAGCACCATTCTCTGCTCTAGTTCCTGGGCAAAGAGTTTGGAAGAGCGATTTAAAGAAACTTTCGCAAGTATCTCTCAAATTGCATATTTCAATAATGCCATGTTACGGTACTATTTGAACCACCTTATTTTTTTGTTATCACTACTTTCGCATCCAGCTGGCTGCTACCTTACTGTTATTTGTGAGCTGTTTTTATACAAAACTTATAATTTTTTGTCTCGCTAATCTGTTTTAATGTTTATATTTTTGATTGTTTTAAATAAAATAATAATAATTGTAATTTATAAGGGCATTACAGCTCTGTAAATGGAACTAAATAAATAAATAAATTATCAGTATAAGTTTTCTAAAACTTACTCCCACACAACTCTCACTTTTCGTTTGGTTACATGTGGTATCACCAAAAATGACGATTTTCGTGGTGAGTGAAAATATTAAAAAATAAAAATATATCCAATATATCCTTTGGATATTTTTGAGTGTAGTCCACTGTCCCATTTTATTAGTTTTTGGTTTTGATTTGGCACGAAAATATTTAAGTGTAATATTTCAGGGAACGAACCGTCCCACCATTACAGTGAGATTTCTTCTCAGATTTAATTTTCACACACACGACTAAGCTGTCGGGTGATAGCATGTTGGCAAGTTGTCAAAATAAAAATTGGAATTGAAATCTTTTTTCTCAGACGTTCTGGAAAAAAACGGTCCCCGGATTCGGATTCAGAACGTCAAAGTCCCTACGAAACACATAGTTTGGTCATTGACTATGACGCCATGAAATTTTTTTTTTTTTTGTAAACCTGTGTAAAAGTATTTTTTTTTTTTTTTTTTTTTTTCATTATAAAAAGGCGTTTTATTTTTACTGGATTGTTCCATTAAAAATTTTTCTTTTTTTAAATAATAAAAATACATTTTTTTTTAAAATCTATTTTCATACGTGTCCGACTTTTATACTAAATATAAACGTAATACCTTATTCCCACTTGTCTGGTTAACCAGATGAATGCTGATTAAGCACTAACCAGGATAGTATTCCATATAAAAAGCTTTTCGATTTGTATGGAAAAGATTAGCTAGTTTTTAAATAACACTAGTTTACGAATGATTAAAAATTTTTTTCCCATTGAATGCCATTATTAATTTTATATGCAAAATGGGCTGCTGATTCAGAAAATCGCCTTATTTTTTTTTTATTTCGTGTCGTTTTTGAGATATCGGTCATTATCGGTTTGTTGACCAAAAAAAGAGATAGCTCCACTTAAATACAAATATCTCAATAACCAAAATTTGTGTTTAAACGTTTTACATGTCAGATTTATACTGCAGATTTATACAAGAAAAAAGAAATTTTAAAAATAATTTTGTTTTTTAATATCATAGTCTTGTTGTGTTCTAGTCTGTGTCTCTTTCATGACTGACTCATGTCTTTATTAATACAGTATGCTTAGCTTAGAGAGTAATACATATGTGTGCATATACTTATAATAAGTAGGGTTTACCATATAAGGGTGTACCATATATAAAGAATATTAAATACTAAACTACAACATCTTCCTTTTTTTATATAAAACAAAAGTGTGTTTTACTGAGATAAATAATATATAGAAAATACTTAGAAAATAAGCAGTTATTGACATTTTAATATTATTTCTGAAAATTAACATTTAAACAATTGTTATTCCAAAAGACTGTTAAAGTGTTTATAAAAGACAATTTGTTTAAATTAAAAAAAACTACATTTCAATTCAGTTATTATGTTAACGATTTTTCTAAATTATAAATTAACATTTCAATAAAATAAAATAAAATTTTTTTTTTTTAAGTATTATCATAGTTCAGACGTCTGGGTGGAATCACTGTTCTACCCCTTCTTGTAACGTAGTTTTCTCCACTATTGTATTCTTTTTCTTGATTGGTTTCTACTACATCTTTATCTAAATCAAAAAATTCTTTTTCGTCATCATTTTTATTCTCTTCGTTTGCGTCTTCATGTTCAGCGTAAATATTGACCTCAGGTTTCTTTAAAATGTGTTCTCGATTTCTGCGAAAAAATGAACCATCTAAATCTTGAACTACAAATGATCTTGGTTCTTGACATTGTTCTACAATAACCCCTGGAAACCAAAAAGAAGTTGGTGATCTTTTAAACATTATACTTTCTCCGGGACTGACTGTCTTTAAAGTTTTGGTTGCCTTATTGTAAATTTTGGATGATTTTTGATTTTGAATTGAAATTTGTTTTCTATATTCATTCTCACTTTTGACTTTAGGCTTTAGATTTTGTGAAACCGATGGTAATTTCGTTCTTAAGGCTCGAGACATTAGCAATTCGGCTGGAGAAGGCATATTACCCTTGGGAGTTGTTCTGTATTGTAATAATGCCATGTATGGATCTGACAGACTTTCTTGACACTGTTTGAATTGACCTTTCTGCTAGACCGTTTGATCTGGGTAAATATGGGCTAGATGTTTGATGATTTATTTCCCATTCCTTGCAAAATTTTCGAAATCTTTAGAATTATAGGGTGGACCATTATCCGAAATGCAAATTTGAGGTATGCCATGTCTAGCGAAAATTGACTTTAATTTTTTAATAACTTGAATAGTTGAAAACCCTGAACTTAAAATGTCTATTTCAATATATTTTGAATAGTAGTCTACGACTTACAAATATTTATTTTTATTAAATTCAAATATATCACAACCGCCTTTGTACCATGGGACATTTATAATTTCGTGAGGCATTAATACCTGTTTAGGATTAGAATTCTGATATTTAGTACAAATTTCGCAATTTGATACTTTATTAAAAATATCGTTCTAAATATTAGGCCAATAGACATATTGTCGAGCTAAACTTTTACAACGTTTAATTCCCATATGACCTTCATGCAGACGTTCTAATATTTTATTACGCAGACTTCTTGGAATCAATATTTGACAGTTATTTTTGAGCAAAATACCATTGATAAATGAAATGTCATCTTTAACTTTATAATACGACAAAACCAATTCATTAATTGATTTTTTATGTCCAGGCCAACCGTTTTTTATATACGCAATCATTTTTTGGAACGTTTCATCTGCCTTTGTTGCTTCTTCGACCTCATTTAAATTTGAGATTGAACATGAAACCTGCGAAATTATAAAGTTGCAGTGGAGTGAAATATCGTCATCGACTTCAGCTAATGCAGATTCTTTTAATGGTGCTCTAGAAAGCGTATCTGCTATGTACAGATATTTGCCTGGTTTATACTGAACTATTAATTCATAACATTGTAGACGAAGCATAAATCTTTGAAGTCGTGCTGGTATTTTATAAAGAGGCTTATTAAACAATGATACCAAAGGCTTGTGATCTGTTTCAACCAGTATTTTTGAACCATAGACGTACTGATGAAAACGAGTGCAACCGAAAAGTATAGAAAATAGTTCTTTTTCAATTTGGGCATAATTTATTTGAGCATCAGTAAGAGATGCAGAAGCATAAGCAATAGGGTTTTTGTCATGTAGAATTGAAGCACCAACAGCAAATTTTGATGCATCAACAGAAAGAGTTACTTGCTTATTTGGATTAAAATAAGTGAGAACTGGCGCCTTCGTTAATTCTTGCTTCAAATTTTCAAATTCGGTTTGATGAGTAGAATTCCAATGCCACTCAATGTCGTTTTTTAATAGTTCACGCAAATGTTTGTTTTTTGATGACAAGTTTTTTATGAAAGAGCCCACATAATTGACCATACCTAAAAATCGTTGTAAGTCTTGTACCGAAGAAGGGTCTGTAATCTCTAAAATTGACTTTATTTTTTCGTTGTCTGGCTTAACTCCGTCTTTATTAAAAATATGACCAATAAATTTTATTTCTTGTAGGAGGACTTTCGTCTTATCTTTATTAAATTTAAGACCGACATTTTTTGCTCTTTCAAGTACTTTATTTAAAATCTCATTATGTTCCTCTATTGTCGACGAATAAATTAAAAAATCATCAATATAAATTATTAGCCCTTTAATATCTCCAAATAATTTAATCATTTCCGTATGAAAAATTTCTGGAGCCGCATTTATACCAAAGGGTAGCCTTAAGAAACAAAAACGACCAAATGGTGTATTAAATGTACACAATTTTGAGGACTTCTCATCCAAAGGTATCATCCAAAATCCGCAATTTGCATCAAGAGAACTAAAAAATCTAGAACAATCATCAATATTTGGAAATGGAAAATGAGGCCTAAGAATAGCCTTATTTAAATTTCTAGGATCCAAACATAACCTAAGCCTTCCATTTGGCTTTTTAATAAGTACTATTGAACTAACCCATTCAGTTGGCTCTACCACGTCTGTAATTACTTCTGAATTTTTCATTCTTTCTAATTCAAGCTTTAGTTCATTATGTAAGTTAAAAGGAATTTTTCTTGGTGGGTCAACGACTGGACTAACATTGTCTTTTAATTTTAATCTACATTTATTTTTCAAATGACCCAGACCTTCAAAAAGTTCAGAATATCTTCCCAAAATGTTTTTCACATTAATAGAATTAATATTTTTTATCAAACTCATTTTTATAGCAAGGTCTAAACCTATCAAATCTTTGCATATAATTTTTAAAACATAAAAAGTTCCAGAATAAACTTCATTGTTGAATATGATATCTATACTGACTTCTCCTAATGTGGGTAACTTTTCACCACTAAATGTTAATAAATTTGTTTTTGTCTCTTGTAATTTGTTAATGCCTAATAAATTTGCTGTTTTATATGATAAAAAATTTGCCTGTGCTCCTGTATCAATTTGAAGTGTAATTTTACCTCAACACTCCACTCAGACGACTTGTTCCCTGCTTCTACTCCATCACCGATGTCTTTTTCTGCCTTTGGAATTGTGACGTTTGCCCCAAAATTTCCAGATTTGATGAGACTGCCAACAAAGACATCAGCTTCTTCGTCATCTTTTTTGCTTATGACTCCGATGCACTTTGTAGACGACTTTTGTGGTGAAAATTGTTGTTGTACAAAGAGATCAGCTCCTTCATTATCTTCTTTGACTATGTTTCCGACGAACTTCGTAGTTGACTTTTGTGGTGAAAATTGTTGTTGATTGACTGACGATTTAAAAAAGCACATTCTTGCAAAATGATTTTGTCTTCGGCAAATGTGACATATGACTCCGATTGCAGGGCATTTACTTCTATGTATTTGTCCACATTTCTTGCACATTACTTGCATATGTGTCGCTTGGCCTTGAAACGGTGATTTCATATATGTTGTTGTTTGAGGTAATTTTTGTACAGCACCGACATAACTGACTACGAACTCTCTTAAATTTTGAAGTTGACTGGCGTTCTCTCTGGCTGTTTCAATATTTTTAGCAATGTTGAAAGCTTTATCTAAGGTAATGCTACCTTCGCTGAGCAATCTTTCTTTAATATTTGCCATATGGGGTGACAATCCACAAACAAAGATGTCACGAACCAGATCTTCTCGAAGATTATCGAATTCGCATGTCAAACTAAAGTTTTTAAGGCTAGTGACATACTCGCCTAACATTTCTCCTTCTCTCTGCCTACGGGTAAAATATGTATGCCGCTCCATAGCTATGTTAACTTTTGGTACAAAATAGGCATCTAGTTTTTTTAACAAATCTTCATAACTTATGGCATCCATATTCACATTAAATGACTCGAAAATTTGTAATGCCTCTGGTCCTAAGTGATGTAAAAGTAATGCAACTTTCCTTTTGTCCTCTTGCTGCTCTAAATTGGATGCACGCATATAAATTTTAAATTGACTTTGCCAATTTTTCCACTCAAAAGCAAGATTTAACGCTTTAAGGTTAAGTGGAAGTACAGTTGCAGCAACTGGAATGACTTGAGACAGTTCAATCTCATTTTTTTTTCTTCCCTGTTGCCATTTTAATAATTTTCATAACCCGCACGTACAAAGTTATTTTAATTTTATTTTTTTAATTGTTTTTATATTTAATTATTTTATTTTTCTCCTTTTTTTTCACTTTACTTTAGCACCTTGTTCACATCTGACACCATGTTGTGTTCTAGTCTGTGTCTCTTTCATGACTGACTCATGTCTTTATTAATACAGTATGCTTAGCTTAGAGAGTAATACATATGTGTGTATATACTTATAATATGTAGGGTGTACCATATATAAAGAATATTAAATACTAAACTACAACAAGTCTATATATTTGTAAAGCAAATAAGATACTATTTAAGAAAATCGATTGCAAAATGTAAAAGTTGTATAGAATTCATTGATAAATTACTAAAATACGCTTTTGCCTATTTTTTTCGTTTTTTTGTAATAAACTTCGATAATTTGAAACTTTTTGTAAAACACATACAAAAATCCAAAAGTTTTTAAGTTTTTAATTAAATAAAAAATTACAAAAAACTTAAAAAAATTTTTTGAATTTTATTCATAACGCGTTGCAGTCAATAAGGTGCAAAAAATTTTCGTTTTATTGATTAATATTTACTCGACTGCAAGTTGTTTCAATTATTTTTTCTTTATATTCAATAAAGAGAAAAACTTTTATAATAACGAAATATAAAAAAATATATTTGAAAAAAGTGAAAATAGTGTCGTGATTTGGTAAACGCCAAAAAAGTGTCATTGAAATGATAGATAACTCATCTAGGTAAAAGGTGTGAACGTAGTTCTGTGATTATCAAGATTTTCTAATTTTAGGCTGGTTAACCAGGCAAGTGAGCCTAGGGTATAAGATTCTTAAGCACAAAATAATGTTTAAAATTATTTCGTATACCCGTTGTTCATTAGAACTTTTATGCTACTGCTGTGTGTTGATTCCGCTGAGTGGAGTTCGTTCAACTTGCGATAATGTTTGCATTCATACTCCCTCTTTATCGATTATGATATTATGTAGTAAGCAAATGGTTTTAACAAATAGTTCTGCTGCATTAACGTTGGTTTCAAGTGACTTTTTTAGTAAACGCCATTTACTCGTAATTATGCCACATGCGCGTTACACTTTTTTTCTGGATTTTGAAAGCATTGTTTTGAACAGTGTTACATGACCCTATTTCATCAAACCTAACGTGGTGCATCTCAGCTAGCTCACGGTTTCAGGGAGGTTTCTCAACCCGCCACATTAGGTCGAGGGCTGAACAATAATTTCACTTCCGGCGGAAGTGAAATTTAAAAAAATAAAAATTTACTGAACTCAAAAAAAAAAAACAAAACTTGCCATAAACTAATAAGACCACAAACTCAAAAGAAAACCAAAGCACAGCCACACAGCATACCCATGAACAAGAGGAGTTGATCTAGTTCCTCGCACACTCACCAGTCCTGTATAACCTTCCATTTCCATAAAAGGAGACCGTACCCACAAAGATCCAATTAGAGCCAACGACCAACTCACCAATTCATAATCAGCCTCAGTACTACCCCCCTATAGAACTATTTAGCCCCACATAAGGGCCACCCTAACAAAAACTCCATCCAATACGCACCATAAATTCTGACAAACCCCAAAGAAAATAAATGTACAATAAGTAAAAATTAACATAAAATTATTATTAAAAATATGTATATATATGTTAAAGACAATATAAATTAAAAATTAATATTGGTATATAAAAATTATTATGGGTATATAAAAACTAAAACTACCCTTTAAAAAAAAAAAAAAAACTCAAAATATAAAAAATAAGATGGCGTAATGTCTTAAAGAAAATGGCTATTCATTTCATGACAGTCAAAAAAAAACTAACCGAATTTATACGAATTAAAATTTGGAATTCACCCTAAAGAGCTCTTTGAGACAAACTTTCCTTTTGAGTACTTTCTTTTTTTATAAAAATTTACATTTAAACACCCGACGTTTCCCTTGTTACGACCACAGTATAAAAATAATAATTTCTAGACCACCATCAAATTTAACATGCAAAACTTATATTATAACAAAACCAAAAAAAAAAACTAAAACTAAGGTATCCTATTATAATAACCGCCACTGTTTATCAACATGAAAAATTAAAATTCTTGCAGATCGCCTGGAACAAAAAAAATAAGTTCACAAGAATAACCCTCTCTATTACTGCAATTCTCGAATATAATTAAATATACATTATATTAAATGAATATACATTAAAAAGTCCAACAAAAAAACCCAATAGGTGTGGAGCTTCACTTAATCGTATAAGTTTCAACATCAAATTTTCGAAATTAGACAAAACACCCAGGACGCGATAAAATATAATTCGGTGATTTTCCGTCATACACCCATAAGAAAAACTTTGCAAATATGTATAAAATATAATAGGTTTTTTTATTGTTTTGAACAGATAATGATTTGCATTAACTAGCTACCAACAAATCACGTGTCAAGTGGTTCTGTGGTGTGAGCTTACTGTTCTGTGTTTTTGAGTAAAAACAACAACATTACAAAAACAAAGCAAAATGCATAGGTAAAAAAAACCAAAAAATTTTGTTGGTAGGTTGGTTTTCGATACGTTTCACCCATAACCATATGGGATCTTCAGTCGAATTTACCTACAAACCGAGAACTCGTCCAAGCATGCTTTATTCATTTTTTGCATAGATTAGACGAGAATCACAGCAAAAAATTCAATGCAGCATATGAAAAGATCTAATTTTCTGCTTTCTCCCCTGTTATGCATCGCTGTTTGGAAGTCGTTGATATTGTGACGAAAAATAAGAACACATGAAAAGAAACTTCACGAAAATACTTGACATTTCGAAATGTCAATAAAACCAATGACGTCACGAAAGTACTTGACATTTCGAGATGTCAATGAAGGGAATCAACGAGATGTTGCCAGATGTTTCGCTATTGCATTTGGATATAAAAGGAGCTGTTCATGAGAGCTGAACACGGTTGATTTTAAGCAATAAAGCGAAAAGCTTGTACACACAATGCCAGTGAAAGTAAATAAAGTGCTAATTGTAATATTAGATTTTGAATGTAATAAATAGTGAAATAAACAATTTTACCGTGTGAAAATAAACATTTGTGATTTAAATAAACCATTTTATAACTAAATAAAGTGTGTGTTTTTGATTGCTACACAATCCAGTGATCGAACTCAGAAAACAGTAAGAGATTGAAATTATCGTCATAGAGACAGGAAATTTCGTAACAATTGGTGTCAGAAGTGGCATTGTGTGAGAAGAATTTGCAATCAATAAAAAAAATAATAAAATGGTTAAGTTTGAAGATCTAATCATTGGCCAACTTAAAAGCGAGTTGGAAAAGCGGAATTTACAAACGGCTAGCAGAAAGTTAAAACTGCAGCAGCGATTGTGGAGTGCTTTTGAAGAAGCGCTTAAAAGGCGCAGCTGCAGAAGTATTGCAAATGGTTCCAGTGGCGGAGCAGAAAAATTACAAGGCGGTGATGGATGCCTTACAGCGGAAATATGGCAGTGACCACATGAAACAGATTCACAGACTGGAGTTGAAAAGTCGTATCCAGAAATCTGGTGATTCCTTGCAGGAGTATGCTGCGGATATTGAACGATTAGCACATCTTTCCTATCCAGACGAGTTAAGTGTCGTAGCTGAAAAATTCAAAATAGAGGCGTTTATTGACGGCATACATGACTCTGAGACAAAACGCAAGACAATGAGGAGCCCGAAGGCAACATTTAATGAAACAGTAACGGTTGCCCTCACTCAAGAGACGATTGCATTGACATGCCGCCCAACATTGAAAACTCGTCGGATGGAGGTGGAGGCTGAAAATAAAAATTCATCATTTGTCAGCAGTAGCTTCAGTGGAAAGTGCTATAATTGTGGTAAGCAGGGACACATGGCACGTGACTGCCGATCACGTCGTAAACGAGCTGCATCACGTTCACCAAGAAGAAAAATTGAAAATAAGGTGAACGATGGCAAAAATGGTAACGAAGAGCAATCGTTAAACTAAAGAGAGTCAGTACAGCGGGGCGTGAGCTGACTCCCACTTATGATTGCCCCATACTCTTAGTTTCAAAGCTCTGCCGGAATTCCAACAGCCTTACCATCGGTGGAAAAATCAACGAAAGAACATGTGAGCTGACTTTGGATAGCAGTGATGTATTTGATAGACGACGAGTTACGCCGTTAAATGGGATCCAATTGAGAACAGCGACAGGAGAAATTACTCAAATAGTAGCGAGTATTCTTATCGGCAACAAAACTGTGGAACATGATTTTATTGTTGCAAACATCACCGATGAGGTTATTATTTGCGTGGACTTCATGATTCGACACGGGTTCACTTTGGACCTTAAGAAAAAGACGTTAAGGTATGCCAATGTGGAGTTGCCTCTGGACATTGGTTGTGGACAAAATTTAAAAATCGCAAGAGTCTACATAAGTGAGCGCTGTCGAATTGAACCCAACACCGAAGAAATTATTTGGGCTACAACAAGTGAAGACTGTGGGACAAGCCATCTGTGGTTAGTGGAAGCAGATAAGAAAAACGTAAAGAAAGACCTGATTATTGAAAAGACCCTAGTAAAACCAAGAGTGGACAACAAAATACCTGTACAAATTTTGAATCCAACAAATCAGCCGAAATGGATGCAAAAAGGTGAACTAATAGCGCATTGTGAGAAAGTTACGGCTGTTATAAATTGTGAAAATGACCAACAGGACAGGAAGGTGCAACTTTAATAAAATCATCGGCCTTGGAAGTATTGACGAAAGAATGGACGAAGGAGTTGTCTGCCCAGAACAAAAATAAAGCAAAAAAGTTTCTGCAAAAGCATTGGCGGATATTTGCGTCCAAAGGAGAAAATAATGGCCGTACGTCAGTGGTTAAACATTGCATTGATACAGGTAATTTTCAGCCAATTCGTCAACCTCCAAGGAGGCTAGCACTCGCTAAGAGAGAAGAAGTGACAGGCCTTATAGAGGAAATGGCGCAAAAAAATGTCATTACACCATCGGAAAGCCCATGGAGTTCACCGGTCGTACTTGTCAAGAAAAAGGACGGAAGTATGCGATTCTGTGTGGATTACAGGAAATTGAATGACGTCACCAAAAAAGACAGCTACCCGTTACCCAGGATCGATGATACACTGGATACGTTATCTGGAGCAACATGGTTTTCCACCCTGGACTTACAAAGTGGATATTGGCAAGTGGAAATAGATGACAAAGACAAGGAGAAAACTGCTTTTAGTATTGGAAATGGTCTATGGCAGTTCAACGTCATGCCGTTTGGTCTTTGTAACGCTCCAGCTACGTTCGAACGGTTAATGGAACGAGTTCTCAAAGGACTACATTGGAGGACTTGTTTAGTGTATCTCGATGACATAATCATCATGGGAAAAGACTTCGATGACCACTTGAAAAACTTGGAGGAAGTGTTTGAGCGCTTGGAGGCTGCTGGGCTAAAATTAAATGTGAAAAAGTGCTCACTTTTCCAGCGTGAAGTCAAATATCTGGGACACAAGGTAACGTCAGAAGGAATACACACAGATAAGGACAAAATAAAAGCTGTCAAAAAATTGGCCACGACCATCTAATCTTCAGGGGTCAAGTAGATTACTATAGGGCGACATGACGCGAATATATAGCTTAGCTGTCGCCAAGACCGTTGGTGCGTGGCGAAGAGCTACATCCTGTAAGAGGTGACCCTACTACAAACCGAACACTACGGATCTAGACTGGGAGGTCGATAAAAATTCTCCTCCACTGGAGGGTAGCCGGTTAGTTGAGTCCGAATGGCTCCTTTCATTGCATTACCTTTCTTCAAAAATTACGAGCGTCTCGAGGAGCAGGCAGGTGAATCAAATCGAATCACTCGCTCAGTCAACGAGCGAATCGGTCAGCCCTAATTTCTGGGAAGTGCAACTATCTGTCAGACCGATGATCTTGGTTCTGGCACGGTCATGTTTCTACCAAGCTAGGATTGCTGATAGTCGTGCGGGGTGAAGGAAAACACTCTAGGATGAACCTGTCCGTACATCAGGTCTTAGGACCTGGAGTGCGGGCAGTTTTATCCACTAAAAACCCCCTAAAATCGCCGTGGAACAGCTACGCGTGCGAACTTGTTTGCGAGGTAGAGTCAAACTTAGTAGCGAACTTCGTGCAAGGTCTGGCAAACCCACGGTTTAATTTAGCTATCCCGCTATGGGGAAATGTTTCCTTTCTATATTATTTCATGGACATTCCGCTAAATAAAAAAACAATGGACTGCACACCAATAAAAGTGCATAATGAGGCTTTAAATAGCCTTAATAACCTTTCACTAGCTGGCGGAGCACATGGTTCCGCGGCTAGTGACTCTATGGACTGCGATGGCTTGCCGGAAAGGGTACTAGGTGCCCTTACTGGTGGTCCAGGGGGGGAGAATGCGGTACTCACTCAAGATTTGGGTGAGGGGGCATCCATCTCCTCGGACCAGGAGCGTATGCTTCTAAGTTCGCCCCAGTCTGAGCGCACCGCTAACTCCTTGGCCCCGGTCAAGGAGCCTCAAAAAAGGGCGAAGGTGAAGCTGTCTGGTGCCGGGCGCAAGAGACTCAAAACCTTTTTCGCCAGTGGCCTATCGCTGGAAACAGCAAGGGCTCTGGCATCAAGGCCGGGTTCAACGGCGTGCTTCGCAGCCATCCAAACGCGGTCGCTCAAACAGCACCTCACCAACGTCTCCGATCAGATCGGTGAAGTGATTTGCTCCTCAAGGCGAATCTGGAGTAAGGAACAGCACCTTGGTGCAAAGCCTGCCACCAGAGGCGCCTAGGGGATCTCCCGCTTTGCCGACCCTGGTGGAGGACAAGGGTGAAACAGTGGCCGTTTCCGGGAAGGAGGCTGAGCAGAGTATTTCCACGGGAATTCAGAGCTCAAAGCCCACCTTAGCGGAGGTGGTCGTTTCCAAGAAGGTGGGCATTATGCCTGCCGACTTTCCGCAGGGCATATGGTCCCATGAACAAATTGTAGGGGTGCAAAACTGCATCCTACAAGGTGTTTGTGCAGACAGGGATGGCCCGGTGAGACCCCATTTTGCAGGCTGCGGTTTCAAGCCTGGTTGGCTGGTCATCAATTGTCTTGATGACGAAACTGTAGCCTGCCAAAGGCTCCAGCATCAGCTCTTGAGAGCCTTGGGAAGGAGCTAAATTGAAGGTATTGGACGAGGCAGACGTGCCAAAAGCCCAAATCTTCATCGGCTACTTCCCGGGCTCAAGCAACTGGACAAACGAACGAATTCTGGGTCAAGTAAGGGCCCAGAATTCGGACGTTTGTCTGGGTGATTGGCGGGTGCTTAACAGAGTTTAGAAGGGCGAGCACGTGGAGCTCGCTGTTGCTCTGGACCCCTCATCAGCCGAACAGGTCGAAAAGCTGGGACATAAAGTGTTCTATGGTTTTGGAACTGCCCAGCTGTGACCGAGGCTGAAGGGAAACAGACCAAAAGGGGAGAGTGCACATGATGATCGCCCCTCAACATCAAAAGCCGCGAGTGCACCACCGACTAGGAGTTCAACCGCTGGGCGAAGTACCACACTTCGAGCACCCGCAGCAGAGAAGGGCAACAGTGCCGCAAGACCAAAAAAATTCTCTGTTTTGGGTCGACTTAGAAAGTGGGAAAGAAACGACCCAGATACTCTGCATGCCACTAAAGGTGGCAAAGTTAGGAAGGGGACCTAATGTCCCACTCCCAACTCATTGCAGACCCCACCAGTTGGAGGCAACTTAAGTGCCTTCAAATCAACCACCACCGGGCAGCAGCAGTTTCCTACAGGCTCAGCGCCATGGTGGACGAGAAGTGTCTGGCTTTCGTAGCCATACAGGAGCCATGGGCTTCTAAAGGCCTCGTAAATGGCCTTTCGACAAAAACATGTAAGTTGGTCTACGATAGTAATGTCGACCGTCCGCGGGCGGCTATTTTAATCAATAAACACTTTAAATTTCTTCCCATTTCAGAGTTCATCCAAAGGGACCTAGTGGCGGTGCAGGCAGAGGTGCCTAGTGCCAGAGGGAGGAAGAACATCGTCTTGGCGTCACTTTGCCTTCAGGGCGACTCGGAGGAGGCTGTAACCAATGAGCTAAAGCAGCTCACGGAATACTGCCACAGTAAAAACCTCCCCTGGGTGGTGTGCTGCGACGCCAACGCGCTCCACACGGTATGGGGCAGCACAGACACAAACAAACGAGGTGAGTCCATCTTTGATTTCATTACTACAAAAAACTTAGTGGTAGCAAACAGGGGGAATGAACCCACATTTGTAAATGTCGTTAGGAGAGAGGTTTTAGATCTTACCCTATCTAGTACTTTTATTTCAAATAACATCTCTAACTGGAGAGTGCTAGATGAAGTCTCCTTGTCGGATCATCGTTACATAAGCTTTGATCTGAAGCGAGATACAGAAGACCCCTTTGCGGTTAGAGATGTTAAGAGAATCAACTGGTCTCTTTATACATTCCATTTAGAGCAAAACATTGAATGCCTGAGTGGGAAAATAACTAACTCACAAGAATTAGATCACGTAGTTAACACAATCACAAACAGTATCACTGATGCTTTCGAGAAAAGCTGCACACCAAAAGTTAAAAGACGTTCTCGCAACGTAACCTGCTGGAGCGGGGAGCTGGATAAGCTGCGGCTGAAAGCTAGACAACTCTTTAATAGGGCTAAATCCAACGGGGATTGGGCAGCATATAGAATTGCCCTAACAGACTACAACAAGGAGCTGAGAAGGTCAAAAAGGGCATCATGGAGAGAGCACTGTGAGGGGATTGAGTTACTCCCAACAGCTACAAGGCTCCAAAAGTCCTTTATAAAAGACCACTCAAACGGCCTTTCAACACTTAAAAGGGCAAATGTGGATTATACGGAAAGCCCGGAGGAAACTGGACAGCTATTACTGGACACACATTTCCCTGGCTATGTTAGGTGCGAAGAGTCCTGCGAACCAACCAGAGATACAAAACTCCTGGTGGCAACCAGACGGAACTTCTCCTTAGCCCGTAAAATTTTTACCATTGAAAAAGTTAAATGGGCAGTCTCCACTTTTAACCCATTTAAATCTCCTGGGGCGGATAATATTCAACCTTGCCTATTGCAGAAAGGTATAGATATACTGGCACCTACTCTAACTAATATCTTCAGGCTAAGCCTAGAACTAGGAATAGTATCTGAAGATTGGACTAAAGCCCGAGTTGCTTTTATTCCTAAAGCAGGCAAAAAGGCGGACCACACGCCCAAAGCCTATCGACCTATAAGTCTAACCTCATTTCTTCTGAAAACAATGGAGAAAATTTTAGATCAGTATCTTAGAAGTGTGTACCTTGAGGCTGCACCTTTACATCCTGAACAATATGCTTACCAATCGGGTAAATCAACTGAAACCGCCATACATAGCCTCACGACTAAAATCGAGAAGGCTTTAGGGGTCAAGGAAGTAGCCCTCTGTTCATCTATTGACATACAAGGAGCTTTTGACAACACGACTTTTAAGTCAATTGAGGAATCACTGATCAGGAAGGGAATACCCGAAATGATCATTGATTGGGTCCTCAACATGCTTAAAAATAGGACAATCATCTATGAAGCGGGCACAGAAAGATTAACTGTAAGGACAACTAAAGGTTGCCCCCAGGGAGGTGTACTGTCACCGCTCTTATGGATTTTAGTCATCGACGAACTACTAGAAATTCTTGATGGTCACAAATTCGAGGTCCAGGGCTTTGCTGACGATCTCATTATTATGGTTAGAGGCAAGTTTGACTATACCGTAACTGAACGAATGCAACTAGCTCTCAACTTAGCTCTAGGCTGATGTCGAGAGAAAGGACTCGAGATTAACCCTAGTAAAACCACACTGGTGCCCTTTACCTGGAAGAGGAAGCTAAACCTGAAAGCTTTAAATCTGGGGGGAAAGGTACTAACGGTTTCCGAGGAGATGAAATATCTAGGAGTAATCCTAGATAAGAGTCTAACTTGGAATAGTCATCTATCATACATAACAAATAAAGCCTTAAGAATAACACAGGTTTACAAAAAAAAATGTCATGGCGTTTTGATCAGACTATGTGTTTCCTAGGGACTTTGACGTCCTGAATCCGAACCCGCGGTCCGTTTTTTTCCAGAACGTCTGAGAAAAAAGATTTCAAGGTCATATGGAGGTCAAAATGGGGTTCGTGTGTAGTTTAGTGAAAAAATCGCTAAAATTCTGAAACTATTTTTTTATCATTGAATTCTTACTCCTTAAAAAGAATATGTAACCAAAAAGGGTATCTCGGACCTAGTTTCGGAGATATAGCCATCGGAAGATCCAGATATATCTTCTATGAAAACCGCTATAAGTTAGGAACCCCTGAATGGATTTAAAAAATATTGGTGTCATATGAAAGGTATTTTGACAATCCAAAAAATTGGATTCAAAGTTTTGGAGATATGACCTTTTTTGAAATTTTGAGAAATTTTTCAATTACAACAACAAATACATCAACAACACCAGCAACAATAAAAACAACAACAACAAAATACCTTTCATATAACATCAATATTTTCTAAATCCATCCAGTGGTTCCCAACTTATAGCGGTTTTCATAGAAGATATATCCGGATCTTCTGATGGCTATATCTCCGAAACTAGATCCGAGAGACCGTTTTTGATCACATATTCCATATGACCTTGATATCTTTTTTCTCAGACGTTCTGGAAAGAAACGGACCCCGGATTCGGATTCAGGACGTCAAAGTCCCTAGGAAACACATAGTCTGATCAAAACGCCATGACATTTTTTTATTTTGTAAACCTGTGTAATGCTTGTCAATGGCTATATGGTAAAACATGGGGACTACGGCCAAAAATGATGGCATGGTCCTATAAAACTATCACCGTACCAATGATCACTTATGCTGCATTAGCATGGTGGCCAAAGGTAGACCAAGTAGGGGCTCAAAATGAACTAAACAGGATCTTCAGAATAGCCTGCTTGGGTATTACAGGGGCACTAAGGACGTGCCCCACAGTAGCTCTAGGTATGCTTACGGGTCTCACCCCTCTTCACCTTATGGTTAAGAAAGAAGCAGCCTGTGCGGCCCTCAGACTACCTCATTTACAACAACTTAAAGAAGGCAATCTAACAGGGCATGTCAAGATCCTGGATATATTCTAGGACACACCATGCCGTTCGGTCTCTGACAAGATAAGTAAAAAATTTGTTTTCTCTAGAACATTCAAAGTGGTAATCAATGACCGCGCTGAATGGAAGAGGAAGGACATAAATGTAAAACAGGGCTCACAGGTATGGTTCACTGACGGGTCCAAAATGGAAGATGGCAGCGCGGGAGCTGGAGTTGTGGGACCAAGATTCCAGAAAGCAGTTGCAATGGGAAAAACAGCTTCTAGTTTTCAGGTGGAGGTCCACGCTTTAGAGTTGTGTGCTAGAGAATGTCTAAGAAGGGGCACTTCCGGCACCGACATATGAGGAATTCTCAAAAATTGTGGAATTCTACAGATTTTGAGGCACATTCACCAAACTTGGTGGAGAGGTCACTTATTATATAAGAATCAAAAATTGGAAGGGTGCACGTCAAAAAAAAAAAAGTTACGCATATATATATGAAGCAAAACACGTCAAGTGTACCAGCTGAAAATTTTTTTGTATCCGATTTCGCTCAAATTTGGCAATATAGTAGTCCTGATATACAAAAACAATATTCCGGGAGGATTTGGTCCTAGTACCATTTATTGTTAAAATACAGGGTGTTAAGTTGGCGTTTTTAGTGATTTTCATGAAAAGGTGTTTTTTCAAAAATTTAGAGCTTACACCAAAGTTTGTAAAGTAACTTGTCCCATTCATTTTTAAATGTTCTTTTTATAAAAAAATATTACATGGTGGAAAAAAATTTTTTTCACCGAAATATTTTAAACTTAAAAATACTTTTGAATTTTTTTTTAAAAAAACCCCCCTTAAATTTTTTTTAAAAGTACTTCAAATTAAAGCATAATTTAAAAGCTTTAAAATGATGTGTGACTCAAGATGGTATTCGGTCGTTGGATGAGAGTTTTTTTCTTTTAAACGCCCACAGCAGGCAAAACTCTTTGTTTACTCAAGAGGAAGGCATCTTACGAAAAAAGCGTTTAAAAGCCAAAAACTCTCATCCAACGACCGAATACCATCTTGAGTCACACATCATTTTAAAGCTTTTAAATTATGTTTTAATTTGAAGTACTTTTAAAAAAAATTTAAGGGGGGTTTTTTAAAAAAAAAATTCAAAAGTATTTTTAAGTTTAAAATATTTCGGTGAAAAAAAATTTTTTTCACCATGTAATATTTTTTTATAAAAAGAACATTTAAAAATGAATGGGACAAGTTACTTTACAAACTTTGGTGTGAGCTCTAAATTTTTGAAAAAACACCTTTTCATGAAAATCACTAAAAACGCCAACTTCAACACCCTGTATTTTAACAATAAATTGTACTAGGACCAAATCCTCCCGGAATATTGTTTTTGTATTGTTGCCGACACCTTCATAAAAACAACTTTTCAAATTTATTTTAATTTAATCAATTTCACTTTGATTTACCCTTTTAAAAAATAGAATAATTTTTTCACTTGGAATTAAAAAAGAGAAAAGAAACATTTAATTTTGAAGTTGATTCAATAAATTTACTTTCAAAATTCCAAATCGTTTTATTCCAACATTCTTCAAAATTAAATTGAAATTATAAATCCGTCAACGTGAAAATGTTCAGTACTCCTCCAGCTCGAAAGACATTTAGCTGTGGCCAGTGCAAGGCTGAAGATTCAATGCAGATGGTCCAATGCGACAAATGTGATATTTGGTATCACTTTGAATGCGCCGGAGTCGATGCTACAATCAAAGATCAGCCATGGAAATGCTCCAAGTGCAATAGCAAAACAGCACCTTTAGACAAAATGGAGGATCACAAAAATGAACGCGTTGAAAGAGGAACGAAGACTATCTCATTATGTTCAACAAGATCTTCGAAACGCCGCAATATAGATCTTGAGTTAAAGCTCCTTGAAGAAGAAAAGGCTTTGGAGCAAAAATATCTGCAGAAAAAATTTGAGATCTTATCTGCTGGCAGTGAAAAGCAAATCGAAGAAAAAGGAAGCTGCAGTCATGCACCAGACCGAACCAGAGAATTGGTTTCAAAACTTTCATTTCCTATTGCTTCCAAAGAGGAAGATTTAGTTTTATCTAACTCTCAGTTAGCTGCAAGGCAAGCATTATCGCGAGAACTTCCAATTTTCAACGGCAAACCTGAGGAGTGGCCGCTGTTTTATAGTTCCTTTCAAGAAAGCACTAAAATATGTGGATATTCTTCAGCTGAAAATCTCCTGCGATTGCAAAAATGCCTTAAGGGAAAGGCATATGAGCTTGTGAGTAGCCATCTTTTGCTGCCAACGAACTTTCCCGAAATTATACAAACACTTAAAATGATGTTTGGGCGGCCTAGTGTGATAATAAACTCTATGCTTGATAAAATCCGCTCCGAACCAGCACCGAAGCCAAATAAGCTTGAAGCTCTCGTTTCATATGCAATATTGGTGCGGAACCTGTGTTCTACAATGGAGGCTTCAGGTCTAGACGCACACATGAATAACCCGTTACTTCTGCAAGAACTAGTGGACAAACTACCCGCACAAACGAAACTCAATTGGGCTATGTATATCGTTGATCGCGATGCAAATATTTCAATGTTTTCGCAATGGTTATACAATGTCGCTGAAGCTGTTTCACAGGTGAGCTCAACTTTGTTTCCTTTAAAATTTAGCAGTGGAAGTTTACATGCACATGAGTCGGAAAAGAATGCAGTGCAAAAAAGATGCCCGATATGTGACGAGCAACACTATGTTGAATCTTGTAGCCAGTTTACTGCAATGAAGTTAACCAAAAGATGGGACATGGTAAAGAAGTTCAATCTATGTCGCTTATGCCTCAAAAACCATGGTAGCTTCCGTTGCTCTAAAGATAAATGTTCAGTAGAAGGCTGTGAAGCTAGACACAACAAACTTCTTCATAAATTTGCAAGAGATCCCACAAGAGTCAGCGCCCATTCTTGTCCTAACTATAAGATGAATACATATTTCAAAATTTTACCTGTCACTTTGCATCACAGAGGTACATCTGTAGACACCTATGCATTTTTAGACGATGGCTCCAATGTAACGCTTATTGAAAAAGAGGTTTGCGATAAACTTAGCCTAGAAGGGCAACCAAAAGCTCTTTGCTTAAAGTGGACATCTAATACGTCAAGAACCGAAAATGAGTCGATGCAAGTTTGCGTTTGGATATCTGCACGTGAGGAAAATGCTAAGAAATTTGAATTACTTGATGTGCGCACAGTTGATCAATTGGCGTTGCCAGTTCAAAGCGTCACAAAACAGCAGTTGTCCGCATTTAGCCATTTAAAGAAGATCCCATATTTGCCGTATGTTAAAGCAGTACCTAAAATTCTAATTGGTCTAAATAACGGCTATGTCTGCAATACTTTAAAGACTGCCGAAGGAAAGTCCACAGATCCAAGTGCATCCAAGACAAGACTTGGTTGGGTAGTGCATGGTGGCGGTCAAACAAGTGATAGCGCACTTAACATCCACAATTTTGAGCAATGTGATTGCGACTATGAGATGGAAAAGTTACACAATATTGTATCCGAATACCTCTCACTCGAAAACTTTGGAAGAAGAATTGAGTTAGAGGCACCAGACATAGTACGAGCAAAAGAAGTAATGCATTCCACTACTAAACGCATTGGGAAACGTTTTGAAACGGGATTAATTTGGCAGTCAAAATTTACCGAATTTCCAAATAGTTACCCCATGGCCTTGAGACGACTTCATTGCTTAGAGAAAAAGTTAAGTCCTGATCACATTCCAGTGGTAACGAAGTATATTGACGATTTAGTCACAAAAGGATATGCGCGAAAATTGAGTGACGAGGAGATTCATAATACTAATGGCGTCATTTGGTATCTACCAATCTTTACAGTTACCAACCCTAATAAACCTGGTAAGGTGCGTTTGGTTTGGGATGCTGCTGCAAAGGTACGAGGAACATCTTTGAATTCAATGCTACTCAAAGGACCAGATTTAACAGCACCACTACTGTCAGTGTTATATGGGTTCCGTATGAGAAAAGTTGCTATTTGTGGAGACATCAAGGAAATGTTTCATCAGGTGCTAATCCGCAAAGAAGACCAAAGTGCTCAACGATTTCTTTGGCGAAATAACGAAGACAACAGGAATCCCGACATCTACGTTATGCAGGTTATGACTTTTGGTGCAGCATGCTCTCCCTGTTCGGCGCAGTACGTAAAGAATCGAAATGCTGACGAGTTCAAAGCAAAATATCCAAGAGCAGTTGACTCAATAATAAATCATCACTAGGTCGATGACCTTTTGGATTGTGCAGACACAGAATCCGAAGCTATAAAGTTGGCAAAAGATGTGGCTTTTATCCACAGTGAAGCAGGCTTCTTCATCAGGAATTTTAAATCAAACTCTAAGGTCGTTATGGAAAACCTCGGTGAGTTACAAGAACAAAATTCTATTTCTTTTAGTAATCAAGATATCCAAATGTCAACTGAAAAAGTACTGGGAATGTGGTGGTCAACTGCAACGGATAACTTTACGTACTCCTTAAAACTAAACAGGCTTAATAATGAGCTCCTATCTGGAGATAGAAAGCCTACAAAAAAAGAAGTACTGAGAACCTTAATGTCCGTATTTGATCCACTTGGTTTCTTGTCACCTTATGTTGTTTATTTAAAGATTATTTTACAAGAAGTGTGGAGAACTACAGATGGCTGGAACGATGAGATAACTGACGATGCATTTCGAAAATGGCTTATTTGGGTGAAACTTTTGCCAACTATTGAAAATACCAAGATTCCAAGATGGTACCAGATAACGGTTGATTCTTCTATTCAACTCCATATATTCGTTGATGCAAGCGAATTAGCCTATGCTGCTGTCGGATACTTTTTGGTTAATTCTGGAGGCGTACTTCAGTGTTCCTTGGTGAGTGCAAAAGTAAAGGTAGCCCCAAAGCAACCAGTTTCAATACCACGCATGGAACTTCTGGCAGCGGTTCTTGGTGCCCGCTTAGCAAATATTATATGTAGCATGCATCAGATAACTTTTGAAAGACGTTGGTTTTGGAGCGACTCGAAAACAGTTCTAGCATGGCTGACAGCAGATCCAAGAAACTATAAACAGTTTGTGATGTTTCGCATTGGAGAAATTCTTGAAAGCACCAAATTTTCAGAATGGAGATATGTTCCAACAAAAGCTAACGTTGCAGATGACGCCACAAAATGGAAAACAAAGTTTGAGATCAATATGCAGAGCAGATGGTTCACTGGTCCTGAGTTTTTAAAGCAACCAGAACATTCATGGCCTGAGAAAGGACCCGATTTTTCACAACCTTCTGAAGAGTTAAGACCACATATGTTGCTGGTTCACACCAATGAGCAAGTATAAATTGCATTGACTACCACAGATTCTCTTCCTGGGGAGAATTGCTTAACATGGTTTGCAAATTGTTTACATTCTGTTACAAGCTGAAGCATAGTTGTGTTCCAGGAAAATCAGAGCTGTTGGCAATATCCGAAAATTATCTCTACCGGCAAATCCAGTACGATTTCTATAAAGACGAAATAGCGGTATTGAAAAATAAAAATGAAGACATAGCGAAGACCAGCATAGTTTACAAATGTTCTCCTTATCTTGACGAAAACGATGTACTTCGAATGTACGGAAGGATTGATTTGGCAACTAAAGTAGTTGAATGCGTAAAGCGACCAATTATTTTACCAAGGGACCATTACTGCACAAGTCTTTTAATTCGACATTTCCATAAAGCATTTCATCATATTCATCATGACACTTGCCTCAACGAAATTCGTCAAAAATTTTACATACCTCGCCTAAGAGTCGAACTTAAAAAGGTACGAAGAAATTGTCAACGTTGTAAAAACAACACATCTACACCAAAAGTTCCTGAGATGGCACAAATGCCGAAAGCCCGGCTGTCACCGTTTACACGTCCATTCACACATGTTGGACTCGAATACTTTGGTCCTATTCGTGTCAAAGTTGCTAGACATGAAGAAAAACGTTGGGGTGTGCTTTTTACATGTCTCACTGTACGCGCAGTTCATCTTGAAATTGCAAGAGACATGACGACAGATAGCTGCATCATGGCCATTCAAAACTTTATAGCAAGACGAGGTACTTCAATATCAATATATTGCGACAACGGAACAAACTTTCGAGGAGCTGAAATTGAGTTGAGAAAGTCTATTAAGGATATAAATTTTCCAAACATTGCTAATAAATTTAGCACATCTTCAACAAAATGGTACTTCAATCCTCCAGCATCGCCACATATGGGAGGTAGTTGGGAGAGATTGATTCAATCTGTTAAAAAAAACTCTCTACCAGATCACTCCGAATTTTATTTTCAAAGAAGACACTTTGTATAATGCACTTCTCGAATGCGAACGCATCATTAATTCTCGCCCTCTTACATATGTCGATTTAGAATCCGTTACGGATGAAGCTCTAACACCTAACCACTTCATTCTTGGGTCATCAAACGGAAATAAACCTTTAGGTGAATTTACTACAGACGACTTATCACTAAGAAAGAACTGGAGAAAGGTACAGTATTTTGCAAATTTGTTTTGGAAGCGTTGGGTTCAAGAATATCTTCCAAATCTAACCAAACGCACAAAGTGGCACGAAAAATCTTCTCCTATTGGAATTGACGACAAAGTTGTTATAGTAGATCCGAATTTACCGCGAAACAATTGGCCACTGGGCATTGTTGAAACGGTGTATAAAGCCAAAGATGGAAATGTGAGAAGCGCAACTGTACGAACAGCATCTAGCACATTCACACGACCCGTTGCAAAGTTGGCCAAATTGGATGTACGGAAGTCGACTACTTAGATGGTTAAAACACGCAGAGTTTTAACGAGGGGAAGAAATGTTGCCGACACCTTCATAAAAACAACTTTTCAAATTTATTTTAATTTAATCAATTTCACTTTGATTTACCCTTTTAAAAAATAGAATAATTTTTTCACTTGGAATTAAAAAAGAGAAAAGAAACATTTAATTTTGAAGTTGATTCAATAAATTTACTTTCAAAATTCCAAATCGTTTTATTCCAACATGTATATCAGGACTACTATATTGCCAAATTTGAGCGAAATCGGAGACAAAAAAATTTTCAGCTGGTACACTTGACGTGTTTTGCTTCATATATATATGCGTAACTTTTTTTACTTTTTTTTTTTGACGTGCACCCTTCCAATTTTTGATTCTTATATAAAAAGTGACCTCTCCACCAAGTTTGGTGAATGTGCCTCAAAAACTGTAGAATTCCACAATTTTTGAGAATTCCTCATATACATTTACTCGGACAGCCAAGCATCTTTAAAATCACGAATGGCTTTTTCAATGCACTCCAAGCTTGTCTGGGAGTGTTTTGAACTTCTTCAAGCCCTAGCCAGGAGGAATGAAGTTACTCTAGCTTGGATACCAGGGCACGAGGGGCATGAAGGCAACGAAAAGGCAGACTGCTTGGCCAAGAGGGGCGCACTCAATACTTTCATAGGCCTAGAACCCTTCTGCGGAGTAAACAACAGTTTCAAAAATAACTTAATACGGGAATGGGAAAAGGAAAGCCTCTCCGATCACTGGAGAGCCAAAGAAGGTATGCGACAGGCAAAGAGGCTGATCGATCCAAAACATGTTAAGGCTGAAGCTGTTCTAAATCTCAGCAGGAAAGATATAAAAACGTACAGTGAGATAATGCAAGGTCACTACAAACTTAATTATCACCTAAAAAAGATGGGTTTGGTAGACGATGACTCCTGTGGACTCTGATTAGAGGTTTTGGAAACAGCAGAGCATGTGCTATGTGCATGCCCTGCTGCGTTTAGACGCAGAATTAAGTACCTAGGAGCTGAGATTTTAGATCCAGGTGACATAGGTAAAATTAATCCCATGGCAGTAACAAGATTTATAGATAGTCTGGAACTGTTTTGATTAGGGAAAGAGGCTGTACAAAAGATCTTTTCTTCTGACACAGAAAAATCGGAAATTTGAATGGAGTAGCACACAGGAAACTGCATTCCAAAAGCTGAAAGAATTATTGTCTACAGCATATCCAATGCCAGGTGAAAAATTTGTATTGAACACCGATGCGAGTGGCTATGGTATTGGAGGAGTTTTGTCCCAAGTCATCAATGGGCAAGAAAAGGTTGTCGCATATTTCAGCAAAATTTTGTCGAAATCTGAGAGGAATTATTGCGTAACTCGGATAGAGTTACTGGCAGTAATGGAATGCGTAAAACACTTCCATAAGTACTTGTATGGACAGCACTTTCTCCTGAGGACAGACCATGCGGCATTAAGGTGGCTACTTCAATTCAAGGATCCTGAAGGCCAAATCGCACGGTGGATAGAACGCTTGCAGAGCTATGATTTCACCATAGAACATCGCAAAGGAAGCCAGCATGGAAATGCGGATGCACTTTCCCGTCGTACATGTAAAATTGAATGCGGCCATTGTTCAAGAACGGAAAATAAAGCTGGAACGATTGATGTGCGTCTTTTGAACGTTTTGCTTGAAGAAAAGTGGACAAATGAGGAGATACAACGGGACCAGCGCAGTGATACAGATTTGGCAACTATAATTAAGTATAAGGAGCTGGGTAGGAAACCGGCGTGGCAAGAAATCTCAAGTGAAAGCCAAATCTGTAAAGCTTACTGGGCGCAATGGCAAAGTTTATAGTTGCATGATGGTTGCCTATATCGAATCTGGGAAAGCGAGGATGGAAAAATTCGCTCAAAATTGCTGGTTATTCCAAAGGCAAAATTTAAGGAAATACTCGAGGATTATCACAATGGATCGAGTGGTGGACATCTGGGTATAACAAAAACCACAGAGAAAATAAAGAAACGGTTTTACTGGGAAGGATGCCAAGAAACAGTTGCTGACTGGATCCGCCGTTGTGACCAATGCGCAATTGCTAAAGGACCAAGGCGACGAACTAGCGGGAAAATGCATCAGTATAACGTTGGAGCTCCCTTTGAGAGGATAGCCATGGATATAGCTGGACCTTTTCCAATCAGCAATGCAGGAAATAAATACATTCTTGTGGTAACTGATTACTTCAGTAAGTGGTCAGAAGTATATCCCATTCCCAATCAAGAAGCAAAAACAGTGGCAGACATTTTCATCAAAAATTGGATTTGTCGATATGGAGCTCCACTGGAGTTACATTCCGACCAAGGACGAAATTTTGAGTCGGCAATTTTTAAGGAGGTTTGTGGCATGCTTGGAATACAGAAGACACGCACCACAGCATTGCATCCTCAGTCCGATGGCATGGTCGATAGGTTCAACCGTACTCTAGAGGAGCATCTAAAAAAGGACAAAAAGATTGGGATGAGCGTCTACAAAGGTTTCTAATGGCTTATCATTCGTCGATACATGATACCACTACAGTCACGCCAGCAAAAGCCATTTTTGGTTCGGACTTAAGGCTTCCAGCAGATTTGAAGGAGGGAGTAAGCGTTGTCCCAGAAACAACCCATGCTGACGATGCGAGTTTATCAGGAGACGTACTCAATTGGCTAGCGACAAGATGAAAGCTCGATATGATCTGCGAGCAAATACTGAAGGGTTCAAAGGTCAATTAGTGCTGCTACACAACCCACAACGAAAACGAGGCTTGTCCCCTAAATTACAGACTCATTGGGAGGGACCTTACCGGATCGTCACAAGGAAAAACGATGTTGTGTATCGAATTCAAAAATACCTCGGTAACAAAGGTAAATTAAAAGTGGTACACATTGAAAGACTAACGCCATATAGAGGTGACAGTGAATCTCTTGTTCGGGACGAACAAGATTAAGAGGAGGGCAGTGTGACGAAAAATAAGAACACATGAAAAGAAACTTCACGAAAATACTTGACATTTCGAGATGTCAATAAAACCAGTGACGTCAAGGAAGTACTTGACATTTCGAGATGTCAATAAAGGGAATCAACGAGATGTTGCCAAATGCAATTAAAGAACGTTCATATGGGTATAAATGGAGCTGTTAATGAGAGCTGAACACAGTTGATTTTAAGCAATAAAGTGAAAAGGTTGTACACACAGTGCCAGTGAAAGTAAATAAACTGCTAATTGTAATATTAGATTTTGAATGTAATAAATAGAGAAATAAACAATTGTACCGTGTGAAAACAAACATTTGTGATTTAAATAAACCATTTTATAACTAAATAAAGTGTGTGTTTTTGATTGGTACACAATCCAGTGATCGAACTCAGAAAACAGTAAGAGATTGAAATTATCGTCATAGAGACAGGAAATTTCGTAACAATATTATACTTTTCTTGCAAAGTGCCTTCGGATGCAAGCTTTTTTGGCGAGTTTCAACCGAAGTAGCAAGCGCGATCGTATGTTTATCACCGGGCTCTGTGAAATTTTGTAATTTTTTGTTGTTTTGAACAGATAATGATTTACATTAACTAGCTACCAACAAATCACGTGTCAAGTGGTTCTGTAGTTCGAAAACCCACACCACCGAAATATCGCGAAATTTTGAGTTTGGCAGTGCCGCCTTTCGAAATCGCTCTCAGCAAATTGAAGTTTGACATTTCATAAATTTCATATGGCAACGAGTGCCATATAATTTTAAGGTAAGTAAAATATTGTAAATATTAGCTAAAAATTATAACATTTCAATTCTTTTATTGCAGGAAATAGTGAGACAAAATGCGCACATGAAACCAACACCGTTGTTACACCCCCAGGAACACGGGAATTGGCAGTCTACACCGACCGCAACCCACAAAGGAAAATATTCGGTAAGTCATACAACTTATGCTTTACGATAATTTATTTTTTTATTTAATTTATTTTTTATTTTCATTTTACTCTGGCAGATCAACAACTCTAAAGGCAGCACCACCTAAAATAATACTTCCACCGCAGTGACCCCACCATAGATTTGCAACAACAGTTCAGTTTCGCTGTCGAATATGAACGTAACGGATATTTCTTGAGTGGATAAGCTTCGTTTCCTAGCTTTACAAAAGGTGCAAGAAATGGTAGGTAGGTTTTGCTCTTCAGGAATAAATATATTCTCCAGCTTCAATTTGCTTATGCAAATTTGAAAATTCGAAAATGCCCCGATCACTCGGCTTACCAAAGGCTCGAACTTCAATGGCATTATATTTATAATTCGCTGAAGAAACGCCTTGTAATACCATTGAATAAAAGTGCTTGTACTTGAAAAACATACCAAAAGAATGTGATCGGCATTTACAACGAATTTGTTTACCATCAATGCTTCTAACACGGTTTGGAAATCCCCATTAAGAGTATAAGTCGTCTGAAATTACATTTTATCTTTTATTTCCGACTCATATATTGGGACACTAGAGCAGTCCATATAACAGCACATACTTCTTTCACAATCTTAGCCGCTGAAGCAACTTCCATTCTAAAAAAAGCAAGAGATCAAAACGAACTTCCTCTTGCCAGGAACCTATAATCATAAAATTCAATACCTTCTTTTGTAAGTTGTTATATTTGGTCTTGTAAAATTAGACTCGATTTTAAGCATCTCTTTTTTAACACCAAAATAAAGCAATTTCACAAAGAAAGAAGGATCTAATTTTTTTTTATCAGAAAGTCTTATTCCACTGGACCGTTTATAAATAAACAAAACCATCTGCCTCACCTTATTGCCAATGAAAGTCTTTTTATTGCATCAGTGGGCTTTTCCTGGTTTATATAGTCCTTTTGTATCTGGGAACATATTGCTTCAAGGATACACTCAAAAGTTTCACTTTTGTACGATAGTACTCTTTGAATTTTTCAGGAAATTATTCGAGACGGTTCACAGTGCTGCGGTAGAAGGCATTTGCGTAAAAATTTTTTCTTAAAATTTAAAATTTTTTTTATGCCATTCTACAGCAAATAGTCCAATTAAGAAATCCCCTGAAAATTTTTGAAAACTTTTTTCGATAAAAAATGAATTCAAAAAATTTGTTAATCGCAGAACTTTTTCAAAAGATTTGCTGCTCCTAAGCCCCAAAAGGAATTGTAAAAAAAATAAAATGTATACAAAAGCCTACATACCCATTTATTTTTAGTATTTTTTTTTATAAAATATTTTTAGCCAAATTAAAGTTATTTTAAAAGATATAAAAAAAAATTTTCAAATATTAAATACCAGAAAATGCTAAATTTCTTTAGAGCAGGAAAAAAAAAACGGGACTTGCGGGAATTGTTCAAAAACGTACAGATAGTACAGATTTCATATTTTAAGATAGGAAAAATTCACAACCCCGTTTACTTTAAATATTTATCTGAATATGCCGTGTTTACGTTAATATCAGTAATTTTATAAAATCTAAATTCGAAAATTTTTTTCAAATGCTTTTGAACTTTTTAAATTTGAGTTTTTTTTACAGCATGCTATGTCAAAAACACTTTGAACTTTTAAAATTTTCATATGATTTTTTACAGCCTAAAAGCATGCACAAACATTTTTTCAAGTTTTTTTTCGTTGTCATATTTATTTGAATATCTTTTTTTCTATTCATTGCATTTGAAAAATAATTGCATTTTTGAAAACAACATGAAAAAATGTATCAGTGTGGTAAATCGAACTGAAACTGTGGAAATGCCGTTCCGTTGTATGGAGTGAAATCTCTTTGTTTTCAACCATTTAAAGTACTTTCTACGCAATAAATAACTGCTTTCTAATAACAAAACCCGCTTCATTTTTTTAAGCACGCATGTTGTTTACATTACTTCTTATGAAAGATTTACAAAGCAGTTGAAAATTTTTTTGAAGTAAATGTTTTTATGTACAATTTCAATGTTTTTAGATTGACGCTTACGCGCGACTAGCAAAAAAGTTTCGCTCGTGTTATAAACATCCTTGTCGCTCGCGATATCACTTGTAGCGAAGGTGCAAAAAAAAAACTCATCGCGCGACGCGAAATCGCTTGTGTCATAACGCACCATAAGCTGGCTCACACGACAGACTAAATAGTCTGGCGATAGTTCTATTCTCCATTGCGGCATAAGGGAGCGGATACACGAGCGATTTGCTATCGGCCGAATAAAAAATCTCATTCTCTTGGCAGACTGATAGCGTTTTTGTTTTTTTTTTAAATTCTGCATTTTTTCTGCCCTTTTTCTGAATGTCGCATTTGTTCTGTTGGTGTATAAAAAAAATTCTGACCTATTCAAAAAACCCTCTCCCTCTTTCTTTGTGAGAGAGAGAGAGAGCTGATATTTTAACAGGCATCAAAAAAACAATCCCACGAATTCCGCTGATGAGAGTTCTTTATAATATAATTCTTTACTGAAGGTTTAGAATATCTCGTGACTCTTAAAACGAAAGTCTGTCGAAAGTAAACAACAGTGTAGCCATTTTTTTTTTTCAAACTATTGTAAACTAAATAGGTCAGCATTTTTTGAGTTCAGGCCAAAATTTAAAAAATCTTCATCTTGGGAGGGCAGAATTTTTTGTTGAGAAACGAAAGCGCCATGAGACGATCGCAACCCGATTATATAATCGTCTTACTGTCAATTTTTCATTGCTGCAGACACAAACAACTAGAAGGCAGACTAAACTATCGGTTTTTCCTTCATAATTCAACGAATGTCAAGGTGTGCAAGGCTTAAAATACATGAGCATTTTTCACGCATTCGTTTACGTGCATGATTCTGCACTTAAAATACATGCGCAGCTATTAAGTTGACATTTGATGCCGATTTTTGACCATGGGCTGAAAAAAAAAAAAAAAAAATTATAAGAAGCGCACAATCAATAATAAAAAGTTACATTACCGAGCACTTTCAGCTTCTGGGTGAGTTCCTCCAATTTTTGATTTTTTCATAAACTCGTTTTAAAACTCCAATCGCTTTTATTAAACGAAAATTTGTTGTTTTTGAAAAATTCTATTGACTGTCAATTATGTTGCTTCCACTGTGCCTTTGAATTTTTCAAAACAAATGATTGTCAAAGTGAAATTTCATAATTTCAAAATTAGGAAATTTCGTGCATTGCGTAAAAATCAATTTCAAAGCTACTTGCGTGATAAGCAAGGCATGCGTGTTTCAATTTCCCACATTGTTCTATGAATTTCATGCAAAAAAAATGCGTTCACGCATGCGTTTACATGCGTGATCCTGCAAGTAAAATACATGCGCAGCTATTATGTTGACATTTGATGCAATATTGCGTATTGCATTGTTTATTTATTTCTTCGTGCGTGCTCTTTTTGTGTTGGAGGAAGCGATATGCTCGATGGATTTTTATAAAATTTGTGCCATTTAAAAGATATTTTAACAAGCTAAAAAACTAAATCAAAACTAAACTTTAAACTGAGGTACCGTTTGCAATATATTATTTTGTTCTAAAATTTAGGCCGTGTTTTATAAAAACAACTTTTCTCTCCAGAAATGTGTAATTACCTAATATGAGTTACCAAAATGAGTAAACCGTTTTTTTATATGATTTGATCTTCCAGTTGCATCTGATTTTTCTGTTCTGACATTTTTTATTAATAAAAAATATATTGAATCAAAAAATTTGTTTGAACCTTTTTGGATTTATGAATAACAACGTGAAATAATACAACATAAGCTATTTGAAGCAGATAATCTATACAACTATAATGGTTTCCATAATGATATATTAGTAACTTCTGACGCCTATATTTCCAAAAATGAATCTAAGCGACCCGTTTTGTAAGAAAAAAAAGTTATTTTTGCACAATTTCCGCGCCATAAGAGAACCTTTGTCGTCAATTTTGTTTCCAATCTGCTAGCAATTGGCCACAAACACAAACCTGATTCAGACAAAATAGTTCCCCGCCAATTTTTTCTGTCGTGTGAACCGGTGAATTTATTTCAAAACGATTCATAAAGCATTATGGTATGTGTAAACAGCTCCATGGATTTCTGATCGTGTGATGTGCTCTTTTCTTGCAGCTGTTTTTGACATTTTTAGAGCGAGACAAAATAAATTCAATAGGTCTTTTTACATTAACAATCTAGCCATCAATATGCCAATGATGCCAAGCTCATTTTTTTCCATCAATCTGAGAATGTATGCAGATTGATGAGAAACTGATAATATAAGCGCTCATCAATCTGTATTGACAATGTGATTGCCGAAAAACAAAATTTTTTGACTTTCTGCTGTATTGATGACTTTATTGATGGGTAGGTTGACAGTGTAAGCGCAATGAAAATTTTTCAGTTCACTTTTAGTCAGTTAAGAAAAGATTTCAACGGGTGCACATCCTGCGGAAATGAAAATGGCTTGCAAATTTGATTTGTTTTTACTCAAAAACGGATAGCTTAATGATCTTGGTTTTTGCTGAAGCTTAATGGGAGCTTGAAGAGAACCTTTTAATTTTATGACTGGGACAAAATCAATTTACTGAAACCTTTGTGTTATTATTTTTATCAAGGACTCTTATTTTTATTTTAAAAAAAAGTTTTCAATAAAAAAATTTTAATAAATGGCCAACGCCCATTTTTTTGGTGATAAAGTGGGTTTGGAAATGACAAATTGTTACTGTGGAGCCATTTAAATAAATTTATGGTGTATATTTTTATGTTTCCACTATTTTTTATTAATTTATTTCTGTTATTACCATCAGCATACCAATTTCTATCATAAAAATTTTATCCGCTGTTGCTTTGTTTCCTCTTTGGCGTACAAAGCAACACTAAATATTGACAGTTTATTGAACATGTAAACACTAAACTCGGTTTGACATATTGATGACAAGATTGATGGCTACACTGATAATGTAAAAGGGGCTAATGAAAAAAGTTTGAAACAACACTATTCATTTTTTTTTTAATAGAAAGGGCAGTTTTCACTAGAGTCAAAATATTTTTTTAAAAATCCAACACTAAGCTAGGTAACATATTCTAGTGGATAACAGAAAACAACCTTTTTTGTATAGTGATCCACCATATTAACCGAATTTTAAACAAATTATTGTGCACCACGAAACCATCACAACCCTCCAAGAAAATATACGGTTCGTAAATTGCGTAACCAAAACGTATCGCTTACGAACTCCGTTTTTACTAACACATGCGTATATTGAATGTGTAAACAAACAATATTTATTTTTTTATTTGTCAAAAATTTTCTGTTTTCAGTTTTTTATTAAATCTTAAATTGAGATATTTTGTTATTTCACTTAACACAAAGTTTTCGTAAGCAATGGCAGCAAACTAGGAGCGTGCCTTCATCGTATGGCGTCAGGCGTGGACTTGTTGGCAAGATTATCCAACTCCTCGAGGAAAAAAGCTTCAAGCTGGTGGCTATGAAATTCACCTGGACATCAGAGGAATTTCTTGAGATGCACTACGCTGATTTGTCTGCAAGTCCTTTCTTTCCCTGTTTGATCACTTACATGTGTTCTGGCCCAGTAGTTAAAATGATGCGGAAAGGCTTGAACGTGAAAACTGGATGTAAGATATTGGGACTCATTCTCGGTTCTGATGCCGTCGAATGAGCATTTGAGGAAACAATTTATCGTCCGCACGTTCGCTGAAAAACAGCTATCGTTGACAACTGTTTGGGAGTAGCAGTGTCAGTATTTTGCATTTCCAGTAGGGATTAAGCGAGAAAGCAAACAAAGTTTTGTGAAATTCCAAAGTGTATAATGGAAATGGATATTGAAATATCTGATGTTAGTGAATTAAGTGTAATATAAATGAAATAGTTAAATATGATAATATTTTAATATAAATTTGTATCATATTAAAATGCAATCTTTTATTTAAATCAGTTCGTAAGGGGTCCAAATTTAGCGTACCACATTAGCGCTACGTAAACGTTACTATTTTGCGAGCTCCAGACGTAGTACCAATGCTCAGAAATTACTACGTTTTTAATTCTTATGTTCTCATTCTAACATTTACGTTTTCGTTTCGCAATCGTATCGCCAAAGCGGTGCGTTTACGAAGCACCCCAACAAAGCTGTTAAAGATGAATGAGAAAATTTATCGTATTTTTCAAAAAAACCGTTTTTTTTTAATAAATTCACTATCAACCCATAATTTTAAAACTAAACTATATCCTTTCATTTAATATTCGAAACGTACCTGAAATTGCTTTTATGTGCATTTTTATACAAAAAGAAAAATGGACCGTAGCAATTTTCTTGAAAATCAGCAATTTAGTATGTAGCATAAAATTCACAGGATTCAGTGTCTGGCTTAAACGGCCATAAAATGAGGGAGATTGCAACTACTGATGCATTATGTGTTATTCATTTTTTGGGTTTTGAAGTTCATGGCAGTGCCATACCGATATATCATTTTTTTTTTCCTGTAAAATGTTAAGAAAAATCTTAAATATAAAGTAGGGTAATGAGAAAATGCGAAAAAGTTATGGAAAATTGCCAAAATACAAATCTTACTTACAAGTTACGTGAGAGGCCGAAATGTTACTCATACTTTGATTCTTGAGATCGGAGGAAGACAAAGTATATTTTAAATTTAAGCTGTGTTTTGTGTGTTTTTGTATGGTTTTTCTTAAAAGTTAAAAACAATTTATTTATTTAGGCTTAAATACAGTTTAGCCTCCAATCGAAATTGATTATAAACCAAATATTTTCTTATGTGCTTTTAAAATCTAAGGATAAATATGGAATCTAAAAGTGTCGCTCGGATCTGGTTTCGGAGACATAGACATCGGAAGTTCGGGATATAGCTTTTCTAAAAATCTATATAAGTTAAAAACTGCTGCATATGGGTGTCATATGAAAGGTAATTTAATAAGCTACAATATTGATTCAAAAATTTTTGGAATCTGGCTCGTAG
Organism: Calliopum simillimum; assembly: GCA_951812925.1. Lineage (NCBI taxonomy): Eukaryota > Metazoa > Arthropoda > Insecta > Diptera > Lauxaniidae > Calliopum > Calliopum simillimum. Next base: position 67,389,975 of record OX638368.1, read on the forward strand.
TTTTCGAGATATTACGACTTTTCTGAAATTTGGACTGATTTTTAAAAAAAAAAATCGTTGTTTCTCCAAAAAATCCGTTATTACTGTACAATTTTATTAACATATATATAAAGCTCAATTCATCTCCTTTAAAATGATTTAACACTTTAATAAAAATTTTTGATATTAACCCTTTATAACCGAAAAAATTAAAAATCATTTTGATGAATTTTGAGAAGTATTTTACATTTTTTTGATATGATGTGTTCTCTTTGACAATTTGAGCATTAAAACATATTTTAAATTTTTATATTTATACTATATCAAGCATTGGTTTACAAATTTGGACCATTGGACATATGAATAAAAAAATTAAAATAAAGCAAAAGCGTTTTATTGATAAACCTCTACTCTTATTTAAAATTACTGTGGCTAGCAAACTAGGTGTTGGATATATTATAGACTGATCCGCGGCCGAAGGCCGCCGCGAAGCCGGTATTGGATTTTTGGGAGTTTTAAATCCTGAGTTGCGGCCGCAGGCCGCCCACCTACCCCTACTCTTATGTAAAATTACTGTGGCTAGCAAGCTAGGTGTTGGATATATTATAGACTGATCTGCGGCCGAAGGCCGCCGCGAAGCCGGTGTTGGATTTTTGGGAGTTTTAAATCCTGAGTTGCGGCCGCAGGCCGCCCACCTACCCCTACTCTTATGTAAAATTAATGTGGCTAGCAAGCTAAGTGTTGGATATATTATAGACTGATCCGCGGCCGAAAGCCGCCGCGAAGCCGGTGTTAGATTTTTGGGAGTTTTAAATCCTGAGTTGCGGCCGCAGGCCGCCCACTTACCCCTACTCTTATGTAAAATTACTGTGGCTAGCGAAGCCCGTGTTTGATATACTATAAGATATAATCGATTAAAATTCATTTTAATGTTCATATTGTCAAAGAGAACACATCATATCAAAAAAATTTAAAAAACTTCCCAAAATTCATTAAAATGATTTTTAACTTTTTCGGTTATAATGGATTAATATCAAAAATTTTTGTTTAAATTTTATATCATTTTGAAGGGGATGAATTACACTTTATAAATATGTTAATAAAACTGTAGGTTAATAACGGATTTTTTGGAAAAAAACGGTTTTTTTTTTTTAAAATCGGACTAAAATTCAGAAAATGCGTAATATCTCGAAAACTACGATCCAGATTTCAAAAATTTTTGAATCAATATTGTAGCTTATTAAATTAACTTTCATATGACACCCATATTTTGGAAATCAATGCAGCCGTTTTCAACTTATATAGATTTTTAGAAAAGCTGTATCCCGAACTTCCGATGTCTATGTCTCCGAAACCAGATCCGAGCGACACTTTTAGATTCCATATTTATCCTTAGATTTTAAAAGCACATAAGAAAATATTTGGTTTATAATCAATTTCGATTGGAGGCTAAACTGTATCTGTTCCTTTATTTATTATTTTTGGCTGTGTTTTAGACGACTCAGTGCTTTTTGTTATCGAAAACAATACCCTGGTTTTTTTCATAAAATTTTTGTATACCAAAAAAATTTTGTGTGGCAAGACTATTAATTTTTTTTTAGTGGAACGTTTTGGAATTGACTTCGTACTTCAAAGTGGAACGTTGGAATTGAGTTCGTACATCAAAATCAGCTGATAAATTTTGTATATTTTTCTATACGGAAAGAAAAGTTAAGTAGGAAAAACACATTTTTTTTGTTAAATTGTGTTTAAAAAAAAATTATTTCAAATTTACAACTTCGGCTCATCATCAAAAGTTTAATATACATATAAGCATTCACCTCCAGGAAATTATTACAATGAGTTTTCATAGATGGTTACAACGGCGAGAATATGGCTTACGCCCTCACGTAGGTGATGGGGATCTCATAATGAAGCGAGTATACAATTCTGTGGAAGCGTACAATCATTGGAATGACCTCAGCAGCAAGCCTGAAACAACATCCGAGTTCGGTGCTGTGTTTAATTTGGAATTTTCACCTGAGGGGTAGCATTGTGTAATATAAAATATAAACAATTTTTAATGTATTAAAATATTTAGTAACGTGCTAGTGGCTGCCTGTGAAAAAAAAACCATTCTTTTATTTGACGCAATTTCGACTAAGCAAAATCACAAAATAACTGATGCACACACCGATAATGTTAATTGCATAAAGTAAGTAAAAGTACTATAGCAAAGTTTGGTGGATGTATTTTGGGTATAATGTTACTCCGTTAAATTTCCAAAGACTACTTATTGTAGTTTCTGAGAAAAGAAGCGTGAAAGCGTTTCACTTGGAACATATTAGCACTTACAATTACTGTTGTAGGACTTCTTTTCCTTTATATTTCAATATTGCTGGCATCAACGCCTGAGGCTTTCTTTCTAGGATTTCTTTTAGAGTGAATGAAATTATATGGTCGAGGTGGGATTTTAATTTTTTATACTATACGTAGGCTGCTCGATATATTTCTGGCCTAGGCAACACTAAGTGTTGCCAGGTGCAATCTGACATTTCTATTAGAAAGTTTGATATTTTTTAGCATAAACGTACTCAGAACGTTTTGACTTGAAAAAATCAATTTGGCAAAAAAATGAAATTAACTCGTGAACATTTTCGTGCGATCATTTTTCACAATTTTCGACGTGGATTATCACGACAAGAGTGCATCGATGGACTTAAATCTTTGTATGGCGATGAAGCACCATCCTATAGCACTGTGAAAAACTGGGTTAATGAATTCAATCGTGGCCGACGCTCCCTCAAAATGCCGTGCGTGAACTGATAATGCAAGATCGTCATTTGACATACCGTGAGATAGAGGCATCCTTGCACATTAGTTCCACTCCAATACATTCGATTTTGCATGAACACCTGGCCGTAAAAAATGTTTGTTCTCGTTGGATCCCGCACAATTTGACAATCGCTCAAAAAAAGGCTCGTGTCGATTGGTGCAAAGAAATGTTGAAAAAATACGATCACGGTGCTTCTAAAGACGTTTATAAGATCGTCACAGATGACGAATCATAGATCTATGCCTATGAGCCCGAAACAAAACAGCAATCGACCGTGTGGGTCTTCGAAGACGAGCCAAATCCAACGAAAGTTGTTCGTGTGAAAAGCACTTCGAAGCAAATGGTCGCCTGTTTCTTCGGCAAAACTGGTCATGTGGCGACTGTTCTGCTTGAGCAACGTAGGACGGTCAATTCTGAGTAGTACACCACAATTTGTTTGCCTGAAGTATTCGGAGAAATTCGAAAAACGAACAAGAGAAAACGAATCATTGTTCATCATGACAATGTGATTTCTCACAGATCGACTCAAACCAGTGCCTTTTTGACCGGCCAAAACGTCGAATTGATGGATCATCCGCCGTACAGCCCTGACTTGGCACCCAATGACTTCTTTCTATTCCCGCACATCAAGAAAAAAATGCGTGGTCAATGATTTTCGTCGCCAGAAGATGCTGATGAAGCGTTCAAAAACCATGTTTTGAAGGTTTCTCAGTGGAAGTGGAAAAAGTGCTTCAACAATTGGTTTGAGCGCATGCAAAAGTGTATAAATCATGCTGGAGAATACTTTGAAAAACAATCAAACCATTTTTGAGGATAAATATTCGCATTTTCATTATCAGGCCAGAAATTTATCGAGCAGCCCACGTAAAAAGAAAAGTATACCAAAAATTTGTTTGTGCTTTTGATTTGTTCATTATTTAAGCAATAACTATAAAAAGTTAATACAACAAAAAATTACAACTAATTGTAAGTGAGGTAGCTGAACACGAAAAACGCAAATATTATTTTGGGGCCTTTCCCGAGTTATTCGAAAATTTATATTTTCGAGGTTATAGCTTCATTTACATCATATTTGTATAACGCCAAGTACAATCGATTTTATTTGTCTACATATACGAAGAGTGACTAATGGAGTTATAGTAAAAAAAAAGTTTGAAATTTCACAAATTTTTTATATTAACTTCAAATTTTGTTTTTGGCATATATTTGTTTAAAATAAATTTTTTTTTATAATTTTAATTAAATGGCGCATATAATTGCAAAAATTTTAAGCCTATGCTGAACAAAATCGAATGAAATTTCCAAAAGATATTGCAAATCCGTATTCCAAAAGCAAACGTTTGGCCGCTAGAGGGCGCTATTTGTTTTAAGCAATTGAGTATCATGGAAAAGCTACCTTTTTATGTTTTTGTTTTAAAATAGCCCAAAATTTTAATAAGAAACTAATGAACGGTGTCGAAAACTCATTTAAAATAACATTTTCTATTAGTCCCAGTTTTTATTGCAGATGTTTAGGTTTTCTTTTGAGCAAAAACTACTAAATAAAATTATTTTTAAAATCTTTTGTCTACCATTTTTTAAAAAGAGGTCGAAAAACGGCACACTTGAAAAAAAAAAAAAAAAAAAATCATAACAGAATTGCACTATCACGTATGGTTTTTGAGATATTCTAACCTAAAAGTAAAAAAAACACGACTTTTGAGGATATAACGCGACCTTAAAACAACAGAGAACAGCAACAGTAAAATTGAGTTATATAGTGCTTCGTACTAAATACATAGACCACGCTCTTTCGATTACCACTTCTCAAAACTTTCTATCTCGTATGGTTTCTGAGATAATTTATGAGTTTGGGAACCACAAAGTTCTATCAACACATATTCAAAATAAAATTAATTTCACAAAGTGTTTCTTTGTGTTTCTGTAAGATTATTTTTTCAGAAAGAACTTTGTCAAGCATTCTAGAGCAGGCAAACTAGGTAAAATCATGTTATTTTGTTGAACAAGCACCGATTTGAGCCGACCTGGCTCATTTTGTTAGTAGTTGGATTTAGAAAAACCAACACTTTAGATTTATGCAGTTTTTGAAAAAAGGCCGAAAAACGGTTTTGAAAAACTGAAGAATTCGAAACGAAAATAATCATTAAACTTGCCACCGCTAAATCTGAATCTGGCATCACTGTCAATCTTATATGGTTTCCGAGATATCCTTCCCCAAATGTTCAGAAATGTTCAGAAACACGATTTTTGAGGTTGTTTAGAAGAACCTAAACAAATGATCTATTATATACGGAGGACCTAACAAAAGTTCGCTTAGTAGGTGTAAATCAAAAGATTGCGTACTATTTGTTATAGTCTTACGATATAGCATTTTAATTTTCAGAAAGATCGGTCAGAATGAAGAGAAGAAAACGTAAAATTTGTGAAACAATATCAGCAGATATTCCAGTGCCAACGCAGCAAGAGATTTAGTTTGCTATTCTTTTTGGATTTCGACCTAAGCTCAAGCCTGTGGAAATATTTAGTGAATGCCAAAAAGCATTTGAAGTTAATGCGTCATCTCTCGTGACTATTTCAAAGTGGTTCCGAAGATTCCAGACAGGTCGAGAAGGCCGCCCAAAATCTTCGACTAATTTTACATTTGTAGCGCTGGTGAAGTCTAAAATTGACGAAGATCCAATATTGACACAGGAAATCATTGCTGAAGAACTAGGCTTGAATGCCATGCCTGTATCGCGAATATTATAAAATGATCTTGGATACACGAAGAAATCTGCACAATGGGTCCTTAGAATTTTGAGTGATGCTCAAAAAGAGGCACGTTTGCGTTTTGCTAAGTATTCTCTTGAAAAATTCAAAAACGGAGAGTCTAACACTTTCAAGAAAATTGTTACAGGTGATGATGCATGGTTTTACAAGTACGACCCTGAAACCAAACAACAATCCATGGTATGGAGCCCAGAAGGTGCAAATCCACCTGTTAAAGCAAAGCAACAAAAGTCAGCAAAAAAAAAGTAATGATGCCACTTTACTTCACCAGAGAGAAAGTTGTAGCTGCTATTCCTTTGGAAAAAGGTCAGACGGTTACTGCTAAGTAGTATACCGAAACCTGCTTACCAAAAGTTTTCCAAAATTTATTGGGAAAACGCCAAAAAAGGAGCTACGCCGCTACATTCTTCATCACGAAAATGCGCCAGCGCGCACTGCTAAAAAACGACCGATATTGCGATTAAGACATCGAAGAAATTCGTCCAGCACCTAATTCCCCAGATTTAGCGCCTTGGGAGAGTCTTCAACAGCAATGAGATAATAAATGCGGGTAATGAAGAAATTGTAAAACTACACAAAGGCGTCTGTTTTTCAAGATGGATGTATCGGCTTCAAATGTATCAAAATAAATGGCGATTACGTTGAAAAAATACAAATAGATGAAGAATAAAGTTATAAATTTAAAAAATTTTTTATCCGGTTTTTTCAATTCTACTAAGCGAACTTTTGTTAGGCCCCTCGTATTTAATTTCGTAAAATTTTTCTTCTCCATTTTATTTTACGTACCTACATAAATGCGTTAACACTTTTAAAGAAAAAAATATGTTTCTATATGGTTACATACCTGAAGATGAAGGCTCCATGGTTAAATAACATTAAAAGTTAATAAACTATAGCAAAAAACTGCTTTGATGAATATGGAAATAACTTATAAAAATTTTTTCAGTCTACAAAGTTATTGTTTAGCGTACTGTAGTGGTGAAATGGGTTTGATACAAGTCAATTAAAAAATGGCAAATAGTACATAACAGGTCATTCAATAAGTCCGTATGATAAGTAAGAAAAAAACAAAATTTTGACAAAACTCGATTTTATTATTCAACATAGTTGCCTTCGAGGGCGATGTAACGAGTATAGCGATTTTCCAACTTTTCGATACCACTTTTATATTACGATTTCTCTTTCTCGTCAATAGGCCTCATATGACTGTCTTTTGGATTCTGGTGTGAAATAGTGAAGCCATGTTTCATCCATTGTCACATATCGACGATAGAATTCAATTTTATTGCGGTTTAACAGCGCCAAACACTCCCCTGAAGCATCAATTCATTTTTGTTTTGGTCGACTCTGAACTCACGCGGCACCTACTTTGCACAGAGCTTTCGCACACCCAAATGTTCCTTCAAAATGGTAAAAACACTACCATCTGATATCTTTACAATGTCAGCTAGCTCGTGCACCTTCAATTTGCAATCATTCATAACCAATTTGTGGATTTTTTTTTATGTTTTCTGGAATAACAGCCTAATTTGGGCGTCCAAAGCGCTCCTTTTTTTTTAATGAATTTTTTTGTCAGGTTACTTTTCTTCCATAATTTCGATTTATTCGAAATCTGGTTGCAAAAGACAGACAAAAAAGAAAACAAAGAACCTGTTTTTCAATTTCTTATTAGAAAATACTGAAGATAGTACTAATTCAAGTAACTTGGATAAAAGTGCGCATAATTTTTGCATTAGGTTTTTCGAAAAATAAAGATATTTGGGGTTAATATACGAAAAATAAGTACTTTTGTTACTTTTCAGGTTAGTTGTAGACTGCACAAATTTTTTTTATTTTTTTTTGCATAATTTATCACTGAGTACTACTTTTTACCTTCAAAATGAGCTCTTAAAAAGTGCCAAACAATACTTACTTCAAAAGTTATTGCAGATTTAAGATGATATCATGAAATCCAAAGTTGTGTCGTTTTACCCGTTTTATGGGATTTCAAGATGTCATGACATGTCATCTTAAATCGGCCATAACTTTTAAAGGAAGTAGTGTATGGCATTTTTTAAGAGCTCATTTTGAAGAAACATAACAAGGGGATTCCTTTAAACTCGAAAAAGCCTCGAAAAGCAAGTAAACCTCGTAAACTTTCGAGTCTCGTAAACAAAATTTAAAAATTTGTATGAAAAAAAAGTTTACCAGGCCTCGAAAACTCACGAGGCAAATTCGATGCGTAAATAGCCTCGAAAAAGTACGAGAGCGATTGTTGTCAAATAAATGTATTGCAAAAATATTTTTTGTTTTGAAAATTGAATTTGAATTGAATATTTTTCAAATTATATGACAGCTGATACGTTGCTTACACGTTTTTAGAAATGTGTGTTCCTAAAAACAAGCTCGTAAACTTTCGAGCTTTTCATGGTTTACGAGTTTACGAGATTATAGGTATCCCCTTAATAGAACTACGTGATACATTTGGTAAAAAAAATGATGAAAATATTGTGCAGTTTGCATCGAACCTCAAAAATAGGCAAAATAGCCATTTTTTATGAGTTTGACCTCAAATATCTCCAAATCCTGAAGTGGTGGGTCAATTCTGACCTCGGATTGATTCAACGCATGAAGTTACTTTGGAAATGCTTAAGAACAAAACCTTGTTGGTATGTGTTATTTATTTAGAGAATTTATTACGTGCCATTTTTGACCCAGTAGTCCAAGGGTTAAGATTTTTTTCGGAATTGTTCTTTTGGGCTAGAGTCAACATAAGGACTACATTTGCAGTCGGTATCCATGATAATATGGACGCTATGAATTTTGGCCAAAAAAGTGTGCCTTTTGACCTATAGTGCATTGATTGGTTTCCACTGTATTTTTTTCAGCAAAAAGCAATGCTTTACCAAAACTCGAAATTCACTTTTTTCCTTTTTTTTTTTCATTAAGAAAAGTTGCTTCACACAAAAAGCTATAACTCACGAACCAATAGTCAGATTGCTGTCAAATTTATACACGTATCGTTTGAAGGTTAGTTCTAAATAAAAATCAAGAAAAAAATTCTACTAACGCCATCTATGTGTCATCCTACGGACTTATTGAATGACCTGTAATGTTAATATTGTACTTAACCAATATAAAAGGGTATCCTGAAATTACATTGAATTTTTTTAATTATCGGAAGTTATTGAGAGTATCTGCCCCAGTATGCGGCAGTTAGAACTTTGTGAAATTAATTCTATGTACCTTATTGATAAGCACCATAGTTATATCGATTTTTATAAACTTAAATTCCTTATTAACTAGACAATAGCCGTGTTTCTTTTGACGCGTATATACAATTGTGATTATTTTTAAATTGCGATAACTCATGAACAGTGAGTCGCACAATAAAAACTCTTAGGAACTTTTTTATGGAGAATCACGTTTTCTACAAAAAATTTACCTTTTGGGAGTTATTCTATAAAAACTGGTTAAGCGCCGATAAACGGTAAAAAATCACTTTTTTTTTAAATAACTTCTAAATAATTATTTTTTTTTTTTTACAAAAAATTAAAATTATTTGTAGAGCATGTGGTTCTCCCTGGAAAAGACCCTTGGACTTTTTATCGTACCACTCACTGTTCGATTCGTTTCGATTCTACCTTGAGGTTCGCCAAGGTTTGTTAATTTAAAAACTGTACCAAACTTTTTCCGCACAAATTAGCGCACAAAAAAAGCAATATCATTTATGTTAATATTGACTATGCTAGTCAATGCGTTTAATAGAACTAAAAATATGAAAAATAGTTAAGCAATGCAATAGATCGTATGATATTAAAAAAGAGAGAATTAGAAACAGTAAATCAAATACAAATTTTGGTATATGCAAGAATTTTTACATAGCAAAAATATTACAGCAAATAAATGAAAATTAAAGCAAAAAATAGTAACTGTAGAAGTTTAAAGAGAAAGAATTGAAAATTAGCAAAATATAAAAAACTTGAAATATTTAACCCGTTGAAGACTGGTGGCTTAACATCCCGGCCCCCATTGAATCACTCGGATTCAATACAGGAAGCAAGGCCAGCTTGGTGACAGGGCGAGTAAATGCTGATGAATTTGTCTTGACTTCGGCCACTCGAACTTTACCGTCAGCTCCTTCTATAACACGGATGACGCGTCCAATTAACCATTTCATCGGAGGCAGATTGTCGTCATGAATGGTCACTAAATCACCAATTTGCAGATTACGCGTTGGATGTTGCCAGCGGTAACGTCGTTGTAGCTCAGATAAATTTCGCTGTGCCACCGTTGCCAGAAAAGTAATTTCGCAGCAGTGATTCGCTTCCAACGATCAATAAGCGATATCTCTTGTGTAGTGTTGACTGGTTCAGGAATATGTTTCAATTTTTTGCCAATTAACAATTTGCCTGGTGTGAGTACTGATAAGTCATTTGGGTCGGCTGACAAACTTGTAAGTGGACGTGAATTCATCACCGCTTCAATTTCTACGAGCGCTGTCGATAGCTCTTCAAAAGTTAATCGAGCGTTTGATAATGTTTTGTAGAGGTGCGATTTTGCCACTTTTACCGCAGCCTCCCACAGACCACCAAAGTGTGGTGCTCTAGGTGGTATAAACGAAAACTCGATGTGTGAACTCGCGCAGTAAGATGTGACATCATCAATTGTCGACTGTTGGTTAAAGAAATCTCGAAATTCTTTTAGTTTGTTGTTGGCGCCAACAAAGTTTGTTGCGTTGTCGCAGTAAATTTTGGTTGGCAAACCACGACGGCCAATAAATCTTTTTAATGCGGCTATAAAAGCATCTGATAAAAGATCCGAAACTGCTTCTAGATGGACCGCTTTGCTTGCGAAGCATATGAAAACTGATATATAACATTTATATGGCCTCTTACCTCGTACTTTCAAATAAGTGAATATGGGACCTGCGAAGTCCACTCCAGTAACATCAAAAGGAATGCATTCGGTGACCCTTTCTTTAGGCAGGCTTGTATCTTGAGCAATGGATGCAGCTGTGAACTATTTGAGTTGCTAACGCTTTACAGTTAACAATCCAAAAATCTTGTTGGACAAGTGCCACCAATGCCCGAGGTCCAGCGTGAAAATTGATGCGATGTATGTGAGTTATCATCGAAATAACGAACTGATCGTTTTTTGGTAGTAACAGCGGATGTTTTGTTTCAACAGGTAAATTAGCGTTGACCAAACGACCACCAACACGCAGCAGTAGAAGATTTCCGACTTGGTCGAGAAACGGACATAAGTTTAGAATTGTACCCTTTATTTGCTTTTTGTGCTTAAGCAATGTGATTTCCCTAGCAAAATGATGACGCTGAATAGCCCAAACTATATGATATCGGGCATTCTTGATTTCTTCTGCTGAAAGGACGCGTTGATTCGGGCTTGATGATGCGAAGAACGTAAGCGAAAATGCGTTCACATTTTAGATAATCACTGTAGTAGTGGATTTGGTCGATGATATAAGGTACCACCTTTTGCGTGTTTATAAGACACATTTTTCTTCGCTCCAAGTTAAGAAGATTACTGGGTAATGCCGTCGATGAAAGAGGCCACTCATCTGAATCTTTTTGCAGGAAATCTGGGCCATGTAGCCAATTAGATGTTGTTAATGCTTGTACAGAACATCCTCGAGAAATAAGATCAGCAGGGTTGCTTGACGAGTTTACGTGATGCCAATTTACGCCAGTTGCTAAATTTTGAATTTCAGCTACTCGGTTTCCAACAAACACACTTAATGCAGATGATTCGGATTGAATCCAGTGAAGCGTGACTTGAGAGTCGGACCAAAAGTGAACTTCTGAGATTTCAAATGATAAATATGGTTGAATCTTTGCCCAAAGCTTTGATAAAAGTTGCGCAGAGCACAGTTCAAGTCGTGGTAGCGTTTTTGTTTTTAGTGGTGCTAACCTAGACTTTGACGTTAGTAAATTAATGAATATATTACCTGATGAATTTTTGCATCTGATGTACAAACAACAGCCATATGCTTTTGATGAAGCGTCACAAAAGCCATGTATTTGTGCTTCAATAGTGTTGGAAGTTCGTACAAACCGTGGAATCTTTAAAGCCGCTAAATTCTGCAGATCTGTAATAAATTCCTTAAACTTGTGCTCTAAGTTGGGTGAAATAGGTTCGTCCCATGACAGCTTTTGCATCCATAAATTTTGCAAAATGATTCTTGGAACAACAATAATTGGATTTATGAGTCCCAAAGGATCAAAGAACGACGATACAAATGAAAGAATTGATCTTTTGGTAAAGCTGTTGACAGAAATTTTTGGTTGATAATAGAAACCAAATTCATCCTTATCTGGTTTCCATTTAACGCCAAGCGCACTTGTTATTTCTTCATCCAATTGTAGTTCTCGTACAGTAGTCGCGTTCATGTTAGGATGGCTGCAATGCCATTTGCACAAATCCATTTTATAATAGCCCAAAACGTCAGAAACTTCTTGTTTAATTTGCTGCAAAGTTTGTAGATCGTCGGCTCCAGTGACCATGTCGTCAACGTAGAAATCGTTGCGGATGACAGATTTGCCCAATTCAAACGATAACGGGCACATGTCGGCATCATATTGAAGACTTCTAATTGCACTATATGGTGCGGATGCTGTACCATATGTTATCGTATTTAGCATATACGTTGAAACGGGTTCAGAATCTTGTTCGCACCAAAGAATATATTGAAAACGCCTGTGGTCTGGGTGCAGCATAATTTGACGGTACATTTTGCTTATATCCGCCATTAAGCCGTACTGATGTCCACGAAAGTGAATCAGAGTAATGAACAATTCATTTTGTATGGTCGGTCCGACCATCAACAACTCGTTGAGAGAACGTTGCAAAGCTGAGCGACATGAAGCGTCAAACACTACTCTTAACTTTGTTGTCTCGCTGTTTGGCTTCAATACGCAATGATGTGGTATAAAGTAGTAAAAGTCACTTAAATTCGGATTTTTGACCAAGGACATATGACCAAGTGCAGCATATTCGTTTATAAACAACGAGTAATCATTTTTAAGCGAGGGATTTTTGTTTAACTTTCGTTCAAGCCAATGAAATCGTTGTAAAGCAATGTCTCGAGAACCTCCAAGTAAAGATGGGCTGTGTTTAAATGGTAACCTTACCATAATTCGGCTTTCGTCGCTTACTTGGACGTTTTCTATGAAATTCGTCTCACATTGTTGTTGTTCAGCAGTAAACTTAGGCCTTTGAGTGACGATTTCTTCTAGTTTCCATAATCGTTCAACATTTGAATTTAGAGCATCAAATGTAGTACACAAACTATGACAACCAGTCATTAGCGTAATTGGTGTTTCACATTTACCAGCCACAATCCATCCCAATTCCGTTTCTTGAAGCGTAGGAAGCTTGGAACCAAGTTCAATACGTCCAGATGATAACAGCGAGAAAAAAAAGTCAGTTCCTAATAAAACATCGATTCCCTTTGAAATGTTGAATTCAGGATCGGCTAAATCGATATTTTTCGGCAGATTTAGATTTTCGATTGAAATGGATACATCGGGCTGATAATTTGTTATTTTGGGAGAAAGCAAGAATTCGATAGATTGTTCAAAACTGCTTAGTCGTGAGCGAATCGTTTGTGTTTGAAGAGTTAATTTTACTGACGCGTTTCCAACACCAGATAAATCAACTGATGCTTTAGACTTTTTTAAATTGAGAAGCAGCGCACACGAATATGTCATTAAGTTTACCTGTGAATATGAGTCCAACAATGCCCTGCACAACTGGAAGCAGCCAGCGGAATCTTGCATCAGAATTATCGCAGTAGCTAAAATAACTCTTAGTTTGATGTAATTCACTTACAGCCAATGAAGAATGCGTGGCTTCAGATGATGAAACTGATGTCGATGAATTTTGTGCCGTTACCATTGTAGCATGTGATGATGCCGTAGTTGAGTTTGAATTAGATAAATTTTGCGCAGAAAATTCTTTATGTTGGTGTAACAACGAATGATGTCGTGCCTTACAAAAACGACACGAATATTTCGATGGACATTCAGAGACTACATGCCCTTTGCCAAGGCAATTGACGCATAAACGTAGTTGACTCACTTTCTCCTCCTTCTCTTTTGGGGGTAAAGATATAAATTGTTGGCACGTCATAATAACATGATTTCGTTTTGAACAAAAAACGCAAACTTTCTCCAATTTTTGATATTCATTATGTTTCACCAATAATGAGTATTGGTTTGAATTCTTTTTGTTTATCTTGTTGTTAACTGGATTTGACGGTTGATCATGGCGTTTTCCTTGCGCGTCTAACTGCTGACAGCGTTTGTCCAACATGGTGCAGCAGCTGGCCCAGGATGGCAATGTTGTATATGACAGTTGCTCCTCCCATCGTTGCTTTGTACCCGGGTCCACTTTGCTCATTACCAGATGGATTATTACTGCGTCCAAAATTTGTGTTTCCGTGCTTATTGATTTTAATGAATTGAAGAGCGCTGAAATGGTGTCGATAATATTTCGAATTGCTTTGAGTCGGCTTTTGAAACTCCTGGTACGGTAAACAATTCCGACACATTTTCTAAAAATATTAAGGTTTCATTGTCGTAGCGTTTCTTTAGACGAGCCAGTGCCAAATCGTAGTTAGCCTCTGTCACTTGATAAGCTTTTACTGCTGATAGAGCTTCACCTCTTAAACACGTCAACAAATGATTGAACTTTTCGATTTTTGTAACTGAATTATCGTTGTGCACCAGGTTGCTAAACGAATGTAAATCGTGGCAATTGAAGCGTTGGTAGGCGATTTGGAGCTGACACTGAACATATGAAGCTTTGCTCATGCTGATTAGCATCTTTCGGCTTGCGATCTTCAAGTAGAGCCTTTACTTTGCTTTTAACAGCTACATAAAGTTCATCTAGGTCATTACGACCAGTATCTTCATGATCCAGACTTTCGATTTGTGATTGATAATACGAGGCTTGCTTGTAATATGACTCCACCATGCCCAATCTGCACTCAAGTTCGATATAAGATAAAGTGTTGGATGATTCCACAACCGTTTTGATTCTGGTCAAACTTCCTTTACTTGAAGCTCTTTGTTGTTTCAAAGTTTGTAACGATGGTGCCCTTGCAGCAGGTACAACAGGTGGAGCGTTCGCGGTTTCTGTCATTATGAATGTATCACGATGTTAAATGCACCCCAAAACAATCACTTCCTATTGCTAATGTGTAGCGCCAAATTTTGTGTGACCAATTCAAGAGAAAATGTGTGCGACAATTCTCTTGAGTGAATAAAGACACAGCAAGACTAACGAGTAGCCTTATGTGTAAACTAAAGTGACGTTTATAGTGAAGTACTAAATGCAGAGAACGCACAAACCGATGACGTCGACGCAAGCACAGCGCAGCCTTGTTGCAGCTTATGTAAATCGTATTTGTATGTCCGTATGTGACGTACGTTTGTTCAATATATATTGGATGGAGTTCGATGATACGAAATGATGTTTGATACGGTGTGCATAAAAATTGAATGCAGAAAAATTCGGCAAAATTTTAATGATTCTGGTTTAACAAATCTATGATTTATTTTTGATGTAAATTTAAACACTTTTTTGGCTTATTTGTATATGTATTTTTTTTTCAAAAATTATTCAAATTTTGTTTCTAACACGTGAATAACTCGCAGTGATCTTCACAATGCTATTATAATCGAATAGCAAAATTTGATTTTACTTTCTGAATTTTAATGCAACGAATAAGCCAATATTTTGCAGTATTTTTATAGAAAATGATTTTTTCACAACACGGATTTTAATTTTCTTAAGGACGTGGTGTCCTGTCACGGTCGCCAAAATGTTCGATTTGTTTCGATTCTACCTTGAGGTTCGCCAAGGTTTGTTAATTTAAAAACTGTACCAAACTTTTTCCGCACAAATTACCGCACAAAAAAAAACAATATCATTAATGTTAATATTGACTATGTTAGTCAATGCGTTTAATAGAACTAAAAATATGAAAAATAGTTAAGCAATGCAATAGATCGTATGATATTAAAAAAGAGAGAATTAGAAACAGTAAATCAAATACAAATTTTGGTATATGCAAGAATTTTTACATAGCAAAAATATTACAGCAAATAAATGAAAATTAAAGCAAAAAATAGTAACTGTAGAAGTTTAAAGAGAAAGAATTGAAAATTAGCAAAATATAAAAAACTTGAAATATTTAATCCGTTGAAGACTGGTGCCTTAACACTCACCGTTCATAAGTTATCGCAATTTGAAAATTATCACAATTGTATATACGCGTCAAAAGAAACACGGCTAATATATGTGAACGTCTAGTGGTAAAGGTACCTTATCTTCACAAAATAAAAAACCGTTGTTTGCATTTTCTAAAAATACATGTAAAATAAAAATGACACCTCGATCACTGGAAAATTCCAAAAATTAACTGAGTTATGGCATTTTGAAATCGTAAAATGAAAAACTAGTTTGTAGATAGATATTGAAGTTCAAAATTTGTCAATTATCAATTTTTACAGGATAGAGGTTCGGTAAGACCGCTTTTATTGGTATTTGTAATTTGATAATCCACTTTAAACTGAAAACCGGTTAAATTGTCCTATCTCTTATTTTTAGCTGTACTGCTAAATTTTGTGAGTGAAGATAAGGGACCTTTCCCAATGGACGGTCACATATTTTAAATATATTAGTGTCAATGAAATCCTCGTGACATTCTTGTAATATAAATAACATTGTGGTTAAAATTAATTCAGAAAAGTTATACGACACTGTAACGAACTCCGGTTACCCCCCGGTTCTATAGCTGGGATATACTCAGCCAATCCAGGATTCAAGGTTCGCTTCAAGAAAAATATGAGAGTGACGTTTTGATTATTCGTGTTTTTTTATTCAAGTTTGGTTTTGTTATAATAATGCAGTCTTATTGCTAGTAACAATGTTTGTAATACTTATGATCAGTTAAATGTGATGCGTTCTGCCGCTAAAGGTTGTAAGCTGAGCTACGGTATTAGACGGCACGAATGGTACGACCCCTAATGAAAGGCAGGTATAGAAATGGAGTATTAGTTGGCCTCGAATAGAACGACCACTAATAGAAAGTAGATGCAGAAATAGAGTATTAGTTAGCCTCGAGTAGAACGACCACTAATAGAGTAGAAATAGAGCATTAGTTAGCCTCGAATAGAACGACCACCAATGGAAAGTAGATGTAGAACTAGAGTATTAGTTAGCCTCGAATAGAACGACCACTAATGGAAAGTAGATGTAGAAATAGAATATTAGTTAGCCTCGAATAGATCGACCACTAATAGAAAGTAGATGTAGAAATAGAGTATTAGTTAGCCTCGAATAGAACGACCACTAATAGGAAGTAGGTGTAGAACTAGAGTATTAGTCAGCCTCGAATAGAACGACCACTAATAGAAAGTAGATGTAGAAATAGAATATTAGTTAGCCTCGAATAGAACGACCACTAATAGAAAGTAGATGTAGAAATAGAGTATTAGTTAGCCTCGAATAGAACGACCACTAATAGAAAGTAGGTGCAGAACTAGAGTATTAGTTAGCCTCGAATGGAACGACCACTAATAGAAAGTATGCTAGGGAAAGCAAAGGTATTAGGCGGCCACGAATGGAACGACTCCTAATGAAAGTAGCTCTTGCTGCTGTGAGTGCTCAGACTCGACTGCCTTAGAATAGAACGACCACTAATAGAAAGTAGGTGTAGAACTAGAGTATTAGTTAGCCTCGAATAGAACGACCACTAATAGAAAGTAGGTGCAGAACTAGAGTATTAGTTAGCCTCGAATGGAACGACCACTAATAGAGAGTATGCTAGGGAAAGCAAAAGTATTAGGCGGCCACGAATGGAACGACCCCTAATGAAAGTAGCTCTTGCTGCTGTGAGTGCTCAGACTCGACTGCCTTACTACGACAGAACCTCAGCCTTTTATACAAAGTTTGTCTGCTATGCATAACAACAATTTTGCATGTCTTCTTTGTGATGCTGCTGCTGACCTTGATGCTGTGCACGTGGCTTCTGTATGCTGTTCCCGTTATTGTATGCTGCCGTAGTGTTGTTGTTGCCACCTGTGCGAATATCTATTGATGCACGTTTCGCTTGCCTGTTGCTAAGGGAAAAATCTTGTAACAGTTACTACTCTCTTTCCTTGTTTTTTTTTTCCTTCATTATTTTAATTCAGTTCTTGTTTTTCTTAATTCAATTCCTTATAAATTAATTAATGACTTATTCGACAAAATACTTAATCATGAAATTATAAAAATCTATAAAATATGTTGGGCCAAATATGTGGCCAAATATTTGGGTCCTGACATCCCCTCCCTACTTAGGGGATTTTTTGAAGACGGGCACCTTTCCTGGTTTACGGGCTACCACCTGGTAGCGGTCCGCTCCGTACTGTTTGCAGAACGAATATTTTCCTTTGCCGCTTTTCCATGCCTCGAGTAAATGTTTGGCCAGGTCCGCTGGAATCCAGCTATCGGAAGCGGCCTCGATTTCTCCAGTAGAAGCGAATTGGAAGACTGGCATTCCGGTTTTGGAGATGACGACATCGATGTTTGGCGGTGTTACTTGCGTTGCTTCTCGGCTGGTTATAGCGATTTCGGGTGGCGCGGTGGTGCTGATGGCTATCGGCGATGGTGTTGCAGTACTGGCGGGCGTGTTTTTAGCCCAGGTGGCTACAATGAGGGCTTGCAGCTTGCGTGTAGGCACCGTTATGAACGACATCTCCTGTGGAGGTGTGGTGGCAGTCACAGGAGATGTCGGCCTAGGCGGGGTGTACCTGGGCGATTGTGGCGCTTGAATCACCTTCTTATGGGTGGAGTCTGCTGCGGAGACAGTAGGCCTTTCTTTGGCCCAGCTTCTGGCGCCCGACGGGTGGGCTTTGCCACTGATGTGGCTAGTGCTGCCACCGCTGTTGCTGCTACTACTGCTCCTGCTATTGCTGCTGCTACTGCTGCTGCTGCTGCTACGGCCGCGGCGAGAAGTGGTGGAGGTTGTCAACTCTTTGTCCGTTTTCATTGCGTGGTCGTTAATCATTGTCATATCATCATCGTCATCATCGACATCCCAGATTATGCTGCTCACTGTAGGGCTTACGTGTCTGCTGCTCATGCTGTTGTCGTCGCTGCTGAGCGAGATGACACTCCTGCTGCGACTGCGGCTGCGGCGAGGAGTGGTGAGATTTGCCTGCTCTTGGTCCTGGTTCGTTCCATTGTCGTCTGCCATAGATTCGTTATCATCATTGTCCATTTCCGTACCTTGTTTGTCCGCCGTTGTTGCCTTGTCATCGTTAGCCGTGTGTGCGCCGTGGTCGTCAATCGTTTCAATATCCTCGTCGTTAGAGGAGGAAAGTACCGGGAAGAAGGGACTTGGGGATCTGCGACCTTTGGGTGCCTTAGCCTTCGTCATCTTCACCTTCCTTCCATCGCCCTTCCTAATGATACCAGCCCGTAGCTCCTCCTTGATCTCGTCGCTGAGCACTGGCCGTGTATTGTTTCGTGGCCACTCTTCGTTCACCTCTTTCTCTGCTCCGGGCCGCTGGATAGGATTCAGGCGCAGACTCTTCCTAGCAGCCTTCACCTCCCACTTCCAGGACTCCAAAGGTTGGATCCGGTGGACCTTGACCCTCAGATTCCTGGTCTTGGCTTCGCACGCGGCACGAGATTTTTCGAACTCCATTATAAAAATTTTTTTTCCCACTTGGACACTTCCGAACACTTTGAATTAATTCACTTGAATAATTTTTCATCCCGCAGGAGGTTCTATTTATATGCAAATTTATGTGCATAAATTAATTCAATTAATTTTTCCCTTTTATTTTAAATATCAAATTTAATTCCTCCTGGTTTTCTATGCATTTTTTGGTTGGTAAGAATTGAATTTTTAAGCCGATTCGTGGCCTCCATGGAACATTTTGACCTCGCCCACGTAGGCTGTTCGTATCTTTGTTTCATCCTTTTTCCGTAGCTGGAGGATTACTGGAGAGATATATGACAACACCTGGTAGGGACCATCGAATTTTGGTGCGAGTTTTGCCGTGAAATTGTCGATAGCTTTTGATAGGTTGTGCTGTTTTACAAGGACCCATTCACCAACTTTTGGACGCCATTCCCTCTTCCGCAGGTTATAGTGTCTAGCCTGATCCTGTGCCGCCTTTTCCATGTTTCGTCGTACGATGCGGAAAATATCCTTCAACATGTCACTTTTCTGTGTGGGAGATTGTGAAATTTGCCCTGTACCGAATGTCGTTTCATCGAACAAAGTATTGGGGAGCCTGGGTTCCCTTCCCTGCACCAAAAATGCGGGGCTGAAACTGGTAGTGACAGATACTGATGTATTTACTGCGAGAGAAATTTCAGGCAAGTGTTCATCCCAGGTTGTCTGTGAGGGTCCACTGAATTGGGCTATCATGGTTTTAATTGTTCGGTTTATCCTTTCCGTCGGGTTCTCCTGTGGGGTGTATGGCGCGGTGAACTGCTGTTTTACTCCAAGTGTTTTGATGAATTTTTGAAAGTCTTTACTTGTAAATTGCACTCCTTTGTCTGTTACTAAGACCTTGGGTACTCCAAATCGTGCCAATATCCGCTCCCTAAAGGATTTCTGCAGATTGACGCTTGTTGCTTTCCGCAAAGGTATGATTTCCGTCCATTTTGAAAATTTATCAAAGAAAACCAAGACCATCGTGTTACCATGTTTGGATCTTGGCAGAGGTCCGATGAAATCCGCGCAGAGGATAGAAAAGGGTTCCTCTGCGATCTGGGACAACATTTTCCCGGCTGCCTTTTGTTGGCTGGCTTTGAACTGTTGACAGCTTAAGCATTTTCGTACGTAGTTTTTCACATCTCGAAACATTCCTGGCCAGTAATATTTATTGGTGACTCTTGCTAGTGTTTTGTGGGTGCCCAGGTGGCCTGCTCCCGGTTGGTCGTGATTTTCGTTCAGCACCCTTCCTCGTTGGTGCGATGGTACGCACAGCTTCCAGGAGACACATCCCTCGTCTTCTGTAGGATGGGAAATGTGGCGATATAGCTGTCCATTAGGGATGTTTTAGTGCACGAATTTTGGATTTTGATACTTGACACCCCTCAATTTTGTGAGGTTGGAAAAAAAAATGAGTTTGAAAAAAAAATTTTGGGGGTGGGGTGAGGGTAAGGGTTGGCGCATCGAAGTCAAAGATGAGAGAAAAGGAGAAACAATTTACTTACAGCCCTGCAAGAGGGGCCACCTCTAGAGGGGTCAAATGTATGACCGACCCACATTATTTTTTCTCCCCCAACTTTTTACCAAGCATATTTACCCCCTATCTCTAATCCCTAAGGGGGCTTCCATACAAAATTGACATTTTTAGGAAATCAACCCCCACCACTCCCAGGGTGCCCTTAGAAGGGTCAAATGTATGACCGGCCCCTAATATTTTTTCCTCCCCAACATTTTTCCCCACCTTACTTACCCTCTATCTCTAGCTCTTTATGGGGCTCCCATACAAAACCGACGTCATAGATATAAAAAATATGGAAAGGAAATCGTCAAATAGACCCATAACTGCCCAGGAGTCTCTCCTAGAGGAGTCAAATATATGACCGACCCCTATTACCCCTCCTCCAAAGTTTGACAGCTTACCTACCCCCTATTTCCAATCCTTAAGGGGGCACCCATAAAAAGTTACGTTTTTTTTAAAAACTGCCCCCACTGCCCTAACTGGACCATGGGTACCTCTAGAAGGGTCAATTGTATGACCGACCCCCATTATTTCTAGGAAAATTTATAAAAAAAAAAAAAATTGTATGGCAGCCCCTTTCAGGGTTGAAAATAGGGGGTAAGTATGAGGGAAAAAAATATAGGTCGTGAAAAAATAATGGGGGTCAGTCATACATTTGACCCTTCTAGGAGTACCCGTGTGCCAGTTAGGGCAGTGGGGGAATTTTATATAAAAACAGTAACTTTGTATGGGAGCCCCCTTAAGGATTGGAAATAGGGGGTAAATATGCTGAGAAAAAACTTTGGAGGGGACTAATGGGGGTTGGTTATATATTTGACTCCTCTAGGAGTGACTTCTGGGCAGTTATGGACCTATTTGACGATTTTCTTCCCATATTTTTCATGTCTATGGCATCTATTTTGTATGGGAGTCCCCTAAAGAGTCAGAGATAGAGGTTAAGTATGTTGAGAAAAAATGTTGGGTAGGAAAAAATATTAGGGACCAGTCATACATTTGACTCTTCTAGGGGCACCCAGGGAGTAGTGGGGGTCGATTTCCTAAAAATGCCAATTTTGTATGGGAGCCCCCTTAGGGATTAGAGATAGGGGGTAAGTATGCTTAGTAAAAATGTTGGGAAAGAAAAAATAATGTGGGTCGGTCATACATTTGGCCCCTCTAGATGTGACCCCTAAACATTTGTAAAGCTGTATGTAAATTTTTTCTCTTTTTCTCTCTTGTTTGACCTCGATGCGCCAACCTTTACCCTCACCCCACCCCCAAAATTTTTTTTGCAAACTCATTTTTTTTTCCAACCTCACAATATTGAGGGGTGTCATGTATCAGAATATTGTTACTAAGCATCTCCATACATTCTTAAAACACCTCTACTGTCCATTTTCAATATTGTAGTCGGAAAACTTTTCTGGCTCCTGCCGGACTGTTTCCATCTTCCTTTCTAGCCATGTGCACTTTATGGTAGTCTCTGGACTAGCAGTTAATTGACACTATGTCTCTATTGGCTCTCGGGACAGAGCATCATTTAGTACGTTCAGTTTTCCTCGGCGATATTGTACCTCGAAATTATATTGTTGCAGTTCAAGAGCCCATCTTGGTATTCGGCCAGAAGGACTTTCAATCGAGTTAAGCCATTTTAAAGATAAATGGTCGGTGATTACCACAAATTGATACCCTTCCAAGTAAGGCCGCATTTTCCGTATTCCCCAAATTATTGCCAAGCATTCTTTTTCCGTTGGGGAATAATTTATTTCAGCTCCACTGAGGCGTCTGCTTGCATATGCTATCACCCTTTCGGTATCTTCAATTTGCTGCGTCAGAACAGCGCCTAGTCCGTAATCGCTGGCGTCGGTTTGTAATACAAACGTTTTGGTAAAATCAGGGCATGCCAGCACGGGTGCTTCTGTCAGTCTTTTCTTCAATTCTTGGAAAGCTTCCTCCTGCTCGGTGCCCCATTTCCAATGCTTCCCTTTCTTCAATAGTGCCGTTAGTGGGTGCACGACTTCGGCGAATTCTGGCACAAAGCGTCGGTACCATGATGCGATTCCAAGGCATCGGTGAAGTTCTTTTAGATTTGTTGGGGGTTTTATCTGCTGAATCGCGGAAATTTTGTCCGGATCCGTGTGCATGCCTTTGTTGGTCACCAAGTGTCCTAAATATTTGGTTTCCTGCTTGAAGAATTCGCATTTCTCCGGATTGATTTTCAGATTCTCACGAAGACCTCCTGTAGGTTAGCTTTGTGTTCTTCAAGTGTTTTCCCAGTAACAATTATATCATCAAGGTAGGCGAATGCATGTGGCTCCATATCAGGGCCAATAACCTGGTCCAGCGCGCGTTGAAAAGTAGCGGGAGCAGAATGTAGGCCGAATGGCATAACCCGCCATTGGAAAAGCCCACGGCCTGGTACTGTAAATGCTGTGTATTGCTTGCTTCCTGTGCTCATCGGAATTTGCCAGTAGCCATTCTTCAAATCCAGGCTGCTTATGTATTCGGCGTCTCTTAGGCGATCTAAGATGTGTTGTATGCGGGGTAAGGGATAGGCGTCAGGAACGGACTTTGCGTTTAACTGCCTGTAGTCTACGCATAATCTCCATTTTCCATTTTTCTTTCGGACCAATACAATAGGAGCGCTATGTGGGCTATGGGATGGCTCAATACATCCTTGTTTAAGCAACTCATCAATTTCTTTGTTAATGATTTCTTGCATTGCCGGATCCTTTGGAAAATATCGCTGCTTGATCGGTTGTTCGTCGCGCATAACAATTCTGTGTGATGTAATGTTGGATACACCGTGGAGATTTTCAAATTTAGGCAATTCCACCTTCAAGAATTTATCTATTTGTTCTTTCTCTGTTACCTGGCCTTGGCGTATAGTGGTTATGTTTGCTGAGTTTGTTTTTTCAATCGTGTTTTCCCTCAACGTGATTTGGCTTCCACCAATCGTTAGCGTGGTTCCTACACGTTTCAAATAGTCCATCCCCAGGATTAAATCATCGATGACGTCAGCAAGTATGAGAAGTGGTAATTCGCAGCTGTAGTCTCCTACTGTAAAACCAACATCCAGCGTTTTGTGAATGGCTTTTGTGGATCCGTCGGCGAATCGTATTATAACTTCGGGTATGTCCGTGGTTGAAATAATATTTTCTTCAGCTAATTCTTGCGCCATTGATTCTTTTATGAAGCTCCTGGTTGCTCCTGTGTCGATGGTGGCACTTACTATTTTACGTCCAATGGCAACGTTAGCAAGAATGTGATTATCTCGTACTTCAAGTGGTATTACTGGTCGTGAGAGGATCTCCTGGTAGACGGCTCCATCACCCCTCGATTCTGACGGCCGTCGTCCCCGTTTCCCGATCTCCGTCTCGTAGGTTCTGACGTTTCTCCGTCCACAATCCCAGCAGAACAGAACCTGTGCATTTCGGCAGTCTTGTGCAAAGTGGCCGCGTTGTCCGCATCGTCGGCAGGCTTCATGGGGCCTGATAGGTTCTTCGTTGACTTGAGTGGCTATGCGATGCCGCTCTGCTCGCTGTGGATGTGTTGCTGTAGATCTTTCTTTCCGTGCCTGGATATCCTCAAAATCTCCACTCAGAGTTATTAATTCATCCAAGGTGTAGAAATCTCTTCTCTTTATATACAGCTGGTAATTTTCATGGGAGTTTCGGTAGATTCTGTCTAATTTTTGCTGTTCAGTATAACCCGCATGTCGCATCAAGTTTTGCATGCAAATGACATAGTCTTTGAATTTTTCTCGAACCTGCTGTCTCCTTTGGCGAATTTCGTCTTCCAAATTTTCAAAGAAGTTTGACGGCAAAAAGAATAAGAGGAAATCCTTCTTGAAAGTAGGCCAGCTCTGTCAATGTCTGTTGTTATTCCAAAACCATATTAGCGCACGATCCTTTAACAATTCCGGCATTGTTCTGGTAACAAATCCATGGTGAGGCCATATGTCTCCGTTAATTCTTCAACACGTTCCAGGAAGCTCAATGGATCCCTACCTCCATCGTATTTGATGGCCCATTTCCGGACTTGATCGATCATAGCCGAGTAATTTGTTGTTGGAACTACTTGCGTACATATTTCGTGTGTTCGGGTTTGTGACATTGCTTCATGTGTATTTTTGACTTGAGTATTTGTTGTTGGTCTCACTTCTGCCGGTATCTCGAGCTGAGTTGTTTTCCCGTGTTCCTCCGATGTTATCTGCAGCTGAGGTGGTTGACCAGGATCTTCCGGTGGTATTTCGAGCTGAGTTAGTTTACTGTGACCTGGTACTGGCGACGTTGACCGTGAGTGTTTGATGTCTAGCTCCTGTAGGCGTTCCACTATCCCTTCGTCGTGTTCGCCGTCTGTGATGAAGTTGGCGAGACGTTTGCGTAGCTCCTCCACAGTTCCTGAGCTACTTAAGCCGAATTCCTCCGCATAGGCTTCCAGATCCTTTCGGCACAGAGAGTAGGCCCACTTGCAGCGCAGATTTTTCGTCATGTTTTCGGTTGATGCCTTCGATGTTTCACTCTCTATATTTTTTTATTTATTTGTTTGAACCAAAAGGTCCCTGCTCAGGCGCCACTTGTAACGAACTCCGGTTACCCCCCGGTTCTATAGCTGGGATATACTCAGCCAATCCAGGATTCAAGGTTCGCTTCAAGAAAAATATGAGAGTGACGTTTTTATTATTCGTGTTTTTTTATTCAAGTTTGGTTTTGTTATAATAATGCAGTCTTATTGCTAGTAACAATGTTTGTAATACTTATGATCAGTTAAATGTGATGCGTTCTGTCGCTAAAGGTTGTAAGCTGAGCTACGGTATTAGACGGCACGAATGGTACGACCCCTAATGAAAGGCAGGTATAGAAATGGAGTATTAGTTGGCCTCGAATAGAACGACCACTAATAGAAAGTAGATGCAGAAATAGAGTATTAGTTAGCCTCGAGTAGAACGACCACTAATAGAGTAGAAATAGAGCATTAGTTAGCCTCGAATAGAACGACCACCAATGGAAAGTAGATGTAGAACTAGAGTATTAGTTAGCCTCGAATAGAACGACCACTAATGGAAAGTAGATGTAGAAATAGAATATTAGTTAGCCTCGAATAGATCGACCACTAATAGAAAGTAGATGTAGAAATAGAGTATTAGTTAGCCTCGAATAGAACGACCACTAATAGGAAGTAGGTGTAGAACTAGAGTATTAGTCAGCCTCGAATAGAACGACCACTAATAGAAAGTAGATGTAGAAATAGAATATTAGTTAGCCTCGAATAGAACGACCACTAATAGAAAGTAGATGTAGAAATAGAGTATTAGTTAGCCTCGAATAGAACGACCACTAATAGAAAGTAGGTGCAGAACTAGAGTATTAGTTAGCCTCGAATGGAACGACCACTAATAGAAAGTATGCTAGGGAAAGCAAAGGTATTAGGCGGCCACGAATGGAACGACTCCTAATGAAAGTAGCTCTTGCTGCTGTGAGTGCTCAGACTCGACTGCCTTAGAATAGAACGACCACTAATAGAAAGTAGGTGTAGAACTAGAGTATTAGTTAGCCTCGAATAGAACGACCACTAATAGAAAGTAGGTGCAGAACTAGAGTATTAGTTAGCCTCGAATGGAACGACCACTAATAGAGAGTATGCTAGGGAAAGCAAAAGTATTAGGCGGCCACGAATGGAACGACCCCTAATGAAAGTAGCTCTTGCTGCTGTGAGTGCTCAGACTCGACTGCCTTACTACGACAGAACCTCAGCCTTTTATACAAAGTTTGTCTGCTATGCATAACAACAATTTTGCATGTCTTCTTTGTGATGCTGCTGCTGACCTTGATGCTGTGCACGTGGCTTCTGTATGCTGTTCCCGTTATTGTATGCTGCCGTAGTGTTGTTGTTGCCACCTGTGCGAATATCTATTGATGCACGTTTCGCTTGCCTGTTGCTAAGGGAAAAATCTTGTAACAGTTACTACTCTCTTTCCTTGTTTTTTTTTTCCTTCATTATTTTAATTCAGTTCTTGTTTTTCTTAATTCAATTCCTTATAAATTAATTAATGACTTATTCGATAAAATACTTAATCATGAAATTATAAAAATCTATAAAATATGTTGGGCCAAATATGTGGCCAAATATTTGGGTCCTGACAACACGAAATATTTAAACATAGATTTCTCGAAAGTTATGTGTGTGTAGATAGAACTCTGTTGTCCAAAGGTCGCGATATAGAGGACGCATTAAATTGTCTTTCTCTTTTTGACTAAATGCATCGCATACTACTATTCTTCAAAATAAGCTATGAAATGGTCTTACACGGTTTTTCTTTAATGACCATTTGAAAATGACACCATGGCGTGAAATATCATATCGTCAGACTAATTCTAATACGACGCATAATGGCGACATTTCTCAAAAGTATGATGGTAAGTGGTATGGTGGAAGTTTGCAAATCTAATGATGCAGTTCGATATAAAATTTTAATTCGTTTGAAAAAATGGTTCGCTTTGTAGAGCTGGTCAAGATCGATGGCTTTTACGAGTTTTTAAATTTTTTTTTATTCAAGATGAGGCTCAAATTTATCTGCAACTTATGAAAGAAAAGTATGCCGTAAAATTATAAAATGACGTAACTCGTTTTTCATAGTTTTGAGAAAATCAAAATTTTATTTTTATTCAGAAAAGGCAACAACTCCTCTTTCTTATAAAATCTATTTCAATTTTCATAATTTTTGTATGGAGTTACTGCCTTTTATGATTTTAATTATGAAAAATATGAAAACAGGGTGTAATGTTTACATTTCATTATTTGGAATTTGCAAGAGAAGTGGAAAACGTAAAAAATTGGCGATTGGACTAAAATATAGATAAAAAATTGCATAATCCGATGGGGAAATAAAGTTTGAAAGGCCGTAACTTAAGTTGCGGCCTTATATTTTTTACGGCAGGAGCTAATTTTTAAATATAGGACTTATAAAAGACTCTTTCCATTGTTTATGAAAATAACAACCATTTAAAAATTTATTAAATAAAAAACTAAGCAGGTATGCCATCAGGCTCTGGACAAGAACTATCTTCAACAGATACAATATATTTCACTATAAGCTCTGGTGAAAATGAAAACTCATTGATTGAAACTATTGGGTCTTTATCCATGAAATCGAAATAATTTTCGAAGTTAGTTTATTGACTGTTTTTTTGCTTGTATAGTACTAGTGAAAGAACCAACTCGCTTTTTCTTAATTTTCATTTGGAGAAAATATATCTGTTGAAAATGATTTTTTAAACAAGTTGGCAAACAACTCATCAATAATTTGAGGGTTATTTGTATAACCTTCCGATGCCTTGAATTCAGACGAAAACCCGTCCGATAATTTTTAGAGTTGATAAAACCCCAGAAGTTCATGGGTTCATGTAATAATTCAACTTCATTTTATTTATATAATCCGAATAGGCTGAAGCTGATTTACATTTAAATTCCAGAAACAAATGATCGTATGTTTCAAGGTCATTTTGATTTCAGCTACTGACGTATTTGTTTCATGCTCTATTACGACAATTACGGTAATTTTTCAACTCTTTCGAACACCATGGGTATAAGTGAAGTTGAGTCATGTAAGTTTTTATTGTCAATTTGAAATAAAATACTCAATGGAGGCATCCACCACAGATAGGGCATGGAGAGCTTTGTCAACTACATTATTGTTAGTATCAGTAGCAAAAACCAAGTCAAGTTGTTGACCTTAACTGTTTGTTATACAATTAGTTGTAAATTTGTTAAAATTTTATCAACAAACATAGTATATAAATATATGCGGGACGTTCCATGTTTTATTTATTTATTTATTTTATTATTTCTTCATGTTTAGTTATTACAAAATTAAGTTACCTGCGAAGCTTAGTGCTTATCTGCAGGTGGTTAGGTTTATATTATATTATATTTTACATGTTTATAAGTTTAGTGATAGCTTTAGTATTTTTAATTTTATATTTTGATATAGATCCCAGAATCTCATTAAAAATTGAATTTATCTTTCACAAATTTTTGATTTATTTTTTTTATTTTTTTTTTCTGATTTTGCCTTATATAAAGTTTTTTTTTTTTGTTTAAAAATAACATTTTTGTGTTTAACTTTTCGTTTTAATTCTACGATGCAGAAGTTTTGTTTAAGAAGTATATATTCAAGATTTTCTTTCGAGTTTTGAAATTGGAAATATTTTTAAGATGTGGTGGTTAACGCATTCAGGACCTTAGTAATAACGTAATTCAGCTGTCTCTTTCCATACGAATTAAACGTTTCAGGAATCTCGAAGAGTCCCTGAGCTCGCCTTCTTGTATTGACAATGTGGCTTATGGGTTGTTGAAAGCGAATACCGTCGTAATACTCTAATGTGTTTATCATATTGAAAATCGTGTTTACATCCATAACTTTGAAGATACAGGGTGGCTGATTCGAACTGTTACCAACTTCAGATAGACTTATCTGACAGATGGAACATGACAGCTGTCTAAAAATTGGCATGATGTTAGTTCATTCTATTGTCAACAAGTAACCAAAAGCATTTGCGCGTCAATTTATTGAAAATAAAAAATTTTCGAAATGGAATTCAAACGTAATAGTGTGATTGCTCTGTATTTGGCTGGAAAATCGCAACCAGCAATTGTTCGTGAGCTGAAACATTTAAAAGTGAATAAAATGTTTGTGTATCGGACCATAACACGTTACAATGGTACCGGCAGCGTTGCCAAACGATATGGTGGTGGTCGGAAAATAACTGCAACATCACCAGAAATGGTTCGAAAGGTGAAGGCCAGAATTGAGCGAAATCCGAGACGCAGTGGCAGACAAATGGCTGCCGAGCTGAAAATATCGCGTGAACGAATGCAACACATATTGTCAAACAAGCTCGGACTAAAGGCCTTCAAGTTCCAAAAGGCGCATGATCTCACTCCTGCTCAAAAAAAAGTTAGGCTCGATAGAGCCAAGGAGTTGTTGCGCTTGCACGCCGCCGGAAATCTGTCACAAATTGTCTTCTCTGATAAGAAAAATTACTGTATCCAGCAATATGTAAACAAACAAAATGATCGGGCTTACTTGACAGAGAGGTCCTACGAAAATTTGAATGTTCGTTTGGCCACCAGGACGCAGGCACCACCGCATGTGATGGTTTGGGCTGCAGTGACTGCTGATGGGCGCTCACCACTCGTTTTTTTGGCCGCTGGCGTCAAAGTAAACGCCCAGGTGTATCGTGAATCAGTGTTGGAGGGTGCTTTACTACCGTGGGCACGCAAACATTTCGGTCGCAAGCCATGGACATTCCAACAAGACTCGGCACCGTCACACAAAGCTCGTGTGAATCAAGAATGGTTAGAAAAAAACGTTCCTAACTTTATTTCTGCTCAACAATGGCTCTCAAATTCGCCTGATTCGAATCCGCTGGATTTCTCAATCTGGGGTATGTTGGACAGGAAGGTCTTGACTAAAAAATACCAGAGCGTTGATGCGCTAAAAGTGGCCCTTCAACGAGAATGGCGCAAACTTCCACAAAATCAAATTCGTGCAGCATGCGACTCGTTCTTCGACCGTCTACGGGCCATAGTTAAGGCCAAAGGTGGCCATATCGAAAATCTCAAGTAGATTCTTAAAATTTGAACATTTCCCAACAATTATAGCGTTTGATCAATAAAATCTGTGCATGGAAACTAAAAATATAGTCTTTTGAATTGTTAACACTTCGAATCAGCTACCCTGATAATTCGAACTAAACGGCGTTGAAGTTGAATAATCTTATCTGTATATGTTTTTGAAGCACTCCCCCAGGCTAGTATCCCATATCTTAATCTGGACTCGACAAGTGAGTAATAAACTTGCCTGAGGATGTCAGTGTTGGTGTATCTTTTCTGAAACACTGATGCAAAGACTGCACTTCTTAGTTGTATAAGCATCTTGTTTATATGGTCTTTCCAAATAAAGTGGTCATCGATTATGATACCAAGATATTTATAATTCTTAACTACTTCAATGGCTTCATTTCGTGGTGTCGCTGGGCAATCATCGTTTTTGTAATATATGTTTATACTAACTTCAGGTTGGAACGGTATACGTATATGCATCACCTTGGTTTTTCTCGAATTTATTATCAATCCTTGTTCATGACACCATTTCGAAACTCTATCGAACTCATTCTGCATGGTTGCTTTTGCAGTGGAAAGACACTTGTGCTTTACAATAATCGCTATATCGTCCGCGTAGGCAAATGTAGTGCTTTTTTTGAGCAACCGAAGCAGTTCATTAGTAAAAAGTACAAATAACTTAGGACCCAATTTTGAGCCTTGTGGAACTCCAACCTCAATTTTTACTTCTTGGCTTATTGTATTACCGACTTTTACCCTCATCGTCCTTTCTGAAAGATAGTTTTTGATCCATTTTGCCATAACCCTTCTTATTCCGATTCTATGTAGTCTTTCAATAATTTTTTCATGACTTAATGTTTCGAACGCTTTGCTGAAGTCTATGAACATAACTAGCACATGATGGTTTTTGTTTAAGCTTGTTGTCACCATATTAGAAAATTCACCTAATAATCGACCAGTACTTTTTCCTTTCTGGAACCCATAACGGTTTAATTGCAGAATTTTATTTATAAATATTTGAGCATTTCTTTCTTGTTCTGCTATTTGTTTCATATTGTTGATGTTTTTTCTTATATTCTTTAGTTCAATATTTCGTGTTTTTCGATACTTACCGCAGAAGAAGATAATTTAAGGTACATTTTTATTACAGAAAAATGTATGAATTGTTATTAAAATCAAATTTATTTAGAATACGGTGTAACAGAAAAAATAACAATTAAAATAGTTAACAGTAAATGCCAGAACCATGTAACGGTAACGAAAGATTCCGACTTGAAGCAGATAATGAGTAAACTTTTGATAAATAAAGGTTTTATGTGCATTTTTTTTGTGAAAACGATGAACTTTTCTTAAATTTTCCAAATATCTATGTTGATAATTTTCAAAACAGAAATCTAACTATTTGTAGATCTGTGAAAAAGTTAATAGCCCAGGAAAATAAGACATTTTCTGCAAAAAAATTCCCAGTGGAAATTTTTCACCGGAATTGTCTTTATTTATGCCTGATACACAAACTGTGAAAAGTCCATTGCAAAGCCGTGTGCGCATAAAAAGTTATTAAGGCTCAAAGGTCGCTAAAATCAGTTTTTCGCAAATATCTCGCTAATGCTAACTTTTACAGAAAAATGTTGGTCTCCAATTTTGTAGCACAGGAAATTTCCTACAAAAGTACGTTAAAAGTATTTGCGTACGACTTCTAGTTTAGGAGATCACCCAATTTAAAAAGTTGTCAACAGTTATGATATGAAATACTACCTATGAGTTCATATTAAAATATCTTACTTTTTAAATTGCAATAACTCTTCAATGAGAAGTTGTACAAACAAAATTAAAATGCCGTTTGAAAGATAATTTAATTTTCTATATACCATACAAAATTTTTTTTTCGAACGGCTCATGACCTTAAAAATATTTTTGAATAACCGTTAAGGCTTCGAAATTGCTGGTTTTTAAGGATATCTGCGAATTGGTAAGTACTACGATAAAAAGTAATGGGACCAAATTTGTAGAGAATTACAAGATCTACAAAAAATAAGCGATATGTGTACACATAGAATTAACCGTATAGAAGATATTCCAAAAAAACCCTTAAAATGCCAAAAAACCGGTTTCTATTGAATATCTTCTATACGGTTACTTCTATGTGTACACATATCGCTTATTTTTTGTAGATCTTGTAATTCTCTACAAATTTGGTCCTATTACTTTTTATCGTAGTACTTACCAATTCGCAGATATCCTTAAAAAACCAGTAATTTCGAAGCCTTAACGGTTATTCAAGAATATTTTTAAGGTCATGAAACGTTCGAAAAAAAAATTTTGTATGGTATATAGAAAATTAAATTATCTTTCTAACGGCATTTTAATTTTGTTTTTACAACTTCTCATTGAAGAGTTATTGCAATTTAAAAAGTAAGATATTTTAATATGAACTCATAGGTAGTATTTCATATCATAACTGTTGACAACTTTTTAAATTGGGTGATCTCCTAAACTAGAAGTCGTACGCAAATACTTTTAACGTACTTTTGTAGGAAATTTCCTGTGCTACAAAATTGGAGACCAACATTTTTCTGTAAAAGTTAGCATTAGCGAGATATTTGCGAAAAACTGATTTTAGCGACCTTTGAGCCCGAATAACTTTTTATGCGCACACGACTTTGCAATGGACTTTTCACAGTTTGTGTATCAGGCATAAATAAAGACAATTCTGGTGAAAAATTTCCACTGGGAATTTTTTCGCACAGAAGCTCTTTTTTCGTCTTATTTTCCTGGGCTATAATAGATGTAACAGATAAAAATAAAATTTTGGACATTATTAAACATGAACATCTTCGCAACAACCACAGAGGAATAAGTGAAGTTTTCCTTGAAATTAAACAGAAGTATTTTTTCCTAAATTATACCAAATGATAACGGAAATAATTAATAATTGCGATATTTGCAAAGTAGCAAAACATGATAGGCAGCCTTTAAAACTTCCTTATCAAATAAGTGGGAGCCCTACTCATTTCAACGATATAGTACATGTAGGTATATGGTATCCTTACAGAAACAAAATGATATTTACAATAATAGATAAATTCTCAAAATACGCAACCTTTCATAAATTAAACGATAGAAACTGGACCGCTATTTTAAATGTTTTAAAAGAACGTATACAGTTTTTGGGAAAAATGAACAAACTCGTTTTTGATAATGAACGTTGCATTATAAATAGCGCTGTTGAGTTATTTTTAAAAGACCAAAAAATTTAAATCCATAGAACGACTCCTTTTTTGAAAACGGGAAATTCTGATGTTGAAAGACTTCACGGTACACTAAACGAGCATTTTTAAAGTTTTTAACTCATACAATAACACGATCCATTCAACAACAAAGAAAATACCAATTGATTTTGTAATAAAAAATTTCAATAGAGAAGAGATTCAGAACTTAAGTAAAGATTATGAACAGGAAAAAATTTGTAGAATTAACAAACTTAACACGGATAGAATAAGAAATTATAACCAACATGAACACATTGTACGAAATAGGCAAATACCCAAAAACAAAACTAAATGCAGAGAGCTAAGCAATTATGTAAAAGAAGGAAACTATATAACAGATACTTCAAATAGAAGATTTACAAAATATTATAAATCACAGTTGAAACGAAAGTACATGTATCAAAAACCATGTAATGTAATTAATATTTAAATTCTTGCTTATATAATTTTACTAAAATTGTATTAGAATTATTTCTTTTATTTTATTGTATTATGATTTTGTGTTTGTAAGTTATTATTATGTAATTCATAAATGAAAAAAAGAGCATTTACAGAGACGCAAATGTCTTAGTGGGGGAGGAGTTATGTGTAAACTCCTACTCTCCCTATTAATCACTTGTCATACTTTAAGATTATACATCTAAGTTATTATTTTATTATAAATCAGAATTGTCATTTTTAATTTGCAAAAAGTTAGTTTTAAATTAGATTTTATCGGGAAATGAAATAAAGAATTCAATTATAAAGTTTACATTGACATTTCATCTTATAATTATATATATTTATTTTTAGTGAATAAGCCTACTCAACTACTGCTTTATTAATTAACAGAATCAAAATTTCATCTGCTCATTCACTAAATCTACAATACAGCCTTATTTTTTCATCCGATTTTAGTCTGCAAGGGCTTAAAATTTTTGTGATAAAATATATTTTTGATAAAAATAATAAAACTTACCATTTTTTGTCAATTTTTCGGTCCAGAAATTCCTTTGTATGTTATTGAGAGGTATCCTTTCTTTTAAGGCTTATAACTCGGAAACTGGAAATCGAATTGAAAAACCGTAAATTATGTCTTGTTGATAACAAATTTGGCTGACTGAATTTATTGACAAAAATTAATTTACTTGTTGTTCTGTTAATTAGATGTCAAAACAGTGATTTTTCCACTTTGAGCAAGGATAACTAAGGATTCTGATGTAATAGAAAAAAAATCAATATCAAATTTGCAATTAGGAGATCTTAATCCATCATAAACCATAGTTAATCTTTAGGGCAGTAGGGGATAAAAAAGTGGACCACCGGAGACATGACACAGTTGGAAAATTAGTCTTGAAGTGTAAATTTGTCATTAAATGCAATATATCACTCATCAAAATGCTTCAAAACCATAATTTTTCCATACTGTGGCTAAAACGTGGCAGCAAAATTTCATAATTTTGACCTCAAAACCGTAAATTTACACTTATTGTTGATCTACTTAAAAGGTTAGATTTAAGAGTTTTTAGACAAGGTTACATGAAGAAACTTGCAAAAATCCAAAAAAAAAAATATCTTCCAATTGTATAACTCGAAAAAGCACAGTTATCTAAAAATCACGCATATTTTTTAAACTTAAACCCATATATTTTAAACTTAATTTCGGCTTAAAAATCCATGAAATAATTTTATTTTGAATTGAATTTTCAGCGTTGCCACTTATTTTGTGCGTTAAATTATGTTAAAATCATGCTTAAAGAAATGGCCTATGTAATCAATTTAATGTTTAATTAGTTCAATATAAATTGATCCAACTTACATATTTTGAATTACAACGTTATTTTTTTCTAAAATAATGTTTAAATCATCATATTTTTATGACAAAATCAAATTTTGGTTAAAAAAACGCTCAGATAAACGTTATGAACGTTATGGATTAGCTTATAGGATTTTCCCCAAAATTTTGTTTAAATCGTTCTTAAAAAAGATTTTTATCTAAAAACGTTGGTTATTCCGGTTCCATAAACGCTCTGATTAACATTTTTAAAATTGAATATAAACATGTACGGTTGCCAGCTATATTTTTTTCATTTGCCTTAAACTATACTAAAAACAGTTCTTGTCTTTAATCGTTTAAATATACTTTTCAAAAATTCAACATGCAATTGTAGGGCTGCAACCTGGCTATTTTTAAAAATTTTTCTTATGATATGCTTATTTTTACAAAGTGGAATTTCGGTCTAGAAATTAAAATTAAATTCTTTATAGACTTCCCTAACTTTTCAAGCTGCGCAAATGGGGATGGATTGGTCACACTCTCCGGAAACCACACAGCGAAGTTTGTCGCCAGGCCCTTGAGTGG
This sequence comes from Calliopum simillimum, assembly GCA_951812925.1. Taxonomy (NCBI): domain Eukaryota; kingdom Metazoa; phylum Arthropoda; class Insecta; order Diptera; family Lauxaniidae; genus Calliopum; species Calliopum simillimum. Next base: position 67,425,993 of record OX638368.1, read on the forward strand.
AATCCACAAGGCAGTAGAGGACGTGGTAGACCCAAAACCAACTGGAAAAGGTCGTTGGAAAAGGAAATTCAAGAATCGGGAAAATCGTGGCAAGAGATCAAAGTCATCGCAAAAGAACGTGACAAATGGAGAGATTTCATATTGGCCCTATGCTCCTCCTAGGAGTTAAAGGAGAATACATACATACATACATAACTTTTCTTAAATTTTGCTTGAAACATAGTTACAAAAATGTTGTGTGTCTTAACTCTGAAAATTTATATTCATTTTATTAGCGGCACATAATAGCACAAGGATAGACATTACAGCACAACTTTTTTTTTTTCAAAAATCAAAAATATTTTGTATTTTTAGTCCCGAAAATCCCGGGATTACTCCATGCAAATCCCGGGACTTTCGGGACTTAATAAAGGCCGGGATCCCGGGATTGGCATCGCTAGTCAGAATATGCCCGTAACAGCCACTGACAAGGCGAGTCGATTCCGCCTTAAAATAAGCATCTTGTCGAAATCCTGAAGCGTCTGACCCAGAGTGGGCGGCTCCCAGGTCAGCGTCTGTTTCAGATTGGGCGGCTGTACGTGAAAGTGAATTTGGCCACTATATTTGCAGTGCTTGCCGGATCCAGCCTTAAGCTTTTAACTTACTGCGTGGGGCCGAGAAGAATATACTAATGAAGCATGGATCGAAAAACGATGGAAATATCTTTCCAAGTGGTACCCATGAGAATGTGGTTAATCCACCTGCCTCGGCAGCATGCACATCGGATTTGGAGGTGCAAGACACATGCATAATTAGGAATGATTCTCCTATAATCGGAACCAATATGGTTCGTCAAAATTTTAAAATCCTTTCGATGAAAACTCCAACACGCATCGGCTCTTGGAATGTCCGAACTCTTAATGATACTGGCAAAATACTTCAAGCCGTAAGAGAATTCCACAAATTTAACCTTGAAATATTGGGATTAAGCGAGTGTAGATGGAACGGTGCCGGCGAATATGTACTACCTGACGGCGAAAAGTATTGGCCCTATGCTCCTTCTAGGAGTTAATGGAGAATACATACGGGTCATTCCACGGAGGATTTTCATTAAAAAAATTTTTTGACCCGAATAATTTTTTTACCATTCTTTGACTCAAAATAGACTAAGAGCCAGCGCTTGGCTGACCCTCCTCATAGTATCAAAGCTGAATTTTTTTGTGAGTGTTCTTCCAATAGTAGGTATGAACTTCTGTTCTAGTGAATTCCTGAGAGGTGGTGCCTACGTGAGATTTCGGGCGCAAAAGGTCGACAAAAACAGTTTTTTGCAAATATTTCGCTAACGGTTTTATCTACAAAAAAAATGGCTACCACAATTTTGTAGCTCATTAAATTTCATATCGAAAAGTGGTGCAAACTGTTTTCGCACGACCTATAGTTTAGGAGATATGGTCCAGTGAAATTGGACTTTCCAACCCAACATATAAAATCCATAATTTTTTTTCTGCTAGTCGGCCTATTTTTTAGTTTCAAATTATGCACCAAAATTCGAGACCGATTTCACTGTCATACAAAAAGTTATTCAGGCACAAAGGTCGAGAAAATTAGTATCTCGCTAACGCTTATTTTTACAAAAAAATGGTGCTCTACAATTTTGTAGCTCAGAAAATTTCATATCAAAAAGTAGTGCAAATTATTTTCGTACAAAACACATCTTAGGAGATATCCCATTTTAAGTTATTTTCCGCATACAAGTGTACATAGTAATATGAGTGTTGATTTTCAAAGTACTATAACTTCGCCTACGTCATAGTATCATGGTTGAATTTTTTTGTGGCTATTTTTGCAGTAGTGGGTACCAACTTTTGTTTTAGTCAAACCGTGAGAGGTGGTGCCTTCGCGAGATATCGATCATAGTTATAGTAATTTGAAAATCAACTTTCAAAAAACTGATTTTCTCTACCTTTCGCACCCGATATCTCACGAAGGCACCACCGCTCATGGTTTGACTAAAACAAAAGTTAGTACCCACTATTGGAAGAATACCCACAAAAAAATGCAGCCATGATACCATGACGTAGGCATAGTTATAGAAATTTCAAAACCAAATTTCAAAAAACTGATTTTCTCGACTTTTGCACCCGATATCTCAAGAAAACACCACCTCTCACGGTTTGACTGAAACAAAGGTCAGTACTCACTATTGGAAGAATACCCACAAAAAAATGCAGCCATGATACCATGACGTAGGCATAGTTATGAAATTTTAAAATCAATTTTCAAAAAACTGATTTTCTCGACTTTTGCACCCGATATCTCAGGAAGGCACCACCTCTCACGGTTTGACTGAAACAAAAGTCAGTACCCACTATTGGAAGAATACCCATAAATGCAACCATGATGCCATGACGTAAGCATAGTTACAATAATTTCAAAATCAATTTTAAAAAAACTGATTTTCTCAACTTTTGCACCCGATATCTAAGGAAGGCACCACCTCTCACGGTTTGACTGAAACAAAAGTGAGTACCAACTATTGGAAGAATACCCACGAAAAAATGCAGCCATGATACCATAACGTAGGCATAGTTATAGTAATTTCAAAATCAATTTTCAAAAAACTGATTTTCTCGACTTTTGCACCCGATATCTACGAAGGCACAACCTCTCACGATTTGACTGAATCAAAAGTCAGTACCCACTATTGGAAAAATACCCACAAAAAAATACAGCCATGATACCATGACGTCGGCATAGTTACAGTAATTTCAAAATCAACTTTCAAAAAACTGATTTTCTCTACCTTTTGCACCCGATATTTCGCGAAGGCACCACCTCTCACGATTTAACTAAAACAAAAGTTAGAATTCCTTATTAGAAGAATACCCACAAAAAAATTCAGCCATGATTCTATGACGTAGGCGTAGTTAGAGTACTTTGAAAACCAACATTCATATTACTATGAACACTTGCATGCGGAAAATACCTTAAAATAGGATATCTCCTAAACTGTGGGTTGTACGAAAATAATTTGCACTACTTTTTGATATGAAATTTTCTGAGCTACAAAATTGTAGAGCATCATTTTTTTGTGGAAATAAGCGTTAGCTAGATACTAATTTTCTCGACCTTTGTGCCTGAATAACTTTTTGTACGACAGCGAAATCGGTCTCGAACTTTGGTGCATAATTTGAAACTAAAAAATAGGCCGACTAGCAGAAAAAAAATAATGGATTTTATATGTTGGGTTGGAAAGTCCAATTTCACTGGACCATATCTCCTAAACTATAGGTCGTGCGAAAACAATTTGCACCATTTTTCGATATGAAATTTAATGAACTACAAAATTGTGGCAGTTAATTTTTTTGTAGATATAACCGTTAGCGAGATATTTGCAAAAAACTGTTTTTCTCGACTTTTGCGCCTGATATCTCACGTAGGCACCACCTCTCAGGAATTCACTAGAACAGAAGTTCATACCTACTATTGGAAGAACACTCACAAAAAAATTCAGCTTTGATACTATGAGGAGGGTCAGCCAAGCGCTGGCTCTCCGTCTAAAATGAAAGACACGTATTTTTTCTTTTCGTCAAGATATGCACATTTCTCAAGTTATGAATTTTTAAATTTTTTAAGTTCAAAGAAAGTTCCTCTTTATGCTTGCTAATATGCAAAAGAAATATTTAATTAACAATGTATCTAACCATGATGAAATGTATGCTTTTTTCTCAGCTTTGGAATGAAGGATATTACAAATCGATTCAATTGTTTATAAAAAAAATGACAGTTTCCTAAACAAATTAATTTTTTTCAAATTTGGAACTGTTTTTTTTTTCGATTTTTTTGCGGGAAAATGTTTTTATAGCACTTTTGCAGATACCCTCAAAATTTCAGAATGGATCGTCAAGAACTGTGGCTGCAATGAATTTTTAAACTTGTGCGTTCCCGCTGGGAAATGTGCGCGTTCGCGTCAAGCGTGTTCATTTCTGTCGCGTTTGTCAACGATTTGATGCGACCTGAGCGAGCGTGCGCATTTCCCAGCGTGAACGCACAAGTTTAAAAATTCATTGCAGCCACAATTCTTGACGATCCATTCTAAAATTTTGAGGGTATCTGCAAAAGTGTTAAAAAAACATTTTCCCGCAAAAAAATCGAAAAAAAACAGTACCAAATTTGAAAAAAATTAATTTGTTTAGGAAACTGTCATTTTTTTTTTATAAACAATTACTTGGATCGATTTGTAATATCCTTCGAAAGCTGAGAAAAAAGCATACATTTCATCATGGTTTGATACATTGTTAATTAAATATTTCTTTTGCATATAAGCAAGTATAAAGAGGAACTTTCTTTGAACTTGAAAAATTTTAAAATTCATAACTTGCGAAATGTGCATATCCTGACGAAAAGAAAAAATACGTGTCTTTTATTTTGAGTCAAAGAATGCGAAAAAAAATTATTCGGGTCAAAAACTTTTTTGAATGAAAATCCTCCGTGGAATGACCCATACATACATTTGAAATAGAAAAATTTTATAAGCGGCACATAATAGCACATTACAGAACCTTTTTTTAAAAAAGATCGAAAATGGCGGGGCTAAATTTTTTAAAAAAAATTGAATTTTTGTTATAAAAACCAAACTAATTGAAATAGAAAAATTTTATTAACGGCACATAATAGCACAAGTATAGCACATTACAGCACACCTATTGCTTTTTGAAAAATCAAAAATGACGGGGCTAACTTTGCACCAAAAATTAGTTTTGGCTATAAAAACTTAAGTACTTAAAATAAGAAAATTTTATTAGCGGCACATGATAGCACAAGTATAGCACATTGCAGCACTTCTTTCTTTTAAAAAATCAAAAATGGCGAGGCTAACTTGACGGCCATTACATACATACATATAAAGTCAAATAATAAAATGAGAATGGACTTTGAACTATTTAGCAAGTGTAAACAAATTTGAAACAATCGGGCTTTCCTCAATCTTCATAGATAAGATTATCTGTTATACTCATATAAAGAGATTCATACGCGTCTTATTTATAAGAGAATGGTGCACTCTTAATTAGTTTATAGTTGTCGGTGAGAGATGGCTCAAATCGAAGGCAGGTGCGGCAACTGCGTTGTTGATTTCTCTGTTGTTAATGTAGCTTTGATGTTCAGCTATACGGCACTCACAGGCGCGGCTGGTTTGACCAATGTATTTACTACCACAAGTCGGACAAGTGATCTCGTATATACCGCTCTTCCCGCTCGATAGTTTTTTATCTTTAGTAGAGCCGAGGGATGTGCGAATTTTGTTAGTTGACCAGACCCAAGTGGATAATATGCTCATACTCATTCTTGTAGTCAGCAACTAACAAGGGTAAACGAACCATACGATAAATCATCGAATTGAAAGATGAAATTTTGTTTAGATAAGAGCAAAACGAATCATTTGTTAAAAAAAGCTCAGGGGCTTTTTGAATCATTGATCGAATGTTGGCCAGGAGATTTATAAAGTGCAAAAGGATTACCAGCTAGTCTTTTCTGTATTGCCTCACACTAGGAAAATTTTGAAAACCTAAGTTTATTTACCGACACCTTATTTTTATTTTAAACCTAGTTTGTTTTATTAGACTGTGTAATTAAAAAGTGTTGATGTGATCTAGTTGAATTCGGTATGTAATTTTTTATTCGGTTAGCTGTCAAATTTTCTAAAGTAATGGCATATTTTCGATTGATGTACTTAAGTGTAGATGCGAGTTGAAAAAATAGGATATAATGTGTTTAAATATTTTAGAAAATTGTTGTAATAATAATTTTATATAAGCGTCATAAGAAACACGGCTCTTAATTCAATGTCAAAACAAAACTCGTTAATTTATTGTGCCCACCACTACAACGGTTTATTAAACCGAGGTAACCTGTGATTTTGTATTTGCAGGTTTCTTGATGATCGAATGTTTGCTACTTGTTCTGATGACACCACAGTTGCACTATGGGACTTAAGGTATCTTAAAATGAAAGTACGCAGCTTACAAGGGCATTCAAATTGGGTTAAGAATATTGAATATTCCCACAAGGATGCATTATTGGTTACATCAGGTTTTGATGGCAGCATTTTTACATGGGATATCAACTCACATACGGAGCAAGGATTAATTTATCAAAAAGTATTTCATACCAGTGGTCTGATGAGATGTCGTATTACTCCAGATGGCAGTAAACTTGTTATTTGTACAACAGGTGGATATTTGATGATTATACATGATTTGGATTTGACCTCCCTACATAAAGATTTGTGCGGATTTCGGGTATGTACATTACGTAAGAGCTGTAACGTGCGATTTTCATTATATAAGTTTGCATGGAGGTATTTTGAATGATTTAGAAATAACATCATGTATGTTAGTATGTATTCTCCTGTAACCCCAAGCAGGTGCATAGGGCCTAAATTTGTTATTTGTTAACATCCTATACGATGAATTTTATCTCTTGCCACGACTTTCCCAATTCTTGGATTTCCTTATTCAGCGACGTCTTCCAGGTGTTCTCGGACTACCACGTCCTCTACTGCCTTGTGGATATCACTCAAGAGCCTACCTTGTAGGAAGGTGCGAGTTAGTCTATATGAAAGTTCTGGTTCCAAACTAGTTTCAAACTAATCTTAGTATTCAACTAACCTCAATGGATGCACTTGGAACTACTCCAAGCGAATTTGTTGAGGGAACTAATTCTTATGTTTTAACCCCAAACTCATCCCAAACTAGTTCAATTGACTGACTCGCAACTACTCCAAGCGAATGCGCAAAGGAACAGTTGATATTCTTTGGGGTTTCAATTTGGCTCGCAACTATTCCAAGCGAATGCAGAGAGAGTCACTCATAAGTACTCCGAAAGGATGCGGCCTGCACCAAATACTTTGTTTATCATAAAAATTATGACATGTAACCTCTGAATTTGTTGCTTTATGTTTTTATTAATCGAAAGATTGAAAAATTAACTTGGAAATTTTAATTCAACTTTTAAAGGAAAGATTCTTAGCCTTTATTTGATTTGAACGTTATGTTTCTCTACCTGAAGATGTCCCCCATTTATCTAGGCTCACATCATTTACTTTGGACTGTTAAGGTTTTGTTTTTGTAAGTAAATAAACTGAATAAAACTGGAACACACGTCTTTTTAATTTGCTTTTTTATCAGGATTTTGAATATCTTTGTGCTAAAGTGCGAAAAACTGTGTTTTTTAACGTAAGTATTTGAAAATGACTCACAGCAATCGGAAACTCTTTAACTAATTTTTGCTTTTACCAGCATGAAAGCAGTAAATTTTCTCTCGAAACTGCACATTCAAATACAAATATTGATCCGTCCTTAGTACAGACTAAATGGTATAAGCATAAATGAGCTATAGTTTCTTCTGTTGAAGTGAAATAACTTCAAACATTTTTGAAAAGCCCGTTTTTCGCACTTACAAGCTCTAAACTAAAAACACAGTTTTGCTTAAAATAGCTAAATTGTCATTTAGTCCGGAACTAGTCCAAAGGAAATTCAGCTCGACTATTGACAGAAACCAATTTTCAAGAATTGGTTTGAAACTAATCCAAACAAATGAGACGCGTGACAATTGACACAATCTTACTGCCGGCAACCGGTTTGAAACTAGTCGAAGCGAATGTCTCACAAGATATTTGACACAAACTAATTTGGAAGGGTTAATTTGTAACTAGTTACACGAAATGTGTAGCAGGACAATTGACACAAAAGATTAGTTTGTAACTAGTTACACCGAATGCAGAGCAGGACAATTAACTTGCTCCAATGACCATGTAAAAATCGATAGTTCATCGTATGGGAAACGAGTTACTTGCGAACTAGTCTTGCTTCGGTTGAAACTAGTTTGTGTATAGTTTTGGAGTGGACCGTTTTCCGACAGGGTAGCGACAGACTTCGCTGTGTGGTTTGCAGAGAGTATGACCAATCCACCCCCACTTGCGGAGCTTGATCTCGTTTGCTATATCCCTCTGATTGTATTTCTGGTGTAGTTCGGCGTGTGAGATATTTCGAACCAAACCTTTAGTAAACGCCTTAACCACTTGTTGACGAGTACTTGCAGCTTGTTTATTAATTGTGCGGTAACAAGCCACGTTTCGCACCCATATAACAAAACCGATTTCACATTCGAATCAAAAATGCGCACTTTCGTTGAGCAAACGCACCTTTCGCTTGTGATATTTTTGAGTTGATATCCTCTTTTGCTCCACCATCCACGGAGATATTGCTGTTGATGTTTTCAATGTCATCATTGACATCTTTAAAAGTGATGTCATTTCTGTTTCCGTTCAGCTTCATGCTTTTAAAATTAGATGCGTTGATTTTTAGGCCGGCCTTTTTGCGATTCCAAGACAGGGTTTTCAAACATGTCGTCAGCGTAGTCGACGATATAGTCAAGAACCATAAAGAAGGGAAATGGTGACAGCAAAAAATCCTGCCGAAATGATGGCCTTTACGGCAGTTCCTCTTCGCTGCAGTGAAACCCAAACGTTTTCTTGGGAGACTGCCTTCGGGAGACTCTTACGGCTTGAAGTATTTTGCCAGTATCATTAAGAGTTCGGACATTCCAAGAGCCGATGCGTGTTGAAGTTTTCATCGAAAGGATTTTAAAATTTTGACGAACCATATTGGTTCCGATTATAGGAGAATCATTCCTAATTATGCATGTGTCTTGCACCTCCAAATCCGATGTGCATGCTGCCGAGGCAGGTGAATTAACCACATTCTCATGGGTACCACTTGGAGAGATATTTCCATCGTTTTTCGATCCATGCTTCATTAGTATATTCTTCTCGGCCCCACGCAGTAAGTTATAAGCTTAAGGCTGGATCCGGCAAGCACTGCAAATATAGTGGCCAAATTCACTTACACGTACAGCCGCCCAATCTGGAACAGACGCTGACCTGGGAGCCGCCCACTCTGGGTCAGACGCTTCAGGATTTCGACACGATGCTTATTTTAAGGCGGAATCGACTCGCCTTGTCAGTGGCAGTTACGGGCATATTCTGACTAGCGATGCCAATCCCGGGATCCCGGCCTTTATTAAGTCCCGAAAGTCCCGGGATTTGCATGGAGTAATCCCGGGATTTTCGGGACTAAAAATACAAAATATTTTGCTACCTTCTATTGAATGCTTCATATAGCACTATTTTGTGTCTTCAAAATAAGATATAAATTCATGATGCCGTATTAAAATGATCGTAATTTTTTATAGGAAAATCATTTAAGACCATATCATAGCTCATTTTGAAGACAACGAATAGAACTAGGTGCTGCATTTAATAGAAAATAGTAAAATAATTTCGTATATCCTCCATATAACCACAAAAATCGTGTTTTTTAAACTTTTAGTTAAGGATATCTCAAAAACCGTACTTGATAGAACGATTCGTATTCAGAATCAACAAATACATCGGAAATTACTATTTTTTGTTTAGAATTGTTTCAATTATTATTATTTTTTTTTTTTTTTTTCTTTTTCAAAAAGTGCATAAACTAAAGTTTTGATTTTTTTTGAAATTCAATTACATACTTACAAAAATGAGCCAAGTCGGATCAAAATCGGTGCTTGTTCAACAATATTTGATACTATAGCCTTCTTTTACTTAATTTTTCTGCATTATATAAGGAATGAGGATATCGTTTCAAAAAAGGTTACAATGCTAGGATTTAGCCGGTCACTTTAATAAAGGTTGTACACAATCGCGTGGGTTATTCCATATCAAAACAGAAAATGAGAAAAAATTAAATCCGATTACCTCCATTTTAACAATATCATAATGTAAAATGTCTATTGTTTACTTATCTCTAAAAGAAGTTTATTGAGTTGATTTTTAGGCCGGCCTTTTTGCGATTCCAAGACAGGGTTTTCAAACATGTCGTCAGCGTAGTCGACGATATAGTCAAGAACCATAAAGAAGGGAAATGGTGACAGCAAAAAATCCTGCCGAAATGATGGCCTTTACGGCAGTTCCTCTTCGCTGCAGTGAAACCCAAATGTTTTCTTGGGAGACTGCCGAAGGCAGTGCTCTATTCTACGAAGATAAGTTGAGGCGCAGCACGCCAATCGGATGGTTGTTCGACAATTATTCTGAGGGTTTTAATGATCGGTTTCGCCGAAATCCTGTTTGATACTTTCGGATGGCCGAATGAAGTTTTTCGCTGATTCTGTATAAAAGCACTTTTGTCAATATTTTTGATGGTACTACCCGATCAAAAAAAGTATATCAAAAATATATCAAAATGATATCAAAAATTT